>OY747098.1:22771522-24002446 GCA_963556455.1 Epiblema foenella | reverse complement strand
CAGTATGTATGTTGGATTTTCAAGGATAATTCTGTATCACAACTGTCACAAGGTACTTTCAGTATAATAGGTATCATAGGGGTTAACACAACAAAAATACATGCGAAGTTGATTAAATTACAAATTTGCAATAGAACTGCCTGTAATATATACGTTGATATTAATATTATGTAATAATTTCATATTTTTTCTTGGTAAACTTCTGAGATAGTAAGGGTGGAAATAGTATTTTGTTACATTTTCCAGAATGTGTAACTCAAATTCTTTCATATAATACCCCACTTGACATAGTAACTGGACTTTGAAATTTTGAACCCGATGTGTCTGTAATTTTTCACAGAAAATAAAAAATATATTTAAAAAAATTATTATCTTTGCATCTGGGTTAAAATATGACAAAGATAGTAGCAGCGTTCCCCCGCTGTACATTACCAGCGATATTTGCTTAACCAGGAAAAAACCAGACCTGGGATCACAACCTCTTTCCCTTAGCCGCTGCGCCAACTTTCTGACAAACACTTTTGCTTGCAAGCACCATGGACCACCCGTTTCAATTGCTACAGGATTTACAGGAATAAATTCATAAAGTGGTTCCAAATTTGAATATTTGCATCTTCTGGGTGAGCTCACTTCACCAGTCACCTACGGCCTCATCTTTGCCCCATGGCTAGATGCTGGCCAAGAGCTATCATATTTTTATTAAAAAAATGCAGTGTTTCTATTTAGCTGCATTTTCAACAGCATAGTACGGCTTGTTAGCTCGAAATACGGTCCCATCTGGCAGAAGGCACGAAACTTTGGCATGCATGTAGCTTTCATATATGTACTTTAATATTTGAGGAGAGTATTTGACATACTCTGGAATTCATTTTTAGGGTTTGGTACCCGAAGTGTCTAATCGGAACCCTATTACTGGCACTCACGACTCCGTTGATCATCAATCACACAGCTTTTACAGTCAAACGGTTGGAGCAGGTTTCAAATTTTCTCAGTATAAGCTTCTTATTGACCCCAAAGCCAAGTAAAGCGGGGGGCGCGAAAAATGCCGAGTTTCGTGCTTTCTGCCAGATGGGACCGTATTTCACATATTTTAGAGCTAACAAGCCGTACTAGCAGCCCCAGCTCTACACATAGTGTGGCTTAGATGCGAGGGAGCGAACGTGCTCATACACGTCGCATCCCAAATTAGATTACGCCCTCTTACCCAGGGCACCAATGTCAAACCGTCTTGTCTTTTGCCGTTCGTCCTACTTAAACCCGGAGGCTCCAACACATAAAGCAGATTGACGGAAAAAAAAGCGCGACGCAAAATATCATTGATGGACTGGTCTAATAGCAAATCTACCAGCACACCGTATCTGCGTAACTTAACCCGTTATGGCCGTTTGCCTCAACAGCAGTTCCACAGACGCACGATGAAGTTCGCACACTACACAATCTTAACGCAACTCCATCAGAGTGCCGAAGGCCAAAGAATGGCGAAAAGCCCACGTGGTCTCTCATCACCCCCGAGTGATATAAAAGCGAACCTGAGGGCCGAAGGCCCAAAGCGTCCCACCAGAGCGCGCTCTCTATAATAGTCGTAGTCGAAGGCCCGACCGGCAAACTCACGACACTTACTCACCTCCCCCCTCTTTCACAATCAAGACGTTACGCCTGGTTGTAGACCTATACCTATATCTCTCCCGCTTTCCGCTTCTAGCAGGTTTTTACCGCTTGGTGCTTGGTACCCGAGGAAGTAAAATTATTTAATAAGTTGGTCTTCTTGCATTAACTATTGTTACCTTGAACATTGATTATTTAATGTTGTTTCTTACTTACAGGATGCTCATGCGAATGTGGAAGATGCAGCGATATTTGTTTGGCACACACCATACACACACTTAGTACCTCACACCTCAATAACACAACGTCAGGAGCTATTGGCGAGTCGCTCAAAAAATATCTTGAACAGTTGAACGCGCTCTAAAGCCGCGTACACACCGGACCAAAGAGGTCAACGAATAGGAACTCAGTGAATGTATCAGAACGAGATATTTAGTATTATACTAATATTTAATTTATTTTTTTAATTTGTTTGTTTCTTTCAATAAATAAATATATCGTTCTCATAGACAGCTAACTGTTCGTTAAGATTTGTTGTAGGCCGTTTAATTTAAAGCTTAGACTAATAAAAATGGATTTGATTTCAACTGTAGCATGACCTGTGGCATGATACAACACAATCCTCCCAATATTTGTATGGATTATAAGCGAGCTTCTTTCGGGTCTACTTAACATATTATCCTCTGAAAATCTGACGCACTCGATTTTTTTCCTACAATGTTCTTTCGTGCGGCCACCCCTGGCATGCAAACCGGTATCCATACTTCCATACTATATACTTACTATATTATATATTATATTATATCCATACTCTCAATACTAAAGTTATAAACGCGAAAATGTGTATGTCGGTCTGTCTGTCTGTTACCTCTTCACACTTAAACCGCTAAACCGATTTAGATGAAATTGGGTATTTATATTGAGTCTCGGGAAGGACATATGCTAATTTTTATCCCGGAAATCATCCCTTAGGGAGGCGGAAGTTTGTATGGAAGAGCGATGACAAGGTAAGCGCCTGATATAAAAAAATGGCAATATAAGTAATTCTATCGCGATAAACCAATTCTAGACAGACGAAGTCGAAGCCAAAAGCTAGTATTAACATATTTCCGTTATCAGAGATATGTAGGGCGTATACACTGTCAATATCTGACGCCCTTCGCCCCGTATTATGGTCACGTTTATCGACGACAAGCGACAAGATAAAGCATCTGTCACTTTCTATCGAGTGGTATCAGAAAGTGACAGATGCTTTATCTTGTCGTTTGTCGTCGATAAACGTCCGTAGAATCCTTTTTTAACATGGTTTTTTTATAGATGCGCCCCACTACGGCGCAAGGGTATAAAAACTTTTTTCTTCCTACCATTCAATCATCAAAATCGAGTACGTGGCCTCTTCTACTATTACCCAGTTAGTTGTTTTTCCCGTTAGGTCGAACATTACACCGTTACATGACATTACAGCTACACATGCTAAGCGAATGATTATTTATTACCATACTAGTTTAATGGGAGTCGAACGGCGGATGATGGCTTTTCTGATCAAGATGACGATACGGGTCCTGACCGTACATGGCTTCTGCGAATGTTATACTTCACGCAAATGGTAAGTTTACCAAGGTATAAGTATTGTCGACGGTGGCAACTTTGCTTTCTTATGATAATGTTTACTTTTGACTGGAAATTCTTAATTAGCATGGATTTTAGGATGTTAGAAATGCATATAGGTTGTGAGTTGCGACGGTGAATAAGCTTTGGCACAGTGGACGGCATTTAGCAGATATCAGCTGGTTTTTGGAGAATCCTCATTTAGTATTTTGCGCACATTATTTATTACGATTTCACCACTTAGTAAAAAAAGCAAAAAATATGTACCTGTAGACTGAAGTTTCGGCCTGTATCATACTGATCCCGTCAATTAAGTGTGAAAAACGTGTCAACCTTGGAATGAAAGTTAATAAATTATTTAAAAAAATATTGACGTCAAAGGCTTATTATTGGGTTAAGGACTATCTAACAGACAGAAATTTATGACCCAAACCAAGACCTAAATAGCGTAAAGATTCATGTATAATATTTTCATTGTATCTAGTTGACATAGTTCTTGCAGGAAAGGATATCAAACGATTTAATTTAATGTCTAGGGAAAGTATTTTCCATCATTATTATTTTCCTTAACTCGTATTTGGTAATGTCATGTAATCCACATATTTTCTTGTGGAACTACACATTGTAAATGCCTATTGTTATTTTTTCCTCTTTTTTTAAATTATTTTTTGTTATTTACTACTCAGATTTATTTAGGTAGGTAATATTGTAATAAGCATATTTTTGGAGATAATGACTGACTGACGAGTTTCTGTCGGCGTTTCTTCTCGGCAGTGGTCTCTTGAGAAACGCTAGTAGTTTTTGACTTGTAAAAGTGCCATTGCGGCCTACTTGCAGAATAAAGTTCATTTATTTACTTACACCTTCATTTCGGCGTTCTATTAAGTTGTATCGAAACTCACATGGAATCTCGTGTTCGTGTCATAGTCAAATGGTGCAGGGTCAAATATCAAAAAAATCGGATTAATTCTATAACATATTCTATATTCTGTAGGTATTATTTGATTATTTGTTTGTTCCTCATTTATTACATCATGAATAAATTATTAGTTGCAAAAAAACATTCTATGACCATTGATTACATAAACTAGCAGTCCCGGCGAACTTCGGTCCGGCCCCGACCCGTTCTGTACAAAATAAAAGAGAACATTATTTTTTTTTTAGTACATTTTACCGATATTTTAATTTCTGCTATTCGGAGCAAAGACGAATCCATAAAATCAAAATCATAAAAACCGGTCTAGCCGTTCTTGAGTTATAAATGGTGTAACTAAGATGACTTTGTTTTATATATATACGTAGAGATGTAGAGCGTATAATTTGCGACAGATTTGTTCCCACAAAATTTTTGAAGTCCTTATATGTTTGTATGGCTCACGAAAGTTTAAATTCTAGTCCTTTGTTTATAGTCACATCTCATTCAAAATTGATATATGTATATGTATATAATGCCTAGCTGTACGAATCCCAAGTCAAAATGGGAAAATGCGATGGTAAAAGTGCTAAAAATGTAGCAACTAATAAACTTAGTACGTACTAGTAAACTGTAAAATGAACCAACGGCCTTCCTGTTATCGATCCTAATTACCAAACCAGACGCAACTAGATTGCCTTATTGTCATGATGTCCTATTAGGTTCCATTAGGTGCGACATAAAAACTATGCCGCGTCAAGTGGCCGTCTCGACTCAACTATACTCTGAATACTAAATTCAAAACATCGTGTTTGTTAAAGTTATTTACAAAGTTTTGTTAAGAATGAGATATAAACTTTTTGGTCGTCGATCGTCGGTGGGTTTAGGCGTGGGCGACGTGGGCCGCCGGCCTACGGCCTCACAGTACGAGGGGCGTCGTGCCTCATTTTTCAACTGTTTTTTTTTATTTATAACATTGCTTCTTGCACCATCAGAGGGCCTCCCTAAATGCAGGTACCTTGCCGACATCAAATTTTGGTCTTGCCCTGTCACTGTATAAAAGTGATATCAATAGGTACCTATAGGCATTCCACGAGAATGTCGCTTATGTGAAGCTTTTCTTTTACTACTTCTGACAATGCTACGAAGCCGATTTCTCGTGGAATGCCCCTTTTAGGTTGTCATACCATGGCCGTCATATCGTCATCGACGGGACACAATGACTGGTTTTTTGACCAGCCAATATCCCCTTCATATGTACAAAGTACATATTATCACCGAAAAATGTTCCATATCGACGACATTGTGCAAAATATAAGAATAGTTTTTCGTCTTATTAGGTAATAACGAATTGTCACGTGCTCGCGCCTGAAGAACGCAAGGTTGGGTTTTATGGATAATTTACATAGAGATAGATCAGCGTCCCGAGGGCCGCGCATCCGCTGAATTTCTATTGTTTAGATTGGAAAATTAAGTGCCACTGTGCTCGACTTTCCTTTCCTGATATGATTAGTTTGCAACAGCAACCACCCACCGGTTTCCAACTCACGGAAATATGTATACATGAACGATCACCGATTAACTGACAAGGTCCTTTTCAATTCCCCAAATCACAAATTTATTAAATCTGTGGCGACAACCTTTTTTGTAAATATGTTAATACTCTATGATGTTATGGTATCGCGCATGCGTACTGTTTTTGTTCTTCTTCTGGTGTGATGCCAAGCAACGTACATGGCTCCTCTTTTGATTTGTGTATTGTAAATAATAATATGTGCAAAGTGTAAATATAATGTAAATACTAACATCCGTCTCTCATTCTCGTCATAGTGGATATTTCCCACAAGTGGTGACCTACAGAATCGTGAGTGTTTGAACATTTTGTTACGAATTCAATTTCATATAAAAGATGACAGAAGAGAATGACAGCGGTTCGAGCATCAGCCGTGTGGCCGTTAAACCGCCTCCTTTTTGGCCTGACAGACCGGCGCTGTGGTTCGCGCAACTTGACAGCCAGTTCTTACTGGCCAGTATTACGTGCGACACGACGAAGTTCCATTATGCTATCTCCGTGTTAGATTTTAAAAATGCCGCTGCGGTGGAAGACGTCATTACCAAGCCCCCGGAAAAGGATAAATATGAGACTCTCAGGCGTGAGTTAATATCTCGTTTATCAGCTTCGCGAGGCCAGCGTTTGCAACAGTTGCTGTGTAAGGAGGAGCTTGGTGATAGGAAGCCAAGTGAATTTTTAAGACATCTTCGTGGTCTAGCCGGCAGTGACGTTAAGGATGAGTTGATGCGCACACTTTGGTCTAATCGGCTCCCGTCGTATCTTCAAACGGTGATAGCTATGCAGCCAGAAGAGGCAGATTTAGATAGTTTGGCGAAAATGGCGGACAAAGTTTTCGAGGTAACACCGCGTTTCGGCTCGTCTAATGTTTCGGCTACGTCAACATCAAATGCTCCAGCATCTGCAGATATGGATGAGCTACGGCGTAAGATTGACAAACTAGCGAATGCCGTTGAAGCTTTATCTTTAAAACAAGGCCGCGGTCGTCGTAGTCAGTTTCGAGGTGAGTCGCGTGAGCGCCGCCGACGTTCTCGTTCACAGAGCCACGTTGGTCGCGAGTGCTGGTACCATTGGAAGTACGGTGAAAGGGCAGTTAAGTGTGTCCCGCCGTGTGAATATTCAAAAAACTTGTAGAACGGTCGCTTGATGCGGCCGTCGATAGTGATACAGTGGCAAAACGTTTATTTATTACGGATATTAGTTCTAAGGTACAATATTTGGTAGATACAGGTTCCGATTTATGTGTTTATCCTATTAGCTACTTGCGGGCACAACGACGTCATAAGACTAATTATGAACTTTATGCCGCAAATAATACTACTATTGCCACGTATGGCTGGTTAAGTTTAACATTAGATTTAGGTTTGCGTCGTAATTTTTCGTGGCGATTTGTAATCGCGGACGTGAGCAAGCCTATTATAGGAGTAGATTTTTTATCCTTCTATGACTTACTTGTAGATATTCGAAATTCTCGTTTGATTGATGTGACTACGTCGCTTACGTCAGCCGCCCAGGTCGCCTCCGCTTCTGTTTGCCCCCAAATTAAGGTTATCACAGGAGACTCACTGTATCACAAGTTATTGCAGGAGTATCCTGATGTAATGCGGCCCAACGGAGACCCTTCAGAGCGTAAATGTAAGCATCAAACGCAACATTACATTAGGACCACTCCTGGCCCACCGGTGTTTGCACGACCAAGACGTCTTGCACCTGATCGTCTTAAAATTGCACGACAAGAGTTCGAGGACATGGTGCGGATGGGCATTGCGCGCAGGTCTGAGAGTCCATGGTCGTCTCCATTACATTTGGTGCCTAAGAAAGATAACGGGTGGCGACCGTGCGGTGACTATCGTGCGCTCAATGCCCGTACTATACCCGATAGGTATCCGGTGCGACATATAGCCGATTTTTCACATAATTTGAAAGGAAGCACGGTTTTCAGTAAGTTGGATTTAGTCCGTGCTTACAATCAAATACCTGTTGCCCCCGAAGACGTTCAGAAAACAGCTATCACGACACCCTTTGGTCTTTTTGAATTTCCTTATATGGGTTTTGGTTTCCGTAACGCTGCTCAAACTTTTCAGCGATTTATGGATGAAGTCCTAAGGGGTCTTGACTTCTGTTTTCCGTTCATAGATGACGTACTGGTAGCCTCGACTAGCGATGAAGAACATCTTAAACACCTACGTATAGTTTTTGAGCGATTTAGCGAACATGGAATTTTGCTAAACGTGAACAAATGTGTGTTTGCTGCTCCGGAAGTAGAGTTTTTAGGATATTTCGTATCTTCCGAGGGTACCAAACCTACGGGCAGCAAAGTTAAAGCTATTGAAGAATTTTCGAAGCCCAATACTATAAAAGAACTTCGCAGGTTTTTAGGCGCTTTAAATTTTTATAGACGATTTATACCGGGTGCAGCTAAGTTACAGGCTCCACTGCACGCGTTACTGAGCGGATCGTCGGTCAAGAGTAATGATAGCATATCTTGGACGCCAGCGCTATGTAGTTCTTTTGACGAGTGTAAGAAGAGCCTGTCTAGAGCAGCTCTATTAGCGCATCCGGATTCAACAGCGCCTCTGGCCATCGTGACAGACGCTTCTGAGACTGCCATCGGTTCGGTGCTGCAGCAACAAGTTGCAGGTCACTGGCAGCCGCTAGGGTTTTTCTCCAAAAAGTTAACGGCGGCTCAGGTGAAGTACAGTGCGTATGATCGAGAATTATTGGCGATATACGAATCGATAAAATATTTTCGGTATATGATTGAAGGAAAACCTTTCTTTGTTCTCACTGATCACAAACCAATAGTATCTGCTTTTAGGAAATCTCATGACTCATGTTCACCGCGACAGTTTAGGTATCTTGATTTTATATCTCAATTTACTACCGATATAAGATTCATTTCCGGTGATGATAATATTGTAGCGGACGCGATGTCAAGAGTAGATGCTGTTTCAGGTGGATTAAACTTTAATGCTTTAGCAGTTTCTCAGTCGAATGATGAGGAATTGCAAACATTATTACGTAAAGGTTCATCATTAAAGCTAGAAATCGTTCAGATAGCAGAATCAAAATTATTTTGTGATGTTTCCGGTTCCGTCGCTAGACCTTTCATTACAACTGAGTTTCGTAGGCAAGTTTTTAACATTTTGCATGGACTAAGTCACCCTAGCGCTAGGAATACTATTAAGTTGGTAACTGAGCGTTATGTTTGGCCCGGTGTTCGAAAAGATTGCCGTATTTGGGCGCGCGCGTGTTTATCTTGTCAGAAAAGCAAAGTTTCCCGCCACGTCCATACACCCGTACAGCAATTTACCGTTCCTTCTGCTAGATTTGCACATATTCATGTTGATTTAATTGGCCCTCTGCCTATTTCTGATGGCTACAGGTACTGCCTCACTGTGGTTGATAGGTTCACGCGTTGGCCTGAGGTTGTTCCCTTAGTTGATATTACGGCAGAAAGCGTAGCAAAAGCGTTATTATCTTCATGGATTTCGAGGTTTGGTTGCCCTCTCAAGATAACGACTGATAGAGGGAAGCAATTTGAATCACATTTATTTAAACAACTGTCAATATTAACCGGTTTCCAGCATTTACAAACTACGGCCTATCACCCGGCGGCAAATGGGTTAGTAGAGCGATTTCATAGACAGCTTAAAGCTGCAATTATGTGCCACGCTAATGAAAGCTGGACTGAGTCGCTGCCGATTGTGCTGTTGGGTATACGTAGTGCGTGGAAAGTTGATTTGTCCGCGTCTACTGCAGAACTTGTGTATGGGGAGCCCATACGACTCCCTGGTGATTTTTTTGAACAACCAACCAACTGTGTGGTTGATTACGCGGATTATTTATGTAGGTTGCGTTCGCACATTAGGAAGTTACAGCCTTCAATTGTGCCGCGGCATGGTTCAGAAAAAGTTTTTATCTTCAAAGACTTACAAACCACCTCTCATGTATTTGTAAGGCAAGATTTGATTAGAACATCTTTACAGCCACCATACGCTGGCCCTTATAAAGTAGTTGAAAGACATGTTAAATATTTTAAACTAGAAATAGCTGGTAAGCTAGTTACTGTATCGGTAGATAGGCTGAAACCTGCCTATGTTTTAATGAAGGACTTTACATCTGTTACATCTTATGCTCCTTCTCGTGAAACATCGACTGGTGTTGTTCCGAGAGAAATACCTAACGATATTTTTGCGCCTCCAAATAGGACAACGCGTTCTGGTCGCCGCGTACACTTTCCGGACTTTTATCGACCCTAAAGGTCTCCGGGGGGGCTGATGTGGCGACAACCTTTTTTGTAAATATGTTAATACTCTATGATGTTATGGTATCGCGCATGCGTACTGTTTTTGTTCTTCTTCTGGTGTGATGCCAAGCAACGTACATGGCTCCTCTTTTGATTTGTGTATTGTAAATAATAATATGTGCAAAGTGTAAATATAATGTAAATACTAACATCCGTCTCTCATTCTCGTCATAGTGGATATTTCCCACAAATCTGACGGAACTTTTTAACATCGGTTCTAAATACCCCAAGTTTCTTTTCTAGGTAACAAGGTAACCTACCTTAGGTAGGTAACTGTTGCCTGTACTGTAATGCCTGTTGTTCAACTACATATTGAAGCCCGACCAGAAATATATGACCCTTTGCCATGTTGCGAAATTTCATTGGAACTAATTTCTTACACTAGCAATAATTTTATTAATCATGTTGTCACTGCAGCCAGTGGTCACTGTGGTGGGTTAGGTTACGTGTTGAATATTAAATAACTGTGGCTCTATGAGCTGTAAACCTCGTGAGTGAGTTTTTTTATCATTACCAAAAATCTGACATTATAAAAAAAATCAATTATTAATATCGAACCTGCTAACAAAATTTCACGAGAAGCGGGTGAAAACGCGACCTGTAGAGGACAACAATCCGAAATTCGGACGCAGAAACTTACAAAATCTTTGAAATAAAAATTGTTTTTGAAAATTTCCAAATCCAAAATTTCGACAACAAAATTCTATATAATTACCGGACCTGCTCATAAAATTTCACGAGAATCGTTTGCGAAATGCGACCTGTAGAGGAGAACAAACCGGAATTCGCCCGCAGAAACATACAAAATCATTGATAAAAAAATTGTTTTTGGAAATTTCTAAAAACCGTCTCGACAAAAAAATTCTATATAACTATCGATTCTGCACACGAAATTTCACGAGAATCGGTTGAGAATTGCGACCTGTAGATGAGAACAAACGGATATCCGGACATACGAAAGCATTTTTGTCAAAGCTGAAACAGAGACCTTCGTTTCACTCGGTCAATAAAAGGTAAAGAATGCCCAAAACGATTCATTGTGAAGAGCAGAACGTTATTGACAATGTACATAATAAAATTCTGGAAAAAACCGATAGGAAAATGGAAAAATGTCGTTACAAACTGACAGGTAAACAAGTCAAAATATCATTATTACGACAATACTGACATTACTGACCTGTTGCCATAAATGAGAATAATAGCGCCTTTACTACACTACAATCTACATTGGGTAGGTACTTAAAAACCGAATGGTGCGTAAATCCGTACCTACCTAGTTTCGATTAAGGCATTTAATCAATCAGCTTTGTTACTCAAGGAATTTATTAATAAATCGAACTGGGATTGTCGGTTGTCGATGAACCGATTTCCTAATGGCGTCGGCTCCGGTCCGAGGGAGATTGACTCATTTGCACTGCATTACATTACTGAGTGACACGGACAGCCACTCTCATCTCGCGGTAATGAACAGATTGTTGCACGTAGAACTTTACCACGGGCACCTACAGAATGAGTACATTCGCAAGTTTTCAAGGGAGAGATTGATTAAATAGAAATCTATCTCATCTCTAACCTACACATAGGTGTATGAATTCACCAGTGGTTCTTAACCGTTGGTCAGCGGACCACTGGTGGTCCATGGAAGTGGTCCGTGAAGTCATTGGAAAAATCTATACATATAAAAGAAGAAGTCCTCACTGACTGACTGACTCATCAACGCACAGCCGAAACTGCTAACGCTAGAGAGTTGATTTTTGGACAGTCGATTACATTTCTTGACCGAGTGAAAAGAAGGTCTCTGCTTCAGCTTCGACAAAAATGCTTTCGTATGTCCGGATTTCCGTTTCTTCTCGTCTACAGGTCGCAATTCTCAACCGAAAATTTTGTTAGCAGGTTCGATATTAATAATTGATCTTATTTATAATGTCAGATTTTGGAAATGATAAAAAAACTTACTCACGAAGTCTACAGCTCACAGAGCCACTGTATCGTCTAGGGATAAGAAAGTAGTTTTCGAAATTCATCTCCTAAAAGGGCCAAACAAGGGATGAAAGTTTGTATGAAAACTCGTATTTACTGAAGTGAGAGATTTGAAAATTTGCATATAGACTCTCTGTGTAAAGATATTAATGGTATATTTAAGCGTTTTTCTAAATTGCTCCCCAAAAGGGGTGAAAAGAGGGTTCGAAGTTTGTACAGGGAGCAAAGTTTTATTTTTTATTTAGGACCGAAGTTTCGGTTTCGGCTGGTTTCTGCCTAAAAATCATGTTTCAATTTCAGGGATGATTTAAGGAATAAAAATATCCTACATGTTAATCCAGGCTAAAAACTCTATATATACAAAGTTTCATCATAATCCATTTAGCCGTTTTTGCCTGATTGACTAAGTAACATCCAAAGATACAAACATTCTAGCTTTCGTATGTATAATATTAAGTAGGATATTTTATATGATTTCATTAAAAATATATAGCTTTCAGTTTTTTCCCTGTACTTGTAGTATATGAAAATATTACTTGCCAAATTTCATAGTTCTATGTCAACGGGAAGTGCCCTATAAATTTTGATTCCCTTGGGAGTGTCGAATTATACGTTTTTTGCGGCATAAACGGCCGTAAGTTTTTTTATAGTTTGTGCGATTTGTTAATCAATCTGTTACCTGTCAAATATTCTTTGTTGTTATCAAATAACTGAAATAACAGATGAGGATCGACACCTTTAAAAAAAAAAAATTGGTTGCCTGTAAAGTCGGTATACGGGCGAAAGTTTTACGTGACAACGACGCGTGCCTTTCACTTTTTATGTCTGTCTCTCTCGCTCTTAGGCGGGCTAACCATGCCTCTCACTCGCTCTCATTGTGAGCGCATAACGTGAGCGGAGCGTAACGCAGTTTCTTGAAGTGTCACCCGGCAAACCAATTTATAAGACGTTGTCACGTCAAAATGAGTTTTGGATGCAGTATTACTCTTTTTTTTTCTCTATCGATCTGTGAAGTTGAAGCTAAGATATTTGCAAAAAAAGGCAAATACGACCCAACTTTTTTTCACCACTAAGCACGATTTCTCAAAGAACTTTAATAATAATTGTTGTGCATTTTGATTTTCTTAATTACTTGGGTTGTGTCAGACAATGATTACAAAATTTAAACTATTTAAAGATAGTATCGTTGGTCTGCTGGCTGTTCCCGATATAATTTATTTGTTAACTCATACGACCTAGCAGATATCTTGTTTTAAAATTTCAATTGACTTATGCGACCTAACATATCTGGGTATGAAATAATATCCGATGACTCAACCGTTGACGTACAGCCTGACACAGAATGTAACAAAAAGCATACACGTGCTCTAGGTAATTTTTTTGAATTAATTTTTAGATTTTCAAGATAAACAGTATGATTAAAAAATATTTCAGATTAGATAATAAACAAAGAAACTAGAATTCCTATACACCCCAGGAATGAAAAAAAAGTTACCTGTATGTATTTTTTGCTATTTGTTTCTAATTTCGAATAAGTCTCCAAGATGCTACGTGCACTGAATTTTAGTATAATTGAATAATTTGAAACTGGCCATTTATCGGTAATACAAGGGCATGTAGCTGATACAAAATATCCATTAAAAAGGCATCTACATTTTAAATTAATAGTTATTTACCTCTCAAGCGAACCTCATATACGCCCCTATTTCACAATAAAACAAAAGTTTTGTGTGTCCTATATTTCACTAAAAATAGTTCTGTGTCCTTTACGTCCCAGAAAATGCTTATTTCTGCATTTTACAGGAACAGCAAATTGTAGGGTCTTATATGTAATTTTTAGGGTTCCGTAGTAAACGAGGAACCCAGTTTCGCCATGTCCGTCCGTCCGTCCCCCGCTTTTCTCAGTAACCTTTAGTACTAGAAAGCTGTAATTTGGCATGAGTATACATATGAATGACGCCGGCAAAACGGTAGAATAAAATCATAAAAAAAAATGTTTTTTTTAGGTTACCTCCCCTACAGTAAAGTGGTGGTGCAATTTTTTTTTCTTCCAAACCCCATCGTGTGGGGTATCGTTGGATAGCTCTTTCTAAAAGCATTTTTGATTCAAGAATCGGTTGGCGTGATATTAAGCTTTGAAGTGATAATTTTTGCTATGGTCAAGTGTCCCCCCCCTGCCAGCTAAAGGGTGGCTACTAGGCATGTGAAAAAAATCATGGTAGTAGTATAGTACATACGACGAATTTAAAAGGAAAACTATCACAGCTAATAAGTAGACATTACCGTAAAGGGCAAAAATATGTATACAACACAACATCTCAAAAGAGTACATAATCAGTACTAAGATCAGTAAAAACCCTTCTACGGGTCCGTAATTCCGCATATGACCGGTGACGTGATGGACGGGCAACTACAGAACCCTACACTGTGCGTGGCCCGACACGTACTTGGCCGGTTTTATTTAAATTTCTGGGACGTATAGGACATCTGTTTTCTTTGTTTATTAGGTACCTAATCATAATTATTTGTTAATCATACTATTTATCTCGAAAATCTAGAAATTGAGACCAAAAATGACCTTTATAAGTCTTAAAACCAAAAAGTAATTAAAAAAAAAAACTTTTTTTTGCTCTCCTGAAGAGTAGCGTTTTGGCGTTTACGCCCTTTGAGCCTAAAGGTATCGATATAAAATTGCCTATGCCGGATCTTGCTCTATTTAATTTAAAAAACCTTTAGGCGGGCGCCAACTAATCCAAGTGGTCGCAAACCAGCACACTAAATTAGCTGGTCGTTAAGGCTAGGCTCTAATTATATAACATAATATATCTAAGGTTTGCGCGACTCGAACTCTTCTCTTAGGCGTTTTATATGTATTTACTGTCAGGTCCGTCTTCGCCATTTTGCCAACTTAATTGTGTTGCGTTTGAGTACCTACATCTTGTGATCTCAAAGGTAGCTAAACATTTTAAGTTCAACGACCGAATAACTGAACCTATTCATCGATAACCTGCTTATTATCGTACCGATACCTAAATAATAAAAAGAGAGAGTGTAGGTATGGGACGGTAAAATGTCTTAGGTACAATTGGTCCCTTTCATTGTAGAATAAGATGTTACAATGCAAATGGTAGGTAACTAGGTAGCATAGCATTATAGATTATAGATCCAGGCTCATTTAACTCAATATCTGCCATAAGGACGCTTTTGCTATGGGAAGCCACATTTTTTGGTAATTTTACATTATTTATGTAGCGGTTCATAGAATACACCTTCCTATCAAATTTCATTATTGTAGTGTTGCTTATGAATGAAATAAATGAACTTTATTCTGCAAGTAGTCCACAAGGGCACTTTTACAAGTCAAAAACTACTAGCGTTTCTCAAAATACTAAGAAGAAACGCCGAAAGAAACTCGATTAGTCTCCGAGTAAACTAGCCAGACTAATTCAAAAATGCAAATATCTCGGTCCTTTTTCTGTCAGTTAACATATTTAATAAAATGCCGAACGAGGAAATTGAGACTGAGTCCTGAGTGCAGTGAGGGATTTAAACGCGCCCAGAACAAAAACAGCTTTATCTCCGAGGAGTATACTCTACTTTTCACACCTCTTGCGAGATAATTAAGTACCTAGAACCGGCCAAGTGCCTATCGGACTTCGCACGTTTATGGTTCCGAACAACCGCAAAATTAAATACGGATATTTCAAATAAAACATCTGATTTATCAGTATATTAGTATTTGTTGGTAAATATACATAGAGACTCTAATAACAAACGTCACCAAATTTCAAGTTCATAGATCAATGGGAAGTTATAATATTCTTCGGAACAAAATTTTGCTACAGACGCCGGACGGACGGACGGACGCGTGAGTGACAGCAATAGGGTTACGTTTTGACCCTTCGGGTACCGAACCCTAAAATGCAAGGCTAACTAGAAACAGAATTAAATCAGTCAGCCAAAGCCCACTTTCGTGACTCGCCATGTTATATGAATATTATCGTCTATTTTTATAGATTTACTTCGTATAATCCGTATAATGCAGCGTTTTGTAGCAGTCGCGGCTACTGTTTTTGGTATTTAACAATAAGTATACATTACTGAAAAGGCCGCGAAGGAAGGAAGGTCATCCCTGTTCCTGCCGCGAGACCTTTTCTCGTAATATAATTAGCCATTGTCGAGCAGCTAGTGTGGAAAGCTTATTATTCCGTCCAAGAGTTCTTAAATGAATAAGTAAGACACAGATTGTATAAACATATATTTTGTATAAATAATTACCTATGCCTAAGTTTTTAGTCTGCGGTTTTGTACCTACGCTTAGTTCCGTTGCTATACTTGCCTACCCTTAATATAAGGCTTACAGGGTTCATCTTGAGACTGTATAAGTAGGTATATTTTTTACGAATACAATGTACCTACACATGAAAAGCAATAAACTATTTAAATTGAATTAAAAAATTGCTGTGACATACCTACAGATGGACAGACATGACGTTTCCGTTTTCACCATTTTGGCTACGTAACCCATTAGACAGTTAATATTAGTTGAAATTACACCAATGGGCCATGCAGCGCAGACAATGACGCAGCTACGCGATGGAATGAGATAAAAGTGTGTTTTTCTCCCTTTAACGCACAACTGCATGCTTATCGTGTGCCATCATGACCCATTATGTTGTTCGGGCATAAAAAAACCGACCAAGTGCGTATCGGATCACGCACAATTAAGGGTTCCGTACCAACACCTACCAGTTCATAGGTATTTAAAACCAGTATCCAATACATTGAATCTAAAGAGGTCGTATCGTCATAGAGAACTCACGGCAATTACAACCATTTGTTTGGCCAAGATAGTTATTCAGCGAAAACTCAAAAACCGTAAAACCTATCATGTTCAAACCAAAAATCGTTGAAAGTATTTATTAACGCACACCTCAATTTTTTTCAGAATTTTAAGATTCTTAGTTTGGACTTTGACAGCTAATATCTCCCAACGGTTGACTTATAATGGGAAAGTTTTTTAAATTTCCATATAATTTTAAAGGCCTATCCATGTATACCCCACACGACTATGTGCGTTTTATTTTTCACTACCGATTACATGTATGGAGTATGCCCCCCTAATTTAATTTGTTTTTGTAATTTCACATCACTTTTACGTAGCGGTTCATATAGTATATAATTGTAGTGCTTATAGTCTCCGAGCAAATCGGCTGTGACATACGGACGGACGGACAGACATTATGAAACTATAAGGGTTCCGTTTTCCCCATTTTGGCTACGAAACCCTAAAAAGAAGAGTACTTTATCATTGCGAGCTACATGACGCCATCTGTATTCATATTAAGGAAGCACGGAGTAAAAGGTGCTGTAATCTGCGAATGAAAGCTTATACAGATGGCGCTAGAAGTACGCGAAATGCACGGATGTGCTTTGCGATGAACTGAGAGAATGTCAAGGCCAATGTTAATAAAGTGCTAACCATAGAATTACAGTCGTACACAATCAATTTTATGATTTTAATCAAAGGGGAATTAATTGAGAATTCTAAGTTTTCAAAAACTTTATTGTGAAGCTGTTAATTCGTGCTTCAGTTTTTAGTGTTGTTAGTCGCGTTATAACCTCAATTCTGTATCTATGGGCGTGGGAATTTTGCTATATTGTATTACAATAAATGTATTCAAATGTAAGATCGCGTTTTAAATAAGAACTCGTTAATAACAAACCACAAAATTACTATAATTTCGGAAACAGTAATAAAAAAGTCCCATAGAAACAAAAATCATGTTTGACATTTAAATTTAGCGCCAAACTTGTAAGGCATGAAGTTCGCATTGCGAAATACGAATACTGGCCGATTGATGTGAAAGATATTCCGAAGGCCGTGAACATTGCGGAAATCGAGATGTGTGTGTGGTCAAAAAGACAGTGCAAGGTAGGGGTCGGGTGGCGTTTGTGATGGCAAAAATTTTGCAAATGGTGAGTTAGGAATTATTGACTTATTGTGCGTTGCCGAATCGTTTTCGGGTTGTGATTGTGAATTAGTCTGGTGTTAGAAAAAAAAAATAGTGCTGATTGATAGTTTTTACCCAGATTCTGAGATAGGGATCGGCAAATGGCGCTACGATTTGCCAAAGTTGACACAACTACGCGTTTAGAAATCCCGTACGTCCACGGGTCACCCAGTTCTCGACACGCGGGATGCTCTGTGAAAAGAAACAAATAGTGGTGCATCCTCGAATTCCTGAAATCACGCGTTTGGTGTGTTAGCAAGTGGGACATCCAGCTTGGCGATTATAACGGTGTCAGCATGTTGCGATTTTTTTGGCCAGCGGTACTACTTTTTAAACTCGTTTATAGAAGCGGCTAGAGGCTTCCGCGTCCCGTAGGGTCGCTGGCCCCGCCGTCTGCCTTCTGGAGTTAAATTACATAATGTATGGTTCTTGTTTGGAGCGTGCAACAAGTAGACATGTGTCGGCGGCTAACTGTCAATGTGGTGTACAGTAAGCCCGCGGCCCCCATTAATTCGAGCCGCTGATGTCACTTATCTCTGCGCTCTCCTATCTAGGCCCTATGGCCGCCAATTTTTTTACACATACCTACTTAGTATCTTAATGTAAATTTGATAACCGGCGCACGTCTCTAATTACCGGCTGTTTAAATAATGTAATGCAAATTTAGGTTTGTTATATGTGGATAACTGTTTATATATGATTTTTATGATCATTATAATCATTGCAATATCCTGATGTATATTTTTTGTAGCATGAAGCTAACTTTTGAGCTGTGTAGAATAAGAAGAGTAATATTTACTGATATTTGCAGCACGGTCACTGACACTAGCACCTATCATGGACCAGCAATTCTGCTTGCGCTGGAACAACCATCCCAACAACCTGACTGATGTGCTCGCCAGCCTGCTGCAGAGGGAAGCCCTCTGTGATGTCACACTAGCTTGTGATGGGGAAACAGTTAAAGTGAGTATTTTGATTGGACCTCTTTCATTATATTTTTATTAATTTAGTGTAGTACTCCAGTTATCTGAATGGTATGCTGTAGTTTGGATTTTATTTTTGGTTTATAACCATAATAAACCTGAAAGCATCAGTTGACATTGATTGTCTTGCTTCTTGAAGTCAACTGTATTCTCTATTGAAGAATAATATTTTAGTAATTAATCAAATTCTCAAAGCTGTGTATAATGTACCTAATTAATGTTACTACAGTGATATAATATAATGTTATGCTGACACTGAAAGAATTTATATTAACCGACAATACAAATATTCTTTCATGTATTTTCTTTGGTGATTATTTGGTTTATAATACTATGGCTATGTAGATTATAATAATATAGTAGCCTAAAACCCAATTTTAATTATAAAAAAGATTATGTTATTATATATCAGACTATGATGACAACCAATCAAAATATTGACATGTTTGTGTTGTGACAATTGTTTACCATTGCATCTGCTTAGTGTAAACATTTGTAATTACAGGCTTGTGTAATGGTTTGTTATAAGAAAATACTTTGTATACTTGAGTTGCGAAAATTATGCAACATGCAAGAGCTATTTTGGATAGATACTACCTATCTTGATTATTCAAGGTATAGGTATACACTAGGAACAGGCAAATATTTACTCAAGCAATTTTGTGTTTTTAAAATTTTCTTGAGTCATCAAGTCTACATACATAATTCAAAATCATGAAGCTTAAAAATAGATATAAGTAAGAATATTTTCCTGTATAGCTACTAGTGCAATTTACACTTAATAGGGTACTATAAAAAAAATTTGGCCTCTACATTAAATTTTCTACAACTTTATAAATGTACTAGCTTTTGCCTGCGACTTTGTCCACATAGGTTCCCTTTTTTGTGTTGCAAAACTAAAAGTTTTTAATTAATTATGACATGCATGGTCACCGTACATTTAGAAAACTTATGTCAAGTATTCTTTCATTTATCAGTGATAAATGTCAAATTGAATGTTATTCAGACGCTAGTTACTTTCGAAACAATGAGACAATTTACCTTCTTCATAATCAAAGTGCTGTCATAACAGTTACAGAGGTTTTATCTTTATTAATTAGTTGTTGTAAGGGTGCCCATGATTGTAGGGAGTTACACTATTACTTAATATAGTACAAAAGGAAGGAAAGGTGCGAGTGTTTCACTTAAATGCGATAGTGAATGATCCATTATCATTTACTGAATCTGTAGGGTTAATCCTGCTCGCGTCTCGAGCTCGTTTCATAGTGAGTAAGAAAGATGTCATGACATAGAAAAACTTTTTTAAAAAGAATGCATGTCTTGCATGTCTTTTAATTTCTTACCTTTTTCACATTAAAAACTTAAACGAATACTACTAAAGGTCTGAATGTGCAATTGTGCATGTGCACATGATATTTAAAGGATCATCCTCCAAAACCGCTCATCAACATGAATTGATGGCTACCAGGATCGCTACAGGTGCCTATAAAATTTGAGGGTAGCTCTCAATTTCCCTGGGATGCCATCCCATCATCCGATTCTGACTTGATGACAATGGCATCACCTCAGGGATGTACTCTTTCGAATAAAAAAAATATTGAAAATCGGCCCACAATAACAGAGACATTGGTGAACATACCTAAAAAAACTTACTTACAGTGGAACATAGAACCTCCTACTTTTTTAAATCGGTTAAAAATTAAGATTAAATAACTCGTTTTACATCGTTTGCATGAATTGAAATTTTCATGAGTCATGTTAAAACTATATTTAACTAATAAAACTCATGTAGTGTCACTCCAACATTACGCCAAGTTCCTCGTTTAGAAAAATACTTGCGCCCGTAACAAGCTTTCAACCCCCTTTTGACTCCTTCTGAGTTTGAGAAATTAGGTTTCGTTTAATTTAATGTTAGTTCTAGAAACAATAATTCAAGTTTCTCGTTAAAAGTTTGCTCCCCATACAAAATTTCAAGCCCCTTTTCACCCCTTCAGAGAACGAATTTTGAAAAACACTGAAAGCTTGTTCCATTTGAATGCTTATTATTCTAGCGAAATTTCATGTTACTTTTTTAAAGATCATGTTCGCCATACAAAATGTCCACCCCCTTTTAACCCCCTAAGGGGATAAATTTTAATAATAACGCTATATCAATTATTTTGTTTATAAATAAAGAATTTATATACAAACTGACATATTTCTAACATTTTCTAAATGAATGTAATATTTTTCTTGATAGATCTACATACTATAATAGAGACCTGGGGCCTATACCACAAAACTTACAAGCGTACAATTTGACAAAATTGTACAATTCTCCATACAAAAAGTTGTAAAAAATATCAAATTGTATGCTTGTAAACTTTTGTGGTATAGGCCCCTGCTCTCCTAATTTCAAGTTTCTAGCCACAATTTATCCTCAAAAATCACACATTGCCGTTGTGAACTTTCAACCCCTTCTTAACCCCTTAAAGGGACGAATTTATAAAAGTGCCCTAATCAATGTTTTTGACGGTATATTAGGAGCTTGTGACCGAAGTCTTAAACTTCTTACTTTAAAAGCGTCATGTTTCCCATACATATTTATAACCCTTTTTTGACCACCATGGGAGATGATTGTATATAACAACGCTGTATCATTTTATCATTTATTTTGTTTTTTACTAAGACACCTTTATACAAAGATTCAAGTCTGTAACTTTCCAAATGAACGATTTCCGTACATCGGTTCAACCCCTATTTCACCCCAATAAGGGTTGAATTTCGAAAAATCCTTTGTGGTGTCTGTCAATGGTTCTGTCAGTAATGCAAGAGTTTTATAATATGTACGAGGGGTGTTCAATAAGTAATGAGAATGATATATAAACTCTTTAGTGATAAAATGTAAAAAATATTGGCCTGTATTGTCAATATTATTGACACAGTAAATAAGTAAAAATATTTTTTTATAACGAATACATTTATTTTGTTCTGTTGGAACTAATTATCAAAACTGGAGAAATTCACATTCAAGCGGTAATTAAATTTCTGCATGCGCTTGAATAATTTTACCACAGCACAGGTTCGTTTAAACTTGCAAGTAACATTAGGGGTTCGCGCACCTTCTTATTCTACGATTGCGCGGTGGCAGGCGAAGTTTAAGAGAACTTGCAGTAATGACGACCCAGGCTTGGGGCGCCCTAGCTTCAGCAGTAACCGATCAAATGGTAACAAAAATTTAGAAATTTACTTTAACGGGTCGCAGTGTTCCTGTTCATTTTATAGCTGAAGAAGTTAAGATTTTGATAGGGAGCATCTATAGTATTAGACATGACCCTTTGGGTATGAAAAAAGTATCAGCGCGCTAGGTGCCCAGAATGCTTACGGATGCGCAGGAATAATAAACTGCGGATTTCACTCAACTGTTTGGAATTGTTACAACAAGATACTGACAGATTTTTGCCTCGACTCATAACTAATATGGACGAAATGAATTCTCCATTACGATCCAGAAACGAAACAACAGTTCATGACTTGTAAGTGGCGATCATCTGAGAGTCCTGAGAAATGTAAGAGAATTCCGCCCTCCGGTAAGGTAGGGCTCTCTTTCCTGGGATAACCAAGGGGTGGTAATGATCTAATACCTTGATCATGGAGCCACTACTACAGGGATTTTATACACAGAACCAATATAAAAATGCGTGACGTTATATGCGACGAACGTCGAGGCAAATGTTCAAAGGTTGTTCAGTTTCACCAAGGTAATGCTTCAGCCGATAAGTTTAAGGTTGCGATGGCTGCCATTAAAGAAGCTCGCTCAAATCAATGATGAAGCATCCTCCATGTTCACCAGACCTCCCTCCTAGCGATTTCTATCTATTTCCGAGGCTAAAAGAACACCCCAGAAATTAGAAATTTAAAGATGATGACGCAGTGATCGCTGCATTATAAATTTTTTTAGAAAGGAAATTTTATATTTACATAAACGATATTGTAAGTATATACTCCTAAAAGATGATTACAATGTAAAATAAATTAGATTTTATTTAAAAATACCTGCGTCATTATTATGCTCATTATTATTGAACACCCCTCGTATAGATATCATTTTCAGTCATTTTTCAGTTTTTAGTTGGCAGATTTCTTACTGGCTTCTTTAATCTCATGTGTTTTCTCATAGGATTAGATATAACCAGCAATTTGTTTGTTCTTAAGTTCTTAGGAACATTACTGGTTTGAAAGGAGTGAATGGCTGAACTAAGGAAAATATTAAGGTATTACGAACACCTTACCGTCACCCTTTAAAATGTATTCTCGAAAAACGATTTAATTTTAAATTACTTAATAGGTATGACGCAGGTGAGGACATTGGATGAAACATCGAAACACTTTTCATGAGAATAACCTATTCTTGATTGAACACAAGACAGTAAAGGCAACTTAAATGTCTTTATTATTAACAAAACAAAAACTATAGGTGTCTACTGATCTGAACTATGTAAAATATTCATATTCATTTGATTTTTTTTGGGTCGTACAATGCATTGCTATCACCTAAAAACAAGAAATTGTCAATCTTCTATTCCAGACAATATGTATTCATAATTATTTGTCTTAGTTTGAAATAATTTTCAATACAATAGAGTCATAGAGAATTTATGGTTCATTCAATTGCAAGTTCTGGGCAGTTGTGGAATATTTAACTTTTACCAGTGACAGGCCTCTCCCACTGTCATCTTGGCGCGAAATGAATGACACTTATCTATGGCAATGGCAACCTCCTGGTGTAGGTCTAAAGCTAGTTACGCACTAAGCGGCTAACCGCGTTGCGGCCAGCCGTGCGGTTCACCGCAATCACAAATATGTGTTTCATACGCACTCACAATGCGGCTGTGATGCGCTGCGGTTTCAACAATATTTTTGATTGCGGCAAGCCGTGCGGCTAGCCGCTTAGTGCGTTCCTAGTCTAAGTTGTCAATCCATATATCTTACACCGCCGTAAATACCATTAAATTTTTACTAAATTGGTGAAAAAGTGGAAAATGAATGAAGAATATTCACTTTTTAACGTTCATTACTACTTTTCGAGATTTAGGTGGGTTCTATCCAAGATTTTTTTATACAATGTAAGATGAACGATAATTATTTCATTGAATGTGGATTTCATCAGTAGGTAAATAACCCTCATTTACCTCATCATACTCTAGTATTGTTTATGATTAAAATGTAACAGTTAATGTCATCACTAAAGTGGGGCTTCTGTACCTTCAGGTACTTTTATTCTGTACCAGTGACTTTAGTAATTTATAGGTAGCAATAGCAAATAACCGTTGGGGCCGGAAGATTCTCGAGTGGCGACCACGGACCGGAAGGCGCAGCGTGGATAGGCCCCCCACAAGGTGGACTGATGACCTGGTAAAGGTCGCGGGAATCCGCTGGATGCGGGTGGCGCAGGACGGGTCATTATGGCACTCTTTGGGGGAGGCCTATGTCCAGCAGTGGACGTTTTTCGGCTGATATGATGATGATGATGAATAGCAAATAAAACGCGGCGCTGCCAACGTTTTTTTATTGTTATCTATTTTTGTTAGAGGAAACAAGAAATATAACACATATACAAAAAAAAACTTGAGCAGAATCCAGTTTCTTTTCAGGAATATGCTGGTTAAATTATTTAGATTCCTGAGAAACCTTATAAGTATATGAAAACTTTAATAAGTTGATTTTTGGGGTAGGAACCAGTTGAGAGCTGGACTTCGAATTACTCCAATTTTGCATAGAGGGGGCGACCCATTTACTATCCTTTCTCAATACTCAATAATATTTTGACACTTATTCTATCTGACATTAGACTGGCGTATTACGGCCTTTATAAAGCGATAATAAAAAAAGGTAAATTATGTATTAAATATCATAAGATCATAACTAATTCACTCGCTTTCTTACTAAAGGAAAGTTTATACGCCTTTGAAATGCATTTTTAGGACATTAGTGAATAGATAACAGTCTGCAAAAAGCGTCCATTTTAACTTTCTAATTTAGTCTTCATAAAAGTCACCAAACAGGTTCCTAGGGTTTAGAAACCAGGTGTTAAATTAGTTAACCCGGCAATTCGGTTTTAAAGCATTCTGTTATTCCCAAATATCGTTCTTTACGACTAGAAACCTAGTTCACTGAAGAAAACGCTACCTAATTAAAATAAGAATAGCTATGCCAAAATGGTAATATTCGCTTTTCAATACAGAATTGCGAAGACCTTCACATAGCTTGGCATCGTGCCTTTATGTGTGTGCGTTACCCATGCACACATATTCTGCCTGATATTCGGTAATTTACAGGTGACAATGAAATGGTATATTGTTTGTTATAGGCACATCAGACGATACTCTCGGCGTGCTCACCGTATTTTGAGACTATATTCCTGCAGAACACTCATCCACATCCTATAATATTTCTCAAAGATGTGAGATATTCAGAAATGAAATCATTACTGGACTTCATGTATAAGGTATAATTTTTTTTGTTATACATAATCAATCATACTTTAGTATTTATACAAGTTAAGTAATTGTTGTAACACAAATATTTATTTTTCAGGGAGAAGTAAATGTAGGACAAAATATGCTACCAATGTTCCTAAAAACAGCTGAAAGCTTACAAGTCAGAGGTCTGACAGAAAACAATACATTGAATCCTAAGGTAAATATAACAGTGTAGTAACTATTGTATATTAATGTTATTGCAGGAGAGTCTATATATAGCAATTGGGAGCAAGCTCTTCACGTGAAGAAAGATGGCGACTTTGTGCTTTGATGATTAACATTTTATTAATTAATTAATTAATGCCTCCGTAAACTGCACTATCCAGCATCCTACATCTGAGAGTTTTCTGAAATCACATACTTCAGTTAGGGGGAATAAAATACGAAAAGCGATTTACTTCTTTCTAATTAATTTATTGATTAAAATGAACTCGGCTACTTATACTCTACGAATACTTCACTACGCTACTCGATTTGCACTACTTTTGACTAGAGTATATATATTATAAATTCACGCAATCTAAATGCTAGCAATATAATATTTTATATTAATGACGTAAGGTGTCTTCGGGTAATTCTGAAAATAACAAATTCCAGTCTAACTAAGCGATTTTATTGCATATCACAATCATCACCATCAAAAAGAAATGTTAGATTTTTTGTTGACGTTTGGTAGTGCAAAAAAATCACTTAGTTTGATAGGAATCTGGTTTTTTCGGAATTACCCGACATTTGGAATTACCTGAAGACACCGTATGACATTTTTATAGAATTCTAAATTACCAGATAAGTCAGCTATTCGCATATCGTATTTTCTGGTATCCCTAAATTGATTGCAAGGAAGCTAAGTCCCATAAACAAACTACGTAATTTAGGTGGATAATAATATTAATAATGTAGGCAAAAGTTTCTAACCTAATCTAACATATGTAAACAATGTTGTTATTGCAATATTAATCGCTTTAATTTACAAGATTTTGAATGAAACATAATTGTACAAATCAAATAACACATGTTACGCCTAGATAAAGGTATAAAATAGTGTACGTACGTGTGAAAGGTTATCTTTTCATCCCACCGTTCACTGCGGCTTTTACAGCCGATTACGCTATAATTTACCATTGTTTTATAACAATTGGCTATTTGGCTCAAAAAAATTTATGATGTCGTTCGAACCATATTTTAGAGCCACACAAAAGACGAAAACGAGAGGTAAATTACAGCATAGCTGACGAGCACTGAAAACGCTCCATACTGATAGGCCGTGAAATGTGACATCACAGGCACGTATCCAGACTTGGTTCGGGGGGGACAAACATTGAAACATCTATATTTTTATTTACCTACTTATTGAAAGAACACGCAAGCGAATAAATAAACAGACGGCTAAAAACGTTTTCGGGGGGGGGATAAATCCCAACTATCCCCCCCCCCTGGATACGTGCCTGTGACATGCAACAACAGCGTGACATCACAGTGCAAAGGCCTCGTATTCCCGTTGTATGGAAAAACGAATAATTTGCCATTTCAGTCCTCAAATATTGTGTTTAAGGACATAGTTCCCATACAATTTATTTTTTATTGTAACATGAGAATTTACTGGTAACTTTCAATTTACATTTGGCCTACCTGTCGTCTATTGGGGCTCATTACAAAAGAATGCTATTGTTTATTTTTTTCGCCGGGAGACGACGGCTTAAAAAAAACTTTTTTGCGAATCTTTAGTCTCATATCTCTTTATTTATGATTTTGATTAATTTGTCTAATTTATGTGATAATTTGATGATTTTCTATCTATATAACCACACTATAGTTATATAGTACATACAATACAGTTAAGACAACTGTATTCTTAGGTATTACATTGGACTCAAAATTGCAGTGGGGTTCCCACATAACCGCTATAGGAAGTAGGTTGAGCTCTGCTACATTTTATGTCACTTGGTAGTTTAATTACATTTATACATGAAATAACAGTTATTTTTAATTTTATAATTAATTTATATTTGATGTTTTTGGTAAATAAATGAATGTTTTGACGAAAAACAAACAAGCGTTCATTCATCCGGCGCGGTGGTCCTGCATAACATATACACATATTAATCTTAGGTCTCGCGTAATACTCGTTTCCGATCATTGATCTACTCAATCAGATAACTTTTTGAAAACAGTTTTAGAATTTTTAGTATATGATAACCATTTAACCTGTTTAATATGCAATTTTAATGTTTTAAATATAATAGAAGTATAGTTTTAATGCCAAATGCTTTATGAAATAAATGAGTAAACTGATTGAACCTAAAACTCTTCTGTTGGATGTTTGGATTGGACCAACAGTAAATTTAAAAAAAATGAAAAAGTAAAAAGCACTAGTGCGCGAAATCCAATTTTGCGCACGATACACAGCTACATAAAGTTCCACTTTTTGAGCAACTGTATTAAAAAAGATAAGATAGCTGTTGTGAATGACCCCTGTGTTGGTCGTAGTGCGAAGGGCGCTCGACGCCGTCAGTGAGCGCGGAGAACCTGTCTTCGCGCGGCGAGTTCGCGACGCCGCCCGCGGCGCACGCGCCTGCGCCCGCGCCCGCGCCCGCGCCGCCGCTCGCCGCGCACGCGCCGCCGGAGAAACGCCGCAGGAACAATTCCAACATCAACCGGGACGAAGTAGACTTATCGTATAGACATTATGAGGTACGTTTCGCCGGGTCACCAGACCTCCCGAGGAAGCACTGTTTTGAGAGTGAGACCTGCATTTGTCTCTAGCTGTCAATACAACAAATCCTAAAACTAAAAAAATGGTGGCTACTGCAAATTGAGCATACCATCAGATTTCTTTTGTTTTGTACCTGCATCGCATTTATATAATCTCCAGTTTGATCTCATTATTCTCTTGTTCAAGATATTTTTCATGTTGACGTAATAAACCAAAGTAAGGCCTACGGGAGAAGAATACGAGATAAATAATGGCATAACTTGATTAAAATTGACGTATCAGACGAGGATGTAGTATGTCTATATCTCGTTGGTTTTATTTTACTTGCCCTCCGAGTGCTCGTCAGGGAGGATGTGCTCCGTACTGCGCGAATTAATAATACGTTTTCAATCGCGGAGACTTCCCGATAGATTCACCAGTATGTGATAGTCCATTGTTGACAGGGACCTTATGGCGGCAGGCGCTTATGCTACACCGATTCACTATTGTATGCGAACAACGGCAATAAAGGCTTAAGTGCCGCCATAACGTTCCTTTCAATACGGACTATCAGATTTTTAGAAATTTTAGTGTTTTACTAAACACGATGTACTGCTTACTTTGCTGATTGGTTATACCGGTGCCGATTCCGCAGAGCCACCTGAAGGGCAAGGGCGGGTCGACGGGGTCGGGGTCGGAGCCGTCGACGCCGCCGCCCGCGCACACGCCGGCGCGCGCGGCGCGCTCGCCCGCGCTCGCGCCGCACGTCAAGCAGGAGCCTGACTCGCCCTACCCGATGCCGCGCGACATGCCGCCGCCGCACTACGACCAGACCCGTCTGCCGGTGAGTTCCTGGCACAGCACTGCAGAGCCACCTGAAGGGCAAGGGCGGGGAAGAGGAAGTCGAAGCCGCCGCATGTTAATCAGGAGCCCGACTCGCCCTACTCAATGCCGCGCTACAAACCCCTCCCGCACTACGACCAGACGCATCTGCCGGTGAGTCTCCGTCCGACACAGCGCAGCACGAGGTGAGACAAGAAAAAAAGAAGCCACGATAACGGAACTGTATGTCCCGCCGCCGTCTCTTGCCACCCGTGCGAGTGAGTAGTATCCGACCTATCGCTTCCGATGCGGTGCTGTTTTTGCTCTCGCACGATATTACACTAAACTTACGACTCGTATTATGATCATGGGATCATACGAGTCGTAAGTTTAGTTTACGGGCAGTTAGTTACATGAGTACGAACGAACAGAGACTAGGGTTCTTGGGGTAGGGGGCGCGCATAATTTATACCTAATGTTGTAGGGTTTGCACACGATGTTGATCAGTTTTCTTTATGATTTTCTTTATGTTTAATAATTTGTGTTGAATTGAATAATAACTATAATTGGTAATAACAATAACCAATATCCACAATATTTGTTTCGAGATCACGAAATGTTTACTCCATTATTTCAATAAATGCTATAAAATAGTCAGGCGGTATATTATTTTTTTTCAAAGAAAACACAATACCGACTTCAAAAAAACAATAAAAACTAAAAATAATTGCCTTACTTGTAATATGAGACTTTACGCTTCTTATTCAACAATTTAGACGTACCTATTATAATTTCTGAAATCGGTGCCATCCAAAGAATTTGTCTAACGTTGATGAAATGGCACCAACTACAAAAATTAAAATAGGTACGTCTACATTGTTCAATAAGAAGAGTAAAGTCTCATATTAGCAGTAAGGCAATTATTTTTTACCTTTTAGTGTTTTTTTGGAGTCGGTTTTATTTTTTTATTAAAAATTTTACTTATTTCACACTTTTTAGTGAATCATCACCAGAGATCATATCATAACGATTTCAATAAGCTCAAACACGACTACTACACTGTTTTACTACGGAGTTCCGTTGCCTACCTTCCGGCTTCAATTACCAGATCAGGTTGATGGTGACATTACATCAAGACCATCTAAGTTGACTTCGTCATAGTCGCTTCCAGTATCTTGATCGAAATATCTTAATGCCACCCATGAAACACTAGGAGTTTTGGACGACCATCCGTGGTCTTCTTCATCAGTTGCCGTTCACCAAATACTACTTTCTGAATGCAAATGTTCGATTTATTACCGAAAATACTAAAATCGCGATATGTTTTCCTTGAATTTTTGCGGAATTCCCTCAATTCCTCATGGATCCCATTGTCATCAGAACTAGATTCTGGTAACAATGGGACCAACCTTGAAGCATATGCTTTCAAACGAATATTTTTTTAAATAAATACAGTATTTATCTACTCAACGAGCTCTAAACAACGATACTCGATGGGGTAGGCCAATTTTTTAAATTAGTCTCGACAAACGGACTCATGAGTTTCAAAAATAGGGTTCTGTTGTATGAACCTTTGTCTCTGTTCCATTTCTTTTACCCATGTGGTTTAGTCCTAGTATTTTTTTACCACAACGCTTTAATAGGAAATATATACACCTTGCTCCGATTTAGTGTTCCACTTAAACAAACTTTGCGCGGTAGTTAACGAAAACAGCTTAATCAGCTATACGTACGAATATTAAAAAAAAATACCAATAATGTATTTGAAGGAACTTTAGATTCGGATAAATTTCTTCAGTTTTATACTTGTAGGTATATTCATTTCGCGCTAAAAAGCCCTGTACCTGAATGCCTACTCCGAATTCGAAATCCGAACTTCGTATCGTGACGTCCCTTTCAACGAGAATGAAAGGGACGGCACGATACGAAGTTCTGATTTCGAACTTCGGAGTACATACAGGCCCTGAACTATATCAAATATTACTAATGCTAAATGTTTCCAATATTCTTATTTATATACAATACAAATTTTCGTGATACTAACGATCTACGCATTATTTTTCTTCTTAACACAATTTCAAGATTACTACCTACTTATATAACAATGATGATAACCAGTTTTTTGGGATATACAGTAGAATCCGCTTATAACATTTTACCGCTTATAACGACTTCGAAATCATCACACATTAGATTTGATTTCAGACATTTTCAAAGTAAATCAGTCCGTTTTGTGTGACGTCCTGTTAGTGCGACGTAATATCACCGGTCCCTTGACTGTCGCTTTATCCGGATTCCACTGTATTTATATTTACTTAGCACGATGGCGCTTCATACCACATTTATTATATACCTAAGGAAGGTCTTTTTCTTCTGCTTTTATAACGAACTTAATTACTCGATCTCATATGAATTTTACATCGTTTATATCTGTAAATGTTTAACGATTCGTCAACAGAAAGGAAGGGATCTGCCTCATATTTGGAAATCACAATTGGCATAAATCTCAAAATTATTAGAGTAAAGCAGGGCAATCCTTTCCTTCTCTGTTGGCAGAGACCGGAATGCAAGCCCGGGCCCGTGGATCTCAGCGCAGCGCCCACCGCTGCCTCCACTATGCTCGCCTCCACCCTCGCGAAACCGCCCCAGCAAACTAACGCGCCACCTAAACCCAAACCGACCTCCACCGCCCCGACCGTCCGCAAAGGAGGGAGGTTCCGCTCCAGCTGGCTCTCCCTCTACCCCTGGTTGCAATATGATGACAGGCAGAATATCATGTATTGTAACTTGTGCCGGAAATGGGCGCACGAGCTCACCGTCACTAGGACGTCGTTCATAGAGGGCAACGCAAACTTCAGATTGGAAATAGTCAACCACCACGACAAGTGTAAAGCCCATAAATTTTGTCAAGAACGAGAGGTCGCCCAGGAGACTCTACCGAGTGTGAATGATGCATTTAGTTAGTAACGAGATGATAGCGCATCTCTAGGATAAGCGTTTTAATTAGTGACCGTGAAAAATAAATATGTTAGGGACGATAGAAAGCTGTGATGATTCTGCCTTAATGTAAGCTTTACATAGAAAAGTACCATTAGTAGCAAACCGGAACAGATATTTAATTACGAGAAATAAAATTTCCATATTATTAAAATTGTATTCTCTGCGATTGTTTCGTTATAATAAATGCTGTTTATTTATGTTTAAATAGGTGGGTATTTTGATATAAATGTAATAAGTGTATTTAATATTTTTATGTAACGTACTGCGCAATTTTCCAGGGCATGGGCGTTCCACCAGAAATGGCGGCGATGTTAACCCAGCAGCACCAACTCAACAACGACTCGAGCGACGGCGAGCCGCTGCTGCCGCCGCACCCCGACCAGACAGACACCATCGACGGTGAGTCTCGATCCGACGCAACTACTACAAATACATGCGATCGATCTTTAATAAGGTCGAGCGGAACTATTCCGTCAGAGGGATAATTACGTTAGCTGGTACAACTCAAATTTTGAATTTCTCACTATACTAGTAACATTGACATAAATGACCCATGTTGTGGGCAATCAACGGTAATTTAATTTCTCATTGTTCAACACTGCACAATCATTTTAAACCGGGAGTTGTAGTAGTTTTATGTAATAATCCCTTTGGCAGAATAGCGCTGCTTGACCTTATTTACTTTATTGTCACATGATGAATCAGTCAATCTTAAATAAAATCGCACAGTTTGTAGTCGTTTCCATCACATAGCCTATATTTTTAAATCAAATCGTAGCCATATTTTTTCTTGTTTGTGTGCTTAAATTCTGTCACAAGCATTATAAATTCCAATATCGAATCATGGACTTAAAAATATTGGCTACGGTTTCAATGCTTGCTGAATTTTAACGCTTTGATTCTACAGGTATATTAGTCAAAAATATCTAGGAGACAAATTATTGTTAATTCTGTTCTGTAAATAAAACGAATGATGAACTTATTAAAATCCTAGATGTTATTGAGTGTGTACTCTCGGTGCATGTTGTCAACCCCTCGCATGCTTCACAAATACGCTATACCATCTTAATTTGCACCCACCATATGAATACAGCTTTTGGGTACTTTTTTTTTGATATTCTAATACTATGATGAAGAAATCGGTGTGGTAATATATTTCTCATGGTGATTTGGCGCCCCTGTCGCGGGCTTAGGTATCTATGCTTCGGAATTATTTCGTCTCTTATATAATTGATGGGTTACCTCTAAGTTGAGATTTTCAATTTAATATCATATAGGTAAACCTGATACTTACGGAACCAAAATAGCAACTTAGGATTGCATGGTCATTCAACTGGAAATTTTAGGGAATGATGTGAAATGAACAATGTGTGGTTAGTGCATATTGGACTTAGTGCTAATTGAAACGAGTGAAGTGTGATAAGAGACTTAGCATGCTAAACATGTTACGTGCAATGAAGATATCCCATAATCTTACAGGTGACAACCACGGCGTTGACGAAAATAGTATACCTCAAGAGTCTCCGCGAAATATAGATTACGTAGACATGTCTATTAAATCAGTACTCAATTATAGGCCCTACTCGGTTCCTGTACCGTGTTCTGTATGCGGCAAACTCGTAACGAATATAAAGAAACACATGAAGTCGCATAACCCCGCGCAACATAAATGTCCCTTGTGTCCGATAGTACTGACGCGAGCCGATAATCTTAAAAGGCATCTCCGTATGAAACACTGTTCAGTATTAGGACCTAGTAACTGGGCCAACATACGGACAAAATGTGAATCGCCCTAGAAAAAAAGACTATCCTCGTGGATACTGCATGAATTTCCGAGTTGATCACGATCGTGTTTAAATGAATTTGTTAAGGATAGATATTGTTAGGCTGTGACTAATATGACTAAGGATTTACGCTTAGCTGTTTCTTCCTCTGACGTTTATCGAAATGTCTCATTGTCTACTTATAGACCTCAGTCTTACAAAAATTCTAACTAGGGTCTCCGGGTTAGCGGCTGCACTATAGTGCAATTAGGTACTCATTGGTTCTAACAATTTGTAACTTAGTCTTAAGGTGTGATGTTTTAATTCATTTCTTCTAATAATAAACATACTTAAAACAAAAAGCGAAAGTCCGGCCAGAATTTAAATCAAGAGCGCGACTGAGAATATGTATTGTGTTTTTAACAACTATAATCTATATTTTGTCTTTCGGACAAGTCTGATTTTCGCTTTAAGAAAGTATACGTTTGCTATTTGCATAACTTGTATACAGTGTTATAAAAACTGTTTTCGACTGATTACATTGTATTTCGTAATATGCCTATAATATGTGTACATAATAGTGTAACGTGGCAGTTTCTTGCTGTGATTTAAACTAAAGAACTTGTACAAATCGAACATTATGATCTCTTATTGTTCCTGGTAGATGTAACTGGCTGACCTGCCCTACCTACTCTACTCTACTCTAGTGGTCAGCCGGTGACGAAGACTGATTTTGTTTATGTAATGTTGGCACAGTCGCCGTCAGATATATCGGAGCAAACAAGATGTTCACAAAATCTAAACACGTCTATAGAGACAACACTGCACATGCACTGTAATGCCTGGACAATAGTGTCCAGGCATTACAGTGCATGTTTAGATATTTTTGAACACCCTAAATTGTACAGTTGTATGTGATGGCGACTGATTATACCTCTTAATATTAATTTATTTCGCCTTTATACTATAATTAACCGACTCGAAATGACTTGGTTTATTGTAAGTCTGTCGTTATGTGTATGTTTGTTGCAAATATATTCCTTATTTATACCATTTCTTTTCTTTTCATTCCTACTCCATGCTTTTTTCTCTATACATTATGGCTAACCAACCTTCCTACCTCTGGAATCGTCTTCGGAACATGGGGCTCTCGGCAGCTATTAACATCTCATGCAACTATAACACTGACTATAACAAACACCGTTTCTTCAGTATCATTGATTCATTTCTGCATGAATCTCCATTGGATAATACAATTACTTTGTTAAAACATCTAAATGATTTGATCCTTTCGTTTCGATAACTCTTTTTATAGACTTTTGTATCTGTTATTAATGCTTTTTATTAAATAGTACTAGGAAAAGCATATAGTACAGCGTTAACAGTCAATAACCAAGCTTTGAATAGTGCTAAACTACTATAAATATTGTTTCAGTCAACCCTTGTTTGCGTTATTTTAAAATTGCTATTTTACTGTCTTATTCTAAAACATATATCTCTGAAATTCATTCGCACTACACTCCGAATGCTGCAGAACCAACCGAACAGTTGATTCCGTTCCACAACCTCAAGCGGCAGCATTCGAAGCTAGCGAGGCCGGTAGAGTTGTAAGGTTCAGTCGGGCAGTTGGCACTGTGGCATATCGCGATGTGTTGCGATGGTCGGAGACGCGGGCTGCGAGAGCGCCGGAGTGACGGCTCGCTGGTTGCAGGCTCGAAGGGCTGGCACATGCGGTTGACGTTCGAGCGCGTGGCCGGCGCGCTCAACCTGCACCGCTGCAAGCTGTGCGGCAAGGTGGTGACGCACATCCGCAACCACTACCACGTGCACTTCCCGGGCCGGTTCGAGTGCCCGCTGTGCCGCGCCACGTACACGCGCTCCGACAACCTGCGCACGCACTGCAAGTTCAAGCACCCCGCGTACAACCCCGACACGCGCAAATTCGAGACTCCGGCCGCGCCGCTGCCGCCCGCGCCACAGCCGCCGCTATTCGCCAACCACCTCGACGCGGGCTTCGACTGATTGTCCATGTACTGGCTCGGCTTCGACGCTCTGTGAGCGCGAGGCCCCGGTCAGTGCTTTACCGTTGTTGATGTGTCAAAATTTTAACGGACCGTCTCGAGTCGAAACTTTCCTATTTAGGATTAAGCTGAAGTGCTATTACTTAAGCGGGCCTTAATGTTGAGTTCTTATTGTAGCTCGTTCGTTACGGGCGATTCGTTTAGTATTGTCTCGGTTGTGCATTTGACTTGCCCCAGTGTGACCTCACATGTTCCGCGTAAGGAACGTACCTATCGGTCGAAAGAACTGAGAGGGATCCTGATCACTCGAAGTGTAGGTATATAAGTAGGTAAGCGAATATTTCTATACCAATTGCTATACGGGAACGGGCAAAAGCAATAATAATATGATGTTAATTTTATTACCATATTATTTTTTATATTGTATCGATAGGAATGTTAAGCTATTGTATCGGATAGCGGTGCGACCGTGAGATGCTGGCCGGTACCTTCTTGTTATATTTATTGGTTAGATGGGCTCTCAGCCCGTAGCTAATTGTATTTATGTTATTCATCCTGCGCGCGGAGTGAACCACAACAGATCGGGATGCGATTACTGGCAAGAGATTGTGATCCGTCGTTGGTCAACGACATATAAATAATGACTGAATCTCAGTGTAGATGCATTTGTAACTCTATGAGGCCTTTGCAAGATGGATATTATTAAGGATTTGTGATGTATTAACGGATAGCGCCTAAGGAAACATACGAAAAGATTTTTATACTAGACTATAGTTGATCTATTTACGGAGATTGTTTTTTATACTTAGATATATCGTATTGTCTGATTTAATATACTTTTTATATTTACATTTATATACCATATATATATATATATATTATTTTGATTTATTGGTGTTGTTTGTTTTTATTGATTGAACATGTAGCAACATGGATTTGGTTCATATTGAGTTGAGGTTAGACGTAGTATGAGTCTGGAGGAGATGTTAACGTATTGATTATTTTATGTCGGTAGGAGTTACGTTTAGTTGATGTAACGGGCGGGGGCTCGCTCGCGCGGCGCCCGCTCACGTGTGATCGCCTGATCGGTGCTTGGGGTCAAAGACCTCTTTCAATTACTTTAAGATATGAACGTTTCGAGGTTGCGCATTTAGTAACTAATATTGGCATTCTACGATTGGGACTAACCTAGCATGTATTTTCAATTAAGATTTAAGATTGTTACATTTTTAGCTAAACACTTAGAGTGGTACGGTAACTGAAATGTGATAAAAAGGAATGGTGCTAGAACCAAGAGTGTTAACACGCTACGATTCGACTCCTATTATAGAACCTATTATTAATGTTTTAATGATTAGTTATTTTGCATTAATGTAAAGTAAGGCATCTAGCATCCGGTTGAGGTCGCATCCGACAGATCGCGAGCGGCGCACGCACTCGCCCTAGACATTACAGTATCACTCGACATTTCACCTAAGTTTTCAGAGATCTTCAAATTTACTAATATAACATTAGAATAATAAGACACCGGTTTTGAAATTCTGATTATTATAGGTCTCATCTAAATTTGAACGGTGTAAGAAATATCCGCATCCAAACGAAATCCGTGATAGTATTCCATAACTTTGAGGTGGCGTTACGCTGTTAAGTAGCTGTGAACATGCAATTTCACTTGTGCAATTTTTTAAAATAGTCATAATTCATAGCTAGATTATACAATTGTCTATTGAATATAAGGGGCCCACTTGAATTATAAGTACGAAGCTCCCCATCTTCCAATGACATTTACTCATAGTAAGTTACTCACCAAATATTTCTTCCTCAAAGATTTATTTCTCATTTTAAGAGTTTGTTGTTTAAAGTTTATTATATTTTACTTCTCATTATATTTTATACCGTGGGCGCTTATTATTTGATAGCATTTCATACTCAGTGCAATATTACTAGTTATTTAATTACGTAACCAAACTAAATGATATTTTAAAATGTAATTAATGTCTTCGAAAGAGAGTTACTACCTATTTGTATATTTACATAAGTGAACTCCTAATTTCTATTTCTACCTAACGAAACGCAGTTTGGGTTACGGTGATGTACAGGTTTTATAGCTGGTAATATTAAGAATTAGCTTGTTTACCTCTGCCAATCGTAATAGTTACGTAATGTTTAATAATTTATTCGCGCAAATTAGTATACTGTTGGTTCGTTGAACAGATCATAGCTATCCGGGGCCACGCCCAGTCCATGTGAGCTGATCTCCTCTGCATCCGACCCCGGCGTTCGCTCCTCCTCGCGAATGCCTTTTGTATAATTACTATCGAGACCAATTTTATTAACGACTTTGCTTTAGCAAACGGTCGATTGGTATCGTAGATATTTTAGATGAATTAGGTTAGGATACTATGATAGTGTCTGGCCCGAACATTTCGGAGTATCACATCGTTTGGCTCAGAAAATATCTACCTTTGATCTCTTTTCAGCTTTCAGAAAGTGTGCAACTTAAATACTACTTATGGAGACCACATAAATGGACTTAATGAAAGCTAAATTATGCCATATGGAATTTATACATAAGGTTAACGAATTACTAAAATTAGTCTTATGAAAATGAAGGTCTTGTGGACCTAGTCAGTTATTTGGCCAATCTAATTGAATATTCCAATTTATTGTATATTAAAATTTACACATTATATCACAAGGATGTGATCTTATCATTTGAAATTCAATGGAGTGCAGGATGAGCTATACGGTTATTGTCAGGATAGCAATGGTCTAGTTATGTTTATTTTGTTCTTTATAACATTAGCAAATTTGTTATAGTGTCGTATATCACAATAGTGTAATTCTAATAGGGCGGGGGCGTCAAATCGTGTCCTAACAGCTGATTCGTCAGTCTTGTTATATTTTTACATGAGATTTTATGAACGATTTGTTGTTTATGAATATTTTGTTTGATGTCTTGGTTTGATGCCTCCATTTACAGTTTAATTTAAATTATTTTGTTTTATGCAAGCAGTTAATGCAAATTATTATTTTTCACATTGTTTGATGTTATGTAATGCAATTTTAACATGTTGCAAACTCCTGCATTTATCTGTTGTATTTATTACTAATTTTTACATTAAATTGTGGTATGTTACAATCAGTGTAGTTTCAGTATGTTCACATTCCCACCCCACCGGTTAAATAATCCGTCCGTACGCCCATTCATCCACGCACCGTCGGTCGCCTGCGCCGGCGCATGTCGCCGTGCACGCCGCCTAGCTCGCGTGCACTGCGATATGCTCAGTGGGCAACACGATATACCATAAAGTCAACACATCCGAATATACCTCCAATTCAATAGATGTGGTGTCAACTTAAAAATACTATTTTTACATTTTGGTTTTAAACTTTTGAACGCCTATGTATTATATAATAGTCAAATACATACTGGTGCTAAACCGACCGAACCGACCACTGCCAACACAAACTTAAACCGAAACTCCTCTAGTGGTTCAAAGTATTTCCTTGGCCTCCTTACGAAATAGTGGTACAATGCCTATATATTATTTATTCAACATGGTGTTCAAAAGTTTAATCAACCTGAACATACTAGTAGCGATTTTGAATCCAAATGCACTTAATTATCTGGAATGTCCCTTGCGTGGTTTCTTATAATGTACTACGTGTCAATGTGTTTATAACTGGCCACGATTTAGTAGGCGTTGTGCTAAGACGGCCGGTATGGTAGTGAGGTGGAGGCGGGTTGTTGCAGAGCGGCTTCACGCGCAAGTGTCTGCGCCGGTGCCCCAGTACTCGTACCACAGCATGTTCGTGGCAGCGGCTGAGAGCGCTGCCCTTTGGCGCTGCAAGTCCTGCGGTAAAGAGGTGTCCAACCGCTGGCACCACTTCCACTCGCATACGGCGCAGCGCTCACTGTGCCCCTACTGCCCGGCTACCTACAGCCGCATCGACACGCTGCGCTCGCACCTGCGCCTTAAACACGCCGCCCTCCTTCTCAAACATTAGACAACGGCGATGACCGGCTCTGCGAGTGAATACCCAACTTCACACGGACGCGACTCGACCCCTGCTTTGCTCTGATTGTGACCACGAATTTAACGTGTATACCATCGATGTTGATGTGATGGCTCGTTTTATGTTATTTTATCGTTATACTTTCGTAGATACTATTGATGTTGAACTTGCATTTTGCATCGTAAATCGTAAGTAGTTAATACATATACCGCACCTATTGTGCGATTTATTGCTCTTATGTATTTAGGTAAGGTTTGGTTTTAATATGCTTTATAAACAGGGTAAATTATACATTACGTGGGTTGTTCAGAGGAAACTTTAAATTTTTAAATTAGGCTGTAGGACGCGTATTTAACGTGGAATACCTGGCCAAAAAGGTATAGGTATATATCCATGCTCAATAATGTCACCGACTATAGGTATTTCTCACAAACCTACACCCACGATTAGCCATTAAGGTGTAAAGGGGTAATTACCTATCTGCAACACGTAATTAAAAAAATATCTGTTATTATTTCTCTATTTTAGGTGCATAGCAACACATAAACATCTTGGTGTCTAGTAAAACTGTTAAAGAAAGATATACAGAACCTAGGAAATATCTAGATGTAAGGGAAAGTGAGGCTTAAAAACCTAAAGACTGAACTGGAAACAACTTGTGATTGAAGTATTTAGATGCGTGATATAACTGTAAATAATTATAAGTACTTACTTTTTATGAACTCACTTAACGTAAAATCCTAAGGATTTCAGTGTTTAGATAGGAAATTTTCTGGAAATGCGCATTTTAATCCAAAGTACCTAAATCGATTGAGGGCTGCATGCTTTTAAAATTAATGGAAGTCTATCTTCATAAGAATCTTCGTCCCAAAAAATATTTTTGTAAAGAATTATGAGCAGATAATGCAATGTATTAAATGTTTACATTAGCTGTAATGGGTGTAGTATAACCGGCCGTAATAACTGTACTTGTCACTGTTATGTCGAACTTCATCATGTCATGTTGTCTATGCATCTGTAATTCGCATTATCGAGTAGTTAAGTAAATATTTAAGTCCTGTCATGACTTAAGAATGTAATAAATACCTAACTACTAATCATTAATTAATCATTTGTCGGTTTCCTTTTCTCTACTTTGACTCCCAATTGTGATGAATGTTTCGTCTTTGCATTACACAGTAATAGAAAAGTACATAGATGTAAATAAATGCATCATTCATTAATGAACTACATACGTGTTTGTATTTGTGTATACCTATTTGACAATTGTAGTAAACTATCAAATACATTTTAACTCATTGAACTAATGGGAACCACGTGGTATGTATACATAAAGCGCCTCCCTGTGAGCCGCGAAAATCACCTCATATTGCATACCAATGGAAGTTAGTACTTATTTTTATAGAAATGGTCTCGGTACAGTTACCAATTTATGAATTACCTATTATATTTTTTGATATAGAAAATCTATCTGTAGGAAAGTCGCCATAACTACACAATTATGCGTATTGATGGAAGCAGATCTTCGATAAACTGATATGAAATGTTGTAAAAATCTACCCATGTTTCGAATACCGGCCAATATTATGTCACTTACATGTTAATTTTGACTAACTTTTTTAAATACTTCCTGTGCCTCTAGTACAAGTTTTTTCGAAACATGAACACAAACGAACGCGTTTGCTTTTAATCCCAATTTGTATGACAACGCGAACAGCGCCTCTGGTGGCTTTTGGTAGTAATTATTCTTTGCCATACAAATTGACACTAAACGCAAACGCGTTCTGCCTAGTGTGAGTTTTAGTGGTACTGATATTACTATCATACTAACAACATCAATTATTGCCAGTAATTTAAACACTTCTTAAGGTCGACAATATTTTAGTCACAGAAATAAAATAGTTATGTTATGTATTCCAGAATATTCATACGATTTTTCAGACCTTCATTAAAGGCATCATTACTACCTAATGAATAAAAAAACAAATAATAAAAATTAGATAATACTATTTATTGCACCAAATATCAACTAAGTAGTTCACTATTAGTAGGTAAATACATTTTCTAATTCACCACAGGAGTGCTAAAGTTCGACCACGGTAACACTGCATTGAAATAATTTGGCAACACTACCTCAAACGTCACATTTTCATACAAATATGTATACGTATAACGCACAGTGTTGTGTATGTATTTGTAGTTCCAAGAAGATACTTCTAACTACAAATACATACGATTTAGAATATTTACAAATATTAGGTATATAATCTCAAGCGCTAGCGATAATTACATAGTTACAATATCAACCTAGATAGACATTTGTCACATTTATACAATACATATACCTACTACATAATCCTTCCTTACTTTAAATCTTAAGTACTAAAATATCCTCCACTTTCACACATGTATACACAATTACAGTAAAAGACAAATACACAATTTTCTAGTGACATCATAAGCTCTTTGAACATCTGAATTAAACATGGCAAATTATGGCAAGTTTAATTCCTTAAATTATCTATTGTCAAAGCAAACTTACGTACCTACATATTTAAATATAAATATTAACTTAGTGAAATGGCAAATCATTATATTTAATTATCGACCTTTTGTATTTACCTTCATAATATTTGACTATAACCATTAACGCGATTTATTATTCATTTATACAGAAGCAAAACTGATGAGTCTAGCTCTATCACAGTCTATTACGCCTAGTCTATCCTATCAAGTCTAAATATATTCGGCGCAAGGTCAGTGTGTTCAGACGGACCTTGAACAAAAATGCTACAAAATGTAGTGAGTCGTTAGTTCTTTTATGGGTAGTACTAATCTTCTAGCCTCTGCACATTGCCGCTGGTGCCTGGCGAGGCAACCACGACGCTGGCCTCGCTCACGCCGCTAACTTCACTCTTGTCTGTATGCTCCTCGCTCTCGGTTGAACTTGTCTCACTCGAGTCCTCGGTGGACCCGTTCTCGTTAGAATCTATTTTTTCGGATGCGGCACTCTTGTTTTTGTTTTTCTTGAACTGTTCCTCCATTTCTTTGAACTTCAGTGTAAGGTATCTGAAATAGATATACTGCGTAGTTTTTATAGACAAACTGGAATTCATGAACAAAAAGACTAAAACGTTGCGTTGGAAGGTTGAAATGAAAATGCTTTTGGTTGCAAGACTTGTAAGCTTCGAAGTACCTAATCATCATTATTTGGTTTCGCTATAGATTCATGTTATACGCCGACTCTACCTACAACATTTTTCAAAACCAGTCGGTGTGAAAACCATGTCTCTACATCTGCCTTTACGGCGGCATGACTAGGTATATCTTACCCAAGTATAGATCTTCAGGCTCTTGAGTAACATGACAATTCCGAAGCTACTCATCAGTCTTGAAATCAATTAACAGAAGACTTTTGACTAGTACTTGTAGTTTAGCCTTTTCTATGAACTTATCTTAATATTTCTAGCAAAAAATCCGTGCGAAAATTGTCCATTACACGCCCACTGTAGTCCGCTGGGAATCTGGGCTAATGCAGAAAGGTGTAGGATACCTACCTTACTTGGAGACTCGTTCAGTACGTATAGCTGCGCTGTGGAAGCACAGCGCACGTTGAACCACCAGTCGCCGGACACATGCCGCGACAATCGGAACAATTCGCAGTGTAAACCCTTACTTGTCCACTAGCGGGCCGCTGTAGTCCTCGGGGAACTTGGGCGAGTGCGGCAGGATGTACTTATAGAGACTTTCGTTGAGCACGTAGAGCTGGGCGGTGGAGGCGCAGCGCACGTTGAACCACCAATCGCAAGTGAGCGCGGCCTGCGAGAATATGGTGCCGTTGGGGCACAGGAACGACGCCTGGCCCCCGTTCAGGTCACAGTAGTGCCACACCTGAAAATATGTTCGTCATTAGAAACTTAAAGCCGTAAAGTTCAGGTGGTTTATGATTATGATGGAGCGACAAGATAAAGCATTTGTCACTTTCTATTGATTGGTATCAGAAAGTGACAAATGCTTTATCTTGTCGTTTGTCGTCGATAAACGTGACCATAATACGCGGCCAGACGAGTATAACATGTAATGTAAGATTAAGCGTAATTTAGCATAACAGTATGGACGGCACACGAACTTCCTTTGTGTTCACGCTAAAAACCGGCAGCCTATGGATCGGGTGCGAGCATTGCATAATGCTCGTAGTGCCCCGTCCACACGCAGAATTCGTGTTAGGTACACATGGTAGATTACATTGCGTGATACACCCGTCTGGGCATGGCTTTATAAAGATCTATTACACTTATGTGTCAAATATACGGAACGACAAGACTTTCTATTTTAAGAAGAAAAAACGCTTTTCAATTAGGTTGTTCATCTATATATAGAAAAGTACTCTGTGCTTCATCTATTTGGGAGCTACGACGACAACGACCGATACGCAAAAAATACGTGTCGCTCCAGTTAATAATAATTATCGTTTATACTTACTTAGATACTAACTAAGATACAATGAACCCAGGAAGGTTGTAGCAACAATCAGGTAAGTTACTCGTAATATAATATAGCTAGGTACAATTTATTTATAGTGGCTGTAAACATTTTACAAATTCGTATCTTCCATAAAGTCAGCTATGGAATAGTAACACTTCAATCAGTTTTGGGTGGGTAGGTATTTTATTATATATTTTTATTACTTTATAATATGGTCTATTTCCATAAGTTAGGTTCTGGAAGTTCCAGGTTGTGACATCAACATCAACGAATATTTATGTTAAATTTAAATAAATGTAGATTTTTTCGGACGAAAGCTACTGTTTCTAATATATAAAGTGAAGGGAGAGTTGACACGTTCACAGTCCCCATACAAAATGTTTAAATTTTCTTGGAGGTCCAAGCAAATTATTTCCATCACGTCCGTGATCACTATGAAACAACCAGGTACGCACTCGAATTATTACAAAGAATGCTATTTCATATCTAACTAAAATATGAATTGACCGGTTTAGCCTAGGGGGTAGTGCACCTGCCTGTGAAGCTGACGGTCCTGGATTCGAATCCCGGTCAGGGCAAATATTTGTGGGATGAGCATGAATATTAGTTTCTGAGTCTTGGATGTTTTCTATGTATTTAAGTATTTATATTTATTAAATATATCGTCGTCTAGTACCCATAACACAAGCCTTCTTGAGCTTACTGTGGGGCTAGTTCGATTTGTGTAAGATTGTCCTGTAATATTTATTTATTGATAAATCAGAATTGTCTTTATAAGCCTTTTATCGAATGCAGTAGGAAATGAATCGTATCTTCGACTTATGGGGCACTGAACTGTGAACGTGTTAAAAGTTTCAGTTTTTTTAATGTGGGGTCTGGAGTTATGGGGTTGGTGTATGTTGGCTAGGAATCGTATGCATTTACATATTTACTGCATTGCATGACAAAGATCTGGTGGATGTCAGTGCTGTAGCCCTATAGCAGGAGACCGTAGCGCAGCCATAGGACCGCCTGCGAGTTGCCGCGCCATTGCACACTCCACATCGGTACTTGCTTTCAGCATGCTCATTGCTCAGGGCATATATGAATCGAGATAATTTATTTTTCAAGGTGTGCTTTCCAGTTTAAATGACAATCAATGTTAGGCCTAATAGAGTACAATCGGTTACTTCTTGTAAATTTAGATAATGTGATATAGTGCTTAGGTCAAGCGGTTTCTTTTGTCTCGGTCGGATTTGTATTAATATTTTGGTTTTATCGTTATTTATGATGAGGTTATGGTCTCGTAGCCAGTGCGTCAAATGTTTGCTTTATGTATGTGTGTTACAATTGTCATCATTTGGAAATTGGAATAAGAGGGCTCGTTAGCAAACATTACTATTTTGTGGGTTGTGATTTTCGGAAGGTCGTTTATGTAGATGAGAAACAGAACGCATCCTAAAACACTGCCCTGCGGAATTGAGCTATCAATGAGCTGCATGTCAGATATTATATAATTTAATTTTCCAGGGTGGTTGTCAACGTGTTCAATCTCTATTGCTGTCGCGATATTAGGTACGAACTCATCCAATCCAAAGCTTTATGTAATAAAATGGAATTTGTGACTCTCATACGCTTTCGACATATTTAACAGTACTAGTAGTCAAGTGCATGTTTTTTGTTTTTCAAACAATCGACTACTTTTTGTATATAATGATAGACTGCAAGGCTGGTAGAGTGGTTTTTCGGAAAGCATATTGGTTTGGTTATCATCTCTAACAAGTTAAACTTTTCCAGAAAGCTATAGATGTGGTTGGTCATACATTTCTCAATGATTTTAGATATACCTAAGGGGAAGTAGTGCGATAGGTCTGTATTGGGAGGGATTATCTGCTTTATCCTCAACCTCAACCGAGAGCCTCAAGTATAGCAATTACAAAAATATCAATCACATTATACATAATTACCTATTTGTAGAATGGATGAATTCGTTCATTTATCAAAAGTATGGCCACGAAAAAGCGAATCCCCTAAAGTTAAAAGAAGGTTTTAAATTTCAACACCGGGACCGTTTTTAAGGTTCCGTACCTAAATGGTCAAACGCGACCCTATTACTAAGGCCCCGATGTCCGTCTGTCACCAGGCTGTATCTCATGACCCGTGATAGATAGTTGAAATTTTCACAGAATAATTCTGTGAAAATTTCAACAGAAAGACATCATCTAGAGGGTTGCGTGGTCAAACCCGGTAAGTCGCCTAAAAGGTTTTTTGAAATGAAAATAGAACTATGCGTAATGGATGTTGAGTTCTTATTTCAAAAAGCAATTATCTCGATTTATCGGGTTTGACCACGCACCCCTCTAGATGATGTATTTCTGTTGCCACTATAACAACAAGTACAAAAAAATAAAATAAAATAAATATTTAAGGGGGCTCCCATACAACAAACGCGATTTTTTTGCCGCTTTTATAGATAATGGTACAGAACAGTTGGTGCGCGAGTCCGACTCGCACCTGGCCGGTTTTTTATTGAATTTTACTTGCGGTGAAATAAACAGCCTTGAATAATTTTAGTACCTAATAAGAGCCATTCAGATCATTTAGCATTGTGTTCTATAGGTATACCTACTTCTAGTGGGTAGCATTTCGGCAGAGATGTACAAAATGGTTTTAAAAAAGCATTTAAATACAAAATGCAAAATACTTTTCAGATTTACTATTTCAAATGCAAAATACCAAATAGTTTTGCGTTTTGTATTTCAAATGCTAAATGCAAAATAGGTATTTTCAAAATACTTTTTCAAAATAAAATACCTTTTGACCAAATCGAATGACATTTTTATTTGTTTTAGGTAGAGATACAATGCCGAGCCGAATGCAACCTTATGCATGACATTTTGGTCATATTTATCAGTACGCGTATCAATAAATTCTGTTATGTTATTAATAATAATAATACTCACTTAAAATAATGTAAAAAACTAGACTAACGAAAAGATAGCCATGGCTTCATTTTGTGAATTGTGTCGCCATTTATTTCGGTTGATTGTGCATCTATTTCTTATTTCATTTTTATTACACTTGTCTTTTATTAATAAGTTGTTTACATTATCTAAATTATCTTGTTGTAGTACAGTACATAGCCGTTTCAGTATTGTAGGGATAACAACAACACTTCAATATCATAAAAGTAGGTAATCAAATCAAATCAGTAACCACTTCACCAGCACCAGCACCAGCAAACAATAAATCCGTGAAATCGAATCGTCGGCGTCAGCGGCGTTGCGTTTTTTAGCAGCAGGCGCGGAATTACGGACCCGTAAAAGGGTTTTTACTGATCTCAGTACTGATGTTGTACTTTTTTGAGATGTTGTGTTGTATACATATTTTTGCCCTTTACGGTAATATATTGCTTAGCTGAGATAAATTCATCGTATATACTACTACCATGATTTTTTTCACATGCCTAGTAGCTACCGTTTAGCCGGCAGGGGGGGATACGACCATAGAAAAAAATTATCACTTCAAAGCTTAATATCACGCCAACCGATTCTTGAATCAAAAAATGCTTTTAGAAACCTATTTAATAATATTTTTGAAAGAGCTATCCAACGATACCCCACACGATGGGGATTGGAAGAAAAAATAATTGCACCACCACTTTACATGTAGGGGAGGTACCCTAAAAAAATTTTTTTTAATGATTTTTTTCTACCGTTTTGTCGGCGTCATTGATATGTATACTCATGCCAAATTACAGCTTTCTAGTACTAACGGTTACTGAGAAAAGCGGGGGACGGACGGACATGGCGAAACTATAAGGGTTCCTTGTTTACTACGGAACCCTAAAAAGGGCACACATGGCTAGCAGGCGCCTCTATCGGTCAAATTCGGCAATACAAGCGTCATTCGTTCATTTCATTTTGTTTGACTGGTAATCTGGCTAAACTTAATCACAAAGTATTTTGCATTTTGAAATGAATATTAAAATGCAAAATACATCTCAAAAGGTATTTCAAATAAAATACAAAATGCTTTTTACTAAAAGGCATTTAAATGCAAAATACAAAATAGGTATTTTGCATTTTGTATTTGCATTTTAAATAGAAGTATTTCAAATAAATCGCATCTCTGCATTTCGGTGATGCTGTTGAATAGTTATTGCGTGCGTGTCGAATAGAGACCTTTAGAACTTTAACATCGATTATTTCGATTACTTGCTAATAACTTTTTAATGGGTGCTGATAAATTGAACATATAGGGTAGAGGCACCAAAAGATGAGGAACACCCCCCTATAGTTGAACATTAGATCGAAATATCGTTATTAAAAAATCGTGACATATTTAACTTGGTTGGGATATTTTTTCCTAAAGCAGCATCTCTTTGCCGTCGTAGGAATTTATACTTCCAAGGTGTGGCACGATACGGAGTTCGGAGTAGCCCCTCAGGTCCGCGAAGAAACCTTTATAGCGCTGCACTTGCAGGCGAAGTCGGTGGGCGGGATGGCGGTGAGCATGGGGTAAAGTAGATAGGTATCTGCGAAACATTGAAGTTTCAACTTGCCTGGCAACGAGTTTCGGGATCCGCGAAGAAGCCTTTGTAGCGCTGCGTCTTGCAGTCGAAGGCGGTGGGCGGGATCGAGGTGAGCACGGGGTAGTCGACGCCCGGCCGGCCCGGGGTGCCGCCCTCGTCATCAGAGTGCGGCCGCAGCGGGAACGACTGCGAGGTCACCTCTCCGCGATAGTCTGTGGAGTCGACGATAAAGGAGTTTTATAACCTTGATATATTTACATAATTATTTTTGCTAAGGAGTATAAGGTATAAGTAAGTGTAGAAAAAGTTTCCATTGAAGCCAAACAGTGAAACTGAACCTTTTTCATTTTCAATGTTTAACGAACGTTTGTTTATAATTTTATTCTCACATGATGGGCATCGAAATATAATAAGTATAGAAGTATAACGCCTAACAAACCTGACGTTCAATTTTGACCCATTTACGACGTCTTTGAAACCAAAATGTCTTGTAAGTCGTTATCCATACAACATTTACTTGAAGTTTGAGTAGACCTAATTTTCGCAAAGGTTTTATACCATTTCACCTAAGTTCACAAATAAGAAAAGTTTTATGTATTGCGACTGGTTAGAATCTATTTGACACGAGTTGCTGATTTGTCAATAGTTTGACATATTCGTACAAGTTGCACTTGATTTAAGTGCGCCCCACTTTCAACGTGGATGGTTTTATTCTATAACAATTCAATTGCGTAATCACCAATTAATACATGATAATTTCTAAAAATATTTATTTAATAAAATGAAAGATACCTATATAGTTATTAAACGTTTATTGAAATCGCTTTTTACAAATATTCGCCTACACATTCCCCTCGTTTCTTCAAAAATAACGAATAATATCAAAATTTTGTGGTACTAACTACTACTGTGAACTATGTACAATTGGTTTACTATTTACCTCCAACTCACTTTTTTAATAATATGATGTATAATTTTATTTACTCCGTTTTGGATGCATTAAGCATTCTATCATACGTAATTGTAAATACATGAATGAAGATCCACATTATCATATCATATCATAAGTACTTAGGTATATTACTCGTATCATTACGAGTATCATGAGGAAAAAAGTCCGCTTCCATACATTATTTTTCTCTTGATATTCTTTAACTAAGACCGCACCTATATCGGTTACACACAACGCTTGAAAGAAAAAAACCGGCCAAGTGCGAGTCAGAGTCGCGCACGAAGGGTTCCGTAACATTATCTATAAAAACGGCAAAAAAAACACGTTTCTTGTATGGGAGCCCCCTTAAATATTTATTTTATTCTGTTTTGTAGTATACAGTTTTAACTAAGTACTTAACAAAAAAACTGAAGCAAGTAGGTATATCACAAAGTAACCTCATTGTTTTTGGTTCGTAGTGGATATACTCAATTTTCAAAAAATTATATTGCATAACATCAACCACGACAGTAAAGTATGGCAATATATTAATTAGTTTTACTTACTAATGAAATTAGATGTCATCCCTTTTTGCATCTGTGTGGCTTCTACACCAATTTACGGTTCAGGCCGGCATTATTATCGTAATATTTTTAACCACTAACCATTTTCATTTATTTTTTTTCTTTTAGACAAATTGTCAACCGACTGAGTCAACGTCGGATAGCCGACTGAGAAGCGATCCGGCACTGAAACGTCACTGAAAATATAAGCTCCGCCTTCGGCACTAGATTTGGTGGCACCAGTTTTGAGCGACAGTTATGCTTCCATACTTATTATATTTCGATGATGATGGGAGAAGTCGGTAGTTCATTGAAGTAAGTCGATATAGTCAAGACCGATGAAAACGGGTACACTTTCTGTCGAATTTCCGATACAAATTATCCTATTTCACTGCTTAAGTGCGAGTATTGGACGTTTACTTATGTGCTACTTAGTTCGGGGCGCCTCGCTAATGTCGTATTTGGGATTTGAGTATGTTTATACTTGTAGGTAAAAAAAGATTTAGGTGTGCGTTGAATTTTTGGCCCCCCTTAATTTAATAAATTTTCGTAATTTCACGTCACTTCTATGTAGCGGTTCATTAGAATACACCTTCCTATCTCATAATTGAAGTGCTTAAGTCTCCCGAGTACCGTACCTACATACGATGTGTGGTTGTAACATACGGACGGACAGACATGTAGGTATGATGAAACTATAAGGGTTCCATTTTTGCAATTTTGACTACTGAGCCCTAAAAAACGATAAACTATTTGCTTACCGTCACCGTCGATATGTTGCGAAGGCGGATTAACAGGCGCTAGATATTGCTGTTCATGGAGGTCCTCTACACTTGTCACGGGGGCAGGAGTAACGTCTATCACTGGTTTCGTCGTCACCTCCACTACTTGAGGTGCAACGAAAGGCTTCGGAGTGCTTAGTATAGGCACTCCCACTTCGTTCTGTTGTGGCATCGCTTTCAACGCGTTCAGCACTTGTAGTAACGTTCTTATTGAGGATGCGACATTTTCCCTTGTTATAGGTTTGGGAATTGACTTATTCAATTGCAATGAATTCAAAAGATCTCCTATTGTCATTGTGTTTGTAGGTACAGTTGGATTAAAAGGTATAGGCTTATAGGTAGGTTGTTCAACAACGTACTGATAGTAGTTCGGCCGGTAATCATTAACTTCGGGTAACACGGATGACGTTTCAATAACTTCAACTGGCTGTTTATGACTTTCGAAGTGCGACAGAGATTGCTCTGGCAACGTCGTATAAGCCGAAGCTTCTGTAGTCTGATGGTGACTGAAAATAGGTTTAAAGCCGCCAACGATATTGGGTTTCGATAGCTCGAGATTAGGCCGCTTTTCGTAATAGCTTTCCGAGACGATTGATGGTTGTTTCCTTACGGTTGGCTGCTGGATTCCTACTTCATCGTACACATATTGCGGCCTCGGTCTAGGCTTTATGTAGACCGGCTCCTTTGATATCATCACGGGCACACCGATCGGTCTTTTAGGGGCATCGTAAACATGATCATTTTGTGGTATTACTTTTACGGGAGGAGTTTGATCGTAAGGCACTAATTTGTACTTGGGCGCGTGATCTTTTTCAGAGAAATAGTATTGTATGTTACCTAGGTCATCGTTCTGGTGTATATTTAAATAAGGTTTATGAGTAGTGGGTACCACAGGGCTACCAAGTGGTTTATAACTGGGTTTCTGCACAAATCTTCCGTAATCTTGATTTTCTATGTGACTATAGTCCGATACGAAAGGATTGTAGTTTGATAGTTTCGGCGCCTGATTATATGCTATTTCCTTGTAGATTTTTGTTGGATTTGCCGAGGCTATATTATACTGGGTTAGCCGGTTGCCTTGATATCTGGGTATATTTCTATAATTCGAATAAACAATTTTCTTAGGTTGACGATCTGTCGGATGCCCTACGGTACTGCCCTCGATGATATGGGCTTTTTCGACTTCAATATTTTTATATGTTTCCGTAGTAGGTACTAAATCGTTGGCATAATAGAAAGTCATGTAAGGTATTAATCTCCTGTACCTTTCGTTAATCGAAAGCTTCGTAGAGTTCATTTGGTTGATTCTTCTACTTTTTGCATAATTAGTAGTTGCCGCGGTAGATATTTCTGCCCTCGGTGTCATGGGTACAAAACCTTTCTGCATGTCGACCATCATGCCGCCAAACATTTTGACTTCTGGACTGTTGCCGTTTGATGATACCGTAATTGATGATACTATTGATGGTATAACTGAAACAAAAAATAAAGTAGATATTGTTATTTATCTCTAACTATCGCCGATAACATAAAAAAGTCATGGAGTTGTACCTACCGGCACTATGCTCCATGCTCCATGGCGGCGGTAGTAGTAGTAATATCTTAAATTGAAAATAACTAAGCTCAAGTAGCTCTTGGGGTCTATGATGGTCACGTTTATCGCGTGATAGACGACAAGATAAAGCATCTGTCACTTTCTGATACCACTCGTTAGAAAGTGACAGATGTTTATCGTGTCGTTTATCACGCGATAACTGCGACCATAAAAAAATTTTGTTCTTGTACTTAACAACGCTTCCGAACTATAACTACGAGTATTACCTACTCCAATTTAGTAGGTCTATTAAACAAAAGAGATAATCATAGATATACTTAATAAAAACAATAAGATATACGAGGCATATTGTTTAAAACGTGTGACCTTAATGACGTGAAGAATAAGGCGAGGCGCCCGCATTCGGTTGCCTTGGTGTTCACAGTGAAAGAGTAGAAGCACACAATAATTAAGAGTAGATAGAAATGACTTACCTACTTACATTCGGATCTGTTTTCATCTCGATGTAAAAAATATTTATATGATCATAATTGCGTATGTCTGAATACTTAGCAAGCATAGGTGGTGAATGTTCATAGACTGAAATGGCAAATCTATATAGGTACAACCCTGTGGATACAGGCTCCACTTACTTAAAGGTAAGGGCCACCGTTCGTCCCGAGCGGGTTGGGTAGGTACCTACTTCAATGTCAGTATAAGTATATATTTGTATTTTAAAACCGTATCTTTTTTGTATAACAATTGCTTATTTACATTACAAAATAAGAAAAAAGTCGCACGAAGGGTTCCGTACCATATCCGTATCTATAAAAACGACAAAAAATCACGTTTGTTGTATGGGGCTCTCATTAAATATTTATTTATAAGGTACTTCCCGTTGACCTAGAACTATGAAATTTGGCAAGTAATATCGTCATATAGGTACTACAAGTACAGGGAAAAATCTGAAAACTATACATTTGTAATGAAATCATACAAAATAACCTACTTGATATTATGCATACGAAAGTTAGGATGTTTGGATTACTCCGATATTCTACTTATATCAATCAAAATCGAAGCATTTCAGCCCCTAACGTTCTAGTAATTACATGCATAACCGCATGAAAAACAATAGATTAGAGTTACTTTATATACTGACCCACAGATGCCCAAAGCCTCTAAAGCGGTTGCGATATAAATAAAAGCCTAAGCTTGCTGACCCATCGACTCGTAATAATTTTAATGTTTAAAATAGGAGATTAAATAGATCGCGCTTTGATATCTGCCTACCGTAGTTGTTAAGAACCGGGGTCAAGTAAAATGTATGGAGATGTTAGAGTGCTTTGTTTAAAATCACAACAATGACTTGTGAAGTTGTGATTTTAAACCCTATTATTACAAAAATGTTGGTAATCCTTGACTTGTTTTTAGTTTAAAATAATCGGTAGGTACCTAAATAGTTTATCACAAAGGCATTTTTTTATTTTCCATTTACAAAATCATTGCAAATTAGGTCTAGTATATATATATATATATATATATATATATATACATATATATATATATTCCTGGATTATTATTAGGGGTCAAGACGGGCACACGCTTTTTGTTCGGAACCCTCGGTACGCGAGTCAGACTCGCACATGATCGGTTTTTTTAGTATTCGTTCTTATAGCAGCAACAGAAATACATCATCTGTGAAAAATTCAACTAACTATCAGAGTTCATGAGATACCAGCCTGGTGACAGACGGACGCACAGCGGAGTCTTAGTAATAGGGTCCCGTTTGGCTCTTTGGGTATGGAACCCTAAAAACTCCAATGATATAATGATAATTCTGACTTAGGTTTATATTGAAGTAACAACCGTTTTGTTCTAGTTACTTTTAATCGCTCAAAGTGAATGTCCATGTCATCAATTTCGTAATCTATATATATTATAAATAAAATAATAAGTTCTGAGTGACTGATTCATCAACGCATAGTCGAAACTACTAACGCGAGAATTGATTTTTGCACAGTCTATTATATTTATATAAGCTAGGGATAAAAAAGGTTTTTTGAAACTCATCCCCTTAAACAAGGGATGAAAGTTACGTATAAAAACACGTATTTTTTGAAATGAGATATTTGAAACTTTGTATATATAGACTCTTTGTTTAAATACATTAATGGCATGTTTTTGCGTTATTCAATATTTCTTCCCTAAAGGGGTAAATGTGAAAATGGGTTCAAAGTTTGTACCGGTGGCAAATCTTTTTTGAAGTGAGTGGCCAGTGTCGGGAACTCTCCGCGTTGTTTTTTCTTCTAATAGTCGAGCAGGCCAAAAGTGCCAGTTTTGCCTTCTTACGGAATAATGTTCAATAACCCCATTTTCTAGCTCCGAATCCGTTGGTCGCTGCATATCTTCTGATTCACAAATATTAACAGCATCAGACAACTTATAGACAAAAGTTGACCTCATTTTTATCTTTGTTATCATCATCTAAAATCTACGCGGACGAAGCCGCGGGCGGCCGCTAGTAATTAATAAAATTAAACTATTAGAACATCAATCACTTTACTCTTTACTATTCTATTTAACCGTCGAGGTCTCAGTTAAGTAATGAATTTAATCGGTTCAATAACATCGCAACACATTTTACTTTCAATGATCTAAATTCCATCTTAACTCGTGGGTAAAAGACGCGAGATAAATCTTTAATGTTCGTTAAACAACAGTTATGAAATTGAATGGTACTTAAATCAGCTACGGCCTGACCATAAATATAACACTAGCTGTGAACGTTAACTTCCCTACTTACTTTCACTCGAAAAGTGTCACACCCGCAGTAAGTAATGTTCTAGGTACCACACATTGTACCTAGTAACATTCCCTTTTATCAAATTGCATTGTGAGGGTATTGAGTAAAAGAATTGATGTCACACCAGGAGTGTCATAAACATTTTTACTTACCACGGGTGGTAATAAAGAAAGCCTCAGATCGCATATTTCTCTAGCCTTCGGCTCGAGTGTCAAATACCTGCGATCTGAGACATTCTTTGTTTTACCGCCCTTGGTAAGTAATGTATGTACTATAACAATTGATCGATAATTAAGTAATGTGTCGGTAATTACTAACCGTAAGAGTCGTAGTAAAAAAAGACAGGCTAAGATATTAGGTATCATGATTCAAGATTCATCTTAATTAGTAAATGTTCCGAACAGTGGATGGCTGAACTTCACATTCACATTGCCAACAACACCCCATCCTTAAGAGACCTTATAAGTTTTAAAATGTTTTGATTTCAAATTATGACAAAAGTATTGATAATACCAATAAAGTGATTAAAGGTTATGATGATTTTATTAAAGTTTTAGATAGTAACATAGCCATTTTTTATTTTACTGTGTGTAATAGAATTTAAGCGGATAAAAAAAGTTTTTACCTTGAAAATGGTCGATTTGGAGTGATGTTTGAAGCGATATTTCTTAATGAAAAATCCAAAAAATACATTATAAATAAATATACAAATATAAAAGTTTATGTCATAAGGTCGCAATAGTCCTGTTCGAGATACTAACTTTGAGAAATTGTCAAGATACGTGTTAATTGAAACAGAAAATGGCCTAAATATATGAGCATATTTTAACTGATAAGGATCTGAACCAATTTAAATCAATATGTCCATATCCTATTCGCTAATTTGTGTTCCATTTTATTTATTAAGACGGTTGGCAACAATACTTAGCTCAACAAAATGAAAATTTTGGTAGGTATAGTCTCGGAATGAAAAGGTACGCACATTTGGACCTTCACAGTGTAGAAATAAAGCCTAAATGTGACGAACCTTTTCATTCCGCGACTAAGTACATAGGTACGTGGACGCAGGTGCACTGCGCTAAGTTTTGCTTTAACTCTATTGTTTTAAATAAACTAAATCATTAATGTCGTCATTCAATGCAAATGATGTCGTCACAACTGGCGGCAACGAAATAATGAGTAGGTATTTAGAAAGGCAGGATCGTGTGTCTTACGCGGGTAGGTAAAGCCTTGGAGAGGTGACTGGCTCAGCGAGATCCGCATCCTGGCTGCAACATTGGTTCAATATCGGCAATGATTAATCGCAAACCGTTGCCGTTCAATGTATCATTGAATTTAAATTTATTTAATTAGGCGCCATGCTGAAATCAACAACCTGGCACCTTTTACTTTGAAGATTAGAAATGGAGTTTTTAACGCTGCGTTCACTGTCGCATCCATACCATAGCCCGAAAGAACTGAGTGCTCTTACCTATTCGTAGGCATCTAACCCAGTACCCAAGGATGAGGAAATATTGCTAATTGATAATCTTTTTTACTTGAAGAAATACCGGCAAGCCACCCCGATTGCAAAAGACGCCGAAAACGTCATTTTTGGAGTTTTAATTTAATGAAATAAATTATTTCAGTCAAACTTTTAAGTGACTTATTATCAGAGTGCATCTCATGACAGTCATGATAATTCCTAAACTCAAACACGGCTAAAGCTGCACCGTTTTATTACTGAGTCCCGTTGACTACCTCCCGGCTTCTATTACCAGGTTGATGGTAACTTTAAGTACATCAGGTTATCGTAAATACTTAAAATGGCTTCCTGATAGTTAGTCACTTCAGTATCTTGATCGAAATATCTTAGCGCTAACCATGAAACCCTAGGAGTTTTGGATGACCATTGGTGGTCTTCTTCATCAGTTCCTCCGAAAATTCTAAAATCGCTATATGTTTCCCTTCAATTTTTGAGGAGTTCCCTCAATTACTCATGGTTCCCATCAACAGAATCGGTTTCTGATAACAACGACAAAGAAAGAATTTGTAACAAGGAGAACAGAGACACTATTTAAACCGCCGAAAGAGCATGTATCTGGGAGCACGGCAGTGCACCCGACAAATCGAGCAAAACAAAGAGGCACGGCTGTACCATTCTTTCTCGAAGCGATTCAGGTCATTTTGAACATCACAATTTATTTTTAGATATCATATTTGAAATAAATCGTCGCTCAAATAAACCAAAATACTTACAAATTAAACCTTCACAGTCACTTAATGCCTACGTGTGATAAGGACAATATGCACTTTACAATAGGTCATTTATGTACCCCGTGCCTGCTATTAGTAAATGGTATTACCAATTACGTATATATAGCCCTTCGTGCTCTAACCGCGTCATGACAGCGTGCAGCGTTGTAACTGCCCCTGCCACACGATTTCAAAGTTCAATTGCCCGCTGCCCTCCGGAAGATAATATAGGATCCTCAAAATTTGCGAACCGAGATGAACTTATGAAAAATGGCATGATTTTCTAATAAGACGAAGTCATAATTCATTCTTGGTACTCTACCATAGAAATACAAAATACAAATACAAAAAGGTTTATTTCTCGAAATTTTACAATGTTCAATCTATAGTAAGTATGGATATTAAAAATAACTAGGTCCATAGGGACGTTAGGTTCGATTATATTATTATGCGTACACCGTTAGGCGACGAATAGAACGGTAGGTACTCGTATTACGAGATGATGCAAATTTTTTTTTTTGGTAGGTAGACTATCTATGATTATTCCATAGCAGTTACGTGAGCTTCATCATTCGGTCTTGGTCCGCTTGTAAGCCTGGCCTGAAAGTCCGTCAAAAACTTGATTAGATATTAGGTAGCGGAAAATAAATCAATGTAGTTTTAATTATAAACTACCTATCATTGTAGGTGGATTAAACTGACATTGACTTCAGCCTTGAGACCAAGCGATAGTCGATCAGTATCATAATACTGTTTGCTGATTTTAGTATCCGCAAAGGCAGGATAGTAACTTCACATATTATCAGGTACTTACACTTTAAATTCTAATCACAGTACTAAGTATTACCTGCTGGACAGACATAAGTAAGTAAGGAATAAAACTTTTTTAAATTTTAAGCTCCGACGCAAGGATACTTTGGATACCTATATACACATGAGAACTGAAAGCAAGTTCACATGTGTGTCCAACGTATCCAAACGGATGAACCTATTTGTTGAGGCGGTTGTAGGTATAGTCAGGCAATGAAAAGGTTCTTTACTTTTCGATTTTATTTCTACACGGTGAAGGTCCAAAACTGACGATGCTATCCAGTCCGCGGCTATACATTTTTAATTGCAGGTAGGGTACACTACTAATGTGCTTGAATAATATCTAGGTACTGTGTATTATATTTCTGTTGTAGGTATTATAACACTGAACTTTGTCTTGTGAATGGCGGAATTGAGATCATTTACTTCTCGTTGTTTCGGATCGGACAAGGTCAATACATCGTTTTGTATAAAAATCGCACCGGCTGGTTACACCACACGTAGCCGTAGTGTTTTTACAAATATGTGACTAGTTGGTACCTACTTCCGTCGTTGATCTGTTGTCCGTGATATACTTACTTCGAGGTATTTTTTTTTCTTCCAGATCATATATAATAAATTATCACATACCGAAAAACGCTTAGATTTAAATACGTCCAATAATCAATAAAGTATACCTGCTATCACTATACTAGTGCCTCTGTGAGCTATAGACCTCGCGAGTGTTTTTTTTTTTAATCCGACATGATTCAAAATATCTTTTATAATTATCACAAGATTTCAAGAGAATTGGTTAAGACTTCAGAAACCTGTAGAGGAGAACAAACCGAAATCCGCCCTCAGAAACATACGAAATCTTAAAAAAAAGTGTTTTTGACAATTTCCAAAAAAAAGCGGCAATAAAATTCTGTATAATTACCGAACCTGCTCCCATAATTTCACGAGAATCGGTTGAGAAATGCGACCTGTAGAGGAGGACAAACGGAAATCTGTATATACGAAAGCATTATTGTCGGAGCTGAAGCAGAGACCTCCGTTTCACTCGATCAATTACGTGATTATTGAGGTTTCTGACGTAAGTATAATTCGATCGTGATGTCACAGATTCCATCACTACCAGACAGTCATACCACACACCCACATACTTCCCCATAGTACCACCACCGTCAGACAAGATTACCTATTGTATTGATTTTGATTTAGGTACCTGTTTTACTTACCATTTTCTTATTATCTATCTCTAGCAACAATTACTTACTTGCAATCCTACGCCACATTCAGACATACCTATATAGTAATGAATGGCACATTCAATTTATTTTTTGCTAATTGAAGCTAATCCTCACCCGTGGGAAAAGAAGTTTACCTACTGACGTATGCAGCTGGGCTGTTATTCACACACCGACAGGTTCGTTTAGACTTACAAGTAACATTAGGGGTTCGTACACCTTCTTATTCTACGATTACGCGGTGGTAGGCGAAGTTGAAGAGAAGGAGAACTGTACTATTGACGACCCAGGCTTAGGGCACCAAACTTCAGCAGTAATCGAACAAGTGATAACAAAAAATTAGAAATTTACTTTAACGGGTCGGGGTGTTTCGGTTCATTTTATAGCTGCAGAAGTTAAGATTTTGATAGGGAACATCTACAGTATTATAAGTAGATCACCCTTTGGATATGATTATCACAATAGAATATCCCAGAAGGTATAAATTTAAAGATGATGACTTGATGACGCAGTGATTGCCGCAGTGTATGATTTTTTAAAGGTTCAGGATAAAGATTTTTTTAGAAAGAAAATTTTATATTTAGATAAACGATATTGCAAGTATATACTCCTAAAAGATGAGTATAATGAGAAATAAAATAAAATTCATAAAAAAATACCTGCGTCATTATCATTCTCATTATTTATCGAACATCCCTCGTATACCTACTCATCTACAAGTGGAACGCAAAATATTCCTCCTTTTTTAAAAATGTAAATCACTTGAATAGAAACCATTCACGCAACGGACAAGTAATAATCATATTACAACCTATGATACTTAAAAATCTGAATAATAAAACCATTTACATATTCTATGTTATGTAGAGCCTGCCTAAAAATCATACCCACCATATTGTGAAACAAAATTCTAACCATATTCATTATGTACTATGATATAACAAAAAACACAGCAATTAGCCCAGAAATGGGTCATTTGAACAATGCGAGAATGTCATCTCAAGATAAGGACGAGACGCAAGGCAGTTACGGTGCGCGGGCGCGGCGCACGCTCCGCGGACCGTGCACAATGCTAACGCGTCCCGCGACTATAATGCGGCCTGCGCGCACGCGCGCTGTGACTGTGATCCCATCAACTTGTGACCTGGGAATGGAAACAACTCAATCGCTGTGACGAGTTAGGAGGCTCGATACAATCTCATGAGGTTTTAGGTGCAAGCTCCTCAGTTCAATTGGAACCTTCCGCATTCAAAGCACAAGTGGATACCATCAATCAACGATACATGCCACCAATGTATCGTTGATTGATGGTATCCACTATGCAACATAAACGTTTCACAAAATTTTAATAATTTGATATTTTTAGAAAATTATGTAGTTCATCTACTACTAAGGTAAACATGCCTGTGCTCGACACTGACCCATACATGGCACTTTCAATCATGTATAAGGAATTTATATCGAGTTTAAGTAAAAGCCGGCCGGGAATGAAATGCTTCAATTGTGAAAGTTATTATTATTTATTGGAGTTTGTATCATATTACCTGTAATGTTTGACTACATGCTATAAACGGATGTTCGATTTCCGGCCAGTTAGCAAGTTATCATTAGGAAAAATATGTATAATCAATAGTACCTACCGCATTCCAAAACACGATTTTACTTTGGCTTCTATTAACAATAATGCCTGCACTTTGTAGATATAATAGGTTAGTGATCGTTACCGTATAAGCCCGTACCTACTTGGAGCCTTTTTCATAAACATTTTGACAGTTGCATTTGTGAAAAGAGAATAAACGCATTTTAGTTAACCCTTTCGATCTAGACGGTGTTACATAAAACAAAATATATATTCAAAATACTTAGGTCGGGGTTAGGAGGGGTGTAAAGATCCCTTTTTTAGTAAAAAAATGAGGGGTATCGTTTATAGCTTCTTGAGTGCATAAATACTGTATTTTTTGTTTTTAAAAATATACAAAGAATTGATAAAAGAATAAGAAGCCACTTATACATTAACTTTCCCCCTTTAAAAACGCATTAAATATTCATTCTAGCGAAGAAGTGTGTAAAAGCTTTTTCGTGGAAAATTTTATGTAAATTACTCGTTAGAACATTTTTTGCTATGCCTTTTACGAAGTCAAGAATTGCGTTCTAAGCATTTCCCTATACCTTTTCGTTGCGTGGCCCATTTTCATTTATTTTTATACGTATCTAATGAATTCTAATCACTTTATAATTAGATACGAGTACACTGCACAGTGATGAAAGCCCCCGGTCATAGCTATTGACTGCAACACGTAAATCACCACATTATCCATAACCGCCCAGAAAATCCAAACTAACCTGCTGCTGTGGCGCAGTCCTTGGAGATAATGTCCAGCTGCACTGAATGGAATCACCTAAACTGAGAAAGTGTGTTTGCCCAGTGAAAGCGAAACGCGACCACGAAGCGGGCAGAAGGCGACGCCAAAACTTATTACATAAACCAAGGTAAGGTGTTTACGATTAGATGATTTTGTGCGATGTTTGACGGAATGTGAGAAGTCACTGACCACCGTAACTTGCATCGTCAAGCTGCTTCACGATACGGATGTTATTTACGTCACGTGCCTGCGCCCGTTATAATAGCAGCATGTTTTTGTTTAGGTATGTACATATGTACAGTCAAGTGCAAAAATGTATATCGTATTAATCCTCTTATAAATATGTACCAAAACCTCAATTTGCCGACATATGAAACGTGAGACATATGTTTAAGTAAGTCGTACCTATGCATTCATATTTCTACACTTGACATGTTACATCGTAATGCCGAGATAATTTGAATCTCAATATATCTACTGCACCCGCCTGCAACTTAGTCAAATTACCTACTGTTGAATCTAGTATTAATATTATAAATAAACTAATTCATGGCACTCCCACTATTACCGATTTTGCCTCATATCAGAAGTGATTCTACAATGACGCATAAAATAAAACGACGCTGGAAAGGCAAAATGGGATAACCGACATTTTTGGTGATATTGAGTTATACACATCGTTGAAATCGGCAGATTCTGTCAGAAAAAAGAACATCATACAAACACCGAGCTGTTCCATAAAAATTATTCTTTAAGTAAAAACTAAATCCTGTTGTTGGAATTAAGTAGATAGCAAAGAGACAAAAAAAAATAGGAATTGAAACAAAAATAAAATCGTCTAAGACCTACGCAATCATATCGCCCGTTTGCCTTGCGTTTTGTTCTTCAATAGATACCTAAGATACTTGCTTCAAATAAAAACAGCATTTTACTAGCCCATAAAATTCAAAATCAATAGTCAATACACACATTGCATCGCATTCCGTCGCCAGCTTGCTATAAAAGTGGTCGTGACTGAAATGCTAGTCAGCACCATTACGAAATCTAAGTAGGTACATACCTACCCACCATTGATACTTAGTTTAGGGCCGTGCAACGAGAATTATCGCGTTCTTTGAAACGCTGTTTTGCCCGGAGAAGAAAACAATAAGGGTTGATTTTCAGATATATAATTCTTGACTATATTTAAGAGAGGTAGGGCACAGCAAAATGTCATCAAGCTCGAATTTGGAGCAGCCCAACTGGGGAAGTGCCTCCGCCTTGCAGAAGACCACAGCCATAATAACATTATCTACTATACAAGTTTTTTTTTATTAAAAATGGGATCTCTCTTGGCCAGCATCTAGCCAGGGGGCAAAGATGAAGTATGTAGTGTTGTGTTTCTGGAGGTGAGCAAGGTTGCCAGAGCTCCCGAGGATGCATTGCGTTGAGAGCGAGGGACCTAAATTTGTCCCTTCCGCTATTAACACAGTGCATCCTCAAATTTTATAAAGGGTCGGCAACTAGTGTCCGACCGAAGTTTCGGTTTCGGCCTAAAAATCATGTTTCGGCCGAAGGTTCAGTTTCGGCCAAAAAACTACCGAACCTTTCGACCGAGCCGAAACTTTTACAACATTGCACTTTCGGATCGCGTTCGTCAAATTTTTGGTGCCTTTGGATAACTTGGCCCGACACCGCCAGCAGAATACATTTTATTTTAGTTATTTTATATATTGTTAAGTACTAAAATTGTTTTATTTTATACCACACTATTACACACTACACGTTCTATCCTGTTTTACATTTAGGGATTGCAATCTGGTCCGTCAGATAGGTACGGTTATCCGGCTGGATCCTGTATCTCGATAGGCACCGGATCCGGCAATATTCCGATATAGATAGATAACTTCGTAAGGCCTGAAAAAGAGCGCTAAAACACATTACGAAAATTGATTTGCTTTTTAAAAAAATGAAAATTAACGTTCCCACGTATTTTCAGAATTCGTGCGCTGACGAGCGATCGTTACAAGGTGGCATTGTTAATATTAAATGAATATATAAATAACGTTAAATTCACAAAAAGGCAGCAATAGTAAACCGCCAATCCTTCGTCAGGTGGGCACTAATGCAAATCAATAATACGCTTCAATCAATCATTCAAAAAATTATGGCATGGCCATGACTGGTTTTCGCTTCCGTAGTAGTAGCCGACTTCATTAACCTTAAACACTAATTATGCCTACCTAGTTAAATGGCCCATCTTGGATCGCGGCTAGCTCAAATGTCTCCATGAGATCTGCAGTAACCACGATCGCCAGCGAAATCTGCTGCACTATATACGATCCCATCTATCTTTCAGTCGTCGACCCAAATCCATAACAAAGTCCTTGGCTTCCAAACCCCATGATCCTGCAGTCTGCCACAACAGGGACAAATACGTACTACTTCAGCTTATCAGCATACTCCAATGAGTCATATCACCAGATCTGTTGGGCCAAGGTCAGTACCCTTATTATATGACTCGAATGGGACCGGGAAAACTCTTTTATGCCACCAAAGTTGACATTGTTCCATAGAGGCAATAGTCTAGATATTTGAAACTTTGTATATATAGACTCTTTGTTTAAATACATTAATGGCATGTTTTTGCGTTATTCAATATTTCTTCCCTAAAGGGGTAAATGTGAAAATGGGTTCAAAGTTTGTACCGGTGGCAAATCTTTTTTGAAGTGAGTGGCCAGTGTCGGGAACTCTCCGCGTTGTTTTTTCTTCTAATAGTCGAGCAGGCCAAAAGTGCCAGTTTTGCCTTCTTACGGAATAATGTTCAATAACCCCATTTTCTAGCTCCGAATCCGTTGGTCGCTGCATATCTTCTGATTCACAAATATTAACAGCATCAGACAACTTATAGACAAAAGTTGACCTCATTTTTATCTTTGTTATCATCATCTAAAATCTACGCGGACGAAGCCGCGGGCGGCCGCTAGTAATTAATAAAATTAAACTATTAGAACATCAATCACTTTACTCTTTACTATTCTATTTAACCGTCGAGGTCTCAGTTAAGTAATGAATTTAATCGGTTCAATAACATCGCAACACATTTTACTTTCAATGATCTAAATTCCATCTTAACTCGTGGGTAAAAGACGCGAGATAAATCTTTAATGTTCGTTAAACAACAGTTATGAAATTGAATGGTACTTAAATCAGCTACGGCCTGACCATAAATATAACACTAGCTGTGAACGTTAACTTCCCTACTTACTTTCACTCGAAAAGTGTCACACCCGCAGTAAGTAATGTTCTAGGTACCACACATTGTACCTAGTAACATTCCCTTTTATCAAATTGCATTGTGAGGGTATTGAGTAAAAGAATTGATGTCACACCAGGAGTGTCATAAACATTTTTACTTACCACGGGTGGTAATAAAGAAAGCCTCAGATCGCATATTTCTCTAGCCTTCGGCTCGAGTGTCAAATACCTGCGATCTGAGACATTCTTTGTTTTACCGCCCTTGGTAAGTAATGTATGTACTATAACAATTGATCGATAATTAAGTAATGTGTCGGTAATTACTAACCGTAAGAGTCGTAGTAAAAAAAGACAGGCTAAGATATTAGGTATCATGATTCAAGATTCATCTTAATTAGTAAATGTTCCGAACAGTGGATGGCTGAACTTCACATTCACATTGCCAACAACACCCCATCCTTAAGAGACCTTATAAGTTTTAAAATGTTTTGATTTCAAATTATGACAAAAGTATTGATAATACCAATAAAGTGATTAAAGGTTATGATGATTTTATTAAAGTTTTAGATAGTAACATAGCCATTTTTTATTTTACTGTGTGTAATAGAATTTAAGCGGATAAAAAAAGTTTTTACCTTGAAAATGGTCGATTTGGAGTGATGTTTGAAGCGATATTTCTTAATGAAAAATCCAAAAAATACATTATAAATAAATATACAAATATAAAAGTTTATGTCATAAGGTCGCAATAGTCCTGTTCGAGATACTAACTTTGAGAAATTGTCAAGATACGTGTTAATTGAAACAGAAAATGGCCTAAATATATGAGCATATTTTAACTGATAAGGATCTGAACCAATTTAAATCAATATGTCCATATCCTATTCGCTAATTTGTGTTCCATTTTATTTATTAAGACGGTTGGCAACAATACTTAGCTCAACAAAATGAAAATTTTGGTAGGTATAGTCTCGGAATGAAAAGGTACGCACATTTGGACCTTCACAGTGTAGAAATAAAGCCTAAATGTGACGAACCTTTTCATTCCGCGACTAAGTACATAGGTACGTGGACGCAGGTGCACTGCGCTAAGTTTTGCTTTAACTCTATTGTTTTAAATAAACTAAATCATTAATGTCGTCATTCAATGCAAATGATGTCGTCACAACTGGCGGCAACGAAATAATGAGTAGGTATTTAGAAAGGCAGGATCGTGTGTCTTACGCGGGTAGGTAAAGCCTTGGAGAGGTGACTGGCTCAGCGAGATCCGCATCCTGGCTGCAACATTGGTTCAATATCGGCAATGATTAATCGCAAACCGTTGCCGTTCAATGTATCATTGAATTTAAATTTATTTAATTAGGCGCCATGCTGAAATCAACAACCTGGCACCTTTTACTTTGAAGATTAGAAATGGAGTTTTTAACGCTGCGTTCACTGTCGCATCCATACCATAGCCCGAAAGAACTGAGTGCTCTTACCTATTCGTAGGCATCTAACCCAGTACCCAAGGATGAGGAAATATTGCTAATTGATAATCTTTTTTACTTGAAGAAATACCGGCAAGCCACCCCGATTGCAAAAGACGCCGAAAACGTCATTTTTGGAGTTTTAATTTAATGAAATAAATTATTTCAGTCAAACTTTTAAGTGACTTATTATCAGAGTGCATCTCATGACAGTCATGATAATTCCTAAACTCAAACACGGCTAAAGCTGCACCGTTTTATTACTGAGTCCCGTTGACTACCTCCCGGCTTCTATTACCAGGTTGATGGTAACTTTAAGTACATCAGGTTATCGTAAATACTTAAAATGGCTTCCTGATAGTTAGTCACTTCAGTATCTTGATCGAAATATCTTAGCGCTAACCATGAAACCCTAGGAGTTTTGGATGACCATTGGTGGTCTTCTTCATCAGTTCCTCCGAAAATTCTAAAATCGCTATATGTTTCCCTTCAATTTTTGAGGAGTTCCCTCAATTACTCATGGTTCCCATCAACAGAATCGGTTTCTGATAACAACGACAAAGAAAGAATTTGTAACAAGGAGAACAGAGACACTATTTAAACCGCCGAAAGAGCATGTATCTGGGAGCACGGCAGTGCACCCGACAAATCGAGCAAAACAAAGAGGCACGGCTGTACCATTCTTTCTCGAAGCGATTCAGGTCATTTTGAACATCACAATTTATTTTTAGATATCATATTTGAAATAAATCGTCGCTCAAATAAACCAAAATACTTACAAATTAAACCTTCACAGTCACTTAATGCCTACGTGTGATAAGGACAATATGCACTTTACAATAGGTCATTTATGTACCCCGTGCCTGCTATTAGTAAATGGTATTACCAATTACGTATATATAGCCCTTCGTGCTCTAACCGCGTCATGACAGCGTGCAGCGTTGTAACTGCCCCTGCCACACGATTTCAAAGTTCAATTGCCCGCTGCCCTCCGGAAGATAATATAGGATCCTCAAAATTTGCGAACCGAGATGAACTTATGAAAAATGGCATGATTTTCTAATAAGACGAAGTCATAATTCATTCTTGGTACTCTACCATAGAAATACAAAATACAAATACAAAAAGGTTTATTTCTCAAAATTTTACAATGTTCAATCTATAGTAAGTATGGATATTAAAAATAACTAGGTCCATAGGGACGTTAGGTTCGATTATATTATTATGCGTACACCGTTAGGCGACGAATAGAACGGTAGGTACTCGTATTACGAGATGATGCAAATTTTTTTTTTTGGTAGGTAGACTATCTATGATTATTCCATAGCAGTTACGTGAGCTTCATCATTCGGTCTTGGTCCGCTTGTAAGCCTGGCCTGAAAGTCCGTCAAAAACTTGATTAGATATTAGGTAGCGGAAAATAAATCAATGTAGTTTTAATTATAAACTACCTATCATTGTAGGTGGATTAAACTGACATTGACTTCAGCCTTGAGACCAAGCGATAGTCGATCAGTATCATAATACTGTTTGCTGATTTTAGTATCCGCAAAGGCAGGATAGTAACTTCACATATTATCAGGTACTTACACTTTAAATTCTAATCACAGTACTAAGTATTACCTGCTGGACAGACATAAGTAAGTAAGGAATAAAACTTTTTTAAATTTTAAGCTCCGACGCAAGGATACTTTGGATACCTATATACACATGAGAACTGAAAGCAAGTTCACATGTGTGTCCAACGTATCCAAACGGATGAACCTATTTGTTGAGGCGGTTGTAGGTATAGTCAGGCAATGAAAAGGTTCTTTACTTTTCGATTTTATTTCTACACGGTGAAGGTCCAAAACTGACGATGCTATCCAGTCCGCGGCTATACATTTTTAATTGCAGGTAGGGTACACTACTAATGTGCTTGAATAATATCTAGGTACTGTGTATTATATTTCTGTTGTAGGTATTATAACACTGAACTTTGTCTTGTGAATGGCGGAATTGAGATCATTTACTTCTCGTTGTTTCGGATCGGACAAGGTCAATACATCGTTTTGTATAAAAATCGCACCGGCTGGTTACACCACACGTAGCCGTAGTGTTTTTACAAATATGTGACTAGTTGGTACCTACTTCCGTCGTTGATCTGTTGTCCGTGATATACTTACTTCGAGGTATTTTTTTTTCTTCCAGATCATATATAATAAATTATCACATACCGAAAAACGCTTAGATTTAAATACGTCCAATAATCAATAAAGTATACCTGCTATCACTATACTAGTGCCTCTGTGAGCTATAGACCTCGCGAGTGTTTTTTTTTTTAATCCGACATGATTCAAAATATCTTTTATAATTATCACAAGATTTCAAGAGAATTGGTTAAGACTTCAGAAACCTGTAGAGGAGAACAAACCGAAATCCGCCCTCAGAAACATACGAAATCTTAAAAAAAAGTGTTTTTGACAATTTCCAAAAAAAAGCGGCAATAAAATTCTGTATAATTACCGAACCTGCTCCCATAATTTCACGAGAATCGGTTGAGAAATGCGACCTGTAGAGGAGGACAAACGGAAATCTGTATATACGAAAGCATTATTGTCGGAGCTGAAGCAGAGACCTCCGTTTCACTCGATCAATTACGTGATTATTGAGGTTTCTGACGTAAGTATAATTCGATCGTGATGTCACAGATTCCATCACTACCAGACAGTCATACCACACACCCACATACTTCCCCATAGTACCACCACCGTCAGACAAGATTACCTATTGTATTGATTTTGATTTAGGTACCTGTTTTACTTACCATTTTCTTATTATCTATCTCTAGCAACAATTACTTACTTGCAATCCTACGCCACATTCAGACATACCTATATAGTAATGAATGGCACATTCAATTTATTTTTTGCTAATTGAAGCTAATCCTCACCCGTGGGAAAAGAAGTTTACCTACTGACGTATGCAGCTGGGCTGTTATTCACACACCGACAGGTTCGTTTAGACTTACAAGTAACATTAGGGGTTCGTACACCTTCTTATTCTACGATTACGCGGTGGTAGGCGAAGTTGAAGAGAAGGAGAACTGTACTATTGACGACCCAGGCTTAGGGCACCAAACTTCAGCAGTAATCGAACAAGTGATAACAAAAAATTAGAAATTTACTTTAACGGGTCGGGGTGTTTCGGTTCATTTTATAGCTGCAGAAGTTAAGATTTTGATAGGGAACATCTACAGTATTATAAGTAGATCACCCTTTGGATATGATTATCACAATAGAATATCCCAGAAGGTATAAATTTAAAGATGATGACTTGATGACGCAGTGATTGCCGCAGTGTATGATTTTTTAAAGGTTCAGGATAAAGATTTTTTTAGAAAGAAAATTTTATATTTAGATAAACGATATTGCAAGTATATACTCCTAAAAGATGAGTATAATGAGAAATAAAATAAAATTCATAAAAAAATACCTGCGTCATTATCATTCTCATTATTTATCGAACATCCCTCGTATACCTACTCATCTACAAGTGGAACGCAAAATATTCCTCCTTTTTTAAAAATGTAAATCACTTGAATAGAAACCATTCACGCAACGGACAAGTAATAATCATATTACAACCTATGATACTTAAAAATCTGAATAATAAAACCATTTACATATTCTATGTTATGTAGAGCCTGCCTAAAAATCATACCCACCATATTGTGAAACAAAATTCTAACCATATTCATTATGTACTATGATATAACAAAAAACACAGCAATTAGCCCAGAAATGGGTCATTTGAACAATGCGAGAATGTCATCTCAAGATAAGGACGAGACGCAAGGCAGTTACGGTGCGCGGGCGCGGCGCACGCTCCGCGGACCGTGCACAATGCTAACGCGTCCCGCGACTATAATGCGGCCTGCGCGCACGCGCGCTGTGACTGTGATCCCATCAACTTGTGACCTGGGAATGGAAACAACTCAATCGCTGTGACGAGTTAGGAGGCTCGATACAATCTCATGAGGTTTTAGGTGCAAGCTCCTCAGTTCAATTGGAACCTTCCGCATTCAAAGCACAAGTGGATACCATCAATCAACGATACATGCCACCAATGTATCGTTGATTGATGGTATCCACTATGCAACATAAACGTTTCACAAAATTTTAATAATTTGATATTTTTAGAAAATTATGTAGTTCATCTACTACTAAGGTAAACATGCCTGTGCTCGACACTGACCCATACATGGCACTTTCAATCATGTATAAGGAATTTATATCGAGTTTAAGTAAAAGCCGGCCGGGAATGAAATGCTTCAATTGTGAAAGTTATTATTATTTATTGGAGTTTGTATCATATTACCTGTAATGTTTGACTACATGCTATAAACGGATGTTCGATTTCCGGCCAGTTAGCAAGTTATCATTAGGAAAAATATGTATAATCAATAGTACCTACCGCATTCCAAAACACGATTTTACTTTGGCTTCTATTAACAATAATGCCTGCACTTTGTAGATATAATAGGTTAGTGATCGTTACCGTATAAGCCCGTACCTACTTGGAGCCTTTTTCATAAACATTTTGACAGTTGCATTTGTGAAAAGAGAATAAACGCATTTTAGTTAACCCTTTCGATCTAGACGGTGTTACATAAAACAAAATATATATTCAAAATACTTAGGTCGGGGTTAGGAGGGGTGTAAAGATCCCTTTTTTAGTAAAAAAATGAGGGGTATCGTTTATAGCTTCTTGAGTGCATAAATACTGTATTTTTTGTTTTTAAAAATATACAAAGAATTGATAAAAGAATAAGAAGCCACTTATACATTAACTTTCCCCCTTTAAAAACGCATTAAATATTCATTCTAGCGAAGAAGTGTGTAAAAGCTTTTTCGTGGAAAATTTTATGTAAATTACTCGTTAGAACATTTTTTGCTATGCCTTTTACGAAGTCAAGAATTGCGTTCTAAGCATTTCCCTATACCTTTTCGTTGCGTGGCCCATTTTCATTTATTTTTATACGTATCTAATGAATTCTAATCACTTTATAATTAGATACGAGTACACTGCACAGTGATGAAAGCCCCCGGTCATAGCTATTGACTGCAACACGTAAATCACCACATTATCCATAACCGCCCAGAAAATCCAAACTAACCTGCTGCTGTGGCGCAGTCCTTGGAGATAATGTCCAGCTGCACTGAATGGAATCACCTAAACTGAGAAAGTGTGTTTGCCCAGTGAAAGCGAAACGCGACCACGAAGCGGGCAGAAGGCGACGCCAAAACTTATTACATAAACCAAGGTAAGGTGTTTACGATTAGATGATTTTGTGCGATGTTTGACGGAATGTGAGAAGTCACTGACCACCGTAACTTGCATCGTCAAGCTGCTTCACGATACGGATGTTATTTACGTCACGTGCCTGCGCCCGTTATAATAGCAGCATGTTTTTGTTTAGGTATGTACATATGTACAGTCAAGTGCAAAAATGTATATCGTATTAATCCTCTTATAAATATGTACCAAAACCTCAATTTGCCGACATATGAAACGTGAGACATATGTTTAAGTAAGTCGTACCTATGCATTCATATTTCTACACTTGACATGTTACATCGTAATGCCGAGATAATTTGAATCTCAATATATCTACTGCACCCGCCTGCAACTTAGTCAAATTACCTACTGTTGAATCTAGTATTAATATTATAAATAAACTAATTCATGGCACTCCCACTATTACCGATTTTGCCTCATATCAGAAGTGATTCTACAATGACGCATAAAATAAAACGACGCTGGAAAGGCAAAATGGGATAACCGACATTTTTGGTGATATTGAGTTATACACATCGTTGAAATCGGCAGATTCTGTCAGAAAAAAGAACATCATACAAACACCGAGCTGTTCCATAAAAATTATTCTTTAAGTAAAAACTAAATCCTGTTGTTGGAATTAAGTAGATAGCAAAGAGACAAAAAAAAATAGGAATTGAAACAAAAATAAAATCGTCTAAGACCTACGCAATCATATCGCCCGTTTGCCTTGCGTTTTGTTCTTCAATAGATACCTAAGATACTTGCTTCAAATAAAAACAGCATTTTACTAGCCCATAAAATTCAAAATCAATAGTCAATACACACATTGCATCGCATTCCGTCGCCAGCTTGCTATAAAAGTGGTCGTGACTGAAATGCTAGTCAGCACCATTACGAAATCTAAGTAGGTACATACCTACCCACCATTGATACTTAGTTTAGGGCCGTGCAACGAGAATTATCGCGTTCTTTGAAACGCTGTTTTGCCCGGAGAAGAAAACAATAAGGGTTGATTTTCAGATATATAATTCTTGACTATATTTAAGAGAGGTAGGGCACAGCAAAATGTCATCAAGCTCGAATTTGGAGCAGCCCAACTGGGGAAGTGCCTCCGCCTTGCAGAAGACCACAGCCATAATAACATTATCTACTATACAAGTTTTTTTTTATTAAAAATGGGATCTCTCTTGGCCAGCATCTAGCCAGGGGGCAAAGATGAAGTATGTAGTGTTGTGTTTCTGGAGGTGAGCAAGGTTGCCAGAGCTCCCGAGGATGCATTGCGTTGAGAGCGAGGGACCTAAATTTGTCCCTTCCGCTATTAACACAGTGCATCCTCAAATTTTATAAAGGGTCGGCAACTAGTGTCCGACCGAAGTTTCGGTTTCGGCCTAAAAATCATGTTTCGGCCGAAGGTTCAGTTTCGGCCAAAAAACTACCGAACCTTTCGACCGAGCCGAAACTTTTACAACATTGCACTTTCGGATCGCGTTCGTCAAATTTTTGGTGCCTTTGGATAACTTGGCCCGACACCGCCAGCAGAATACATTTTATTTTAGTTATTTTATATATTGTTAAGTACTAAAATTGTTTTATTTTATACCACACTATTACACACTACACGTTCTATCCTGTTTTACATTTAGGGATTGCAATCTGGTCCGTCAGATAGGTACGGTTATCCGGCTGGATCCTGTATCTCGATAGGCACCGGATCCGGCAATATTCCGATATAGATAGATAACTTCGTAAGGCCTGAAAAAGAGCGCTAAAACACATTACGAAAATTGATTTGCTTTTTAAAAAAATGAAAATTAACGTTCCCACGTATTTTCAGAATTCGTGCGCTGACGAGCGATCGTTACAAGGTGGCATTGTTAATATTAAATGAATATATAAATAACGTTAAATTCACAAAAAGGCAGCAATAGTAAACCGCCAATCCTTCGTCAGGTGGGCACTAATGCAAATCAATAATACGCTTCAATCAATCATTCAAAAAATTATGGCATGGCCATGACTGGTTTTCGCTTCCGTAGTAGTAGCCGACTTCATTAACCTTAAACACTAATTATGCCTACCTAGTTAAATGGCCCATCTTGGATCGCGGCTAGCTCAAATGTCTCCATGAGATCTGCAGTAACCACGATCGCCAGCGAAATCTGCTGCACTATATACGATCCCATCTATCTTTCAGTCGTCGACCCAAATCCATAACAAAGTCCTTGGCTTCCAAACCCCATGATCCTGCAGTCTGCCACAACAGGGACAAATACGTACTACTTCAGCTTATCAGCATACTCCAATGAGTCATATCACCAGATCTGTTGGGCCAAGGTCAGTACCCTTATTATATGACTCGAATGGGACCGGGAAAACTCTTTTATGCCACCAAAGTTGACATTGTTCCATAGAGGCAATAGTCCAACTAAAATTTGGCTGAATCGACTCGATCCACCAGGATATAGTGAAATCCAGCCGGATTGAGAATCATACCGGATTGCAATCCCTAGTTACATTGTTTATATGTCTAGAAAAAATAGCCCACTGACAATTTATTTGACGATTTTCACACGTATATAAAAGTTTCGATTTCGCCGACCCTAGAGCCAAAGCCGAACCTTCGGTTTCGGTTTCGACAAAAAAACGTGTTTCGGTCGGACACTAGCTAGGGGCCGTTCAAGTATTACGTAAGCAGATTTATTAAAATTATTTACCCCCTGTCTCTCCGTGTCAGCAAAAGTAAGCAAAGCTCTTATCCCCCCCTCCTATGCTTACGTAAACATTGGTACCTACTATTTTTTTTTGATTCATGAGCAGCCGGTTTATTTCTAGAAATAAGAAAAAAGATTTAGTATAGAAGACTTTAACGCACACAATATTATAGTATTTTATGCAATAGTTGTATAAGAGGGTTCAAAAAAGGTGAGTGGCGTGTGTAACAATTTGAGGCGAAGCCGAAAATTATTAATAAAGACGCCGATGAGCCTTTTTTGACCTACTTATACAACGTTGCATACATTTCTTTTTCTACGACTAGGGATTAAATAATAAAACACAAAATTAAACGTACTAACGCCGCGATTTTGCAGGCAACAAGTTCTCAGTAATTAATTATTATTTTCCACACCAAACTCTAATAAGAATGCTAAATATGCCACAACTATTCCAATTATAAGCCTGTTGACCCAAAGCCACACAAATTGCCAAAACCTCGTAACCGACCCTTTAAAAATTTATACACTCTTTCTTGAAGAACCCCATACTGTAGTCCCGCGATAAAACCTCGGCAGAGAGCTCATTCCACAACCGGAGTGTCCGTGGGAGGGAATTCGTAGGATTCGGTTTTAAAAAATATGAGAAACCAGTCAGCTTTTTTTAACAAAATTTTGTTCCTCAGAATTTATTAATTTCCCATTGACCTATGAACTTGAAATTATTGGTAATTAAAACCAAGTTAATTTGGCGGTTGGTTCGGAACCCTGAATGTGTGATATCCGATAGACACTTTGCTGGTTTCTTTTTTCATAATGTCAGAGCACTTCATTTGAAACTAAAATGCATTTTTGTTAAGTCCGTAGTCGCATAATAGTAATTCTTGAGAAATTGCGAGTGATTTGGAAAATCTTACGTTAAATACTCTATACCTTATAAACAGACCTTGGAAACATAGTCCCAGTCGGTCTTCTAAAATTACTGCACATTTTATAACCTTAAAACCACCTTCAAATCTTATCTACCGGACGTGGCCGGACAATAATACTTCTATTCCCTACATCAGCGATCTAATTCCCTATTGACGCCTATTGGATCAATGTTATTTAAATTTCACTAATCGTAGCCATTCAATATGGAACTTGCATTATTTCATTGATCTAGTCTATAAGTTACTGAAATGACTGCTCGTTTTTAAATTACTTTTCAATTTCCGTAACTTTTAATTATAATATTGCCAAAATAATAATAATTTTGGAAAAAATCTTCCAGTAATAGAATTGCCTGGATGACTATTATTACTAACATTTCTCGATTTAATCTTAAAGTATGTTCCCCAATGTAACGCGTGCGCATTCCTTGCGCCAAAATGAGCACGCGACAAATGAAAAACCGATTCCAACTTGATAAGTTTTGGAATTGACCTCCGAATTCCTACCAGTCATTTTAATTGTTGAAACATTTTCAATATGAAGTAACAATAATTATTCGGCAGTTAATTTATAAAGTAACGCAATATCTGACACCTATAAATACCCATACCTACTCGCATTTCTGTCAATGTATACACTGCAATCGTTGGTACATATTTGCAGCATTCTCAGCTTGTGATCGAACGTTTACGTTATGGCAACGTTATAATTACAGTCCGAATAAACTAGGTCAAGGCAACAAACTTTATCATCTTCATTGAATGATTTCTTCAAATCGGACGGGTATTCCATGAGCCGACAGAACAATGCTACTTCTACGTATATCTCACATAGCGAGATCTAAAACAATATCGCCGGTACATTCTAAAATAGATAAAGCTGCCTTTGGTTTGGTTTGTTATCTTCATCAGTTTCTAGTCAGCGTTCTTTTTTAACGAGCCGACTGCTGATAATTTATACACGAAAGCGATCTTATACGAAGCTGGTATATAGGTACTAAGGTACTAGTTAATTTAATTGTAAGAAATGGAGGTCCGGTACAAAGTACGGATTACTGTTTCCACATTATTCATCTAGGTTGCCATTGTTGTGGACGCGTGATGATACCCCCCATTCTTTGAACAAGTCTATGATATCCATAACAGCTATTAATATACAATATTTAACTAGCAATCTCACATTATTTACACAACACAATAGTCCATTTGCAGTTTAACCCGCGGACACCCAATACAATGCAAAAGATTCGTTTCGGGGGCGCCGAAGCGTAAAATAATCAATTGAGTGAAATATTCATCATTGTTAATAAGACAGCTGAACCGCGAAGCTGTGGAAGATTAAGCAGATACTCATTGACGTAACTGTTACATTTGCTTTACATAAACTACGAGAATTAAACTGCAAATACTTGCTAGATGTTACATAGTTATACACTAGCATCATTTCGAACGTTACGGCATGCAAAAAAGATCAAGCAATTAAAATGCCATAGGTAACAGGTAAAATGTATTTAGGTACCTACATCGTTGGTAATTTAAACTCTCCTAATTTAAAGGGTTATTTATTAAAATCCTGAAACACGTATTTTATTATTTATAACGAGGAGTATATCCCTATATCAATTTTCAGACATCTAGCATAAAAATTTGCGGAAGTCCCATACAAAATTCCATCCCATACTTTAAGAGGTTGGGGGGTAAAAGTTCTTGTGGAATTACACATTTTAAATACCCAATGTTTTTTCTTCGTTATTTTACTCAGATTTACTTATGTTAAGTTAACATAAGATAGCTTACATTATCATTGATATAATCATTTGGGAGAAAATAACTGATTGTTTCTTTCGGCGTTTCTTCTCGGCAGTGGTCTTTTGAGAAACGCCAGTAGTTATGACTTGTAAAAGTGCTGCGGCCTACTCGCAGAATAAATGTCATTTATTTCATTTACATAAATTTTACCTAAGTAAGTCAACCTAGGTAGTTCATTTTTAATTTTACCTAAGCACTTGGAGTGTTATGTTTTGCTACCATAACAGTGATCATTCTAAAATGCAAATGGGAGGGAACCGATCTGTCGCCAGCCGCTGGTGCTGCTGTTGCAATTACTGGCACGATGTGGGTCAACACGACTTGCTCCGGCTTCAGAATTGCCTGTTGTCCGTTTATCCCATAATCTACATGCTCTGTGCGCTCATGTCGTCAGCTCTTATCTTTTAGCTACGTAGGGTGGGGGCACCACGAAATGAACACTAGGTATCCTAAAACGCTAAAATATGTTTTACCAAATCGATGCAAAAACCTGACTTACTTTATTTCTTTTTTTCATTATGTGATTTCCCTTGAATTGGGATTTAGTTTATCCAGCTAAGTCCCTAACCTATCCTTAACTTATGACCTTGATGTAAACATGGATTTATTACCGCGAGACCTAATGGATTCTACTACTCAACAAAGTTAAAATAATTTAAAATTGCGATTATTTTTAAAAACAGCATAAGTACGCTACATTTACACATAATAGTATCACAAACATCCAAATATCCATAAATATCATCCTGGCTTTCCTGTCCCTCACGCATATCCGGACATAAAAAAAACGGGTGTGGGCAGTGACAATCTAGCCTTTTGGATGCCTCGCCAACTAGGTATGCAAGCAAAAGTAGATATTAGTCATCGGTTTCATATAAAACATATAATTTCTATTCAATGATTTCGCAGAATTCAGTGTTATAAAAGGTAACGCTGGGTAGATGTCTAGAAAATCGAATAGTTTCAGAATACCATTAGCCTCTCATTTATTTTATCCGGCGCCTTTTAAGGGATAGTCTACACAGCCTTAGCGCAAACACGGCTTCCTTATTCGTCGTTGCTGGACAACTTTTTCTTGATTCCGTCATCTCGCAACCAAATTTCACGCTACCTGAGGATCGGAGAATGAAACTAGTCAAGCGGATTAGATAGTTGTCGATATACAACTTCATTCATCACAGCAAAAGAAGTGATATCGATATTAAGTTGCATATATTAAGCCGGCTTAGGCAACCTCACTCAAGTTCATATAGGTTTTCATCATTTTCAAAGTGCAGTTATGTAGGTACAAAATGCTTTTAAAAAGCATCACTAACAATTTTAATGGCATACGGAATTCGGAATTTGTTGACTAATTATGTAATTATAAATAGGTAGGTATTAGTATTGACGGTCACTAAATCGATTGATTGAATTCCGCTTGCCCCAGAGCACAATAGTCAATATTTAAGTAATTTTCGCAGCTCTACGATATCTCACTGTTGACATTTGACCGCTAACAGCGTGGGAATGATCTCAATGGCATGGTATTGTTATTACATATTTCGCGCTAGTTTACGTGTAGGCAACCCTATTCTTTTCATTGTAGTATAACATAATAATTATGTAGCGATATGTAAACTACATGGAATAAATTAATTAAGATGCTTTGTTTGTCACACCTCGCCAGTAGTTCAAGGTGGGTGTTATTTTGTTTGCGTAATTTGCAACGATGAACTTGGTTACGTAAAAGTAAATCTTCAACTTCAATTAGTCAATAAATTGAAACTTTTACGTAATTAAAAAAAATGAGTAGAACTCGTTTCTATTTCACGTTGCGAGTTTTTTTTTGTAACCTGGCTGTGGTTTTATAGGCCAGGCCCAAAAAAGCGATAGGAGTGCGCGGTTGGAGAGTAGCCTGGGGAAAATCCAGGGGAAAACCTCCGACACGACCACGCGTGTGGTTTGGAACACTGGAATACACTAAGAGTTTGCGCTCCAGTGAGATTAAGCGGTTTCAACCGAATCTGAGGTGTGAATGGAATCGAGCTACTGGGAGTTTTGTCGCTGGTTCACTAGCCTAGCTGAGACGAGTCCAGCAAGAAACTCAGCTAGGCCCGACCTGGGTCGGACTGACTCTACCCGGTGTGCGGCGGTACCGGGGCGAATAGGGACTATATGTGTCAGTGTTGTCGTGATCGCGCGATGGTCGTCCCCGCCGCCGGGAATGCCTAAGTGTACACGTCGTGTCTGAGTTAGACGCCATAAACGCAGCGTTCCATTTTTCGATGGACGCTAAGATTACGTCGTCCAGGTCCGTGAGTGTGTGCCTAGGACGCCGGACCGTTCGGCCCCTAATCAGTGATCGCCGAGTTACGCCAGAGGGGGGAGGGATCGGAACGTAGTCGACAGCCTTCCTAACTAACGGATTCCTATGATGGGATGTCAAAATAACGTCTGGCGGTCTGCTTAAAGAAACCATACATGGTGCTAATCCCCATGTCGTGGTGCAACGTCGCCAGTGTGGTAAATGCTACCTACTGCAAGAAGACTAAGGGCACACCACTAACATGTTACGAGTAGGCACTACATACAGCTACACTAAAGAATCATGTGAATTTATTTACTGCCAAATATAGTGCCCCTAAGGAGTTTCCGTTTTGGACGACTATTGAAATACCATAAACACAATAATTGAAGGTAAACATTCCTGAGAATGCCCCTTATTTAGGCATGACTGAGCGGATATCTTTGAGTTTGGTACCTACGAGTCTTGACTTATTTGATAGTGCATATAGGCAATTAATTATGTTACAGTCCCAAGTTAGCTGTATGGTTTACAGCTTTGGTACTTATTTTTCATTCTATTGTAATTATTTCGAACCGTGAGATATTCAAGAATACAGTACCGACGGTAGCCAGTTTTTGTTGCCCTTTTAGCACCATCCGGGGGTCACGTGTAGGGTAGCGACGGGTACTCCCTATTACGGACATGGTGCAACTTCGACACCCCTTTGTCGAGTGGGCAACTTGACTGTTAGAAGTTCTCAAGCCGCCCGAATACCTCTAACTTGGCTTAAGGACTGCTATCATAGACAGAAGCCCGGTTCATCGGCTTTACGTGCCTTCCAAAGCACGGGAGCCATCTGTTAATAACCACTCAAAGTGGTCACCCATCCACGAACCGACTTTAACTGATAAGTAAGTTTGACACTGAAAGTTGTAAATTATTAATAGTGATTTAATTTAATAACTTCTTTTCTGTAAAACAAGGTATTGTTTAGAGTTCTTTTGTTTCTTGACATTTGGTAGGATTAGACATTGTTGTACAATAAAATGTTTCAACTTTTCAAGCCTGATGTTGCTCTTATACATAAATAGTCAAAAAAATATAATAATAAGAAAGAAACGAGAGATGTAAAGTTTGCCCCTTTTGATAATACTTAGGTAGCTCAGACACGTAAATTCTAGCCCCGCCCCGTTCGCGGAGTACGCATTAATTTATGATCTTTCCCAGAAAAATTGTAAGTATTTTGGAAAAAGAACCTAAATCAATTTTATTTACTATCATTACATTAATTTTACATATGATACAAAAAGTCAATTACAGCTCACACCAGTAACAACACAATAGTTAAAAACTTTACATTAAAGTATTGCATATCGTAAGTAACTGATTGATTGACCAGACTGCTGTTAGAACACCTATGTCGTAATCGAATACTGGCTCTTATGTAGTTTATGCAACAGGATATGAATTATACTGGACAACTGCGGGCAGATATAAATAAGACACGATATATTAATGAATCAGGATTTGGCACCGGCAGGCGAATCACGTAACTTTATGTACTAACCGTAGATAGAATTTACTGTCAATTTTGAAGTGTAAATGTATGAGCGGCGGGGTAATCACGTAACTTTTGTACTACCGTTAGATAGATTTTAATGTCAAATTTTAATTGTCAGCTCATACATTTATACTTCAAAATTGACAGTAAAATCTATCTACCGTTAGTACATAAAGTTACGCGATTCGCCTGCTGACAATTAAAATTTGACATTAAAAACTACCTAACGGTAGTACAAAAGTTACGTGATTACCCCGCGGACGGACATTCGCTTGCCACTAAGCCATAAAACCATTGATTGGCTTTCACAGTATGTATTATGAAACGTCCGTTACTTGTGAGATGGACGAAAACGATCTACTTAATGATCTGGTTCTAAGTTTGCAAAATAATGCAATTCACAGCACAAATTACACGTATCGTACGCATAGCTATGTTGTGGACGATAACATAAATACTTAAATCATTGTAACGATTAACGACTGGATGTTTGACATGGATCCCAAATGCTTCATATGAGGTGTTTCATGATACAAACCGTCATCTCCCAGGGCCAGAGATCTCCGGGCACGTAACAAAACAATTTTTTATGAGCAGGATTGGTAATTATATAGATTTTTTTCCGAGTCAGTTTTTGGTAATTAAAAAAAAATTTTTTAATGGTTTGTTTCCTGTAAAGGTCGCAATTCTCAACCGATTCTTTTGTAATTTTGTGAGCAGGTTCGGTAAATCAAGATATTAAAGACCTTTTTTGTGATGTCAGATTTCGGAAATGAAAAAAAAAACGGTCGCGAGGTTTACAACTCACAGAGCCACTAGTAAATTAGGTAATACAAACAATGCGTACCTACTAAAATATTCCCTATTTTTATTTACTTGTCACTGGTGGATAAACACCGCAATAAAAACTAACTCCCTGCTTGCCGGAATAGATAGCTGACAGACGCGGCAGAGGACTTTCATTAACAATTTAAGGAAATCAGACGGGTTGACGGCCCACCAGATGAAAAGTGGTTTCCGCGGTCCACGCCGCTTGTGCAACTGCAGTAAGTTGACTAAGTACATGCAGTAAGTGGATACGTAGAAACCCTTTTAAATAAAACCTTATGAAAACATCTATGTTAAAACGCAGCGAGTCCTAATATCTACAGATATCGAAATAATAAAAGGTATTAAATTGCTCAATTACTGTTACATAATGTGCAAAATTGATGATTTCCCTAATTATGACGAGTACCTAATAAATGTACCTAGTAATCGTGTTACTTTTGAATGCGGTTGTAGGTTTCTACAATGTTTCATTACACCATAACATCTAGGTACATTTTCATCCTCATCTCTGCTTATCTGCAAGAACGTTGACTCTACATTGTATCAACTAGAATACGTACAGTTTATTTACATGCCACGTGCCTATTAATATTTATTTTCAGCATAGTTTCACTTGTTCCTGTCTGTCTGTAGGTAAACTCACCCACTTTAGTATCTGTTAGAATTATTTTTAGGGTTCCGTACCAAAATGGTAGAAAAGGAACCCTTATGGTTTCGCCATGTCCGTCCGTCCGTCGCCCGCTTTTCTCAGTAACCGTTAGTACTAGAAAGCTGTAATTTGGCATGAGTATACATACCAATAACGCCGACAAAACGGTAGAATAAAATCATAAATATTTTTTTTTAGAGTAGGTACCTCCCTTACATGTAAAGTGGTGGTGCAATTTTTTTCTTCCAAACCGCATCGTGTGTATACAACACAACATCTCAAAAAAGTACATCATCAGTACTAAGATCAGTAAAAACGCTTCCACGGGTCCGTAATTCCGCATATGACTGGTGACATGATGGACGGGCAACTACGGAACCCTACACTGTGCGTGGCCCGACACGCACTTGGCCGGTTTTTTATGTAGTGTGACCGGCAGGCGAATCACGTAACTTTATGTACTAACGGTAGATAGATTTTACTGATAATTTTGAAGTATAAATGTATGAGCTGACAATTAAAATTTGACATTAAAATCTATCTAACGGTAGTACAAAAGTTACGTGATTACCCCGCGGGACTATATAAGTATAGCATTTTTGTTGTTTTTTAACCTAATTTATTGTGTGTTTTACTACATATTTTGGAAAGTTATCTGCAGCAACTAAGTATTGCGACTAAGAAAATCTTGATTGCAAGTGAGTATTCATACTTATGGTCGTTTGACATGGTTTCTCTAAGAGCAATCACATAGAAACTAGTGTCGCGTTACTTCGGCTGCTTGTATCAAAACGGGTTGTAATAGTGATGATCCTACGTCAAGCGTCAGCTTGTGTGATCTACTAGCAGCTGTACCCAGGTCTGAAAGTCATTATCTTAATTGACTTTTTCCTCTTTTGAACTCAATTACGGCATTATAATAACATTATAGCCTCATGATCGTATACAGCATTATGGTCACATCACGGCGAAAACTGTAGCCGACGTTAGAACTATATTTAAAATGGAATTTGTGAATTTCCCTCATGAACCAGAAACGCACAATCTACTTATAATAAGTCATAAAGAATTTTCCTGTCTTTTTCATCTCTATTCCTAGTATATAGACGAATACCTGCATACTTAACCCAAATATGCCCAGAAATATCTTTTCAATTGAACTCTTATAAGGTAAACATCCCAGTGGTCGACACCTTAGTGCCCAATAAATGTCACAAATTAATCACCTGTCATCATGACATAAGAGTGAAAATGCCATGTATTGGGTCAGTGTCGAGCACAGGGACGTTTAGCTTATATGTTATGTTACATTCGAAACACAATTATATACGAATCTTACCAATATTAAACATTAATAAATGTTAACTTCTAAATTATAGGTCAGTAGATATGAATGTTTCATCGTTTCTACCTACAAGATATCACATAATCCTATGACCCAATATTAAAGCAGTAAAACAGGATAAACTACCTGTGTAATAGCCTAGTTCGTTTATTATTCATTCCCCGGTGATTGAAAGGTGTGGCCATCTAGCCTTAATTTTTAACACTTTACCTAATCACTATACAATATAAAAAAAACCTTTTCTCAGTAAAAGACCTTGGGTATATATAGCTCGAGTGTGATTCTTGTTGCCATGCAGCTCGTAATTTATTAATGCACTCTACTTGCATAATGCAACCAACCTGCCCGTATGGCCACGGCCCTGGCGATATAACCGTCTGGCCAGTAACTTGAAATCATTAAACGCAATCTTTGGACCAACGTGTGCAATGGTTACATATAAGTTGTTACAGGTTCCAAGCATATCAGTACGGGTAGGAAAACTGACTGTGGGACATTTTGTCATTTGTAGGATAAATAAGGAAATGCTAGGAAGTAGGGAATACTAAGATATAATAGTCATGAGTCATCTTGGTTAACGCGTGAAATACCTACCTATAAGTACGAAATTGCAGCCGTGCTGTGCTTGTGCCCTTTTGAGTGCACTATAATAACGCCTTTACCTATTACTATAATACAACACCATGCTGATGAAATAGTTTTGTGGCACTAACTACTTACTACTTCAGATTTTTGTATGTTTTTCTATTTAAGTACTATAGTAACGAGAAAACCACAGCCTTCAGCGGCTCGGTGGCCGACGTCTCTAGCTCATCGACAAACTGACCTACAGACTTTAACACTTTCAGTGCCGAGAACTCTCCTGAGGAATTCACTGTTCGTAGACTCGTATAGCCTATAACATTTGTTTCCCCATATGTAGAGGAAATTCCGTAGCGCTACGAAAAGCTTGGCAGCGAAAGTGTTAATAACTCTATTTTACTAAGTGCATTCTTTTTTTAAATGTCGTTTATACCTTGTAGATGCTAAAATAGTTATTTGTTATACAAGGGTGCAAAGTTGTATTTTAACCGCGAGTGTGGAATTGAAACACGAGCTTGCGAATGGATTCTAGAGTTGAACTACGAGCTAGCGAATGGATTCTATGGTTGAACCGCAAGCGAAGCGAGTGGTTCGAAAATAGAATCCTGAGCGAAGCGAGTGGTTCAAAAATAGAATCCTAAGCGTAGCGAGTGTTTCAACACACGAGACGTAAAATAACTTTGCAGCCGTGTATAACACAAATCTTTTCACCTGACTAGAGCGAGGAAACATTTTTTTTTTGTTTTCAGTACAGTTGCATCCTAAATATAGTTGGATGCCCGGGGTCCACTACCTAATCCCGAGATTTGGCGTAGGTACCAGTTTTTTTAACACAACAGCACAATATAAAATTATTGGTGCTGGACTGTCTGGACTGGCCTTTACATGTTATTATGTTTAAAAACCGGCCAAGTGCGTGTCGGACCACGCACAATGAAGGGTTCCGTACCAACACCTATTAGTCCACATTTAAAATCACTGTCCAATACATTGAATCTAAAAAAAGTCGTATCTTCATAGGGAACTCACGGCACTTACGACCTATGTTTGGGCAAGACAGTTTATAAGCGAAAACTCAAAAACCGTAAAACCTATATTGTTCAAACCAAAAATCGTTGACAGTATTTACTAATGCACACCACCTCCATTTTTTTCAGAATTTTAGTCTTCATAGTTTGGAAATTTGAGGGGGTGGGGGACACTTTCTATGACTTTGACAGCTAATATTTCACCAACGGTTGACTTAAATGGACTATTTTTTTAGAAACCTCGATATCATTTTTAAAGGCCTATCCATCAATACCCCCCACGACTATGTGCGTTGAATTTTTTTTCATCCACCGGTTACATGTATGGAGTGGAGTGCAGCCCCTTATTTAATATGTTTTTGTAATTTCACATCACTTTTATGTAGCGGTTCATAGAATACACCTTCCTACCAAATTTCATAATTGTAGTGCTTATAGTCTCCGAGTAAATCGGCTGTGACATACGGACGAACGGACGGACAGACATGACGAATCTATAAGGGTTCCGTTTTTGCCATTTTGGCTACGGAACCCTAAAAAGTTACAAATAGCACGTTCTGATTTAAAATATTTTTTGCACTCTTGTGGATAAAACGCAGTTTTGCTATCTGTTTTTAAAGAATAAAATAGGGCTTTCCGAGCTAGTGAGGTGAAAAAATTTATTCCTCTTTCACAGGTAAAGACAGGTCAGCCATAAGGTGACAGGCAACTACCACCTATTGTTTATTTTGTAAACCCCGTCCATTGTCGCAAAAAAAATCAACACCAGTCAACAAAACTAACCGCCTAACTACTTAGTAGCTCAGATTGTGACAAATCTGCCTCTATTATCGAAGTTAGGTGTAGGCGTGTCTGCTCTGGAGTCTGGACCAACAATCCGATATGCCACAATAAACTGCATTTGAATCATCACAAAACACAACTTAGCTATTCAAATTGCGTAAATAATTACAAACATGAGATATTATACTTATATTCGATTGTATAGAATCAAATTGCATTCGTCGATGGATTCTTACCTAGGTACAGTCAGCAGAAGATATATATACGCGGGCGCGGTGTTCACAAAGACGTTTACGTTTAAATCGTCATAAATTTACCGACAGCTAAGTTGGCGTTTATACATCGGCTTTCAGTGCGTCACAAATATCTTAACTGCTTAGTTTCATTAACACTTACACCCTATTTTAATCTAAAAAATAATAACAACTAGAATGTCAGTGGTAACTAAACATCACTGACGTCTACATATACGCACTGCTAATAACAAACAGGTGAACATCCTGGGTGCCACAGGTTGCTAAGCAATTAAAATTTCAATGGTAACTAAGCATCAAGATAGCCAAAGAAATTTGAACAAAATGAAAGCCAGATATTAAGGTTTTTAGTAATAGCTTAAACTTCTGATGGACTGACAGAGATATTATTTAATGTGTTTGGTGTCCTTGTCATTTCGGTTTTTGAATGACTCAAACTGCGTAGATCGGTTGTTCAGTTGTTGAAGTTGTGAAACCATGATTTATCGTCTTATAGAAATATCATAATTCGGCTAAACTCGGCTCTGGCATACCTCCGTGGTGTCCAGATATCCTTGCACGCTGGGAACAAAAAAAACACGTGCTATGCGCTATGCGGCAAGCGCGTGCGAGTGCGATGCCACACGTTTAGCTGTCAAACGCCGGTTTTGTTAGAAGAAAACCTTAAACCTTAAGTACAAGAGTTGCAATATTATATCATCATCCAGTAAATTACAAATTAATAATCAACATAAAATTCATAAACATATATACATCATTAAAGTCAACACGACGTAAAGCAATTTTTCATTTCATGTTTATGACTAAAAAGTAAGTGACCAGCCATTTAATTCTAATGCAATACTAAGCCTCGGTTTTATAAAGATCTGTTAGACCTTATGTCGGTTTGTTATGTCAAAACGTACTGAGTTACTAAAATTTGATCTGACATTTGGTCTAACGGATCTTTATAAAACCCGGCCTAATAGTATCGGGTCATATAACGGTCATATTGATTACTGGCCATCTGACCAATGCAGACTATTTTGAAAACAATTTATAGGTCTGACGGGCATTCTGCATCCGGATTCTGCAATCTATATATATCGGATATATGACGTGTAGATCACAAAATGTGAGACAGATCTATGGAATGATAAGTCTGCACTGTTTTCGTGAATTGTCAGATCATTTTATTCAAGGTTGTTCCATGTAATAAGAATATGAAGTAGCTTTTTGCAGATTTACATTCTGGATAAATATTTTGCAGCACTTCCTGAATATATATTTAAATGGCCTCTATATCGTTACAATATTCTGCATCTTTTGCAAGTTACTAATTATTTATTTGATTTTAATTATGTGCAAATTTTTGCAATTGTTGATACATACTTATGAGATCAAGTGTCATGAATACATCATGCCTGTTTAAAATTGTACTTCAGTATATTTTCAAAGATATTAAGGCGACTTGTTAGGTAGGTGTTTATTAATTATCAGTAAGATAAACGTCCCCGTGCTCGACACTGACCCTACATCCAATACATGGCACTTTCAATCAGATCAGGTATCATCTATTGGGCACTAAGGTGTCGACTACTGGGACCTTAATCTTACCCTTCCGGTACGGTACCCTAAAAATTAAATATAGGAGCTCAGTTGAAAACGAGTAGGGCTCTAATGCCCTCGGCTGGGAGGAGATGGAAGAAGCCGCGCAAGACCGTGACAAATAGAGGGGATAACAGGAACTCATCATCAGCATCATAAAAATGAAATTAACTTTTGTTCTGTAATTAACTAAATTTACAGGTTGTTCATTAACAAATAAAAAGTCTACTTCAGTACAAATGGTGATATTTTATCAAAATAAATAATTTAAGTATATACCATTTTGTGTAAAATGAAACTGAAAATTCAATTATTTCTGTGATTCAATTAAAATTCATGCGCCATGAAAAGCTTGACGTATTATGATGTCATGTCAAGCCAGCAAGCGTTTTTGATTTTGATTATAAGTAAATAAATAATTTGTAACTTTTTCGTGTTTGGTATCTTTACGTAATCCTTAAATCTTTAAGATACTAGATCAATGAAATAATATACGAGGTGTAATGGTTTCAATTTTATGTGGTCAACTTTTCGACACTTTCGATAGGTCACCTTACCTACTCAACTCTTATTAATAGACAAAACATGTTTAATACCCACAAGAACATCCTTTTCCTCAGGGCCCACTTAAATTGAACTCAATCAGATACATGGTTGATGACTAAGTAACATTAGGTTAGGACAATAGAGCGTCTAAGTACGTAGAACTGTCATTACACTTATTATACAAGCCAAGCCGCAGTGAAGCAGCGGCGGTCACTTTCGGGTCGCCGCAAGCTGTAGACGGTGAAAGCGTCGCATCCGTAACTAATATGAGGTCCACCCGTCATTTCACATCTAATTTACACGCCCAGTGACATAAGGATACCGGACGATACCAAAAGCAACGAGGAAACCAGTTACCTCACTTACCCAACTGAATAATTGGAAACCACTTAAGCAGTAACATGCTTAGGGACAGGAGAATTTCTAGATTGTTAGGAGTAAATAGGTAGGTTTTTAACAAATTCTAGTAATTTCTTGTGAATTAGTAACAACATAGTATTCGATTTTGAACTTCTATAGTGCCGGAATTTGCAATCATATTTTAATCAAAGATATTTCGGAAAGGTAATGCGCATATTGTAAGACCGATGAAATAATTGTCGAATAGTAAGCAAGTAATTATTTGACGACCACCTTAGCCTAGTTGGTAGTGAGACCCTACCTAAGAAGCTGGAGGTCTCGGGCTCGAATCCCGGTCAGGGCATTTGTTTTTCACGAGTATTTGTTCCTGAGTCTTGGATGTTTTCTATGCATTTAAGTATTTATTTATCTATATAAGTATGCATATCGTCGGTTAGTACCCATTGTACAAGCTTTGCTTAGTTTCGGACTAGGTCGATTTGTGCAAGATTATCCACAAATATTTATTTATTTATGCCGATGAAATTAATCATATCAATAGGTACGCGTAGGTAGGTAGTTACTATAGAATCTGTACTTCCTGGATTGTAGGTACGCAATCATGCTCTCGAATTTTATGGTTGACCGATTGATTACCTAGCTATACACAAGAATGCTAATGTTTTTCTGATGCGTACGAGTTCTGTGAAACCAAACTGTGTTAACTGTGATATAATAACAGAACTATGGTGTGGTGTTACATCGCCGGCATCTCACGTACAAAGTCATTGCATTGCAACACGCGCAATGACCGATTATAGCATTAAAATACGATTCATAACTGGAAAATCAAGATGACTTCTTGCGAATACGTAAGCGAGTAAGTATGTAAAAGATGGCAATCATGATACAATTACCCGCAGTTTCGAAATAGAGGTGGGCGCCGGTTAAAATTTTGTCGGCGCGGCGCGCCGGTCGAAATGACCCGGCGGCGGCGTGACTAAATTCCGTATTTTTATCAAAATCCGTTTTTACGCATTAAATTTTTAATTAGAGGAAATTTCCGTTATTTTAGAAAGTTTTTAAGAAAGCATATGTATTTATCAAAGTTATCTTTGTATTCGTATAGTGTCCAGTAAATAATGGACAAGCACTGATAGAGCAGCTGAGGCTGTTCCAGAAAATGGAGTTTCAGGTTTAGTAGAATTTCCTTGGTTTTCGAGTTAATTGAACTTTTCCATTTTTTTAATAATTGGTACCTAGTTTCACTTTTATGGCCGTCGAGGCCATAAATGAAGGGATTTTCTCGTTCCGGTTTTTACATGCTATTTACATTATTACGAATGAGGATATTGCTATTAATATTCATTAACAGATTTTTTATCAAAACACCCTACCATTGATAATGAACACAGTACTTAATTTGATTAGTCACATCATGTACAAAACATATATTTTATTATAAATAACAACGAATTACTACAAATCTCTTCATTTATGGCCTCAACGGTCATTAAAGTGAATCAAGGTACCAATTATTAAGAAAATGGAAAAGTTCGATTAACTTAAAAACCAAGGGACTTTACTAAACCTGAAACTCTATTTTTTGGACCAACCTCCGGTGCTCTATTGGTGGTTAGAAGCTTTTTTTCTATTATTTACTGGACACCCTAAAAAAACTACAATCACACCCTGTTTAGCGAACATAATACTCATTGGGATCAAGAATTTCAATATAGAGCAGATCATTCATCATTCTCAGCCTGTAATTGCCCACTGCTGAAAATTGGTCTCTTTAGATTCTAGTATGCCACTCATCGGGGTCCCGGGTTAGTCTCACCCAGGACTGACCTGCCATCACATGGACTGGCAATATGTTCTGCCAAACTTGAGTTTAGTAATGGCTTCTCTGACGTCATGCACTTTAGCGCGACGTTAGATCTCAACATTCCTCACTTGGTCTTGTAGTCTAATGCCAAACATGGCGTGCTCCACCGTTCTCTGCGCTACCCGTACTTTACTTATGCACAGCCTCATTTGTGAGCGTCCATTTCTTAGCACCATACGTTATGGCGGGCAGCAGGACACACTGATTATAGAGACGAGTTTTCAGGAATTGTGGAACGTGATGAGATTTGAAGATGCCGTCTAGTTTACTGAATGCTGCCCAACCCAGATGGATTCTCCCGAAGATCTCTTTACTTTGATGCTCCTGTCAAAGGATAAAATATGTCCAAGATAAACGTATTGCTCGATCATCTTCAGTGATATACCGTTTAGCAAAATCAACTTATTTATAGTCAGGAACAATATCAGCAATCTCTTAATTATTTTTTACAATCATTCCAATATAAAATGATCACCAGTCTCTTAGATCATCATTCGTTTGCCCTCTTCCCATTTACTTGGGGTCGGCGCAGCATGACATTTTCATCACATCATCTCGTCGCTCACATCCGCACATCTCCATATCATCGCTCACATTCTTATATCGCCAATCATCGCTCACGCAGTCCATCCACCTTTTTCTTGGCCTCCCTTCTCTTACACTCCTCCCACATTCCTCCTAATGCGTTTCTTCTTACACATTCATACCTAATACGTTTCTTCTTACTCGATTTTCTTCCTTCCACATGCCCCATATCGCCGTAGGCGACGAGATCTTAACTTATCAATTAACTATGGGTGTTACTTTCAGGCTTTCTCTTAAATTACTTTTGTTCACGAATCAAATTATTTTAATAAATTGTTTTTGATTCGTGTTAATTTAACGTGGAATTTCATCAGTGATCAATGAAGCTCATGAATGATGAACTTCCACGTTTATCAGTCGTTCCCTCAATGCTGAGTAGCGTGGCATCATGTCCTATTCTTGCTGACTACACTGCTCCATTGGCTCCTATCACCCGCCTTATGGATCGCCTTGTGCAGATGTAGTTGCAGAGGTGCAGTGATTTGGGTGGAAGTTACCGCAATCAAATTCGTCTTGTGTACTTATTTGTTATCCGATCCATTCTCGTCACGCCACTCATCCATCTCAACTTTCTGATCTCCGTAACATGCAATCTCTTTTCATCCGTCATTTTTGCAGCCCAAGATTCCGATCCATACATGATGATAGGTCTTGCAATGGTCTTGTAGATTTTAATCGAAGGGTTTTTTTCATTCGGACGTCGCATATTGTTCCCGAGACCTGTCGCAATTTCATCCATCCTGCGCTGATTCGGTCAAGTCAAGTGTCAAGGTCAATATCGCTATTACACTGTATGAGTGACCCGAGGTATCGGAAATCAGAGCAGACCAGCAACGTCAGGTCAATGAGCTCTATGGGGGCATAATTGGAGCGACCGCCAAAATCGCAGAACAGGGTCGCAGATTTAGATCGACTGATTTTCAAGCCAATATTCACCAATTTTTGCCGCCACTGCTCTAGTCTGCTCTGGACCTCGAGGCCCTCTTCATAGACAAGGACAATATCGTCGGCAACGAGCATACACCATTGTGTCTTCTCCTCATGTCCGACGACAAAATGCAGGAAGAGACTTTTGTCATCAACTGCCTAACACCCGTCCCAAGTGACGTTTCAACCGCCGTCAGTCCCTAGTCCTAAATATTGAAGATTTAAGCTACACCAAGAATTTAGTCTTGATGCAACAGATGTAATCGAGTAAGTCTTATTTTAACTTATTTCTAGAATATTTGGAACTAAGAACTGACGGCGGTTGAAACGCCCGTGGAATGAGCTGTTCGCGCCGATTCAAAACGGCGGCGGCGGCAGCGGCGGCGCGCCGGCGCCGCGCCCACCTCTATTTCGAAATAACAATCTGCTTTTATCATTAAGTATTGTAGCGGATGTTGATGTCGTTTATTAAATTGTCCTGGCGTTAAATATACTATGAAAATTCTATTTAGGGAATCTTGGCACAACAGTCAACAAAGCAAAATAATGCGATAATCGAACGTTAGCCAGGCTGTTGCTGCCAGCATCAGTCGCAACGACGGATGTGTTTTAATTGCGGAAACGGCACCAGAACGCAGATAGAGAAAGCCCCGTACATATCAATGGACAAAGCAAAAAGATTTCCTTATTTTAGAGCTGTCCGTCAGGCTCTAATCCGCCTGCATCTATTTTATTCTCAGGGCGGTGCCGGGCCGGCAGACACGCTTCGCGCCATGACTCGCATTACCGGCCATTCGAGAATTTCTCTTAAATAAAACGAAAGTTCATGACCTCTGACGGGCCGTAGGTTGGCAAAAGCTGAATTTATTAATAATTTCGTAACACATTCATTAACTAAATATTGCCTCTAACAAAATACATGCCCCAAGATAAGTAAACTCGCTTGATGAATATTGTATTAATTGTACCTAAAATAAATTAATTATGAATCAGTTAACATAAATAAATAATAAAACAAACTAAAGAGCAAAATACGTATCCGTATCTTGCTCTTTGTAGGTATCGAAATTTAATACAAAGTGTAGCCTACATTTCCAATATTTCAGCACGAAGGACAAAAATGTATACAGGTAGTTAGGTTAGGTTAGCTACACGTTACGGTTTTGTACTTACCTCGCAAAGTTTCATTATAATAACTAGAGTGTTGTTTGATTAATAAGTAGGTACCTATCGGTTACGAAACCTCATGGTTATTTGAAATTTTAAGAAACGTTAAATGTTTTTTGGTTACAGATTATTTCTGATGTTCACAAGCAACTACACGGGTTAATGTGGAAAATTGTTCATTGTGACGTAATCATGACGAGCGCATCCAATTAGGGTTGTCGCAAGGTAGGTGACATTGAAAACTTACGCTGTATATTATTAAGTAAGTGCATTTGATACCTATCTATTTACTCATAATCATAATGCATTTGATAACGAGTATATGGACCAAACAGAATAGACAGAGAAGGTGCAGAAGGTCATTCTGAACATTTTATTTGGCGGACTTCCGTAGTGTCGTGTCGATAACCCGTCATCTATATACCCTACAATCACACCTTTATGACTATTATGTCTAAATGACTCACAACAATACGACAAGTATGGTAAGTATCCGCCTTTAGTAATATCTAATTAGTTTAATTAGGTGCTTAAACGACGCCATAAGAGATGTATCTGTGTTTTACAGTATTATAAGTGCACATAAGTTGCGAAGGCCTATCTGTGAATGTTTCGAGTGTCCCCGTGGCAATTGTACCGCACGTAGTAATTCCACCGCAATTAGGTATGCCGCTGCTGGTTTTTCTTGCGAGGCATTGGCATTGAGTTCAACCTCGTTTACTACGCACTTTTCAACGTTATTATATACCGTTTTGCATAAATTTAGTTTTTCTTATTTTGAGCCTACGACCACAAAAGCGAGGGTACAGTATGGGTACTATGGGTGTAAGCACCATAATATGAATCTTGTATCCACATATTTAACGGTAGCTTTAGTAAGTGTAATTACATATAGGGCTCGATGGAGTTGATCATTACGCTGTCATTGCTCGCTTCAATTTGGGCACACGACACGTAACTGCTATTGATACTTTGATTCTCGTTTGTGTCTAAATCCGCGAATCGAGATGTAAATTATGTATGTGAGAGCGCCACTGAATGCTTTCTTTTTTTGGACGTGTCAACCTTTACCGTGTCCATTAGAGTCAATCTAGATCACTTCTATGGATGATCACCAAATTTTGAACCATAATTAAGGCTTTTAAATTGTCTACAATTTAAGTGATTCCGTGTGATACAAATACCCGTATAAATTGTATGACAAATATTAGTGTCACAACGAAATCAATTAAACCGTTACTTCATACGCAAACCATATATGGCAGATATAATTTATGACCTTACTAACATGAGTCAAGGTTCAAATTTAAACATTATTTTTTTACATTATAATGCATTAAAGGGTTAAGTTGTTCGCGAATTTAAAACCTTATAGCTATGGTCCAGAAATTTGTCCAGAAGTTCTCACCTCTATTTGTGAGCTATACATGTATACTAGTCCGGTGCAAAAATATATTTATTAACTTGTAACACGCTTGAAAATATTCGTCATACTTGAACATATTTGTTACTGTCATTGAAATTGAGAATTCGAAATTTTCGAACTTGCAGGTACATTTGAGGACTTTAAACCGATAGTTTTACTGTTTATTATCCACCCAATTTTCTTTGAAATGTAGTATGTGCTGAGATACTTTGGAGTGCATAGAATGGCTAAGATGTTTTTGAGTGGACTGTACCTAATTAGAAAATACCGCCCTTGAAAAATCGTCATGAGTAATCACGGGAGGTTATTAGTGATATTCAGTAATTAACCGCTGCAACGCTACCACCTCGAGCGTGTCTCCGGGTGGAGTCGATGGCATCACATGTGTATGCATTCCTTTTCATTGTACTGCTACAATTTAAGGACTGTGCACATTTAATTACTTTTATTTTGCGGTGTCTGGGGTATCTGTGTGAAGGTTAGACGTAATTATTTGTTAGTACATTGAATTCTAGTTGTTTTGGAGAGTATGCTGTGGTGTCATATACATCGCCACATTAAAAACCATATAGAGATAACTTTACATTGCCGTCTAATTTGCATTAATTAAAATATTGAACCGTTTTTGGTAAAAAAACAAACGTATATACCTAAAGCTCAGTTTATAAATAATTCAATGGTTTTAAATATCAACCTAACTACGAAAGTTAAAGGACGTAATTATGTACCTATCTACTTTTGTGCGGGTTTACCGGCGATGAAGGGCGAATATGTAGTTTTTCCAGTTTGTAGTTGTTTAGTATTTACTCTTAACAGACTAGTATTTATCCTAAATTACTGTGCATGAATAATTACCAGATACACTCTACTTAATTATACAAAGATTTGTCGGCGCGCCTAATAGAGACCACTGGTGACCAAAGCGTGGCAATGCAGCCACAGCCTTCTGGGCACCCTACCCGCTGACGGCGACTTGGGACAATTGTTTTATCTTTAAGTTTTACTTTTTACTATTGCCTAGGTTGTTTTTATTTTATTGTTTCTTCATATATTGTATTGTTTCTAATAAAGTTTTACTCCTCTAATTATTAATCATAATATACTGTCAAATATGCATGTTACAGAATACGAAACAAAGGCATTAAGTATATTTACTTAGCATAAGCGCTATAAAGTAGTAAACAAAAATATTGTACCTACTCTTAAAAATGGTTTATTTCACTTACCGCATAATACAAGCATTAAAGTCCCCATAGTCGTGAATTATCATCAAAATATCCAATATTGCCAAGTTCTTTTATCGCACGTAAACACTGGTCGTATTTTCCCGCGCTCTACCACGCATGCGCCGTGACCGAACTCGCGCGTGCGTTTGGCGCGCTTCGCGAAAGAAATGAAGGTTTGAGAATGTGTATACAGCCAGAGTTGAACGGGAAAAGCCCTAGGTGCGTTTTCGAACATTGCGCTCTAACAATGCGCTGTATCCAAAGGTGAAAAACACAATCGGCATGGCTAGTTAACGTTTCTCACGGCTGGCACACTTAGCACAGCGGGCAATTCATTTCGAGGACCCTTGTTTAAATGCTTCGGCATTGTTGGAAAAACAAACGATGTCGCCCTAGGATTCTCTGAAAATTGCGTTGGAGGCCCGGTCTCTTTACTTATCGATATTGCAATTAGCTATTGGTGTTCAGCATTATTTGAGAAGTAAAGGGACCGGGCCTGCAACGCATTTTCATTTTTCCGGGCGGTTTGCCCTTCGTGTGCCTACCGGCAAACCGCCCAGCCCGTTGAATATGTTGGAGTAGGTAGTTACCTACTTTGCGGATGTGTCATCTTTTGCTTGAGAACGTAAAATTATCTAGATACCCAAAATCGTGTTCGCTGGGTCCTTTTATTTGGAACATAGGTAAAGAAGCCTAAATCATATTTTCCAGTTTTCGTGCTCGTAAAGTTGTTCTTTATGTCGAGAGAACGCTGCATAAAATGGTTTTTAGGGTTCCGTAGCCAAAATGACAAAAACCCCATAGATTCGTCATGTCCGTCCGTAAGTCACAGCCGATTTTCTTGGAGACTATTAGCACTACAATTATGAAATTTAGTAGGAAGGTGTATTCTATGAACCGCTATATAAAAGTGATGTGAAATTACAAATAGTAGATTGTATGACAAGGGTCTAAAACGAGCCATATTACCACGAGATAGTTATTTTCCCGAACGAAGTGAGGGAAAATAGTTCGAGGGGTAATATGGCTTTTAGACCAGAGTTATACACTCTACTTTTCAGTTCGATTGCGAGAAAATAAATAAAGAAAAGTTAACCCACCCAAAATTAACAATAGATTCCACGGCGAAGATATATACTTTTGCAGCATGATTTTTTTTTTCTATACTCCTTTGACACAAAACATAGAGAGTCTCTATGTTTTGTGTCCGCAGTCTCTATTAGAGACTGCGGTTCGCGCACAACATTCACGCGCGAAAAAAGCTAACTGAACTTCTATTGAGCGCTTCAAAGTGTTGCTCGAACGGTTTAACCACTTTTTTAATTATTGTGAAATAGGGACTACTACAAACTTAACCTTTACTCTTTAGAAAAATTAATTATGTTTCCTGATTGGTCGATTTTAGTAAAGCTGTATTCCGGTTGGTTAATACCCAATACCAAATATTTTTTTAAGAGTTAAATTAGTGTTCTGTGATTGGTGGATTTTATAGGTGAAGTATTTTGATTCAAATATTTAATTTAAATATTTTGTAAATCATAAATATGTATTCATATTTTCCCTAGGGGTTAAATGTACTACTTTAGCCCCGCTTGACAAGTCTAATATGACACACTTTTCGAGCATGAGAAGTGAAAAATATATTAAATTAGGGGGGCACTCCATACATGTAACCGGTGGATGAAAAAAAATTTTCAACGCACATAGAGCCGTGTGGGGTATCCATGGATAGGCCTTTAAAAATGATATGGAGGCTTCTAAAAAACTTGTCCATTTAAGTAAACCGTTGGTGAGATATTAACTGTCAAAGTCATAGAAAGTGACCCCCACCTCTAATTTCCAAACTATAAAGTTTAAAATTCTGAAAAAATTGAGGTGGTGTGCATTAGTAAATACTTTCAACGTTTTTTGGTTAGAACAATATAGGTTTTACGGTTTTTGAGTTTTCGCTTAAAAACTGTCTTGCCCAAACAAAAGGTCGTAAGTGCCGTGAGTTCCCTATGAAGATACGACTTTTTTAGTTTCAATGTATTGGATAGTAAATTTAAATGTAGACTAGTAGGTGTTAGTACGGAACCCTTCATTGTGCGTGGCCCGACACGCACTTGGCTTTTTATGCTCTTGTGATGCTCTTGTGCTTAAAATAATTTCTTTTAACTAAGACTAAGGGAATTAGGCCTTACAACCACATACCCAATTGACAATAAGTACACCTCCATTTAATACATATGTTTTTACGACATTTAAGCTGTATATTAGTTTTAAAAAACAAATAAGTAACTCAAATATTTATAACTTGGCATTAAGGATCAGACCATAGTCGAACGTCACGAATAAAAAACAAAAGAAAATTTGTGTAGTGGGAAACGAATTATTGGTCAAAACTAGCTTTTGCTCTTTTGTTTTATTTCCTTGTAATCGAAGTGAAAAGCCGTTTAAAACTCGAGGACAAACTTAAAACCCATTTTACATGGCACGTTTTATTATTTTTAAATGGGTCATTTTATGGTTTTGTTATAAAATCTACTGTTGAGTTACGAGTAGGTACTTTTCTCAACTTGGCAGGAGTGCCGGTGGTACCCTGGTGGTTGCTATGCATATATATTTTTTATTATTATAAAAAGAATAACTAGATAGAGCTATGTTTATATTTTCCCTGTAATATATATATTCTAATATTATGTAATAATTTCTTATTTTTCGTGGTAAACTTCATAAAGACGAAAGGTTTTTTTTTACATTTTCGTGCAACTCAAGTCTTTTCATATGATGCCCCACTTGACATAGTGACTATCATACTTTGAAATGTTTCCCCCTCAATCGGTCATTTTTCAAGAAAAAAAATCATGTTCAATGAGTTAGCCTAGTAAGTCAAATCAAATCGATAGCATAAGTACCTAGTTCTCGAAATATTTAGCGATATGACAAACAGACAGAGTGAAACCATAATGATTGTACCTTTTTGTACCGAACCCTAACAACAAACATGATGTGTATGTATCTATGAAAATACCATCAAATCATCATACCTACCTGATCTTGATTTTCCGCAACTTGTTTCGCTACTCGACGACTGCCAGAAATGATACCATCGTAAAATCTTTTTTAATGTCTTAATGAATGGCTATCTACACCATTTCACATCACATTGGCATGAAAATAATAATTTCATCTACTTTGTTACTCACAAGTAAGGTCTCATAAATATAACTCATAAATAAAAAGTAGCTCATATCTATCTAATTTTTATAAAAAAAAATACATTAGTTTCGTTATATTTTCTCATATTCTGCTTTCTAAATAATTGTCCGGAGAACACTTTCTGGCCTGAAAGCGGTCCATTTCTGCTCTAGAGCAGAAAAGTATTAAAAATAAATAGTATGGTGAATCGGAGTTATATATTAGGCCACGGCTATAATCTATACAGGCATACTACACAGAGTAAAGATTCTATAGAGATACGGCATGCGTGCTACCATGCAGATAAATTGAAAAGTGAAACTATGACCAAGGACACCAAATGATGTGTCTCTGTCGCTCTTATATAAAGTTGTATTACCACCATCTTACTCGGTAGTGGTATTACTATTTGATGTCCATCCAGTCTGGGTAGTCTGAGCGTAAGTACGATTAACTCTTTTCAAAAATAAATAATATAAAATGGTCCATACACAAACACCATTAACGTCAGTCAACAGTTCCCGCCAAAAAAATCGTTCTTTAAGTAATTCAGGAAACGTTTTTGCATATTTAGCATGTTTTTAGTTTCAGTGTTAAACTCGGGTGAATAAACCCATTTCAGCCCTTGGTTAACAATCTACTAATTATTCAGAGTTGCTCGGTATTCCCCAGACCTAGCTCAGGTACTCCTCAGGAGATGTAGGTACAGACCTACATCTCCTGAGATTAGCATGATGATAACCAGTGTCAACGTTACGTTACGCCATATACAAACCAGTTTCTTTCGTGTTACCCAAGTTTTTTAGTCAAAACTTATAAAATGCAGAATTTTAATTAGGTAAGGCCTTGACTTAAGGAAATTTCTGCTTAGGCGAACACACGGTATATCCGATTGAGCAATAATCTGTACTTATTAGGTAAGTAAATCCCGAACAAGATGCACGTTGAAAGTTGAAACAAATAAAATATCTTCTTTATATTTACCTCAAAAAGTCAGCTGAACGAGGCAGGTAAGTTACCTGCCTCGTTCAGCTGACTTTTACACTGTGTCATCCGTCAACTCCTGTGGTCAACTACTTCGGAATCCCAAAACAATACATACCAAATTGAAATTATATTCGATTCATTTTTCATCATATCACAGCCAACACCAATCCCACCATACCTAGTTATGGAACAGTGAAGGAAAACGAAACAGTGAAAATGTAGGTAGGTATACTTACTAAAAAACCTAAGAATCCACGACATAAAACTAAGAAAACTGGAGAAAACTTCAAATTAACACTACCGACAGTGGAATAGCTCCTCTAACCTTTAAATCGGGGCAACACATGTTGCGTTATTATATGTCCTTTTACGGTAAGTACCGACATTCTGCGTACTGTGAGTGAAAAATGAAAGATGATAATGAGTTTCTTATGGAACTTTTTATATGACGACACAACCTGAATTGTCAAACGTCATTTTTTCTATGAAATATGATTTTTGATACTTATGTTTATCCTAAAAATTTATTCGTCGCTACTCATTACCTAATGCGACTACCTATAATTGAATTCCGCGCGGACTTAAGGTAACGGCGCCTATTACCGGGGGTATCAAAATCGGCGCCCATCACCGCGGCATTTTCAAATACGCATTTTATAAGCAAACCGATCAATTTTCTAAAAAAAATATTTTACACGAATAAAGCTTATTTGGTCCACTAATGGACCTATTAGCGCTAGTGTGTGTGAATTTAACAAAGTGCTCACAATTTGGCAGTTTCCGCGACGTGAGCGCACGAAACGGTCGTTCCGTACTAACGCGTGAGCCCAGTGTAAGCGAACTCGAATTTAATTTAATATTTTACGTGATAGATATGGCAATTGAACTAATGTCAAAACCCTCGGTATTAAATTCCTAACCGTGAGTCGGGTTTCTATTAAAAATTTGCTGCGTTTTATACCCTCGGTAATAAAAGCCAAATTCGCGGTAGTAGAATCACAGCCTGTCTATTACCACGGTAATAGAAGACTAGGGTATTTTCATTTCAATAATTATTTTATAAAATATAATAAACTAAAATGATTCTAAAAAGTTAAAACCCTGAAAGTTTAATACTCTTGAATAAAAAAAATATTCTCGGTCGTTAAGGAGCTTTGGTACCCTTAATTTTTTGGGCTCATTTGTAAACTTCCTTAAGTACCACGGTAATAGGCGCCGTTACCTTGTCAGGTAACATAATATTTTTATTGAGCATGAAATTTGATTTGGAGATTGATTATAACACGCGTCAACATTAAGGGTACTTTTTAACGCATGAATCGGTTAAGTTCACATGTGTCATGCGGACGAAGTCGCAGGACAGATAGTTTATAGTATTCGTTTGTATTGTACTATGTACAGGTAAAATATTAAAATCGTTTTAAATTTTAAATATATTACAACTATCGCGTTACAAATCAGGGATATCACACTCTGAATGTATGAATTTGCCGCGATTTCTCATTTTCATCTTTCATTTGCCAGACTATCTATATTTTGCGGCTTTTTTTGCTTGTTGTGCATTATCAGCTGGAGCGAACTACCTATATAACCCACAACCATAATGTCCATAATGCCTATTAATATCGGTTTGCGGTAAATAAAAAAGTTTTTAAGTATCACATTTTATTCCATGGAGTTATTACCCTTATTATTAAGTTTCCATCTAACATCTCAGCACCGCAAATCTTTGTAAATAAATCTTTTGTGAATGTGCCATAAATAAGCTTGTGCATACTTAATATAGCCTAAGCCAAATAGGGTCGCTAGGCCAGTTACGCGGCCTGCGTCAGTTTACGGCCTTCTGAAGAACGAAGTTTTTTCAATTAAAGATATTTTTTACATTTTTACAGGCCCTAAAGAAATAGTGAGTCGTATGCATTTTAATTACTAGCTATTGAATGGGAATATACTAAAAAAGCAAGAAAATATCCTTTCAGTTCATCAACTCATCCAAGCGGCCGCAAACTGGCGCATCAAATTAACAGGCCGTAAACCCACCTACCGCATCACTGTGTTTCATATTTAAAATTTTCATGAAGATTTCTATGTAACAGTAGATATAGAGGTACACATTATTCAAACACGACTGCGGTAACCGGTAGATAAGAAGAAAATAACGTTTATAACAGTAAGAGATTTCCTACAGGGATAAGTTTGCGTTTGTACCTGTATAACCTCTTGTCTGGTATACTTTAATAATAGGTACGTGTAGTAAATATTCTCATGCTTACAATATATAATATGCGATGAGCGCAAAAACGACCGTATTGTCGGCATGGAGTTCATAAGATTTTATAACCTACATATATTAATGACTATTCAGGTTTTTAATCGACTTCAAAAACGGAGGATCCACTGTATCTATACGTATTTTTTATGAAAAGTAGAAATGGCGGGCGACGTTATAAAATTGTCTTCTTATCTGCCACAGACCTTGAAGCGCTTGCTGTAACTACTTATATTATAATTGGGTCATGCTTACACAGATTTTGTGTGGCGTCTTTCCTGTACACTTCTTCTTATGCAGGTAAAAGTGCCAGTGCAACAGTTAAGGGCCATGATGCGTATAAACGCATATATCCTCTTAAATAATTTTATTCGATAAAAATATTGTAACTATTATTGACTACAGGAAAGACGATTTTTTTAATGTGCCCATTAATTAGTTCGGCGTACTCCGTAGCTACCGAGTTAATCAGAGCCTACAGCGATCTTTCTCTACATCTACCTAATATCCAGCAGTTCGCACATAGGTACGATATTCTGTACATGCTAGTTTGAACAGAACATCATCATCATCATCATCATAATCATATCAGCCGAAAACGTCCACTGCTGGACATCCCCAGACAAAACAGAACATGTGTTACCTACCTAATGTATACCTATGTATGGGTTACCTAACTATGCTCACTAAAGTAACCGTATTAACGCCAATTAATGTTTCGACAATAGGTACCTATACATAGTTCTTAAATTAATCCTTCGCTTAAATCTACAAAGCACACTAAAATGGCAGTGTTTCTTACATATACTTATACCTATACTCACATAAGTATCTATAAAACAGGTAAGTTATACCCGTTATGAGCATACATACTACCTATATACCAGAGTCAAAGAGTCATAATACTTAAAATGTGCTATGAAATAAATAGCAATTGTACAACGGTACGTTTTCACGACACCAATCCCAGTATTAGCTTTAGCACTATAACTATTTACTCTTTGTTAGTACGTTTTAAAGTTGGTTAAGTTTGAAACGCTTCACATTAAGTATTATTGTGTAACTGTAACCCCTTTTCACTTTTTACAGAACTGTAAAGCGAAATTAAAATTTTTAGAGCTGGAGCCAAGTTTATGTTTCGTTAAAGCTCCTATAGGAAGAGGGTATTAAACTTTCAATTTTTAGCTACGATTAAGCTATTGTTAGATATACTTTACCTGCCGCAGATTCGCACTATGATACAATAATATACTGCGGCAGGTACGGCAATCTGGTACATCGGTTAGTAGTGTGTGTGACACGACCTACGTCATCAGCCTTAAATCAGCCTATCGACGGTATGCGGACGTAAGTGTGACTGTGTCGTCGACAGTGACGTATGATCGACATGGTCGTGTCACGATCCGGATTGTCAGACCTTGTTTTCTTTCACACCGACCACAGCGCAACCACGATATGACTGTCATGAAGCTTTATCTGGCGCATAGGTACAGACAACATCGAAAATATCTATACGCACTCTAGTTACAGCAGTGATGAAAATACGCGACGATGAGTTCAATGACAGGAGCGTAAGAGCGTACCGATATTTTAGTCACTTTGGGAACGTACATGTATTTATGCCTTTGACATGGAGATATATGGAAACTTCTAATGTAGTGAAAATGAGGTCTGAAAATATATATAACCCGTGGAGCGTTCATTGGTAATTTCAATGGCGGTTTTAAGAAAGAATGTTCCGACCGGTCAGCATTGATCTCGACGTCTCAGTGCTGCCACTCAGGACAACACAAATATCCGTAAAACTTCTCAACTATATTTATTATCTAGTCCAGTCACACAACTATAATCCTAAACAAAATTTGTATCATATAGATACATTTTATATCAGTGATCTTATACGTTTTAGAAATTGCTCATCTTAGAGTTTATCCGTATCTAATAATTGTCAACGAGTAATATTCGAGATTCGAGTTAATTTGAACCATATTTGGGTGGATTAGACTATAGTTGGAAAGTTTTACGGACGGATCCCATCAAGGAGCTGTCTGTCTATGGCCCGATCTGGTTCAGGTGTCCGCGGCGGCGGTGCAGGGTGATGAGCGGGTGCAACTATAGGGACAGCCAAAACTACTAGCCGAACAAGGCTATGGCCTGGCAGACATGATTCTGTCGCACCCTGGGACGCTCTAGAAGTTACACGTTTACAAAAAGATCTCGTCAAGGAGCTGTTTGTCTATGGTCCGATGCGGCTCGGGCCGGGCCTGCTTGCGGCGGCGGTACAGGCGCGCGTTGAGCGGGTACAGCGCCGGCGACAGCGCGCAGCGGACGTTGAACCACCAGTCGCAGGAGGCCACGCCCTGTGAGAACACCGTACCGTTGGGGCACAGGAACGACGCTTGCCGTCCGTCGATGTCGCAGTAGTGCCATGCTGGAATCAGATTATTTACAACTTAGTTTTAATAATAATAATGATTTATTCAGCAAAATAGTTCATACATAGGTTTGTTAGATAATTATCCATCAGACTCCAAACTAGGCTGAGCCTGTGTCTTGGTAGTCTGCGAGTGCGATTGACAATATTCACGTTTTACACCACTCTTTATTCTGATATTAGAAACGCAATCTATGTTTACAAAATGAAGGATAGAAAACGTCGATGGTATATCATCAAAGCCAAAAATGTTAAAAATTGTATACCAAAAAATATCAGATGAATAAATTATCTATTTGCTAAAACTACTTAAAACTATTAGTAACTAAAACTCATGATTAAATAAAACTACGTAAAACTATTTTGGAGCATTTTGACAATTAACTAAAACTACGTAAAACTATTTTGGTTCACAATGAGTTCATTGTTACTTGACGACCAATTTGTTTATTATGTTCACCTCCGATCACGGGCTTTTCATTTTCATTCGGTACATTTCTGATTGGTTATATTATAATGCCGACTAGTTGTCAATCTGCACGTCAGGGGGCGCTACAGTCTTTGTGTATGCACGCGTGTGTGTGTGTATACATGTGTTTGTGTGTCGGTGTAAACTTACCCTTGGTGGCCATTTTTTAGGGATACCATACTAGATGGCGCGGCAATCGTAAAGCTTGACTGAAAACTATCTCGGTATATAATAATCTCCTCTAAGCTCCCGGTATAATTAGGTACTAATTACAGTCATTTTATTACAAACCTTTCTTATCTTTCACTCCAAAAAAAGGAAGAGGTTCTTTTAAGGGTTCCGTACCAAAATGGTAAAAAAGAAACCTTATGGTTTCACTTTGTCTATCTGTCTGTCTGTCACATCGCTATATATCATGATGAATTGAGGGAACTCCTCAACAATTCAAGAGAAACAAATAGCGATATTAGTATTTTCGGTAATAAATCGAGCATTTGCATTCAGAAAGTAGCATTTGGTGAACGCTGGTGGAAACTGATGAAGAAGACCACGGATACACCATGTTGTTGAGATGTTGGAACCGGTACACATCTGTATACGGAAACCTCGGTGCGCGAGTCCGACTCGCACTAAACCGGTTTTTTTGTACGTAATGCATGTACGCTGCTATTTACATGATAATAAAAAAACCGCCATCTCGGTTCACAATGCGAACACTTATCGCGTTATCGCCCTCTAGTTTAGGTACACGGATTGAAAATAAGGAGCTCTGAAGGTTCCAATTTGTGGGTGATTATTTTTAAAATAAGAGGACGTGTTACAAAAGTGAAACCGAAATAGGTACAGTCTCGAATCCTAATTCTTCTAAAAGCTCACGAATATGAATAATCAATTAACATTCGAAGTATGTATATACAATATGTACAATAGAGAGCACACGCAGAACACTATAACTAATGTTATGAATCATCAGACCCCGATTAAACCAGCTGTGAGATCCTCGTGATACCTTTAGGAGCTGTTACAACCACTTCGCGCTGCGGATCAGATAACCTCAGCATATGTATATCCTCTGATGATTAATTACCTTCAAAACTCAAGATTCATGACGGTACCTAACTCTTTCCCTGCCAACTCAGATGCTATAAAGCAAAACATAATGGGCATATCGTGGCCTATATAACTTAATGCTGAATGAAAATATAATCGGCACAGTTTTTTCCGGATCTCACGATTTTAACCTACCAATTGACGCGGTCGCCTTCCGGGTCGGTTTTGTTATAATTAGCTGACCTCAGACTATGTGAACCATAAGGTCACTTGGCTTTATGTTACTCATCTTTGTGCGTGGTCGGTTTCTAGTTAGGTCGACGTTTAACAAACTAAATTATTCAAAATAATTCTTTCCTTATCTTCTCAACTCAATGAAGTACCTACACTTATGACTCCTAGCCAGATTTTATTGCAATACTGATTTTAATAGTCAAAAGTCATTTCTTAACCCGAATAGAATATAAGAACGTAAATATTGGATCTCAAATAACCTTAATAGATTATTATTTGAAATAGAAATAGACAATTGGTGGCGTGGGAAGGTCAGTGACTTAAACCTAGGACATTACTGTTAATAGCACATTGTCCAAAGAATATTTTGCACCTTCTTAGTAGAGCCAGCTAATTGGTGCCAAGTCCCTTGTGTTAGAGCGCCGTTAATGACTCAACATAGGAATCCCTTAGTTAGGAAGGCTGTCGACTACGTTCTTATCCCTCCTCCCTCTGTCGCTTTATGGGTCCCGCCTATATAGCCACAGTCAGGTTAAAAAAAAATTGGCGACAACGCCCAAATGTCGAAAAGAGAGCATAAAGTTTGTTACAGTGTAAGTAATTGCATCACAATTCAAGTTACATAAGGTCAGATAATTTTTGACTTCTAGTAACTGACATATAATGAAAGAGAACGTGCCACCAAATGCGGGGGGCTGCGAGCGAGTGGGATGGATCCCTTGTTTTGAATTTCCTAGCTGACAAACATCGGTTTTGCTAGACAGATAACCTTCTATAAGTAAATAGTATTAACTATTTTGTGGAACAGATGAATTAAGTACGTAATATTTACCTTGGCAGCGAGTCTCCATGTCCGCGAAGAAGCCGGGGTAGGGTTGGTCGTCGCAGTAGAAATTGGTGTACGGCACTGCGCCCAGCACCGGGTAGTCCGTGCCGGGTTTACCTGGAAATCATTGTTGCAAACATTTATTATATGGGTCAGTTTGAATATATATCTGATGTCATTTCTATTGACTACGAGTACCTATCTGATACTCAACTAGGTCTTGCTCTTAGTATACACATATGTACTACCTACAGGCCAGGTAGTATGTGTATACTAAAACTATATTTAATATTTCAGAGTGGTAGGGCACAGCAAAATGTCATCATGCTCGAATTTGGAGCAGCCCAGTACTTCCCCAAAGTACCTCCGCCTTGCAGAAGACCACAGCCATAATAACATTATCTGCTATAAAGTTTGTAGTGTTGTGTTCCTGGAGCTAAGCAAGGTTGCCAGAGCTCCCGAGGATGCACTGTGTTGAGAGCGAGGGACCTAAATTTGTCCCTTCTGCTGTCAACACAATGTATCCTCAAATTTTATAATATATGGGTCGGCAACGCGTACGTGACTCCTTTGGAGTTGCGGGCGCCTATAGGCTGTGGTGGCCGCTTACCATCAAGTGACCGTACGCTTGTTACCGACCGGCGTTGTATATAAAAAACCGGCCAAGTACATGTCGGGCCACGCACAGTGTCGGGTTCCGTAGTTGCCCGTCCATCACGTCACCGGTCATATGCGGAATTACGGACCCGTAGAAGGGTTTTTATTGATCTTAGTACTGATGATGTACTTTTTTGAGATGTTGTGTTGTATACATATTTTTGCTCTTTACGGTAATGTCTACTTAGCTGTGACAGTTTTCCTTTTAAATTCATCGTATATACTACTAACATGATTTTTTTCACATGCCTAGTAGCCACCGTTTAGCTGGCCCCCTGCCACTTGACCATAGCAAACATTAACACTTTGTAATAAACGCCCCTTAAAATAAAGATAAAGAAGAGAGATTTGATTTAAATAAATTAAACCTAGTTGAGTACTTATTTTGGCCAATGTGAATCGTCAGTGGTAGGACCCTGTATTGTTGTGTACCGTAAAAACCCATGCTCTTTAATGTGAATGCTTGTCAGACCTTGGACTCCCCAACTACCTAGAAACCTTGCTGTGCCTAATTTTGTTCTACTAAATCTACTACTTTTTTCTACCAAGTGCAACTGTTCTACCATTTCTACTAAAATTCTTCAACCTTCACAACAGCTACCCTAATGCATTTTACCTACATTTTAGCTCCTTAATCTTATAATAATATTAATGATGATGGTACTAAATCTCCCCACGACAAACTTTAAAATTGAAATACTTTAGTTCCAGGATTTTATTGAGACAAATTAATGGGATTTAAATTGGGATTAAATAAATTGTAATGATATTTAGCCTAAGTAGGCATGTCAAGTCGAACGTACGTATGTGTCGAACCTAGTATACAGAGATGTGCTAGCCCTATCATATCAGGATCATTTTGCAGGTTTGTAGGGATTAAGAATTATTTTGTTATTGGTTTAAGGCCGGGCCCCTCCGTCCGCCCGAGAGATTGCTATCCCTCTCCGTTATTAAACAGAAACCAGTGGCTCTCGACCCTGACTGGACAAGCCCCCTCCAATATTTTTCTAACACTGTTCGGAGTGTAAAGACAAACGTTAAAATGACAAATTACCAATACTATGGGAGAGCTATGCCAGGCATATTCAACCGCATTGTCCCAGGACGCAACGAGCAAACAACCCTTTGTAGCTCTCGGGTTTAAAATTTGTTTTAGAAAAAGATGACCATACAATTATAGCAATTGAGTCTACTAGTACTTCGAAATTCGCGCTGAAAGATAAGGTGAAATACTGCAAGACCTTATCTTTGGACATAAAGAGTAGTGGACTGCTCAGCCTGCCACTAAATTAGAACAATCCCATATTTCTGGGAAGTTCTGCTATCCTATTGATTACAAATAATATTATACCTTGCTAAAACACCTACCCATCATCTAAGCTATACCTAGTAAATTGTATGACTTAACCGCTTGATAAACCACCTAACCACGTGAATTAACCTGATAATCGAAAACCAGATACCTAGATTGTACCTAGTAACCACTACATAACCCAAAGTGCTCGATAGCTATTTAACCACGTGAACCATTCTAAAAGTTAAACCCTAGACTTCTAGATCGCCCTTAATATCCGAACTATCAGTTACCTGGATAAAATAAACCCTTAAATTCCAAACCTGTTACCCCTAATTCAGTGTATGAAGTTAAATCTAACATTAACCCCAGGAGATCTAAACTAGAAACTAAAATTCCTTACCAGATTTAGTTTCTGAGAATGCGTATTCCCTAACTAAGCTCTAAAGAGTTCAGTCGGCTAAACTGAGGATTGCAATTCTAAAGCCTGTGTAATTGTCTCCCTCCACACGTCCGAGGACTTGGCGGTGTGAATAAGACGGCCCTATTGTGTATATAAAGATAATATATAAATATATTTAACAAGACCGTTCCTCAAATACTGTGAACTTCTGTGAGCGGAGTATACACTCCTGTTCTGACCCAAACTATGGCAGATCTCACTTCCATTCAGCAGCTGGACATTGAGACACGGGAGGGGTGAGATCGTCGCCTATGTTGGTATAAAGACAGACGCCAGACAACACCCTCAATCTGGTAGCTAAAGACTCTGAGTCATGCCTATTAACACCGCAAGGCAGGAATGACCCCTCAGGTATACTGTAAACCTGGACAAAGTTCTGGCTTTTAAATTTATTGAAAATATACAAAAACCCACTAATTTTACTAGTTATAATGCCAAAAAGCGATCCCCCATGATGGGGAGAAAATCCCTCATAATGACGAACCACTCTCATGCCAATAACTTCACCCATCAAGAGTTTTTACTGAGCAAGCCAGAGACCTTGACAGTCTGAACGACGAATTCTAAGTGATCTGCCTACCGCCCCACACCTCCTTTTATACCCTCATATCTGCGACAAGTGCGATAAGTGTGACAAGTGTGACAAGTGCGACAAGTGTGACAAGTGCGACAAATGTACCTGCCTACTGACCGCCCGAATCCCGGTCGACCCTTTACATAACAGAGAGTCGCATCGGCCCTATCTTGAACCTACTTTATGCTTTCATTAATAAGGTTGAATTTTGAATGTCGAATGTTTTATATTAGTTGGACGAGCGGCAAACGTAAAACAAAAGCGCGGCGCGCATCAAAGGCAACGCGGCAAGTGTAAAAGGAATTGGGTTGTAGTTATTATTGTTAGATTGATTGATATTTTAGGGTTCCTTTTTCTTAAATAATTTAATATATTAAGCTGGCATTATTACAGGTATTCAGGAATATTTATTTTATTCCTTTACTCTAAACATTCTACTCGATATAATTTCTAATTAGCCAAAACAAAGAATCATTTAAAATTTACGTAAGATGCACGGTAGTGTCTCCGCCAAGGCCTCTAAATACTTATAATTACTTAATAAATGATTCAAAGATATAAAGGTGAATTCAACCCACTATCCCTTGGAAAGTTATTTTAATAAGAAAGTGACAGGACCAGCTAGCTGCATTCTGTTACAAGCTACCCCTGATGAATTTTATAGACGAGAACTTTCAGATTTTGTCTATGAAAATCATCTCTTTCGTTGCTAGCTTTGCTCAACCCTATCAAAACCTTGTGTAATTTTATTTTTATTTAAAAGCTTTGCTTTTATTGAAAATTATATATAAGCACATGTACATGCTTAGTGTAAAAATTAGTCCAGTGAATTCTCCAATGATCCATGACTATCTTTTCCCCAAATTTTCCATTTGACTGAGGTATCAGGTTGTGAGGCTGATAGATTAAAAATCAGATTTTGTAGTATCAAACTTGAATGTCTAGATCTGGCTGGGCATCTATCGATTCTGTTCACGTTGTTCGAACGAATGATACCCCAAAACCTCCCCATGTAAATTAAAAATTCTTTATGTAAGTACTGCGATATTCATTTCTCATTCAACCAATTCATGAACCAAACTTGTTACTCCAATATCCTATTTTTCACTTAAATCCTTATCTATTTTAAATAATTAAAGGTCTAACTTCCTATTTGTAAAGAACTCAAAAAGTTTCAATTTAAAGATATATCAATCTCTCCATTACAAGTGATTTTAATGTGGTGTATCTTTAAACCAATAGTAATGGCAATGACTATTTGAAAACAGAAAATGAACCATTAAACCTTAAAAAAGTTTCATGACAACTTTTTCCTCATGCATACCCGTTTTGCTAGAGAAACCAGGTTGTGAGGCTGGTCGGCCCTATCGACCCAATTACAAAGATTTACCCCGGGACTGTGTCTACATTGTTCAGACGGCATCCCTAGAAAACATTGTCCTTTCTATAAATAAATCCCACATAATCGCCCCATACAAAACTGATAAGCCTTTGGAGTAAGTACTAAAGCGTTCAATCAACAGATTCAAGGTTCGATTCACCATCAATCATCAAAACAACCCTTGCCTATCTTAATTGGTGTATGTATCACTCGAACAAGATAACTGTTCAAAACTCTTTTATCATAAAATCATTTTCTATTTCAAAATATTCGCTTCGTTGAGCAAAATACGAAATATTATTTTATGAACTTTCACTTAACTTGAATATAACTATGAGCCATTAAACTTATATTTATTATGAAATTAAACTTATTACATTAGTATATTTTATTTGATTACGCTTGCAAATGAAACAAAGTTTATTAAAATATCGTCAAACCTCTGTTATGTATAACATTATAGGTTTCGGTTTTGTATTAGAAATATGTTTCAATTATCTCATTCGAAGTGAGGTGTGTATAATCATAGAATTTAGTATTAAACCCTTGTAGAGTCTGTGTCCACACAGTAAGTCTCATAAGGACCTTGTCATATTACGACTTTAACCTAACACCTATTACTGTGGTAACACAACGTGTATTCGTTTGGAGAAACCAATTACCATTAAATCTAGGTAGCACTGTAAATCTCGTCCAATTGAAAGAGACTCATTCATACCTCTTATTCACTTTCAAAGACTACCTAATATTCAACCTTTTATGTCCTTATTTTCTTCAACTTCAAAACAATACAAACCAGTCAACCGTACTACCCCTTCTCTAACACTCAGCCTCCACCAACCACAATATAAATATTGCTCTTTTCAAGTTAAACGCATTTTATGCTTAATGACACATGTGAATTTATAGGTAGGTAAATCATAGAATTCCCACGAAACTGTCGTATGAAATTATATTAAAACCGGACTACCTCTCCGAAAGACAATCAATCAACTTACACCCCTACCCCCCGCTTAAATAACTCTTAGATATTATTGTACCCTTCACTGAATATTCAATTTTTATGATTAGATAAATCTAAAGTTACATAATTTTGTTCAAAACAATTAATTTGAATTTTAGAATAGGTAAATATATATATATATATATTTTTTTTACTGAAAAACCCTCAACCTATAACCACCAGCTTAATATCTTATTCCTATTCATTATGTTATGTCAATCAAGTAGGTATTTATCACATAATTATTACCATTTCTCTTATAATTATATTGTGGAATATAACCATAATGATGACACCGTCGCGAAAGATCCCACCTCGACAACAATTACCACTTTGATACCCCGTGGTATATCACAAATCCATCTCGACCCTATAAGACTATAAATATACCTTTGAAAATCTCTATAAACCTAATGAAATTCTGGGATAATTTACCCAGTAATAATGAAATGTTCTGCCTTAACCACTAACATATCGTCCGAAATCCTACATTTACGCTCAAAATCGTATCGTTTATTTGTGATTCTAAACCAAGAAGTAACAAAACGTCCAAGCAAAAAGTGACTGTCATCGATGTGTCATGTGTCAACGTACGCGCATCTGTCAAATAAACATGAATCAAAATGTATGTATTCTGTATTTCATTAATTGTCTACGAAAAATGCAAATACCCAAAAAGGAACTCTCACTCGATTGAGTGGGAAAGAATAAATGAAAATATATCATGTGAGTATTATATATCATATATATTATATTGGACACGGTCATGATCCTAACCTATATCGCAACTCAAGCATATTTCATATTTTCAGACAACATGGATTAATTAACATAAACTATGGTGTACTCTGTCCTGACTGAAAGCCAAAGAAAACGATAACACTAATCTGGATTTTGGATCCAAACGTAAGTACTAAACCTGCATAACCCATCACAATCCGAGCTCCCTTCTAACACCGACATACCATAATCAAACCCTTTTTATTTATTTCTCTCCAGTGGTTATTATCCTGAAACTGACGAGTCATCTACTCTCCCTGGTGACGAAAATAAATAATCATAAATAAAACCGATAGCAGACCTCAGTCAATGAATACCAAGCAATGCTACAGGATCAAATCAATATATCTACTAAAACTCATGTAAGTTGTCATGAAAGTGTCCCTTAGTTATCGTAGTTAAGTCATAAATTGTTACTTGGTTTAAAAAAATTAATATAGTCTCCGTACCTAAGTACTCAATACCCATACTATACCTTCTTACATACTTACTACCTATTAACTGTTAAGACTATATGATCTCACTTTAAGCTTAAATTTCTCCACCTGTCTGTATATCTAGCGCATCAACATACGTATAGTTTGTTTCTTAAATGTATCGCTTGATTACAAATCATCTGATTTTTGTTAGTCATACTGACTTCTCACCTTCCATAATAAGATACTTACTTACATTTAAAATGTACTTGGTACGCCAATTAATCTTATACTTTTGTATGTTACAGTGGACTTCATACCGGAAAAGTGACTGGCATCGGTAAAAATCAACTTCTGACTACTCTGACTGAAACATTTACCTGCACTCCTAGAAATATATACCATATTAACTATGGTTTACAAAGCCCTTTAGAATAAAACTATTGAATCATTACAATAAAAATAATTTGTTCATGAAATGATGTTTCAGCATTTTGTTTTCACTTTCTTGTGTAGTTTTCTATGATTATTATATACGAGTGTGCCTCGTACTAGTATTCCCTAAAGGCCAAATCCACATATTGACATGTATTTCAGAGCTGCATTTTTTTTTTTTTTAAATAAAATTTCACTGCATGTATCTTTACTTCTCACACGAGTCCTGTTATTCAAAAAAAATGTACCTGGTTCTAGAACCTTTAATCTCCTTTATGGCAACGAAAATACCTACATTTATTCATTGAAGTGACTGGGGATACCTACATTGAGCTAAACCGGCATTACTTGTTCCAAAATTAAATATCCAACTGAGTCTTCTAGTGAGTCACGAATCCTCTTTAATTCTAGTAGGTAACAAACCAATGTTGTCATAAGAACTAAGTAGTACTAATTTATAACCTTATGGAAAACGCTGACATCCTATAATTACTAAAACTGTATTTAATTAGTTCCGAAAATTATTACTGGTCACGACATCTATCGTTAGGTACTTTACATACTTATTTCTTACTATTCGAATACGACATCTTATAAATGCATTCCAGTGTACTTTAACAATTGCATTAACATTATTTCTACTCCACATCATTATGGCATCAGTTTCCTAGGAATAACTCACTTATTTACTATATTACCATAATATGATCTTACACACAATGTACTGTCTTTGCGTACCTCCTAGAGTCGGGTATCAACAACAAGTATAAACAGTTTATGTCGCGTGAAACAACAATGTTTCAACATTTCGCATCCAAAGTTTAGCTAGATTCAAAAACCAATATCCCTCTCATTCCTCAATTTTAGTTATGTCTTCGTAGATGACGATTTAACCCGTTATCTACCCATCCCTGGGATTCGCGGCCTCTATCGATAAATAGTCAAACCTCTTAATTGACCGGTTTTGTCTGCTTCTAACTCCAATACTTGATCATAATCTGGACATCTACCCATCCCTGGGATTCGCGGCCTGTATCGATAAATAGTCAAACCTCTTAATTGACCGATTTTGTCTGCTTCTAACTCCAATACTTGATCATAATCTGGACATCTACCCATCCCTGGGATTCGCGGCCTGTATCGATAAATAGTCAAACCTCTTAATTGACCGGTTTTGTCTGCTTCTAACTCCAATACTTGATCATAATCTGGACATCTACCCATCCCTGGGATTCGCGGCCTGTATCGATAAATAGTCAAACCTCTTAATTGACCGGTTTTGTCTGCTTCTAACTCCAATACTTGATCATAATCTGGACATCTACCCATCCCTGGGATTCGCGGCCTGTATCGATAAATAGTCAAACCTCTTAATTGACCGGTTTTGTCTGCTTCTAACTCCAATACTTGATCATAATCTGGAATCTTCTTATTTGCCGCTAGAGGACACTATATAATACAAGATAATTATTTACCCTTTTTAATTTATATTTGTTTCTTCCTTTCGTGTAAATTATCCAAATAATATATGCACAGCTTAGAACGTTTATTTATATAATTCCATCCCACGCGACAATTTGCCTCGTTTTTAATTAAATTTAAATCGCATAGGCGTCGATAACTAATTGACAGCTGGCAACACTGGTTTTTCTTTCATTCATTTTCAAAATGGCGCAACATAACATGTTCCTGGAGCGCTACCGCGACAGCAAACGAAGCCCTCCCCCTCCGTCGCACCTGCAAGTTTGCATATAAGTGAGACAGAGAGGGCAAACCCCGTCCGCGGCTCGCAGTAGCCTCTCTGTTTGCTTTGCTCGTTTATGTAATTCAGCCAATTTTCTGTGCGATGTGATTTTTAGACAGTGTTTAGACTCATGTTATGTGCAGTTTGCTTGTGACTACCGTTCCTACTGTGAAATGCCTAATAAAGGGGCAAAACTCAAAAATGATGCGAGTGCGCGTACGCAATATGCAACCTATTAAATGAGTGTTCAATCCATGATATCTGCCACTTTGGTGTGCAATTTTCTGTGACGCTATAAGGTGTACTGTCATATCGAATCTTACGCCTTCACTGGATAAACTGGTTCAGAAAAACTCGCAAACTGCTTCCCGCTCCTCTGTGATGGCTTCGCACCTCACCGGTTTAACCTCAAACTTCTCAACAATAAACGGTGAGTTTTCGCCGAATGACTGCTGCTATACATTTGTATTCCCTGCATTGTTTTTCTCCCCGCACCATCCACTCTCAATAATTATGGAGGAAACCTACATGACGCATTAATGGTATTTTAATTAATAATTAACATCTGCTATTTTCTCGTCGTTAATAGTTCGGGGACAAATCGTAATTTATAAACTATCAGCATACAATGAAATCAAACGCCATCAAGAATCCATTCATAAGTCCTATTATGTGAGCGAGTGGCATGTTGGAATGGAATAGATATATCCATGTTTCACTTGATATTCCCCTGTTGTATGATCAAACAAATGAAATTATACCATTTTTTTTTCTATATTCTAAACGCTGTAGTACTTATGTCATACTAAAGTACTATGCAAGTTATTGTTCTTACGACTGACTTTGTTTGGAAATTCATTGCTTCTCCTTAATTGTTCTGGCTCGAAATATCACTACAATCTCAATGATTATTTTCTCTTAATTCCTTTTCAGGACCATTTAAGTAATGAAGTATAATAAAGCTGCTACCTACTACTTAATTGTGAAGAAATGTGCCCCTCAGTATCCAATGTCAACACATGATTCCTTATGCATTTAATAAAGAAGTCTCCCCGCTAATCTCTCAAGTAAGTAACTCTTATGTCTATTCTAATTATAATCTAAATCCATTAAATACAATTTGACACGCTCAGAAACCATTTCTATGATTTCTGAATTCCATTGTTCTTCCTCGGAGAACCTTCATATTTAATAATATTCAACTCCTGTTGTCTTTTACTCCTACAAGATAATTAGAGAATAGCCCTTAATTGTTGGGCTCATCACTATCATCATCATTAAAAACTAAGACTATTGGCTAGTGAAAGTGATTCCTGCTTCCTATCTGAATTGTTCCTACTTCATGTATCTTAGTGATGTAGTGTATATAGAATTTTCCTTAGAAATGTCCATAGGGTATCAGCTGTTTGATACCACTTTTAGTAGTATTTTCTTAACTGTGATGTTTTCTTTTACAGATCGCTGCTATGATGTGAAACTACTGCTCCCGTAAATCAAAGATGAGCGGACTTAGAACTTCATTTCTACTGCTTTGCCCGGGAACTTGTGTTCATGACACATAAATACATGTTAACTTCATGCACTACTGCTGCAAAAATCGCCATCTAGCTGTACAGTTCTTCAGGTAATTATATTTTAAATATTTGTTCTAGTCTTCAATACAGTCACTGTATGTATATTCAAGATGTGACGATGCCCTAGTTATCTAAGTGTAAAGCCCTATGGTGGTAACTACATACTTGCTTGATGTTGATTTATTTCTATAGCCTATGGACATTCTTGTTTGCGAATTGATCCCTAATGGTGACACACAAGCACACGGCCTCTGTTGCGGTGATGTTATCGTCACACCCTTCAATGGGTATCAGTTCCTAATGGCACTTAGCCTAGGGACGCGCGTTTCTTGTTTATGGATGTATACATGTATGGAGGTGGTAAACAAGCACACAGTCAATCTGATGATGATGTTCTATTACTGAAACCTAGTGACGCGTGTTTCTTGTTTTTTTATGAATGTATGCATGTATGGAGGTGGTAAACAAGCACACAGTCAATCTGATGATGATGTTCTATTACTGAAACCTAGTGACGCGTGTTTCTTGTTTTTTTTATGAATGTATGCATGTATGGAGGTGGTAAACAAGCACACAGTCAATCTGATGATGATGTTCTATCATTGAAGCGTAGTGATGCGTATTTCTTGTTTATGTATGCATCTATGAAGGTGGTAACCAAGCACCCAGCCTACCTATTTGATGGTGATTTGATGTTCTAACACTGCGACTTAGTGATGCGCATAGTGCCAATGAATTCGATTCGATACTGCTTACTCTGTCTACCCCCAGATTGTTAAATTTTATCCCGGTTTTCATTTTATTATTCTTGCTTACATATGTCTAACTACCCCCAGAGTAATAAATTCAATCCCAGGTTATTCATTTCATGTTCCTTGAGATCCTTGATTGAATTGTTCATATTTTTCTTATTCCTGTAGAATATGATAATAATTCCCTATATTAATACTCCTACTACACGAGAACTTAATTCTAAATATTCTATTATTTTATATTTCTAGAATAACTAGAGTATATTTTATGTTAGTTATTTATAAAGATAGTAATTATTGGTGCATTTTACTTTTTCAGATGACGTTCCTAGCTGATTAATGTGATGGATGTTCGTAGCGAAAATAATGAGAAGAGAGGAGAAGTCCAAGAACCCGACAAGATCACACTCCATCTTACACGCCAACAAATTGTAGCCTACAAGAGGCTAATTTATCCTTGTCACGGCTTAGCCAAATTGTAATAAACGCCCCTTAAAATAAAGATAAAGAAGAGAGATTTGATTTAAATAAATTAAACCTAGTTGAGTACTTATTTTGGCCAATGTGAATCGTCAGTGGTAGGACCCTGTATTGTTGTGTACCGTAAAAACCCATGCTCTTTAATGTGAATGCTTGTCAGACCTTGGACTCCCCAACTACCTAGAAACCTTGCTGTGCCTAATTTTGTTCTACTAAATCTACTACTTTTTTCTACCAAGTGCAACTGTTCTACCATTTCTACTAAAATTCTTCAACCTTCACAACAGCTACCCTAATGCATTTTACCTACATTTTAGCTCCTTAATCTTATAATAATATTAATGATGATGGTACTAAATCTCCCCACGACAAACTTTAAAATTGAAATACTTTAGTTCCAGGATTTTATTGAGACAAATTAATGGGATTTAAATTGGGATTAAATAAATTGTAATGATATTTAGCCTAAGTAGGCATGTCAAGTCGAACGTACGTATGTGTCGAACCTAGTATACAGAGATGTGCTAGCCCTATCATATCAGGATCATTTTGCAGGTTTGTAGGGATTAAGAATTATTTTGTTATTGGTTTAAGGCCGGGCCCCTCCGTCCGCCCGAGAGATTGCTATCCCTCTCCGTTATTAAACAGAAACCAGTGGCTCTCGACCCTGACTGGACAAGCCCCCTCCAATATTTTTCTAACACTGTTCGGAGTGTAAAGACAAACGTTAAAATGACAAATTACCAATACTATGGGAGAGCTATGCCAGGCATATTCAACCGCATTGTCCCAGGACGCAACGAGCAAACAACCCTTTGTAGCTCTCGGGTTTAAAATTTGTTTTAGAAAAAGATGACCATACAATTATAGCAATTGAGTCTACTAGTACTTCGAAATTCGCGCTGAAAGATAAGGTGAAATACTGCAAGACCTTATCTTTGGACATAAAGAGTAGTGGACTGCTCAGCCTGCCACTAAATTAGAACAATCCCATATTTCTGGGAAGTTCTGCTATCCTATTGATTACAAATAATATTATACCTTGCTAAAACACCTACCCATCATCTAAGCTATACCTAGTAAATTGTATGACTTAACCGCTTGATAAACCACCTAACCACGTGAATTAACCTGATAATCGAAAACCAGATACCTAGATTGTACCTAGTAACCACTACATAACCCAAAGTGCTCGATAGCTATTTAACCACGTGAACCATTCTAAAAGTTAAACCCTAGACTTCTAGATCGCCCTTAATATCCGAACTATCAGTTACCTGGATAAAATAAACCCTTAAATTCCAAACCTGTTACCCCTAATTCAGTGTATGAAGTTAAATCTAACATTAACCCCAGGAGATCTAAACTAGAAACTAAAATTCCTTACCAGATTTAGTTTCTGAGAATGCGTATTCCCTAACTAAGCTCTAAAGAGTTCAGTCGGCTAAACTGAGGATTGCAATTCTAAAGCCTGTGTAATTGTCTCCCTCCACACGTCCGAGGACTTGGCGGTGTGAATAAGACGGCCCTATTGTGTATATAAAGATAATATATAAATATATTTAACAAGACCGTTCCTCAAATACTGTGAACTTCTGTGAGCGGAGTATACACTCCTGTTCTGACCCAAACTATGGCAGATCTCACTTCCATTCAGCAGCTGGACATTGAGACACGGGAGGGGTGAGATCGTCGCCTATGTTGGTATAAAGACAGACGCCAGACAACACCCTCAATCTGGTAGCTAAAGACTCTGAGTCATGCCTATTAACACCGCAAGGCAGGAATGACCCCTCAGGTATACTGTAAACCTGGACAAAGTTCTGGCTTTTAAATTTATTGAAAATATACAAAAACCCACTAATTTTACTAGTTATAATGCCAAAAAGCGATCCCCCATGATGGGGAGAAAATCCCTCATAATGACGAACCACTCTCATGCCAATAACTTCACCCATCAAGAGTTTTTACTGAGCAAGCCAGAGACCTTGACAGTCTGAACGACGAATTCTAAGTGATCTGCCTACCGCCCCACACCTCCTTTTATACCCTCATATCTGCGACAAGTGCGATAAGTGTGACAAGTGTGACAAGTGCGACAAGTGTGACAAGTGCGACAAATGTACCTGCCTACTGACCGCCCGAATCCCGGTCGACCCTTTACATAACAGAGAGTCGCATCGGCCCTATCTTGAACCTACTTTATGCTTTCATTAATAAGGTTGAATTTTGAATGTCGAATGTTTTATATTAGTTGGACGAGCGGCAAACGTAAAACAAAAGCGCGGCGCGCATCAAAGGCAACGCGGCAAGTGTAAAAGGAATTGGGTTGTAGTTATTATTGTTAGATTGATTGATATTTTAGGGTTCCTTTTTCTTAAATAATTTAATATATTAAGCTGGCATTATTACAGGTATTCAGGAATATTTATTTTATTCCTTTACTCTAAACATTCTACTCGATATAATTTCTAATTAGCCAAAACAAAGAATCATTTAAAATTTACGTAAGATGCACGGTAGTGTCTCCGCCAAGGCCTCTAAATACTTATAATTACTTAATAAATGATTCAAAGATATAAAGGTGAATTCAACCCACTATCCCTTGGAAAGTTATTTTAATAAGAAAGTGACAGGACCAGCTAGCTGCATTCTGTTACAACTTCAAAGCTTAATATCACGCCAACCGATTCTTGTATGAAAAAATGCTTTTAGAAAAAATTTTTGAAAGAGCTATCCAACGATACCCGAGACACACGATGGGGTTTGGAAGAAAAAAAAATAGCACCACTACTTTACATGTAGGGGAGGTAATTTTTTTTTATGATTTTATTCTACCGTTTTGTCGGCGTCATTGATATGTATACTCATGCCAAATTACAGCTTTCTAGTACTAACGGTTACTGAGAAAAGCTATAAGGGTTCCCTGTTTACTACGGAACTCTAAAAAGAAAAGTAGGCTACAGGTGCTGCTACTGGGTATGGGTATAGTATACACAACTAGGTTACTGGTAACTGGTGTGGTGTACCAGGTATACCGCGCTAAAGTCGAATGATATAAATAAATAAATCGAAACGTTTTCACACCCAATCTCTCAAGATTAAATATTTCAAAAACATTTTGTAATAGGTACGACATTTTCAATCCTCGATAATATAGGTGAACAGTAGGTGTCAAGTATTGGGTGTTGGATTCAAACATTTGGAACCTTACATGCAAAGTTAAACAAATATAGAGGCCTTGTCACCGAATACAACTTTGTTCCATTCGGTGTAGAGACCCTCGGTCCCAGGGCCCAGGAGCTCTTGTAGTCGCTAAAAGGTTAATGGACACCACTGGTGACCAAAGCGCTGGCAGCTTCCTCGCACAACGCGTCAGCATTGCTACACCTACAGCGGGGAAATGCTGCAACCATCTTTGGCAGTATGCCGCGGGGGGATCCCAATTTTAGATTATTTATTTTTAAGTTTAGTTTGTAGTTTTTTGTTATTATTATATTTTTTTCGGTTTTGACTATATTCCCAACCCGATTACGGACTGGACAAGCCGCAGTAAACCTTTGCGTTAGATCATTTCCCGGTCTCGAAGCCTATTCATCAAATCGTTGAGTCAAAACGAATCATCTGCCATCAGCACGATCTGCGCTCAATAGGTCTACAGGTATTTAAAAATAACGAAAGTTCGCTTGCATTGCAATAGTACTTTCACTCGTGCGCCTGACGGCTACTATAGATTATCGAGCGTTATAAACCCATCAGAATCCGACTAGTGGCTATAAGCATTCACTTATCTGGTTCTCAATCGAGTAACCATGGTACCGATGCGGCGGTAAGCGGTCAGTTCAGTTGCTCCCGGCAATGCAGTCACCTTTAGCCCCTTTTGAATCATAATGCAACAGTTGCTGCACCCATTGAAAATGAATTATATATCGTTTAATCTGAAATCAGCACTAATAGCTGGTTCGTTATTTTGTACTTTATTTATTGCATTCACTATGAATAGGTAACCACGATAAATAATTGGCGTAAAAAAGGCGACTTTTACTCATCATCATGTTTATATTCTAGCTGGCATTAATACACAAAATTTATGTCAGCTGGAATACGCAATACGCACTACAAATGGCAAACCTGTAATTATGCGATTATGTGTTTATGGGTAATGTTTTGCGGTGTGGTTTACTCTATTTAGCAACTAATTTATCATACGACATAGAATACCGCAGCGATCAAACTTTTACGTAACGCGAGCTTCCACTGCTTACATAATATTGCAATTAGGCTAAGTACCTTCACACCAAGCGTTTATATATAATAGAGTCCATTAATCTGTAATTTAAGTAGGTACCATGTTAATATTGATAGCAAAACGTTTTCCATGCCAGGTGTAAGTTCAATTTCTAGTAATTATAAGCGTTCGAATTGAAGAAATGCTTTTGTATAAGTTTCAAATGCTTCTAACTAATAGCGTTCTACTGATAGCATATTTCTTGCCCGCAAATCGCGGCCTTTCCTTAGTAAGTCAATGATTTGGAACTAAACGCTGAGAATAATATGCAGCTGGGCAAGTTAATAATTTTAAATAATCTTTGATATTTCCACAACCAAGCAAGCATGTTCGAATGGATAACTGATTTCCTAATTTAGACGTAAGGTCGGGAGGACACCCAGACGAGGTCAAATGTGTTATCGAATTATGTAACTGGACAGGAAAACTGGTAGTTGTTCCAACACTTGTTAATGTTTTTAACATTGACATTGAAATCAATATTGAGTCATAATTTTTAGATATGCAAAATCATTCAGACTTTAAAATTGAGTTCAGGTGGATTTTAAACAAACAAAAATTAGTGTCCGACCGAAGTTTCGGTTTCGATTTCGGCCGGTTTCGGCCTAAAAATCGAGTTTCGGCCGAAGGTTCGGTTTCAGCAAAAAAACGTGTTTCGGTCGGACACTAACAAAAATATTCAAACCGAGGGTTATTAAACATGATTACATATGCTACCTACGATATATCGATGCCCACAGATACTTTACGATAAAATATAAATTACCTGCGCTATGTGTGTTAGGCTGTTAGGTAGTTCATTGCATCAAGCCATATTGAAAGATATGCATCCAGATACAGATATAAGATATCATATCAGCGCAGTATGTGACACGCTTAAACTTGTGTAGGTTTTGTTATTATTTATAATACCTACCATCTAAATACTGTTTTGATGCAGTTGCATATCTGCTTCTGTATTAAAAGTGTTATCCATTTATAATAAAAAAATCTCATAAAATACTCGTGGTTTGTTTAAGACACCTTACAAATTTAAAAATGGTGTGAACTCATATAACGACAAAAAAGTATTGATAATTCCAATAACTAATACTATGATTTTATGAACGTTTTAGATAGTAACGGAGCCGTTTTGTGTTTTATTGAGTAATATTAAATAAGCGGAAAACACAGTATCGAGCTTCAAATTAGTTGATTTGAAGTGATGTTAAAAATAGTATATTATGCAACTGGTGTATAAGAAGGATATAAAAAGGCGAGTGGTGTGGGTAAAGACTCCACGAGCCTTTTTATACCAGTTATACACCGTTGCATACAATACTTTTTCTACGACTCATTTCAAATAAAAAGTAAGTATTTATCATACTTGTCATCCGCCATTTTTTCCCTTAGTAATTGTGCAACTTACCTACGCAATTTCTTCAATAATGTTATATAACTTCTTCGTGGATTTTTAAAAGAATCTATAATCAAACAAACAACAAACAACCTACACATTTTCTTCATGAACACAAAAAAAAACGTTTGATTTAAGTAATATAATCATTTATCAGTTTGAATATTTTTGTTTTCAATTAAGAATTTGGTGGGAAATCAAAAATATGACACTTTGTTTACGGTTTGTTTTTTTTTAATTTGCTAGACTTGGCATCCTACCTAAACTGAATTCAAATCCGGATCGAATCTTGACTGTTTCGTTTTCATAAATATATCCGAACATAGAAGATAATAAAGATAGTATGTATTTATATTATTGAATAATGTATTAATAAAAATTGTAGCAAAGTTGCGTTAAGTTGGCAGCACTGATTTTAATCTTAAAAGTTTCACTTGAACGCACCAAAAAATGACAACTAAACATAGTATTTGTAGTAGTCTGTGGCACCCAACTCTGCTTTCATTTTTCATTAAAGTAGGGTAAGGAGTGTGTTTTTGGGCAATAGACTAGATAGACTTTTTACAGAATAAATGAAGTATGTATTTATATTAGAGTTCATGATTGCTTAAGTCGCGAAAAAAAGTACAGGAGTGGAAAAAGATATTTATGAATAAAAAAACCAAAAAATATACATATAGTCTATGATTAGGTTAATGTTCTGATCTCGATAATAACGGAAAGAAAATGTCAAGATACGTGTTAATTCACAAAGAAAATAGCCTAACTAGTTTAGCATTTTTAACTGATAATCACAGACAGGTACTGTGGATGGTCTATTCAAGGGCGTAAGGAGACGAAGACCCTATTACATAATAAACAAGTTTACACACATCCACAATTCCAAACTACGCATACGGTCGCAGGTAAGTCTTGTAGTCTTACCAAAACCAAATGTAGGTCGACTGAAATTACAAACATGTTTCGCTATGCCTACTTAATTAATTACCATTTCATTCTCCCCCGTAGTCTGCTATTATTCCGATAAATCATAAACTTCGTTAAGTTCCTTTACTTTACTTACTACTACATATATGGTTGATGATGTTATATGGCACTGAAATGTGGTCGCTTACTATATTCCTCATGAGAAGGCTCAAAGTCACCAAGAGGGCAATGGAGAGGAGCTGCTGGGAATTTATCTGCGTGATCGCATCGGAAAGCCACCTGCAGCAAAATCAAAATAACCCATATATACCAACAATTTGACGAGTAATGAATTATTATTCATTATCAATAAGTAATGTCTATATTTACATCCCGTCGAATCGCTAAACGCTCGCTAAGTGGCAGTGGGCGGGGGCCGGGGCACATTGCATGGGAAAGTTCTCGAGTGACGACCTCTTGCCGGAAGGCAACAGTGGATAGACCCCATAATGACCTGTTAAAGGTCGCTAGAGTCCGCCAGATGCGAGTGGCGCAGGACAATAATATGGTGGTGGTATGGTGGGTATGTGTCTTGGCAATAGCGATCACTGCGACCAACCCGATGTCGTAATTTAGTAGGTAACCAAAGTTCATACTAGTTCATTAGTTAACGAAAATCAACATCGGACACTATTAGGTACTATCCCATGCAAAAGGCAAGAATTATTGACGACATCAGATACAGTGATCGCGTTACGCCTGGCACGTTAGCAACCATGCGTACGGCACGGAGGCACTAACAATTAATAAAAACACCAGTCTAGTGCGAGTCTGACTCACGCACCGAGGGTTCCGTACATGTACCGGTTCCAACCATAATACTTCAGGAAAATCTCAACAACTTGGTGTAGAAATTGAACGCCATGGGTACAGCGCCATCTATCGGCGAATTTTGTTACAAATTTGAGCGACTGAATAACAGCAAGGTGGTTTTTCAAGTATAATTTTATCACGTGAACCTATTTATTTTTTTTCTTTATTTGAAAGAAGGTACTTTCAGCATTATCGGGTACGAGTAGGACTTTATAAAACGAAAATACATGCAAAGGTGATTAAATTACAATCAGTATCGAAATGTTTTTCCATGATAAAAAAAAGAATAACGAGATAGAGCTATATTTACATTTTTCCTGTAAAATATACATTGATATCAATGTTATGTAATAATTTATTTTTTTCCTCGTAAACTAAAACTGTGTGGTGCCGGGTTAGATCCCCGTGTGGTGCCGGGTTAGAATAGCACTTTCCTCTTTCTTTCCGTGGGTGTCGTAAGAGTTGAATATGGGAACCGGGTTGTAGTGTGTTGTGGGCGATGGGCTAGCAACCTCTATCACTGCAATATCACATTTTCTTCATCTTTAAACCTACAATTGCTAAAAGTGGCACTGGATTAAATTTCATGTGCTCTGCCTACCCCTTTTGGGAATACAGGTGTGAGTTTATGTATATTTATGTAAACTTCGGAGATAAGGGGGGAACGGATTTTTTTTTTACATTTTCCCTCATAAATCGAAAGTGACTCATAGTAAAAAAAAATGATTTCTGAATGTGCAAATCACATTTTTCACAAAATATAAAAAAAAACACATGTTATGCATCTCTAGGTAACCCTTCTTTATAACTGTTCCAAATATCAAATCGATAGCATAAGTAGTTCTTGAGATATTTATCGATGTGACAGACAGACAGACAAAGTGAAACCATAAGGGTTCCTTTTTTACCATTTTGGTACGGAACCCTAACAACCTAAGTGCCTACTCCTTTTCACCTTTAAATGTTTTGACTCCGGTATGACAACAATTAGGTCATCACATTTTAATGTGTATTGACATCTTCAATCGGAAACCGGCTCGACTGGATCCAGTAAGTAGGTACATATGTATACGCCTTCCAGTGTGACACTAATAAAATAATGAATATATATTGATTTCGTTATTATGATTATATAATGGAGATGGTGATTTGAAACGTCTTTTGTATAGGTACCTATTTAATTTTGCTTGTAGCGCCGAATCTTCTGGAATCTCGTACTAGTAACAACCACATGTATACCTAACTTTTAGGTATACTAATTGATAACAAGATTGTTTAAGGTTTTAGCAAATGATTCCAATAGGTACGACCAATGTTGGAAATTGCAACTTGGAACTTGGAGTCATTGTCAGCTTCAATATTAGTTAGATCGTTCGATTCGTTAGATTTTTCGGAACTTCTTCGTAAATCGTAAAGTTAACACGAGCATTTTGGTACCCGGGCCATAGAAGTTATAGGAGAAGTTTGTTACGTGACGTTACCTTTATTATCAAGCACAATGCCTACAGGACCGCGCGGCGCAACCGATGGCGCAACCGCACCCAACTCGTCCTTACATACAATCCTTAAGCGTTTCTAAACCCTAGTACCTTAAATATATAGTCTAGGATCATTCTAGCACTAACCATTACATATCCAGTGCCACTCGAGTGTTCCGCCATTCAACACGTATTATTAATGACCGCCTGCCTATTAGCGCGTCATATGATTACAATATTTCATAAGTGCATATGTAGAGCGAGCGTTACCATGATATTTAGCGTTATAATATGCTATAGCGCGTTATAGCGTTAGAGAATTCGCAAGGAATTGTTTCATCTCACTAAAATGTATGAGTAGGCCAAGCCAAGTGGGTATTTAACGTACGTACAGAAACGTTAATTCTTATCATGTAAAATTTTACTTTATTGAGTAAGTAGGTAAATAATATTAAAAATGGTTAAATGTTGCAATGCATGAAGTCACATATTTCTAAAAGGTTTACCAGGTTCAAATGGTTGATTTGACACCCTGGAGTCAATTAAAATGTTTCTACAGAAGAGTACAGATACCTATAAAAATACAAAACGAAAACAAAAAAAATCGTGATCTCTTCCCCTTGTTTATGCTATAACACGGTGAAGAAATGAATAGGTTAGGTTGACTGAATAACTGTGACTCACGGACTGTGGCTGCAGGCTCGGGCCGGGCCACGTATCGCATGCGCCAGCAATTATCCCCCAATACCATTGTTTTGTTGTCAATAGTTACGTGATCGCGGGAAACAATTATCATTGTCGCGCTAAATGTCACCGGTGGTAGCCTTGCTGGGACACGTAACCATTTCGCAACGCCATGCTTAGATCGCGGCCCAAACAAACGAGTGCTTATGTCAGTTAACACCACGCCCATGCGTTGATAATTCGTGTTAAAAAATACTGTTCACGCACGAACCAAACTCAGTGATAACTTGTGTCGAACTGAACATTGCTCTAACTCATTACAAGACGAATGACTTCGCCTTAGATAACTTAATGTCAAATGTGTGTATGTATTTTAGTTGAGAATTAAATAGCATCTAACTAAATATTGAATTGAAAGCCAAGGGATGATCCTGCTCGTAAAACAAAAGAATTTTTTTTTTTTTTTTTATCTTTATTTATTTCGAAGCTTTCGTCAAGATGACGATGTCAGCTCCAGCAAGCCTCTAACTACATTACAACTTCTTAGATGTAATTAAAAAAAAACTAATAATAAAACCACAAAATTTGTATACTTATTTCCAAAAAAATCCGTATACAAACCTTGCAGCCTTTGACAAAGGATCCGCTAAAATGGACTGAAAAATCCCAACATGCAAAAGGGAGAAGCCCCAAATTCTATTCAACTTCTCCCTTTTCTCCCGAGTTCGAACACACTCCACCAACAAGTGTTGCACATCTTCGATGGTTCCGCACTCCTCACAATTGGGCGACTCTGTCTTTCTCATCAGATGTGCAAACCCGTTGAGTGGAACGTGTCCGGACCGGAGCCTGTGCGCTCTGACCACGTCCGCTCTGCATAGCCCAGCATGGTCGAACCAAGGCACACGAGGAGGCTCGCACTGGATGGTCCTGTACCAGATGCCTTTGTCCCGCGAACGCAAATCGAAATACTCCTTCCAGCGGGAATACGCCTTAATTTTATATCGAGCGACCACCTCCGAGAGGTCTGGAACAATAACCGTCTCAGTACCCTCAGACGCAGCCATAACGGCCAACCGATCAGCCTGCTCGTTACCAGCCAAGCCAATATGAGACGGAACCCATTGTATTTTAAGACAGCTTCCAGAAGTTTGAATAAGTCGAATCTGTCTCAAAATTTTATACGCTAGCGAAAAGCACCGTTCGCCGGAGGTACACCGAGCTAAATGCTGAATGGCGCTCTTGCTATCCGTAAAAACAACAACACTAGTATAATTTAGATTTTCTAGATATAATAAGGCCTGATAAATCGCATACAATTCCGCGGACATTATAGATAATCCAGACGAAATCTTAAACTGTGCCTTCCTATCACTGAACGGGTCAAAAAAAGCTGCCCCAATTTTATCACCACACTTTGACCCATCAGTAAATAACCTATAGAAATCTGAATATTTTCTTTCTATCTCAAGAATCACCTCTAAACGAAGAACGTTAGGATTGTAAGTACGTTTTGCACTAGCCATACATTCTAAACTTGCAAGCAGAACGTCATGTAGCTCGAATTTTGACATCCACGCATCTAATTGGAACATTGGAAGTGGCCACGACGAATCAACGTGTTCCTCAGAGACTTCCTCAATGACTTCAGCTAACAATGGTCTATTCCTCTTGCTCCAATAGCCTCTCTGCGAAAAGGCTCCCAATTCCTGAATTATATCAACAGTAGGACTACTAGAACAAGACAGGGATTTCAAACAAAACTTTGTGGCAAGGAACGATCTCCGAATGTGCAGCGGTACAATACACAACTCACTCTCCATGACATGAATAGGTGTAGACCTAATAAAAGCTCCGACTACTCTTAGAGCTTGGTTTTGAACTTTTTCCAGCTTATAGATGTGAGTTTTAGCGCTATTGTTATATAAAACACATGCATAGTCCAACCTACTTCGTATTAGAGAAATATATAACCTACGCAGGTGCTTAGGGTGAACTCCCCACGCAGCACCAGCCAAAGTTTTCAAAATGCTAAGAAATCTTTGTGTTCTCTCTACCACATAATTAATATGCTTTCCCCAGCGTAACGATTTGTCCAGCCAAACACCCAAATATTTCATAGTATCGCCAGAACATAACTGCTGACCCCGTATACACAGATTCACTTGTTGCCTTTTATTGCCTCTACTGAATGTGCAAAATTTTGATTTACTGGCTGAAACATCTAAACCTAAACAATCCAATTCTTGTAACAATGTATCTAAACTGTCCTGCATACGAGAAACACTGTCCTGTAAACAATTCCTATTGACATACAACACAAAATCATCTGCATATTGAGAGATTAAAACACTATTAATACTATGACAAATTTGAAAGGTAACAATATTAAACAAAAGAGGGGAAAGTGGATCGCCCTGCGCCAGCCCCTTATCAGTCCATCGCACCATATAAAAGCCACCATCTACATCTCGTAAAATAAGATGTCTTTCACTCAAAAATGACCACAAATATTTACAGAACTTGGCTCCTACTCCCAAATTATCTAAGGTATTGACAACCTTTTCAACCAAAACATTGTTATATGCACCCTCTATATCCAAAAAGCAAGCCAAGGTACAGACATTTTTAGAAAACCCCACTTGAACGTACGACACTAAACGAGCTAAACAATCCATACAGGATTGGCCTCTCCTAAAACCCACCGTGCTACGAGATAACAACTCATTCTTCTCTACGAACCATTCCAAACGTCGAGCTAACATTGTATGAAATAGTTTGCAAACGCAAGACATCAAGGAAATAGGTCTAAGCTTCGATAACTCCTCATGCGCTTGACCTGACTTGGGGATAGGAACAACTTGGATATCTCGCCACTGCTTAGGCACAATACCTGAATTGAATACCAAATTATATAACTTTAGCAAAAACAGCTTAGCAACAGCAGGCATATTATGAATTACTGCATACGTTATCCCGTCAATACCTGGAGCAGACTGTTTCTTTTTAAACGCGCGGATCTACAAGATATATTCGCTACGCTTAGAGGTATTCAATTTCAATGCTCATTGTGTAGCGAGATTGAACAGATGACTGCTAGGAACCTTCATACATACCTCATATTTGTTATATTTTTTATACAACGAAATAGATGTAGATGCAATTGGCAGCTGTAAGTTTTTTGTCTGATATTAATCATTATGGGTATCTTTTGTCTGCGTCATCGTATGCGTAGATACCAAGTTAAATTATTGACTATAAGAAAACATTGTTATATACTGTAATAAGCAGTTATCGAAATCCGTGGCTTAACTTAGTGTAACAAACATCTTCACATAGCTTTGTGCTTATAATAAGTAGATACAATGTTCCGAAAATAAAATATGACCGCAAAGCAATACACGTTTTTGAAGCAACGCCTTTAACACCTAGATAATCGTCTACAATTTCATTGATTCCGTTGTGAGTTGTGACATTAAAAGTATCACAACGGAATCAATTAAAAGCATTACCTATAGTCCAAAAATTTGGTCGTCGCCCATAAATACTGTTTTACTATTCCAATCAAATATTATGCATTTTAAAGTGAGCGAATCAAAAGTTACGAACAAGTTGTCGAGTCCGTGCCGCTCGGCCCGCGTCACGCAGCGCAGAAGTAGGCGCTCATTCAAAGTATTCAAACCACTTATGGCAACACGCCATACATCTCTTGAACGCATCCTCCGCGCGCTATTCCCACACCGGGCTAGACCCGCAAACAAACCAGTTTCCCAGCTATTTGTGTTACAGGCATTTTTATTAAACTGCCTCCCAATAAAAGCAACATTCGCATGATTTACAACCGGCCCCTTCAGCTCCTTCGACACACTAATCATATAAATCATAATTATCAGTCACAATGATCTTTTTCTAACCAATCCTTTGGTTGAGCAAATGGTTAGTTAGAAAAAAGCAACAATAGCTTGACATGTTGTTATATCTAATTGAGAAAAAATGCATAACGTTTGCAAAGCAATTAAGTATAATTATGTAGATTGTATTAATAAACCGCATCCACAAAAATGAAAAAGTTTAATTGCGCTTCTTAGTGAGCCCAGGGCAGGCGAACGACCTTGGCACTTTCGATGGCAGTATAGTATCAGCTACCATGACCTAAAAACTTAAGCTATGAATGAATTATGACATGACAAAGTTGTATATTATTACTGTACCGCAGAGGTCAGAGTACATTATTTCCTACTCGAGCACAGTAGCAACGCGTAATTCATCTGCGGCTAGATCTATTGATGACGGACAGGCCACAAGGCCCTGCGGGTGCGATTTAGCAAACATAAGTTAAAGGAATTTGAAACTTCAAACATTTATTCGTGACAAGTTGACAACACAACAAGTTACTTTAAGTTTCTTTTAGTTTAGTTTTTTTTAAGCTACTTCTATACAGGAGTTAGATTTCATTTATAAATGGCAGTAGCAATGATCGCTAGCAGTCGCTATCGGTGTCCTTATTTCAAATCATTAGCTAGATCGCGTACGGTTACACCAGTCTTACATGAGCGCGAGAGCAGTTAATGTTATCAGGGGGTCTATGATGGTCACGTTTATCGACGACAAACGTCAAGACCAAGCATCTATTCCTTTCTGATACCACTCGATAGGAAGTGACAGATGCTTTATCTTGTCATTTGTCGTTGGTAAACGTGATCATAATACGGGGCCAGGTTCGACGGTTCGAGGAGTGAACATATTGTGATATAAGGGTCTTGATACGATAGGCGTTATTCTTAAATCCCACACATGACTGCCTCCGTACTTCGTGGCGACCTTAGGCCTCGTATGTAATGTCACGGCGAGTCGCTTAATCGAAACGATTCTAAGACTATCTCAGGCAATTGGCAGACTACCGATGTGCAACCGAAAAAGAAGAACAACAATTTCAACAGTAAAATTATTTTGTTTTAAGGTTTTCTTATGTAGCTAAAGTTAAACTATCTTAAAATAACTTCACGGCAACATCTTTTCTCCGCGCAGTAAAGAATCGTAAATATTAATGTAGCGTTGCATCGAACGAAGCAGCCCAGTAGGTCCATTTAATCGTCGCCCAGACATGCGTTGCCAATAAACCCACCAATTTCCTAATCGATGGCTGCCTCTTTCGATCTTATAACTGAGTCTCTCTAGGTTGTTGGTGATTATTTGCTGAGTTTGTAGAAAGTTTAATATACCTACTACTATCGATAGGTCTTAGATGGGAGTAAGTATATTAAAGCGCTATAGGCGCAGTTCAAGACTACAGAACAGAAACCTCGATAATTCCTTCTCACCGGTAGCGTAGTCAAGCTCCGTACAAGCGAGGTTTCCAGTCGAGGCTGATTGTTTATAATAGTTTATTTCCGAGTAGGCCATGTAACGAAAGGTTATAGAGGGAAATGCTTGGAACACAATTTTAGCTTCGTAACTTTGTTTAGACTAGTTAGGAAGTGAACATAGAGAGAAGCGAAAACTTAAAAACCGTAAAACCTATATTGTTCAACCCAAAAATCGTTGAAAGTATTTACTAATGCACACCACCTCAATTTTATTCAGAATTTTAAACTTTATAGTTTTTGAAATTAGAGGGGGGGGGGGACACTTTCTATGACTTTGACAGCTAATATCTCACCAACGGTTGACTTAAATAGGCAAGTTTTTTAGAAACCTCCATATCATTTTGAAAGGCCTATCCATCGACACCCCACACGACTATATACGTTGATTTTTTTTTCATCCACCGGTTACATGTATGGAGTGCCCCCCCTAATTTAATATTTTTTTTGTATTTTCACATCACTTTTATGTAGCGGTTCATAGAATACACCTTCCTACCAAATTTCATAATTGTAGTGCTTATAGTCTCCGAGTAAATCGGCTGTGACATACGGACGGACGAACGGACGGACAAACATGACGAATCTATAAGGGTTCCGTTTTTGCCATTTTGAATATGGAACCCTAAAAAGGTTCTACGCACTTTTTCGCTAGGATGAATATTTAATGAGATTTTAAAGGGGGAAAGTAAATTCTAAGAAATTATAAGTGGCTTCTCATTCCTTTGTTTTTCAATATTTTTAAAAACATAAAACTAAGTCAAGCCCCCAGCTCAAATCTATGGGCGGGGACTCTTGATATGTTTACCTCCTAATTAATCCAAACAAAATTGTGTTCCATGCATCTCCATCTATACTGTTTTTTGAATACCTAATCCAACGTGAAGGTACAATACAAGATTAAAAATCTTTAAAATATAAGAAGCTTATCGGTAGTATAAGGTAACGAATTGCGCAAACTGTTATTAGAACAGCCTGGAGCGACGCACAGAATCCGACCTTGCTCATAATGCGTGATTGTTAGCTCAATTAAGATCTAAAGCAAATCCCCTGCTGATCTAAAGCTAAGACAACGGATTCGCGATCGCAAGGCTACGTTCGGCACGGCCCCATGGGCTCAGCTTGAAACTTTAGGTCGGTACATCTACCTACGTCTGCATAATTAATTGATATAATCATTAAATTAAAACAATGACTTTCTTTCAGTCACTTATAACGCAGACGTACGTACCGACATATTACTGGGTGCATAATTCATATTCATTATGCTAACTAAATTGCGAGCATAGTGGTAATAGTGGAACAATTGCATTGCAGCTAGATATGTTGATACAGTTAACACGTTGGATGGTTTCGTAAGCCGAAATAGTGGTTTTGCATGAAACATTACGCGTTACTCCAGCAGATTTGGCACGATATTCAATTTTGCGCGCACGTTCGTTATTATTTCATGGAAATAGAAATTGAGAAGTTTATACAAAAATATTGCGAACCACATCGAGCTTCGATACTTCGATCAAATTGTAGGTATTTACTCAGTCAATATTTATGTGTTATATGCCAAAAACTCACACAATGCGATAATCCCAAATAGACATAAAAACTATCCCAAGAGGGACTCCTAAAATCCCTACGTGTATATTAGGTTACAAAATATGCTAAAACATTATTTTTTACGTTTATTATTTTTATGATCTTTTACTTGTCCAAAATGCAAACCTACTTTTAGGCCAGGCCTCGAAGAGGGAAATGCTTGGAACACAATTTTTGGCTTCGTAACTTTTTTGGACTAGTTACGAGGTGAACATATCAAAAGTCCCCGCCCATAGCCCTTCAAAAATGTGTTCCGAGCATTTGGAATTATGTAGTATGCTTGAGTAGTTCAATGTAAGATCATATATATTTACAACAGCTTTGAACATTCTATAAGGTAGAGGACCAAATAATTAAGGCTTTTAATTCTTCTACAATTTAATTGATTCCGTTGTGACAAGAAAAATCTGTCATGAATACAATTTATATTGCTAACTTACAAGCTTTAACTATGGTCTAAAATTAGATTCAATTTGCATATTTTTACGAATATATTTTTTGTAAGTATTATAATAATACAATCTTTCCAATGACTAAATGTCAGGGCCCATAGTTTGTTAAAACCGTAGCCGGTCAATAAAGAATCTATTAGTTAAAATATAACTGAACCGGACCTGGCACGATTGCCTCAACACAATAAAAAAAATGTGACCTTTTATAAGAAATGCATGATTAACAATCATTAATATAAGCTTCGACGGTTAAAAACGAGGAATTAGTTGAATTTTATAATTTTCTTCTTATTTTAGGTCACATATACACCTACACCTTACTGCGCTGGCTTAATAACGACTATAAAGAGAATTGTTTATCTAAACCGAATCTACATCCCGGAGATCTTCGGGCACATAACAAAAAAATGCTATTGATTATTTTTTTCGTCGGTCGAGGCCGGATGTGATCAAAAACCGCCGGTAAGGACCAGCTTTATATAGGTAACTAGCGATCCGCCCCGGCTTCGCACGGGTGCACTATTTAATGGATGTTATTATACATATAAACCTTCCTCTTCAATCACTCTATCTAAATCTATTAAAAAAAACCGCATCAAAATCCGTTGCGTAGTTTTAAAGATTTAAGCATACATAGGGATATAGGGACAGAGAAAGCGACTTTGTTTTATACTATGTAGTGATACCGTGCCCGGCGTCCACCCGACCCGCGCGCGCACGCCGCAACCGCATCACATTATGAGATCACAGTAAAACTACAGCACAGGCGCGAGCCCGCGCGCAGCCTCGGAGTATCTCAGTAAACATGGATTACACGTGAAAGAGGATTTAATACATGGATAGAAACAAACTGTACATAATTGAAAATGCCAGGCCATTATTGTAGGGAGCCTTCGTCAACTCTCTAAGTTGGATACAGGCTCTGTTGCACCGATCATGTTTGATGGCTCCGTTATCCCGATCTCGAGTCAAGTGAAGGATCTAGGTGTCATTATTGACAAGCATCTCTCGTGGGACGGGTGGTCATTCTACTTTTTCATGACCAGTTTTCTATTACAAAAAAAAATCTATGATATTTATTGAATTAGTGTACAAAAATAGGATTTTGAAATAGTACCTGAACCTAATAAAAGGAATTTATAGGTAAAAATACTTAAATATTAACATATTATTGTAAAAGCACAGTGGTTAAAACCATTTTTTCACCAAAACTATTGGAAGTGATACTGCAGTTATACTTCGTTCTAAATAACAATACAAAAATATGAAGTGAGGTCCAAGTATTCCAAAATCTGTATAAGTATTTAAGAAAAAAGTAACAGAAAATGATGTACATGAAAAAGTAGAATGGCCCCGGAAACTCTCTGAGTTCAGTCGAAAGGTCATCGGCACCCTTCGCGCGCTCTACAGGTTTAAAAACTTTCTCCCCGTAAGCACTAAGAAACTACTGGTGCAGGCGCTAGTGTTACCTCTTATTGATTATGCAGATACGTGCACTACAAATATTTACCAAAACTCCCTAAACAAACTCGACCGTTTCATTAATAATTCCATTCGTTTTATCTTCGGGTTGCTCAAATACGACCATATCTCTCATTCTCGCCGCCAGCTAAATTGGCTCCCTATTCGCCAACGCCGCTCTCCCCGAATGTTGTGTACCCTTTTTTCCATCCTGTTCGAGCCTTCCGCTCCAGGATATCTCAAATGTAGATTTAACTTCGTTACCCCTCGTCCAGACTGTGAACTACGATCTTCACGATCCCTTAAACTCTCCGTTCTTCCACATCATAGTGGTTTTCTCTCATCTTCCTACGCTGTTCAAGCTATCCGTTTCTGGAATGCGCTCCGACTGACAATAAGACAAGCCCCAAGCAAGTTAGTATCCCCTTATGCAGTAGTATGTATATCTATCTGAAGAAAGCTGAAGATCTTTGGGGGCTGTCTGTCAAAGTATTACATTCCATTATAGAAAGAACTGCTCCATATATAGCTGATATCGTTAATAGAATTATTGATACTGGAGTTTTTCTGACTTGATGAAACATAGTAAAATTATCCCATTGTTCAAATCAGGAACGAAATCAGACCCCACAAACTTCAGACCTATCTCAATACTACCGGCATTAAGCATCTCCATGAATTCAAACTTAACAGCGAAATCCACGACTACAACACAAGAAATAAAAACAAGCTTGCAGTGGCAGCCTGTCGTCTCCGTAAAGTTAGCACGTCCTTCATGGGGAACTGTATACGCTTTTATAATAAAATACCTATGGATGTAGTGAATTTGCCCTTCAACAGATTTAAGTGTCACGTTAAAAGTAGCAAGGCGTATTATTCCGCCAATGATTTTTTAAACGACCAAGAAACTTTAAGCCAGTTGTCTAATTTACTACAATTAATAATGATTTATAATGTAGATATGTACCCATAACTACAATTTTAGTCTGGACTTTTACTGTTGTAAAATCATTTCATGTACATTTATGCACATCATGAGGTATCTCATTGTATTCGATATTTTATTATTAACTATTACCTTAATTATAAATGTCCTGCAGCTTGAATATGTCATACTCGCCTAAAGGTCTTTGCTAACCGTGGCGTCGTTGATCGGGTCGCAACCTTCCCTAACATATGGTCGAGGGAGGCGATGGCTGAGATACGCGTCATACTCGTGAACGGGTGCTGTTTGTGGGGTCCGGTCTGTTCAAGTTTGCAAGGACTAGTAACTTCGTACTAGTGTTCAGTCGAATTGACATGATGAGAGACTTCGCTCTGTTCTCATTTAATTTTATTTTTAGACTGAAGCTCAGAGACCTTATATATCTCTAAGGATATTTATTTATTAGATTTTATTATTTTCATGTTGACGCTTAGAGATATATCTCACAATATTTTATTATGATAAGTGTACCTACCTTATTACCTTTTATCATGACGCTTAGAGACCTTATACATCTTTAACAACTCTCGATTGTTATTAGTTACTTAATCTTATTATTGACATGTAACACTACATTTAATTAATGATACTTTGATTATTGTATTATTTTTATTTGATATAGATCGATTTTGACTTGTAAAAGTGCCCTTGAAGCCTATTTGCAGAATAACTGTTTTGATTTTTGATATATATATTTGTACGTAATACCTGTATGTTTACGTATGTATTCGTATATATAATTCCGAAGTAAATGTATACTAGTTATGAATATATGTATGTTTATTCTTTCGAAAACATTTAATTTTTATGAATTATTTTCTCATTGCACCCACATTTGCTAGTTTCTGTTTGGTTCTATGGTCGACTGGTAGAGAATGCCCCATGGCATTAAGTCCACCCTTTGTTCTTCTATCTTTTGTGCAATAAAGTTTAAATAAATAAATAAATAATTAAGCCTAAAACAAATTGACTAATATTTACCATATTGTTACTTAACAGAAAAAAAATCATACAACTTGTTCACCTTCACCACACTACGTTTTGCCATCCCTTATATACAACCGTGTGTCAAAAGCGATAGGGTGACCATGATTTAAGGTAAAATTTAGAGGATCTAGTGGATTCCGATGAAACAGCTATTGCATTGAAAAGGCGATCATTTGCAGAGTCCAAAAAAATCACTTCTGATCACGTCTCCGATGTCATTGAAATTAGGCGGTACATGTCAAACGTCAATTGATTGCTTATAGGTCAGGGTCGGGGTCTTCTCTCTATTTATGTATCTACGTAAAGGTCGGGTATGAATACGTCGAGATAACTTTTACTAAATTAATATTTCAACCGGAATTTGACCCTAACTGAAAACAATAAAAATATATAACTTATTCTAAAACTAGATTATTTAAAGTCTTGATGCACCTGACGAAACCTACGTTGCGGATTAGAATTTGTGGATCATGTAGGTATAAGTAATTAGTTTGTTTTGTTGCAATAAATAAGTTTTAAGTAGACTTTACTATTAATTACTGACCCCGCGCTGTGAAGTAGCTTTTGTATATTTTATTCGGAACATCACAACATCAGTGATGTCACCTACCCAATACCACTACGGGCTTCGATGATGTTTAAATAAAGCATCAATGACAAATGACGATCCACTAAGTCGCCCACTCAACATCAACCAATTCTTTATAATAGACGTTGTGATTGATGTTCAACAGACATTTAACAAAGGATTGCGCACTTCCTTGTAGGTAAGAAGCATCGTGAATTCGTGAAAACGTACTAGCTAGAAGACTAACCCTCTCAACTGAAGTAGTTAATGCCTAGTACTGAAGTATCTAGTAGTAAGTAATTAACTGATTGTTATTTTTCTAGGACTTATAGGTTAATACAATGATAAAATTTTTACCACCGAGTCGCGCACCACGGATGCTCTAAATGGCACTTTCCTGCCCGTTTCCAACTACAGTACTCACCAGGTATCGCCATGCCGAGTTCGAGGTACTCCTTGACAGAGGGGCTCAAGAAAGCGGTCGGCGCGGGTGCGGCCGCCTCGGGCTCGGGTGCGTCCAGCGCTTGCGCTGGGTCCCGCGCCACGGGCGCACTGTCCGCGCGGATACGCTTCACGCGTTGACCCGTCTCGGAGCATTCTGCAATTCATAGGTAAAAATGTGCAGCAGTCAACGTCATTTATTAAGATGTGATCAAGTTAGTTACATTATTAGGGCACTGGTAGAGCTAGGGACTTTATTAGTTTACAAAAGTCTACAGAATAAAAATCCACCTATATAGGTACACTATTAATGACTGAAACCTTTTTCATAGTATTTACAGAAATTAGAAAACTATACCTACCAATCAAGCGAGATGTAGGAATTAATGTGCCTTAGGGTTAATTAATTGATATTTAAGTATTACCTACATTATAAACAGCATGATGGCAAATAAATTATTAGAAAACGAGCACGTGTTCTATTGGAGCAATAGATGACCTAATCGGAGGAACAACAGATATTTTCTGCTGTACTTATACAATTTAATTTATTTAAAAAAAATATTCCTATATGTAAAAAATAACATTCAAATACCGTACATAGATTTGAATTAAACTTACCCGATTTTGTTGCTATACTGAACAACACCACCAGCAATATGAAGAAAACCTTTATCCTAATCATCATCGCGGAAAAAGTACTAACAATCAAAACAAATCACCATTGGGACATGCGCGTACACATATTTAATGTAACCGTGTCACGATCATAAACAGTTTCAGACAGCATTGAAGTTAACTGAAGGTCGAAAAGGATTGATGAATTTCGTAATGCAGCTTATGGAGTTATATTGTGGTTTATAAGTTACGCGGCGCGAGCGCAGAGTTGCGCAACGTCAAGCGCGCGTGTGCTTTCGAGGACCGCCGGGCGGGCTATGTTCGCCGGCTCGGGGCTCGCGGAGCGGAGCGGAGGCGGAGCCGGCTCCGCTCAAACATATGCGCAAGAACCTTTGAACCGCTGCAGTAAGCTAGATCTATAGGACAATCATGTACGGGGTTCTTTCAACTATACAAATTATGTATGTCGAGAAACGAGAGACTAAGACGATGGGTACGTAGGAAAAGCAGTGGAACATGATTGAACATTACTTATTGTTACAGTCGAATTCGGAAATAAGTGCACGGGCAGTGATCAAAAATATATGAACACGACTATGGTTAAGAGCATAAGGTTGCTCCGATGTTATTGAACCGTTGGAAACGTACTATATTTATGGGCTCAACTGTACTCATAATACACGTACACAATCTAAGTAGAAAGAAAGAGTAGAAAATAGCTAGTATTTTAAATTTATACAATGCAAAAGTAATCTTAATCCAGCCTTTATGTACTTTATGCCTGGAAAGTGTTGGGAACTTAATGGAACTTGGGTACACTAGAAAGACTATTCTAGTTTTTCGCCTCAAGGACCAGATTTTCGCTTATATCCTCCTTGTCGATGTAGTGAAAACGAATGTCAAACCCAGCATCTTTGCAATAAATAAAAACTCATGTTGATCAATTATAACAAACTTTAATCAATGATAATGAGTAACATAAACAAGCGATAGATACCATCTTCTGGTTAACAAAATGATTGGTAATTAACTGTTTATATCTAGTACAGTACCTATTTCTTACGTTTCCATTTTGTGAACTTTAACAAATTAAAAAATCAACACAACTATAGAAAACTGCTATTCTTTGCTTTTGTTTATTTGTTGCTTATATCAATTATTTCAATTATTGTTATCGAACCCAATAAAACATACTCGTTCGTGTAGCATATTTCTTGGATTCTGATTTTCCAACCAACTAAAGGTTCGGTCTCACTGCACTTTCATGGGCTGGTTATAAGTAGTAGAACAAATTAAAATTTGTCAGTGATAAACATATCTTTGTTAATCAAATATCCGCTGCTCAACAGCTTGCTGTAGACGAGTTTGCCGTCTTCGTTTCTCAGTTCCACTTGTGGCATGGAATTTTCATACGTAATGATTTTAGTCTGGAATGGTCCTTTATCTAAGAATGTTTCGGTAAATTTAGCTGTCACAATACTAATGTCAACGTGAGGATTTATCTTTACATCGTATAAATTGGCTTGTATGCTCGCTGGGGGCAATTTTAACCAATCATCAGTTATTTCTCTCACTTTTGTTGTAGAAACAACTTCAGTGTTACCATAATCGACATATCGTACTTTAACAAGCCCTTTTGATTTACTGTATCGTTGTATAGACGCTCTGTACCATCCCGGTTGACCAGTTTCGTCATTATACAATGCAATGCAAGGTTTGTCCTCGTAGATGCCGTTCAGCGGCGGCAAGTTTGCGGCTTCTTTTTGCAGAGACTCGAACATCTCTTCATACAATAAATTATTTTCATCGTTGTGAACAACAGATAATTCTAAAGTGCATTCTAATGCATTTATCGTAACTATGTTAGTTAAGAATTCTTCGTCATCACTTTTAGGATATGCTACTAATGTTTCATGTTTTGGTTGACCTTCTTGTTCCATAAGCAAATTCCAGTCAGTTTTTTCGAAAGATTTTGCATCAAAGGAACTGTCGTGCGTCGCGGACAGCATTTCCTCGCTATCTTCTTCTGCTTCGACAATATAATCAGGTCCCGAATCGGATATCAGGTCTTCCTTTTCCTGTTTCTTCAATGCTGCGTTAGGCGCGAATTTCTTAATAACGGCTTTAGAACCGTCAGTGTATTCGGCCATCTCGAAATCGGCCAAGTGATCGTTTATCCACAATTTGTCATATTTCAGCTCAATAGGTATGAGATCACCAACGGGTTCTCCGGCCACTTTAACTAAACAATGTTTTTCTACAATAGATTTGTGTATGTAATCCAATGTCATTCTATCCCACTGATTGCCTATTGGACGGATCCGAGCCAGTATGCATTTGTGGGCCTGTATTGGAATTTGGTGAAGCGCAATGCTCTTCCTCATGTTGACGAACGAGCAGATTTCTTCATTGCCGTAGTCGACATACTGTACCAAGCAAGATGACGTATCTTCATTAACTTCCAGGACACGGCCTCTGTAGAAGCGATTATCAAGGAAATACAACGCCACGCACGGTTCGCCGACAGTCCACTTCGCGTACTTGGCCTTGGGGTCGGGTTTCTTGAAACGCACGTCGAGCGCCTTGCGGATAAGTTCTAGCGTGTCCTCCTGCGACAAGTCGTGTAGAAACACTACGCAGTCATTGTCTATGTACCTGAAAACATACATTTAAGTTATTAATGTCAGTCATTACTGACATCATTCAATTTTATACATAAATATTTGTGGACAATCTTATTATCTTACACAAATCGACCTAGTTCCAAACTAATCAAAGCTTGTAGGTATGTACTAGGCGACGATATATATACTTAAATATAGATAACTAGATACATCCTAGACTCTTGAGGGTCTACCGCGAACCGAAAACGAACGAAGTTCGAATATCTCCTTCTCTATCGCACTTGCTTATTCGTGCGACAGAGAGCTTTCAGCATAATCGCGTAGGAATTTATAAAACAAAAATACATGCAAAGGTGATTCAATTACAAACTTAGAATAGGAATGTTTTTTGATGATAAAAAAAAGAAAAACTAGATAGAGCTTATAGTTATATTTTTCTTGTAAAATATACATTGACATCAATGTTATGTAATAATTTCATATTTTTCCCTTGGTAAACTTCGGAGATGGGGGGACGGTTTTTTTTGTTTATATTTTCCCTCACAAATCTAAAATAACAAAATGTAAAAAAAAAAATTGTTTCAGAATGTCAACTCAGGCCCTTTCATACGAGTACCACACTCCACTTGGCATATTCACCCACTAGACAGAAAATAAAAAAAATATCTAAAACAATAGTACATTATTGCCGAGGCTCGGAAAGTAAGGGATAGCCTGACGAGGTCGTTGTCAGGCGGAGGCTTGCCGAGGCCTGACGAGAGACCGAGTTAGGCAATCCCGGTTCCGGAAGAGGTATATATAGTGCTTTTCTCAAACATTGTGAAGAAATAATGCAAATTAATTAATTGAAAATGAAAATATATTTTAATGTGAACAGTGCATTTGAGCATCGAATACATAGCCCACAATGTAGACGGCTTCTTTGTTTTTGACTGCTCGCTGAAATACCCCAAGAATACGTTTTCCGAGAATGTGCATTTTTGTTTGTCTTCCATTGAATAAATTGCTCGTAAACTCGATTATATTTTTCTCTTGACTTAGCAGGCACCAAGTTTTGCATTGCTGCGTTCGCTTCCGCCTTCAGATTAGGGGGAGTGCAATTAATATTTAAGCTACTCTCATTACTCGAACTCATTTTTGAAATTAAAACACAAAATTGCAGGAAATACACGCACTAATAAACTGTAATTGCCGCCAATTTACTAGTTATAAATTGTATTTTTGTAATAAAATGTCTATTTTAAAGAGTAAAATTAAGAAATGACACACATCATACACACTGTGATGAAAAACGAGCGGGTTGCTCGGCTGAACGCAAAATTTCTCAAGTCTGGCTGAATTACTGTGAAACTGTCAGATAATTAAAAAAGACACGCAGCAGAAAAAAATGGGTTTTGGTAGGATTATTATACTCCTAGGAGTGTAATAACGCCTAGACAACGACGAATTTTAACTTTTTAAATTTAGGCGGATAAAAACTGGGCACTTCCCGTGTTCGTTTTTCAAACAAAATACGACCCTTTCCGAGCATGTTTGAGAAAAACATATTCTAGCATCTAGGTTACTCTTCTTTATAACTGTTCCAAATTTCAAATCGATAGCATAAGATCGATAGTAGTTCTTGAGAGATTTACCGATGTAACAGAAAGACAGACAAAGTAAAACCATAAGGTTTCCTTTTTTACCATTTTGGTACGGAACCCTAATAAGAAAAGCAAGATGGCTTTAAGAATTTCTTATAATTTACGATTAATTTAATTATCAAAATAAACAGCACTTCACCATACACCTTGTATTCTCATGCACTGACGCACCGAGCGGACAACACAATATAGTTCATTTCACTCACACGCGCCTGACGCGCCCCACTTGCATCGCGTCTCACAAAGCGCCTATAGCTCGCGCCTACGCCACCCCGATCGATTTTCACTCGTCCCGCGGTTTGTCCCTTGCCTTACGGCTCGGGCCAAGACAACTCGGGACTCGTGCAAAATCACATACCTTCCGAACTAGCGTCAAAATGTGCATACGTCACCTCGGAGAAGGAGCAAACTTACGTCGGCACCGCAGTGAATTCGTTGGACGGCAACGGTTCAGCCGGCAGCCAGTCGGATATGAACACTGTGTTAGAGGAGCCGGCCTGCAGCTGGTCGATGTTGGCGTTGACGTCGTCAGGGGATGAGACTGGTGTCTCCGACGTTCCCGCGTCCACCAACGGCTTTGTCGGCAATGGTTCTAGTTGCAGCCACTCGCGCACCGATCCCGTCAGGTTCAGGAATGACAGCATTTCATCGTCGTCGTCTTTAACTTTCGATTCCTCGTTTGCGGGCTAAAATGAAACAAATTCTATATTTAGGATTTTTTTTTCGTCTTTACTTTATAAACAGCATTTTTATAATTAAGAAAATAAATATGCAAGTTTATATTGCCAACTGTACCTATTTTTCCATGGTCATCAACTACTCAAGCACAACGGGTTTATCTTGTGTAGTTTCGGAGTTGCTATGGTCACCTTCATCAAATAAGCTCGGCGGTACCATAATATTGCATTGTCACCGAACTAACATAAGTATGCCAAATTTAAACTCAATCGGTTGAGAATAGCTGCTTTAAAATTGAGTTGCAAGATTGGACCCGGACATACATACAAACATTGAAAGTTATAAAATATAAAAGCTTGAAAAAAAAGTTAGCTAAACAACACATTTGACGGCATAAATAGGACTTAGGTACCTCTAACGATTTGTCGGGTATTGCCAAACCCTGTTCGATGATCTTCATGTTCAGACACCGCCATTCGGAAGTGTCAGGCTCGAGAGCGCCGCCCTGGGTTGTGTGGTACACCCATAACTCCACGGGCATACTTCTGTCCTTAAAGTTTCCTACTTTGGTTATAAACACCCTCTTGTAAACATCCAGTAGCTCTTTAAGGTATTCTGTTGTGAGTGAAGGCCATTGAGTGCCGACCGCCGGCATAACTCCAGACAAATGACACTTTATGGCCGCGTCTCCCAGTGATTCGAACTCGGGAGTCAACACTCTTAAATTATCAAGAGGCACAGACTCAACAAGAGCGAAATCTGAGTAGAACAACTTTGCCTTGTCGTCTTGTAATTCTACTATTACAGCTCTCCGCCACGTCTTGGACTCTTCACAGAACGCACAACATCTATCTCCTTCCTTCCAGTCTTTTTTGTTATAATCAGAAGTTGACTTCGAGTATTCGGTTTGAAGTTTCTCAAACAGGGCGCTGAACGTCTTTTGCTGGTGAACTAACGACACGTAAAGTGAAGACGGCGATTGATACTGCAGCAACTTAGCTTCAAGCCTAAGTGGTCCTTTGTCCTTAGCCTCCAAATTTTCTTGATCTACTTTGTGGTCATCATCATGGCTTAATATCTTAATATTTTTTGTTCGCTTGGATGAATCTGTTTTTTTCGGTTCATCTAGCGGAGATTTGTTTGTTATCACTTGACCATCATGATCACTTACATTGAATCTGAAAAGGCTAAAAAGAAATGTTTTCTAAAATTAACTTCAAAGGTAATATACATACATACAGAGAAAAAGAAACATTTACAGATAAAGGGCTCGCAACAAGAACCGTTCCTAAAAAACCGGGAACGGGAATTTTCCCGGGAGCACATACAAACACATATAGACCGGTAGTTATATTTCAAAATCTCTCCCCTTTTCGATGTCAACAGTATCTTGTGAACCATTTTGGCAACATGACTTACAAAGTAAAAAAGCCTGGTGAATCCGATTCCGAATGTTGCCAAGCCAAATTTTAGCTGATTTGCTCAAAATATAACATGGCGGAATTCAACTAAAATATCCGTAAATGTAGCTCTGCGGTGTCCTGGAATGGGTTTCGGGCATAGCTGGGCACCGTTAACCAAATAGTTAACTTCGTTAATCGCTAATCCGTTAAAGAAAAGTTCGTTAAACGTTGAAGCGTTACATTTCGGGCTATTTCACGTTAATCGTTTAACTCCTAGTAAAACCAACATCTACGTATGCGCCTTTGCGCTATGGAAAGTAGGCAGGGTACGAAAACGATAAGAAAAACAAGATAGCTTTAAGACTTTCTTTTCTAATTAAAACAATCTTAAAATATTTATTTAAACGAATCCAATGCGATATTTATGTATTTACCTTTTTTATCGATGATTAACTCGTGTCGAAACGTCAGTAAAAAATAGTAAATACGGTCTATATTACCAACTAGATTTCTGGGTCACTTCGGGCCTTGTCATAGGTCTACTAGACTCACTCTATATTCTACAACACTGCTATAATGTTCCGTTTTTTTTTACTTATATATATAACACGATTCTATATAAAACGGTTGAATTAATTATCAAAATCAAAATAAACAGCACTTCCCCGTCCATACGCCTTGTATTCTCATTCACTGACACACCGAGCCGAAAACACAATATAGTTAGTTCATTTCGCACACTCCTGACGCGCCTCACTTGCATAGTCTGTCTCACTCAGCGCCTATAGCTCGCGCCTACGCCGTCCCGATCGAACGGACTTTTCAGAACCTGTTTATGGCGGCGCGGTGTTCCTTTGATTAACGGAGCTTTGGACATTTAGCGGTAGGTAATGAGTCCGTTAACAATTTTGCAAGTTAATCCGATACACGGATGGTTAACTTCGTTAAGCAGTATGGATTCGATTGTTTGTAAAATTTGTTTAGGTATGTCCACTGTAAATATAAAGACTCCAATATTCAGGTCTCATTTCATCTATAGTGTTAACCATATTTGTCCATTGTTTGTTGCAGGCAATAGATCCTCTGGTACAGACATTACAATGCTTCACTAATACATTAATGAAGGAACTAAGAGATTCTGAAATATAAAAGCAGTTGTGGAATTTTTTCTTTGAAAAGATAAATAAAATCTTTAACGTGGTTCAGATTCCTGAAGAGGAACAACATAAAAACTATAGAAGCTCTGACATATTACTCTTCAGAATTACAAAAAAATAATTGATAAATGTAATTATATAACTTGTGAGTCGCTAAACTCAATTTTGTTAACCAGTGGTTGTTCCGGGTACCGGAAGTGGACGCAAGCCTTTAAAGTTCCGAACCAACCGCAAAATAGAAAAAATAAGTAATATTTAAAAATAAATTTGATTTATCAATATATTCGTATTTATTTGTAAACTATATATACGTAATAATATACATTATCACCAAATTTCAAGTTCATAGGGCAATGGGAAGTTAAAAAATTGTTCGGAATAAAAGTTTGTAAAAAAGCTGACTTTGGTGGCTTCTCATTTCTTATTTTCCAATATTTTATAAAACAATGATTAATAGTACAATTTGATGCAAGTGCAGAAGGTTTACAGTTCCCACGAATCCCCAGTTGTCTTGGTCCGAGCCGTAAGGCAAGGGATAAGACTCGGGACGAGTGAAAATGACGCTTCCGCACGTATATCAAAATACTTTTTCAATACAGTTGCGAAAACATATCAAAGTAACAAAACGAAATAAAACAGTAATTAAAACAGACAAAACAAATTATGGACTTTGCATGTACCTGGTCTACATCTGGCGTAGTTTACATACATTTTATTTAACAATCGTATAAATCGCACATATTACAAAAAACATATTAAAACAATACGTCATTAGTGATAAAAGATGTAGAGACCGTTGATAAATTGAACTTTAACGCAAACCACAGAATGGTTAGGAGCGCAGTACTCACACATTGTCCAAGAGGAAGCAGGAAACACATCGGACAAACAAAAAATCATATTCAAATCCCACTCCCAGGAGACACACTCGAAAACTTAAGAAAATCACTAGAACGAACTAAAAACTGCTTGAGTGGCGTCCACGCACCGGAAGACGAGCTGTCGGTAGGCCTCCGACAAGGTGGAGTGATGACCTGGTGAAGGTCGCGGGAATCCGGTGGAAACGAACGGCACAGGACCGGTCTAAATGGCGAGCCTTGGAGGAGGCCTATGTTCAGCAGTGGACGTCTTTCGGCTGAAATGATGATGATGATGATGATGAACTAAAAACGTCAGAAACATTCAAGAAAAATACAACATAATAGAGAATGAACTCAAAAATAGAGAAAAAGCCAGGAAACTACTGAAAGAAAGAACACACCTTATCACAGATAGAAGAACGAATCGCACACATATAACCTGTATAAGCAAGCAAATAAATATAGAAATTAATGAAACAGAGGAAATCAAAGAATCAAGACTAACACATTACACAGAGAAATCAGGTGTGCAAAAAACGTTTAAGAAATTGGGTCCCAAATGTTTCACAAGTAAAGATCAGGATTGGGAAGAAAAACCCCCCCCCCCCCCCCCTCTCCCCCCCCCCCCCCCCTCTATACTGGAATGAGAATTAGTCAAGGCAGTCCGTCCATTCACAAAAAAAATGATGAAGCGCCTGAAGAAGACAATATCACCAACGAATTATTGAAGGGCTGCTTGACAGCAATCTCCAAAACAAAAAAAACTGGTTAATGATATATTAGAAATCGAACAAATACCCGAACAGTGGACTATCTCAAGAATCAGCCGCATATATAAAAGGAGACAAAATTCATATAGGAAACTACAGACCAATAAGTCTGATGACGAATCTGCACAAGGTCTTTTCAAAAATTGTCCGACCGAAACACGTTTTTTGCCGAAACCGAAACCAAAGGTTCGGCTTTGGCTCTAGTTTCGGCCGAAACCGAAACTTTTATAGACGTGTGAAAATCGTCAAATAAAGTGTCAGTGGGCCATTTTTTCTGGACATATAAACAAAGTAACTAGGGACTGCAATCCAGTTTAGCTCAATCCGACTGGATTTCACTATATCCTGGTGGATCGAGCCGGTTCAGCCAAATTGGAGTTGAACTATTGCCTTTATTAAACAATGTCAACTTTGGTGGCAAAAAAGGGTTTTTCCGGTCCCATTCGAATCATATCACCACAGATCTGTTAGGCCTGAGTACTGACCTTGGCTCAACAGATCTGGTGATATACTGACTGGAGTATGCTGATAAGCGTAAGTACAAGTATGAGAAGTTCCCTGCCTTGGAACCAAAGTACGATTTTGTCCCTGTTGTGGTAGACTGCAGGATCCTGGGGTTAGGAAGCCAAGGAATTTGGAGATAGACGACTGAGAGATAGACGGGATCCTATATAGTGCAGCAGATTTTTGATTGATTGATTGAAGCGTCTTATTGATTTGCATTAGTGCCCACATGACGAAAAATTACAGATTGTGATTGGCGGTTTACTATTGCTGCCTTTTTGTGAAATAAACGTCATTTACATATTCATTTAATATTAACAATGCCACGTTGTAACGATCGATCGTCAGCGCACGAATTCTGAAAATGCGCGGGAATGTTTATTTACATTTTTTTTTAAAGCTACGAGAGTCATCTATCTATATTGGAATATTCTCGGAATCGGTGCCCATCGAGATACTGGATCCAGCCGGATTACCGTACCTGTCCGACAGAACAGATTGCAATCCCTAAATGTTACACAGGATAGTTCGTGTAGTGTGGCATAAATAAAAGCTGTGATAGTTTTCCTTTTAAATTCATCGTATATACTATTTCCATGATTTTTTTCACATGCCGAGTAGCCACCGTTTAGCTGGCAGGGGAGGGGGGACACTTGACCATAGCAAAAATTATCACTTCAAAGTTTAATATCACGCCAACCAATTCTTGAATCAAAAAATGCTATTAGAAACCTTATAATATTTTTGAAAGAGCTATCCAACGATACCCCACACGATGGGGTTTGGACGAAAAAAAATTGCACCACCATTTTACATGTAGGGGAGGTACCCTAAAAAAATTTTTTTAAGATTTTATTCTACCGTTTTATCGGCGTCATTGATATGTATACTCATGCCAAATTACAGCTTTCTTCTAGTACTAACGGTTACTGTGAAAAGCGGGGGACGGACGGACATGGCGAAACTATAAGGGTTCCTTGTTTACTACGGAACCCTAAAAAGGAGACCGGCAGGAAGACCCCCTTTCTCCAAAACTGTTTTCGGCCACACTAGAATATATTTTCAGAAACTTAAATTGGGAAAATCAAGGATTAAATATAAATGGAAAATTAATAAACCACCTACGTTTCGCAGATGACCTCATTATTATTAGTGACAGCCCATTCAAACTCCAATAGATGTTACAATAGCTAAACATTGAAAGTGAAAAGCTAGGGCTACCTATGAACACACAAAAAACTAAAGCCATGACAAACCACTTTAAGCAAAAAATTACGATAAATTACAAGACTATTGAATACGTAAATAAATATATATATCTAGGCCAAATTATTTCACCTCAACAGCAAACTAGCAAAGAAATAAAATGAAGAATATCAGTCTCATGGATAAAATATTGGTCAATGGAAGAAGTCATGAAAAAACCGAGATTCAGAATAAAAGAAAAAAGGAAAATGTATAATACATGTATACTTCCCTTTATGATATATAGCTGCCAAACTCTAACTAGAAAAGATACCAAAAACTTGGAATTGTCAACACAACATGGAACGGAACATACTAAATATAAAAAAGTTAGACGAAATTAGATTAAATACTATTAGACAAAGAACAGAGGTAAATGACATAACACACATATATTTAGAGACCAAAAAAATAAATGGACAAAACAAGTGGTATGCAATGGCAATGGTACCCAAGAGAGGGAAAAAGAAAAAGAGGTAGGCAAGTTCGAAGGTGGGAGGATGACCTTAAACTAGTAGCAGGAAATATTTGGAGGCGAAAGGCTATGATAGAAAAGAGTGGAAATCCTTAGAGGAGGCCTATGCCAGAAGGCAAGACGACAGTGTCCATGTCTCATAAAGTTCTAATGTAGAAAATAAAACACGTATTTTAGTCCTTAAATAAAGGCTTACATTATAAGGCGAACACAAACGTATTATTAAGATTAATATTCAAAACTATTGGATTTACTTTGTAAGATCGAAACTATACAATTTACGAAGTTTTATTAACCTTGATAATAAGATTATTGCAATCTATCCATGAATTAATATCTGCCAATGTTTTATTTATGTCTGATCCGTACTTATTTTTATCAGTCCCTTTACTATTAAGGTTGTATCGTATGGTTCGCTTATCGGTATGCTTATCTTGTCGTTTATCACGCTATCGCGCGACCATAATACGGGTCCAGGGCACCCCACTCGACCAGATTCGAGCTATAATAGTTTTATTAAGTTTAATCGGGCGGATTTTGGCAGCCATCTTGTTTGAATCCATTTCCGGTGTCAGGACCGACTTCTGGTTATCAAAGTCGAGTTCAGTTACCCCCAAAAGCCCATTCTAGGATACCTCACACAACCAGATTAGAGTTACAATATGGTTTTTTTAGGTTTTTTGCGCCACGTTGGCCGCCATCTTGAATTTTGAGCAAAGAAGCCAAAATCCGGCTTGGCAACATTCAGAAACGGCCTCAGCAGGCTTTTTTACTACGGGTCATGTTGCCAAAATGGCTCACAAAATGCCATTCAACTTGAAATAATGTCATAAAACTACCCGTTTAATAGACAATGTGAACTCATAGTTGCTACGCTGACGCACACATAGATCATGTATATCTCAACACAAACCATGGCTCACCCGCGTCCGTGAGATAAAACTACTGTAAATAAATTTGGACTTACCCGAAGGTGATGGCAAACTTATACTTGATCATCTCATTGTTGACGCAAACAACATCGTCGCCGGATGTGTCGTAGAGCGTGACGCCGAGCGAGCCACGGTTGCGGTTGTCCTCCACGTGCAGTTCGAGCACGCGCTCCTCGAAGCGGTGCAGGAGCGCCACGGAGGCTGTGCTCCATTTTTTGTTCAACGGCGTCACACCAGCCAAGTGGCACTCCGTTGCCTGTGTCAAGAAATAAAAGGGATTTGTCCATCATTGACCTACAATTGCCTACTGGGTTTGCCCAAGAGGGAATTTTGGGATTTATTAGAGCGCGTCTGATTGACAACTTGTTGAGTATGAGTACCTCTACCATTTATGTTTGGACAAATTAACATATTTCCGTTGACTACGATACGCCCTGATCTGACGCCTTATAAAATGACCGTGTAACTGTTTTTAAACGTTGTTGTTTTTGTAGCTCCCTCCGGCAGAGAGTATAGATATAATCTTTTTTTCGTACTATAAAATCTTCAAAATGCAATAGAAGACGCTCGAGATCCACGTCTAGCATAGTGGCCTCCCCTACCGAGCACGGACGTGCGTTTATGCTGATGACGTAGAGATGATGCACGCAATTCGTGTTTATGTATATTTTACAGCCCGAAGGGTAGTCTCGTCAGTCAAGTGTAGTCAGCCTATTCCTCTTGCTGCTTCGGCTAAACTCGGCTTTGGCAGACCTCCGTAGTGTCTAGATACCCTAACGCGCTAGGAACGCAAGAGAAAGTGCGGTGAGAGCATGCCATGTTTTTTGCCATGATTAGCTGTCAAACATCGGTTTCGTTACACAGAACACCTTCTGTACGTAAGTACACTATTAATTATTCAGTGGTGTAGTGTGGGGACCGACCAGCGCCCTGAGCACGGTGAAGTGCGCACGCAGGGGCCGCAGCGCGCGCCAGTGCACGAGCAGCATGCCGCCCGAGTCCACGAGCAGAACGCGCACGCGCTCGCGGCCCGGCAGCTCCACCACCAGCGCGCGTGCCCAGCCCGTTTCCGTGCTCACCACGCACACCATGCCTGCAAACAAATCATGGTCTAAGAAAACAAGGTCTGACAATAAGGATCGTGACACGAGGTCGAGTTGCCGCTTTATAGTAACAAAAAAGATAATTAAGGAAAAAAAATCTGCCGTTTACATGCAAAATAAATTGTTTACGCATCAAAATTGGCATTTACTTGTTTAAGCACACAAAATAGGTCAAGTTGAACATGAATATACCTAATAATTTAACAAAATACTCATAGAATACATGAAAGTCAGGGAGTATCATAATATACTACTGGCAACACTGCTTACTCACACACACGAGCGTCATGTCAGTCTCTTTGACGTTAACTGCGATCTCGCTCCGATGTACTGATTTGCATATATCGCTCTCGGTCGGTGTCAGTTAAAGCAGTAATGCCAAACTTTTTTGCGGTGCGGTTGCTAATAAGAGTTGATGTAGGCCAGATTTTAAAATGGTAGGCTGTTCTATTCGGAACTGTAAGAGTAGAAGTGTTAAAGGCGGAATCTTATTGTTTTTCTACACTTCCACAAAACGAGTCAGTAGGCAACGAATGGGTTCACTATTGTGGAACGAAAACAACGAAAAAAATGGTACACCATACTACGTAAAGTTATTTATTTTCTTAATTTGTGCATTTTAATGTTGTTGGGGTCCTTTTTATTCAGTCAAAATATAATTTTGACACTAAATGATAAGAATAGTGATGTGACTAAGCCGATACTTGACAATTGGAATATCAACCTATTATTTGCAAAAAACCGCAATCGTCGTGTCATGTTGTTATACTGATAGAATATAGCTGGGTCTATACTTTGGTATAGATGATTAGAATTCATATTATTTGGCAGGGAGACATGCAAGACAATTAAGGCCAGATGCCATACCTTTTTTGTAATTTTGTTTTTTATACAGTCGTTTAATATAATTTATATCCTATTTTTTAAGTAAGACAACTATTTTTCCCCAAAATACAAAGTTTGAGAACCATCGATAGCAGGGAGTCCGAAGGTCGTGTCACCCACACTACTAAACGACGTTTCCGTTTGCCATACCTGGCGAAGTATATTATTGTACCATGAAACAAATTACGTCCATATGTTTGTTCCTGATATTACTGTGAAGAACCACGGGCTTTTCAATCTGTACGTTACGCCCAGATATCCTCACTCTTTACTCAGTGGCTCTATCTGATTGGCTATAATGCCGAATAGTTATCGAACTGCACGTCTGAGGGCGCTAGTCTTTGTGTATGATGCGTGTGTGCGTATGTGTTTGTGCGTGTTAGTGTAATTACTTTAGCTTGGTAACCATTGACACCATACTAGATGTCGCAGCAATCGTAAAGCTTGACTGACAACTCTATCTCAGTATATGATAATTACCTGTATGTAAAGAACAACATATTTCAGGTAACGTGAAATGAGACGTTAGTAATTCATTTTTATAGAACGACATGTGGGCTATAGGAAGTTAAATAGAAAATATGCATATTATTATTTTTATGCATATTCTCAATTTAGCTTTCATAATGATTTTGGTAATGGTTTGATGATGAATCCAGAAGGAATCGAGGGGATTCCTCAAGTGTAATAGGCACGCATATGATGTTTTTTGTATCATGTATAGTAAATAAAGCGTTTATACTTGTTGTGTTTTGATCGTGTCCGATTCTTTGTCCTATTGTGCAGTTTACTACCTCATTAACGGCTGTCATAAGTCATAAAAGATAAGCATACTTCGTAGATAAAGACTGATTGCATTCATATTTTACTGGATCACCAAGTCTAGGGATTTTGCCAAAAGTTTAAATTGCTTTCATAGAAATGTGACGTTAGGACGCATCTGCATTTTGCCCAGGGCCGTATTCGACGTTGAAACTAATTAATAATAAACTAATACCAAAACGGTCTTTATTATTGGTCCAAAAATATAAATATACAATGCCATACCGGATCGTATTAAGAGCAGAAGAAATGACTGTACTTTTTATAGGGAATTAAAAAAATGGCTCGTTAGAAACGCTTTTTATCACATTAAAGAATTGTGACATTTAATATTAATATATTTACTTTAACTTACTTGCAAAATTTATAAAACTTTTGACGTGTAAGATATTTGTGCATTATAAATAAATAAATATGAGTATGAGTAATCCCCTTATTCATAAACATTTATCAAACCTACTTTAGCTAAAATGCCGTTCTAGTGCCCGGTTCAGGTAAAACCCTAATACTAACGTCGATCGTTTAAGAGATAGGTGGCGAGAGATCAATAAAATTGCATTGTTTAAATTGGAAATAGTGATAAAATTCTTTCTAGGCTTAAGTGCAACATTTTATTATTGTCTATCTGGCTTTCGCTCTTCTAGTACGCAGTAGGTACTTATATTTGCAAAATTATCTTTTTTTTTTTTCAAAAACCATGAACAAAAGATTTCTGTAGAGAAAGAATTAACTAGAGATGGGTAAATCCTGACTTGAAGATTTAAATGATTCGAATCCGTAAGCGGATCCGAATCCTTTATCGACTCTTTATAAATCTTATCGAATCCAAGGAGTTATTAACTCCGATTCGACTCATCGGTACCGCGGGCCGCGCGAAACAGTAAATCGGTTCGGGCTCGCGGCTCGCTCGATTATCGAATCCGCGGAGTTACCCACTAGCGCCGATCCTCGTTTGGTTTGGTGGCGTCCGCCTATGTTCGGTTCCACTCGGTTCCGTGCGGCTGTGTAAAGTACGAAGGGAAATCAACCTTGTACATAAAAACCTAAATTTATATTTTTTTCTTCTCATACAATTATCATAATATATTATACGTAATATTTTTTTTTATAGGTGTGTAATGTCATAGCATTTAAAAAAATACTTAAACGAACCTGGGGATTCAAAGAGTCACTCCTTCTTATAATAAATCGGTACATCTGCACTGCCAACAAAGCCAAAAGAGCCAAGGATTTAAAAGAGTTGAAGAGTCATTAAGAAGATTCGGTACCGATAGCGGATTCGGATTTAGTGATTCGAATCACAGCAGTGAGCCGAGATTACCCATCTCTAGAATTAACACGTTGTATAAATAAATAAAGAATACATTTTTACAGAAGAATTATTATTTATTCCTAAGTGGACCCGTCCGTGGTCTACATTTATGATTTGTTGATTTATAGAATGGGTAAATTATTGAATTATGATTTGTTAATTTGATGCACGCTTTTTACATATTGCACTTATTTAAAAATCCAATAGTTACTTTTTTTTGTTTTATTTATATACAGCCCTAACGTTTACCTGAACATCTGTACAAGAAGAATAGCTTCTCAGCCACTATAGTCTCGGTAAATCACCAATTCGGTGAAATGGAACTGATGATGATTACAGCCATTACAGATAACATACGGTACTCCTAAATACTTAGCAGATTACGATGAGACTTCGTTGAAGTAGTGTATAATGCTCATCAAAATACACAAAACACATTTTGAAATGGAACTGATGATTAGGAACCTATAGAGGTATGGAGTAGGGATGTTACGGAACTTCGGTTCCGTTTCCGATAAACCAGGGGCGTATTTACCCTAGGGCCACCTGGGCCATGGCCCGGGGCGCCAATCCGCCAGGGGCGGCATAGTCCCCCCCGTGAAACGTTTTTAAAAAAATTTGTACCACCCCAAAAATTGAGACGTTAATATATTTTTATTGTATTTTTTAAATTTACATCGTTCTTTCTTGACTTCTGGGGCGGCGAAACTTATTGGCCCGGGGCGTCATATTTCAAAATACGCTCTTGCGATAAACCAAAACCTCCAATTGATTTACTCCTCCGGTTCCGATTGGATATTATATTACCAACACGTTTTGACTTGTTTTCTGGGAATCACCCCCCGTGGTTTCTGTTGTGAGACGATTACTTACTCATTCGTTTGCTTTATTTGCGATAGAGTCCGATATCCCAAGAAATTGATATATCATTTGCACTTTTTTTCCAAATTGAAATTAAAAGACTTACCTGACCTTAATAAAGTTTTCAATCTTATCTTCCTCTTCCGGTTCCGTTAAACTAAACTTAAAAACTCCGCCTTCGGCTTCAGTTCCGATAAAACCACCTCCGTAACATCCCTAGTATGGGGTCCGGCATTGATGGAACATATCAAATAACATCGGCTTCGGCTCATATAAAGCAATCTGGCTATATTAGTAACCATCGCTTAGCATTTCGTGAAGTGGTTACTTTGGTTGGATGTGTGAAAATGTTCATGTGTGTGACGTGGCGATAGGGTTTTTTTTGTATAAATTACTTATGAACGGAGTCTCTTAAAATTTTAATTGAAGTAATTTAGAACAATTGCAATTAACTACAGATCTTTTATTTATAGGTAGACAAGTAACACGCCATCACATGACGTTTATTTCGTTACGCATATCTTATCTAATTACTAATATGATGTAAGTAATTAAAATTATTCATACCGACTTCCGGAAGATGTACACTCTCAGCATTGATGGCCAAACTGTACTCCTGTTCCAAATCTTCAGTCAGTTTTTCGAAAGCGTTCTGCAAATGACACTAAAAACCAAAAACAGATTATAGTCAAAGTCCTTTAAGAGCCAGTTTAGAACTTTATTTTTGTATGTATTACTTTTAACGAAACAACATACCTCTCGAATATAAAATTTATCGGGGCTGTAAATGTGCGTTATGTACACCTCTTCCTTGGATTTTAGTTTTAAATTGTTGTTAACCATGAACAATTTCGGTTTTTCTCTCAACCCACCAATCTTCGGATACTGAAAATAAAAGCTCAATCATACCTCAACCTCATAATAACAAGAATAATTAACATATGAAAGAGGAAGAATAGGCATGATGACAAAAAAAACATGCCATTCGAACCAGTTTTTAGTGACCATCAAATGTTTGTATGGGACCAACTACAAAGCCGTCGTCTCCCGGCGAAAAAATAAACCAATAGCATTATTTTGTAATGAGCCCTTGGATCCCAGGGAGTGGTAGACGACGGGTTAAAACAACACAAAATATGAAAATGAGAGGCAAAGTGCAACATAGCTAACGAACACTAAAACGCTCCGTACTTATTCACACACCTCGTACTACCGTTGTATGGAATAAAGACAAATTTGCCGTTGTTGTCGTTAAATATTGCGTTTATGTGCATAGTTGCCATACAATTTCTTTTTTATTGAAACATGACAACTCTAGTGGTAACTTTCAATTTACATATGGCCAATAAACAAAACAACATTTTTGCGAATCTTTATAGTATAGTAGTTTTATTCTTTTAGTAGTATAGAAGTTTTTATCTTTTCATGATTTTAATTAATTTATCTAATAAATGTGATAATTAAATGATTTTCTATCCATGTAGCCATAGTATGCTATAAATTGTAACATAAGTCATCATCCCTATTGCACATTATCGTCGAGTCATTTTAATTATCTAATACGAAGCCAGCTACTGCCATGCCATTCCAGCCGATGCTAATGTGTGTGAAGCAAATAATGAACATTTTTTGGGACAACTATGGTCATAACATATGTTACCATTGTGAATGGTTGTTATATTATAAATTAGTAGGGTCGCTAGGCTGGTTACGCGACCAGCGTCAGTTTGCGACCACCTGAAAAACGAGGTTTATTCAATTAAAGATATGAATTATGATTATTCTTGCACATCCTAAAGAAACAGTGAGTTGTACTGTATGTTTATATTAGTATTATTGAATGGAAGTCTATTTAAAAAATGGGAAAATTTAAAGGATTTTTTTCAGTTCATCACTTCATCCAACTGGTCGCAAACCGGGACACCCAATTAGCAGGAAGCTAACCGACCTATGAATCCTAGTTGTAAAACAATGTATATGAATTACGTGTAATTTCGGGTTGATGAGTCGCGCTCGCTCATGGAAGGCGAGCGCATGCGCCAGACTGACTCCGTCCTCGAACGTGGTGACGTCACACACCAACGTCATACCGAAGTTAACAGTCGACCGAATCTTACGGATGTAGATCACCGCTTGCTTGCTGCAATAAATATTATTTTTAACAGTTGCTCAAAAAGTGATACTTTATGTAGCTGTATATCGTGCGCAAAGTTGGATTTTTTGCACTAGTGCGTTTTACTTTTCCCATTTTTTTAATTTACTGTTGGTCCAAGACATACATCCAACCACAGAGTTTTAGGTTCAATCAGTTAACTTATTTATTTAATAAAGCATTTGGCATTAAAAATAAACTTTTATTATATTTAAAGCATTAAAATTGCCCGACGAAAAAAATAAACAATAGCATACTTTTGTTATGTGCCCGTACATGTGCGGGATGGGTAGACAGCGGCTTAAACAAGTTAAAGGGTTATCAAATACTAAAAAATCTAAAACTGTTTTCAAAAAGTTGCCTGATTGAGTAGACCAATGACCGGAAACGAGTATTATCCGAGATAATAGAGTATCTTGCAAGATCGCAGCGCCTAAACACATTTACAGTAGAATCCGCTTATAACGACTTCGATTATAACATTTGACCGCTTTTAACGACTTCGAAATCACCACACATTAGATTTTATACCATACATTTTCAAAGCAAATCAGCCCGTTTTGTACGACGTTCTGTTAGTGCGACGTAATATCACCGGTCCCTTGACTGTCACTTTATCCGGTTTCCACCGTATTTACAAATAGATCAAATATAATTTAATTATAAAATTAAAAATAATTGTTTTATCATGTTTAAATGTTTGACTTGACTTATGTTCCTATGTCCCCTAGATGGGGCAGAGGGCTTCCACAGTGCGCCGCCATCTCGTTCGGTCTTGAGCTTCGCGCTTTAATTCGCTCCACGTCTTCCCCATGTTCTTCGCCTCTGCGATGATCGTCCGCCGCCAGGTCTGCTTAGGGCGGCCACGCTTACGCTTTCCTTGGGGATTCCAGTCTAGGGCTTGCCTCGGTATGTGATCAGGGTCCCTTCGGAGCGTATGTCCGATCCAATTCCACTTGCGGCGTTTGATCTGCTGGTCGATCGGAGTCTCATGGCAGCGTTCCCACAGTGCGATGTTGGAGATTTTCTCGGGCCAGTAAACACCGAGAATACGGCGAAGACATCGGTTGATGACGACCTGGAGCTGGCGCGAGATCTCCTTCGTAACCTTCCACGTCTCGCATCCGTACAGCAACACGGTCTTTACGTTGGACCGGAATATCTTGAGCTTTACTCTCCTAGTCATCTTCCGCGATTGCCATACAGGACGAAGTTGCGCGAAGGTTGCTCGTGCCTTGGCGATTCTCGAAACGATGTCCTCTTCGGTCCCTCCAGTTTCCGACACTACACTACCGAGGTAAGTAAATTTGTGGACCCTTTCCACAGCCTCTGTGCCAATGAGCAACGGCAAGGAGCTTGTCGCCCCGCACCTCATTTCCTGAGTCTTCCGGGCGTTGATTTTCAGTCCCGTCTCCGTTGCCTCACGTTGTAGGTCGTCCAGCTTAGCTTGCATATCAGCGCGTGTGTGACTAAGCAAGCATAGGTCGTCGGCATAATCCAGCATGCATGTAGTTCAATTAAACTACCATGTAACATAAAACCTCTCCCAGAATAGATTTTGATTTGGCTGAATGCTGATAACCATCGCAGGCATCTTGAAAAGTCTATCAATTAAAAGTTAAACTGACTTTTTAATTCCCGCCTCTTTCATTCATATTTTCAAGAATCAATAATGACGTATTGGTTTAATAATATTTTTGTGATATGTGCGATTTATACGATTGTTAACTAAAATGTATTTAAACTACGCCAGATGTAGACCAGGTACGTGCAAAGCTCACAATGACTCATTTTGTTTTGTCTCTTTTAATTACTGTTTTATTTCGTTTTGTTTCTTTGTTATTTTTTCACAACTGTATTAAAAAGCGTCGTTTGATATACGTGCAGAAGCGTCATTTTCACTCGTCCCGAGTCTTGTCCCTCGCCTCACGGCTCGAGCCAAGACAACACGGTGGAGTATATTCTGAACCCTATCATAACTACTTCATGTGAGCACATACAGAATAACTTACAAACTTGTATGAGTAGCAAATTGCGGCGTAGAACTTAGACACGTACCTCGGCTTTCGGCGATTTCAGCGCTTATTATAATAAGGACAAACATAACACTTACTTATTTATGATGTTTTGAATTAGGTAAGAGTCTTCACTAGTCCAGTTCCCACATTTGGGCTCACAGTTAGCCAAGCAGCAATTGATGGCCAATGGTGGTGGCGACTGGACTCTGCCTGGTTGCAGGAGACGAAGCCTATGCATAATAATAAAAAAAGTATGATCTCTGGATTTGAACGAGTGATATCTACCTTTTGTACTGAAAACTGCACGCTGTAAGTATAACCACGTTAGCACCCTATCGAATATTCATGGGATTATCAACTCTATTATTTTGCCAGTAGACTCATAATGGGTAATGAGAGGAAATGTATAAAACATCGGAATATGTACCAACAAAACAAAAATAAAAAGTACAATGTGCCATTTATCTCTAAGGAGAGATTTCTCCTTAGAGATAAATGACATTCAGAATCAACTGTTTTAGATTCTGGTCTTATACCAACAGTTTGATAATGAATAATCAATCATAGTGGTTTATAAAGAGCTTAGGCTTTCAAAATTAAACCACAAAATTACTGTTAAGTACCAACCAGTAGTACCTATTGTACTAGACGATCGCTTTCAGATGGCTGTTACCTCCCGGCCCGCTTCCCTGCTCCACCGTTGTCTCCATCGTCAGTAGTAGTAATTGTACCTATAACGTCATTTTGCGACGGCCATTTCGAAGCGAACGGCTAGTATTAACGGAAAAGCTCACTGTTAATCCTAAAAATAATACAAACAATCATATGGGTTATGGATGCATACTTATCAACTGGTACAACTTCAGTGCTCCCAAAATCAATACAGAACACCGTGCACAGCGCCTTTTCTGGTTTCCTGCGATCGATGCTCACGATACGACAGCGCTGCCACATGTTATCAGTCTTATTAAACGCCAGGTACAATTTTCCTGTAAAAATATTTAAACTGAATTAAATCTTACAGCTACATGGCGAGACGCTACTATAAAAATAAGGGTCTTTATGCCCGTTTATTAATAATTAAACCTTAACTCAGTTAATGCAATAGCGTTGAATCTATCCTGCGATCTTTACGGGATCTGAACTTATTATTATACGGGAAACGCGGGAATGAGCCCTAGGCACCCTCCCGGGAACTAAGCGGCCTACCGATAGCGTCTAGCCCTAAATTAATCGGGGCGCAGGAGTAGGGACATTACGAGGGCTTCTCGGGATCCAAGCAGCCAGCGGGTAGCGGGTCGGGTTAAGGGGAGTCCCTACGGTACGCGGTTGAGCGAGACGGGAATACGGGGAGCTATCAGGGCTTCTCGGGATCCAAGCAGCCGGCGGATAGCGGGTAGAGTCGGAGGGGTGCGCTACGAGGGCTTCTCGAACTCTGGCTCTCTGCGGGCGCGCGGCGGCTTATATTCGCTCTCTCGGTGTGAGGCGGGGGCGGTGCGGTGTGAAGCTAGTTCCCCTCATCAACGTCGACGTCGCTTGCTGCGTCACAATGATCATGAATCAAATTATTTTAAATTATTTTTTTTTTGATTCGTGGTTGAGAGCACAGTCCATTTTCCTGTGTATTAAATGATTGACGTCAAGCAATTATTATTATTATTGTATGTCTTTTCCATATCTACCATGGGGTCACGGACCTTTGGAAGGCATGCGTGGGGCCGAAGCCAACAGCGCAGAGGCCCCTTTAAGCCAAAAATGATCTAAAAGCACGGGATACACATGGCGGATACCATCACCGAACGCACAACATCATACATCCGGAGGTGGTTCCCGCCAGGTGCAAAGACTATTGGAGTGCAGCTCTTTGGCTACGATGGCAACTAAGGTCATTGGGATATTGAGTTGAATGTTGGATGGACTGGATAATGGGTTATGGGAGGAGACTAGCGGACACCTGCCGTGACAATTAGTCTCGGAATTGTAAAAAGGCAGGCGGTGACTTGCCTGCTCGCTGAGTGGGCCCCACATAACAGTGCGACAATGAGGCAACATCCCTTAGAGCGGCTGTAAGGTTGTCGAGAGGTGAGTCTGCGGTAGCCAGATCCCGGTAATCCGTTCAGCAGGCCGCCGGCGTTATGACATTTTACACTTCCAACCTGGGGCATAAGTTCCGCTCTTGCGAATCCACTCTGACCAGCCGGTGAAGGCAAGCACAGAGGCGAGGGCCGGATACACGGACCCTCTGGAATAGGGGTACGCGGTGTCGCCACTCACCGTCAGCTCGCCACAAGCTGCCACCGCGGGTTTATTATTATTATTATTATTGGTATGATGTGGACCTTCTATGCCGCCTCGACCAGTATTTTGATCTATTGTGGCAGCCTTTAAAGTTCTTTGATTAAACCCGTTGCCTCCAGAAAATTCCAGATTCTTTGGGTCACGCAACATTAAAAAAGGCAATAATATCTACTACCCAATGCACGGTACGGTTTGAACTCACCTTCTGTAAGATGCGCTATAGATGGCTTAGGCGAGGAAATGGAGTTTTTGAACTCTCGCTGCATGTCTTTGACCACACTTTGATGGCAGGCTCGTTGAACATAGAAATTATGAGGATCCACAATATGTGTAATGTAGATTATCTCCTGAGAATCTGTAAATAATATAGTTTATGGGATATAACTTCCATATCAGTTATTCACAGAGGATACTTCGAACTTCGTATCGTACCGTCGAAGTTCGGAGTACAGGAGCAGTAATGGTCAGTATTAAAAGTAAAAACCGAACCTTTCGAATTATACCTATATTGGTATAATTCGAAAGGTTCGGTATTGGATCCAAAAGATTGTTAGGAGAAAATCAGTGTTAATTAAACCTATAACTTACAAAAGGGAGATATAATATCCATATAACAATATCAATAAATAATGAATGAATATTACCTTCGTGAAGTTGTTTTGGGACTCTGCTCTCGCTGAAAGGTTGTACTGGTTGTACAACTGGCCTACTAAACGCTTCACCTGTAACATAACAAGGTAGGTGATAAACATACCAAAAAGAAACTAAGTTATGTGAATTTTAAGGAGACAAATGTATTTGAACATGAATTAATTACAAAATAGTGTTATATGTTACTTGTTATTACTGGTTTAGGTTTTTTTTAATTTTCATTTTATCTATATATTTATTGATTGACGACATTAAACAATAATGACAGAGCTGAAAACATTGGCGAGTCGCCTGATGGCAAGCGATGACAAGGCTTAAGATGTAGCTCGCTGGTTCGGTAATAGCCTATATTCGTGCTGAATTGTCCACATCTAGGTATAGTCTTACTGAATCGCGTCGCGCCGCTGATGTGAGACGAATCGCTCCCGATGGAGTTGAGCGACGATGTGGAGCCGGTCTTACTGCGGAACTTCGGGACCTGCTGGTAGAATGGCAGCGACTTCTGAGGCGGTGGGGTTTTTTCAGCTTTCTGTCTCTTTTGACGGACATCTATAAACAGTAAAGACATTATTGTAAGTTAGTATTCCCGGTAGTTCTAGAGAACTACTAGCACATGACACGAAGTTTCTTGCCACGATTGACCGTTTGAATCCCTCGTGTGCACACCGACAGTGGCACGATTGCTGTCTTGCGAGGAATAGGGTTATGGACAATTCTTTTATAGGTTCGTAATGGAAGTAAACACGTACAGACTAAAAATTTTTTTTTCGCAAACTATAGTAGTTACAAAACTAAAAAAAAATTTTTTTTTTTAATTTTCGTTTTGAATTCCGTGTCAAAACGAATATTCACCGTGGCCGTCATATTATGACGTCAGTAAGCTGCATTCAAAAACATAGCAGTCATAAAATATACTAAAATATTCTTTGGTAGCGATAGCGACAATCAATGATTGATGTAGAAAGAAGGAGGATGTATCAGATGACTGATATGGATGTAGCACAATTCTGACATCGCATAATTAGTCGTGCTGTAGGTATGTACATTGGCGCCAAAATTAAATTAATCCGATAGGCTTGAATACACTGATAACATTTCGGTGACACAGGCCGGTGACAAATAATACGCGATGAGGGACATGTATTTCGCACATTGTATTTCGTTCCCACATGCGTTGGTGTCTATGTTTGCATCTCTTTCGCACATCTATGTATGTGTGTATTGCCGGCTCCAGTCTTATCCTTACTTCCTGATGATTGACATTTGGCATTACAACTGGATGACGTTACATCACAGATAACCTCATCACACACTGCCTATTTGAAGTCACGTGACACAGAATAAAAAAGTGTTTTAATACATACTGCAAACATAAAATATTTTTGGACGTATTAATAAAAAATTGAGAATTCAAAAATAATTAATTAATATTAAACTTTAATTTAGTCCATGTTTTTATCTCGATCCCTGGCAAGTACCCCATTGAACTAATCCCAAGACTAGCCTCTTGACAAACAAACAAATCACCGACTGTTTTGTCTGCCAAGCCTATTTGACGATTACGTAGAAACCATAACAATTACAATGTAACTACTCTGATAAATATAATTGCCTAACCCGCCGCCCAAGCAAAAATACGAGGTTGCTAATCCACGCCGCGTAAGTTTTAAATAAATTAATAATATATCTTCGATTTCTTATAACGTCGGTGGCAGGTGGGTCAGTCCCTTGGATTATTTAAGACAGGAGACGGCTTCAGCGCATCTTTCCAAACAAAACATTTCGCTAAATTTTGGTGGGGACGAGGTAACACACATCAAATATAAAGAAACTACGCACACTTGCAAAACATTATTCCATTACTAGAATAGAATGGAATAAAATTCGACGTTACAAGCCAATTACACTAGATCAATTTAAAGGTCACATTTCATAGAAGTTCTTATAGAAAGTAGTCCTTGTGTCCCGAAATATCATGAAGGCTAATGTCAAAATAGAGGCCAAGCGTGATGGTCAGGTAAGAATGTTTTTAAATCGACTTTGTAATCGATGCTCGATTTACGATTTTAGTTAAAATTTTAATTGTGCACAAATAGAAAATAATAATTGGTGCGAAAACATACGTGCAAGTGAAATGATAATTAATCTTTTCGTAAATTTCATAAATTAAAATGTTTTTTTTACACCCGTAAACAGCACAAAGGCATTTTGACGGAGCTCTTCACACGCCGGGAACGATTTCGAGACTGACGTATAAACGTACAGTAAAAACTCGTGACTTTGCCCATTGAATATGTTTAATGTGCAGTGTGTTTTTACGCCCTTGCCCACCCCATCACATTTTAATAAAACTAACCTATCACAAAACTGGTTGCAGATACCTTTACTTTTTACTGTGGTTGAAAGCTAAACCTACTGCGGACAACATTAATCAATTTTGTTGTCCGTAGCTATCGATAGTCAAGTGTGAGACAGCGTTGAATACCGGTATGTTTTTGGTGGGCCAAAAAGTACGAAAAAACTTTAGAGCCATCTTGGTCTGTGAATGGCCTACAGGTATATAAATAAATAAATATTAGAGGACAATAAATAAATAAATAAATATTAGAGGACAATCTTACACAAATCGAACTAGCCCCACAGTTAAGCTCAAGAAGGCTTGTGTTATGGGTACTAGTCGACGATATATTTAATAGATATAAATACTTAAATACATAGAAAACATCCAAGACTCAGGAACAAATATTCATGCTCATCACACAAATACACTTTTAGTCTTATATATTTGAGTCAACATCCCTATTAACAGCAGTTACTAGGGATGTTAAGTCAAAATTTATTGCTATGCAAATTATTATCCAAAAGAAAGAAGACATAAAACTATGCGAATTGGTGAAAATCCCATTAAAATATCTCAAATAATAACGAAGCTACAACCGTTAGAATATTTTGAATTAGAGTGAGAAAGCGCTACAAATCAGTGACGTCACTGACCTAAAGCGCCATCGTAAATGACAACCGTTCAATACAGAGGTGCGCTTTGCGAAAAAGGGACAGTACATGCCCCCACTTAAACTTTGAAGACTTGTAATTATATATAACGAGAGTCCCGTAGCGGCGTCTCGACGCCGCTAAAATACGGAAATTCCGATAGTTATTCAGAAAAGGAACAACTATAGGTATAGAGAGATTTCTGTAATTTGTGCCTCTTTTAGGAACACCAAAAATATTTGAAAAAGGGGTCTTAAAAATCGAGTTCCTCGGGCAGATATAGTTGCAGGGCACCAGTGATTTGGGTGCTCTATCTAGCGGGTAGTCTGCCCCGGAACCTGTGGCCCTCAACTTTTCCCGTCATAATATTTTTCTACTGGCAACCCGAAAAACTTCGTGAGAACTCCCCTTTCTTCACAGTACCGGCTTCACGATGCGCCTCAGGTAAGGAGGGACTCTTTTTCTAATTGCTTCCCGATCCGGGAAGCGAGGATTCTTTCCAACATATTCCCGGTCTCGTCCAGCAATACCATGGGCCTCCACCCGGAAGGGGAGATCGCTGGGCGATTTGCCATTCCGAAGATAGAAAAGTTTTCTAAAGGCTAAATCGCCAATAGTAGTACTCCCATCGGCGATCAAGGCACTGTTAAGGTCAACAAAGATGCCAAGAGACTATAACAGAGATGGACATTGGACGTCCACGACAATGAATGGCTTAAACCTAAAGAGGTTTTCTCTCAAAATTTTGAATATGCGAACAGTTTATATAATTATAATTTTTATTGAAGTAAAAAGGTCATGACAATTTAATACTGGCATAGAAGAAAAAAAAATGTTGAATTAAATGACGATACAATACTTGTCATTCATGTAAACATTGTAAAAAGATCGATTATTTTGTATCTTGTTAATTTTCTTGGGGTTGTGGATATATGTCGCCAACTCCAACCGTATATTTTCTCATACTGAAGAACTTACTACAGGTTTGAGTTCAGTGCCTTTACCATGAGTTTGCATGACCGTACTCGCTAGCGACTGCGTAAACGATTTAGTATGCCGATTCTTAGTTCTATTGCGTAACCGCCAGAGGCGCTGTACTTTTGCCAATACAATTTTTTACGCAGTCGCTAGCGAGTACGGTCATGTAAACTCATGGTAATGGCCAGAGCTCGGAATAGGTAGTGCCTATTTACCTAAACTTCACGGGAGGACGTAACTAAGAGTGGTTACAACCACCTAAAATAATTACTTCTTTTATTGAATGTGGGGTTTCCCGGGATTTACTGTATTATTCTAGAGGCTAAATACAATTCTCTTTACTTATAAATCTTGTTATATTGCATATTATTTGTTTAATTACCTTTAAATAACAATCAGTCATTAAAAATATAATATGGATCAAATTGAATCAAAAGGATTCCGAAATTTTATACTTTTTAGTTGACTTAGACAGATTTATACTCCTTTCTTCCATGACAGGGGACCTGTGTCCAGCATTAGGGCGTAGGTATATAGATTGGTGATGAGACAGAACTATAATATCGTATAGAAAATTCCGACATTCATTCCGACGTTTTGAGTCCTTTACAGCACTCGTGGTCACGGAATGTATTTTAAATTCATTATACGCGATATAATCGGTTGAAAAATAGTTTTACTACCATCATATTAGAAATAAATTAGAATACATCTGTACGATATCTTCTATGCCATATCATAGTTCTGTCTCATCACTAATCTATATACGTCCTACTGCTAGACACAGGTCCCCTCTCATGGAAGAAAGGAGTATAATTCTGTCTAAGTCAACTAAAAAGTATAAAATTTCGGAATCCTTTTGATTCAATTTGACCCATATTATATTTTTAATGACTGATTGTTATTTAAAGGTAATTAAACAAATAATATGCAATATAACAAGATTTATAAGTAAAGAGAATTGTATTTAGCCTCTAGAATAATACAGTAAATCCCGGGAAACCCCACATTCAATAAAAGAAGTAATTATTTTAGGTGGTTGTAACCACTCTTAGTTACGTCCTCCCGTGAAGTTTAGGTAAATAGGCACTACCTATTCCGAGCTCTGATTATGAGTCAGTGTATTAAGTAACTCTAATATATTGTTTTTCATGCGATTATGCATGTAATTAATTGCTAGAACTTTAGGGGCTGTAATGCGTTGATTTTAATTGACATAAGTCGTTTTGATTTGGAGATCATTTAGCTCTTGTAATATCAGAGTCCCATATATACGAACTAAATCTGTCAAATTAACAGCTCATCATAATCACGTAGAAGCATATACTCTATTTGTAACTACGATCGTAAAAATAAAAACTGAATAATGCGAAAACGTGCTTTATCTTAGCCACGATAAGATTCAAATTGTAAAATATGTTCATTAATATTAGCTTCAATTTCACCCAATGTCAACGGTATAAAATGAGACGTCTATGCCAATGACGTTGTCAAATATCGTAATATTGACAACTGTCTATAGAGTCGCCTCACCATACGTCCTTATTATATCTTGACCCTAAGATTCTTGACAAATACGTGCATATATACGTCAGCAGGCATTGTAAATATCTACATGACTCTGGTCTGGTTCATAAGTTTAACTCTCACCCCCAAATTCATCAATTTTAGGCATGATTTAAGGGACAAAAAGTATCACTCGTGTTAATCCAGGCTAAAAACTCTATATATACAAAGTTTCATCATAATCCGTTCAGCCGTTTTTGCGTGATTGCGTAACAAACATATGTACAATATTAAGTAGAATATTTTGTATGATTTCATTACAAATGTATACTTTTTAGATTTCTACCTGTACTTGTAGTATATAACGATATTACTTGCCTAATTTCATAGTTCTAGGTCAACGGGAAGTACCCTATAAATTTTGATTCCCTTGAGTGTCGAAATATAAGTTTTTTTGCGACATAAACGCCCGTATCTTTCTTTAACGTTAACTTAGAAATATGTTTTTTTCACAGCTTCAAGGAACTGTAGACCTTAGTATAAGGTTTTAATATTAACTCGATACCTCCATCCCTTCCCGAGATAGAGGGTCGTGACAGACAGATAGACAGATGTACAACAAAGTGATCCTATAAGGGTTCCATTTTTTTCCTTTTGAGGTACGGAACCCTAAAGATTTAAAAGTTTGTAAAAAGCTAGCAGCTAGCTATACGATTGCACGGTACTGTTTTTAACAACGTGGCAGAACTTTGTCCTATGCCTTTGGCAGAGGCGTAAGTATATCAATGGCATCTCCAATCTTAAATGCTCTAAGGTCAATCCAAGTCATTAGCGGCGAATGAGTTAAGGATTTCAGTTTTATTGAACAAATGGGAATTACTCATTTCAATATTTCAGTATTTTTTTATAACATGTCTGTCTTCCCTCCATCATAGCTGTAGGTAATAAATAAATATTGCCGGTATCTGTCAATACTTTTAGTAATATTTTAAGAAGTAAACCTTTGGGGAGTTCTGGTGGATAAACAGGAGCAGAAGGTGGCGGCGGAATCTCAGTTTCCTCATTTAGTTCTGTGGTAGCACGCAAAGTGTAACCAGATTTAGCATTTCCTTCCAAGTGTATGTAGTCACTGATCAGATTACAGACAACATCATTGACAGCAACGCTGAAAATACAGTAAATAAACACCTACAAAAAAAATCACAGCATGTATTGTTTATACGCAAATAGTAAAAACAAATCTCTCACTTCAGATTTTCATTCTTCAAGTCGCTTTTATTCAAATACCAAGGACATTCGGCGATCTGCTTAGCATCTTCCAGCAAGATGCACAAATTTAACTGAAATCACATAAAAGTTACAAAACATACATTTTATACAATACCAGTTTAATTTCAATTACATGTAATGATTACTTACTTGTTTCATCTTCTTTTTATCTAGTGAAAGTGTCATAGTATTCAATACTTCTTTAGCCTTTTTGATCGTTTTTGTGATATCTTCTTTCACTTTGTAGAGAGATTGTTTTTCAGAGCATTTTAACTTAGTAATAATATCTGTAACTTCACTCTTATGTTTTTGTACCACTGAATTTAGTTTCGAAAAGTGTTGTTCAACTGTGGCAATCATTTGTGTCAGCTCTGAAGCTGATCCAGTTTCGTTTTCTATGTTATATAACAAGTGCCCCACATCCTGTAATTTAAAAACGTAGTTAGAACATTAGTAAAAAGTACAGTACTTCTTCGACAATCTAATAAGCTCCTGAGGGGCTCGAAATCGAAATCCGAACTTCGTATCGTGCCGTCCCTTTCACTCTCGTGTTATACACTATATGAGTAAAAGGGACGGTACGATACGATGTTCGGAGTACACGGCCAGTACCTAACTGAAAAATATGGATACCTACCACTGCAGTTTTCGTAAGTCTTCTGAAGGTTTCATCAACCTTTGGAAACAACTCATTCAGGTCTTCCAGAAATCCTTCATTCTGAAAAATAACATTTAAATTGAGTTCACTACCAGTTACACAATATAAAAAATCATATGAAAATATTCTATCATAATTAAGGCAGGTGCTCACCACTTCTTGCATAGATGCTACATTGTGGTTCTTGCATGATTTTTCGCCTCCCACCATGAGGCAGTCCATACAAATAGACTTAGCACAGTCCTTGCAATAATAGTCAAGTGTCTTATCACTATGGATTTTGCACTTGTTGCATTGGATCAAGGGTTCTATAAAGATACAGAATAAAATTGTTACACAATTTAATTTGAAAAATTTTAGACAAATTAAAAGCTGTGTTACAGAAATTGAAGCTTTTAATTAGTTTATAATTTAATTGATTCCATTGTGACAAAAACATTTATCATACAATTTAATTAGGTATACAATAAAATTATTTATCATGCCACATTAAATTGTAGACAAATTAAAAGCAATCAAAATCATACCTTCACAGTTATTACATTAAAAAAAGGAATTCAAACCAGCTGGAGTTGGAGAAGCAAATATGAATAGAAATATTATTTACATATTTATACATCATATTTACTACTAAACAAACCTATATTTTGGAGCACATGAGTTTTGAAGACTACAAAGTTTTTATGGGTTTTGTTGAAGCAGTTTTCACATAAGATTGTTTGACACTGTTGGCACATTTTTGAGGTAAATTGGTGACATTCAATACACTGTCCTGCAACATGTTCAAAGCATGTTAATTAAACAAAAAGTGAGAGCTTCTCATATTGCACACATTTTTTATCAAACTGGTACCTGATGTGTAATCAGTGTTTTGTATAATTGACTTGAGATCCACAAAACAACTTTCACTGTTATCATTTTTATTGTCTGCTTCCTAGAAAGTAAAGTGTACATGTATTTTTTATGGAAGATTTTTTAGGTAGATAGAAAGCCACCAAGAATCCCAAGTAGACAATAAATAGTGTATTATCTTACAATCATAAGTTCCATTGCAAGCTCTCCAAGCATAAAAATGTTGACAGGGAATGTTTTATAAAATTCCTTTTTATTTTTTTCAAGTTTGGCCGGGTCCTTTATATTTATGTCAGAGCTTTGATGGCACACCTTGCATTCAATGGGCTCTGAAAATCTGATGATGCTTTTTACACATGTCTCGCACATGGTATGGCCACACACAAGGAATAAGGGAATGTTGCCTTTTGAATGAGGCCCAAGACCTGAAAATAATGGGTATAGTTGACAAATCTACATTTCACCACCTTCCAACTTATTTCTATAGTTGCCTGTCACCATGAACTGTTTCTCCAATTTAAGTTCAATTTTGTTCACACGACTGAGTTATTTCAATCCTCTTTAATTAAATACTTTTGAATGGTCCTAAATATCAAGCAATCTGGTGTTCATTTTCAGTGTGCCATTACCACCACTGGTAACATTCCTATTCTTGCACAAAAGATCCCACTGGATCGAAGTGCATCCGCAAGGGCCCTCATCTAAACAAGATAAAAACTTTCCTAATCAAAACCAGTCCCAAAGTTTATAACGGATCGCGTGCGGCCCCGCGTTGTTTAGAGTATGCCCTAAGAATCCCAATAAAAACCTTACCTGAAAGCATGAAGGTGTTTACAGCTAGTGGAGGTTGCTCCCAGCCCTGCCTAGAAGGGCTGGGAAAAACTCATGGCATTTTTAAGTGTATGGACTACACCTACATCATTTGGCTGTCAGGACCGCTTAGATCCTTTATAATTTATATCATTAAAAGAACATAATATCGACTACATTCCACATTTTCCACCTAATACCTATGCAACGGAATTAATACCAGAAGGTCTACCGCGAACCGAAATCGAACAAAGTTGCTAATTCGTGCGAGAGAGAGGGAGATATTCGAACTCCGTTCGTTTTCGGTTCGCGGTAGCCACTGCAAACATTTTCATATCCAAGAAATATCAACTCAAAATTCTCTGAGTTTCGAATTTTGCTAACCCAATGCTGATAAGTTTCTAATAATAATGCTTAGAATACAGTCAACATTCCAGGTATAGATACCTAACCTTCTGTAAAAAGCTAAACACCACTAGGTTCAGAACAAAAGGGTTAAAATATTTTACTGGCATGATTAAGATAAGTTGTACTTATGCCTAATAATTACCTACACAAACTTGTTTTGTTGCACTATAGTTAGGGTGCGTGGTTGCCTCTTCCCATACGAAACATCAGAGTAATTACTTATAGAATATGTACAATGGTCATCAACTTTGTCATAACGAAAAAGTACATAGGTGTATAAACATTTGAACCTAGAAGCAAGTAATAAATCTCTATTATACTCACATGTTAAATTGTACAGCTGACTGCAATTTGGACAAGTCTTTTTGATATTTACGTCCATGATTGTTAAAATATCGGATTATGATTTAACTGTATTTTGCTATTTCCATAATAAGTACTATTAAATTTGTACTGATAAGCTTAAAATGAGTTTTTAACGTAACAAGCGTAAGAACGGTAGCTTAAAAACCGTATATCAATTTTCCAACAACAAAATTTTAATTGTCGCCGCGAAGCACACCGTATTCATAAACAACAAGAAAAGAAAAGAAAATATTGTGCACAGATAACATAAAACAAAAGAATATCAGAATGCGTCACATCACATCATCACATAGTTCATGGAAAATAAAGTACCAGCTGACCAACATACAGAACTAAGAAAAAGTGCCTACACACGTAACAATCTGATTGATATTTCTATAATCGCAAAAATTTATTTAGTAAGCAAATAAAGATAAATAACAATGCCTGACTTGGCTCTACGTAACATCTCATAAGTTTTTGTGATGATAGAGTTTCGAGACTTGGCCTATTTTTTAATGGAACGTATTTTGTGGGATAACATATTTTCAGTTTCATTTAATATAATAAATCGCTCATAATAAGGGCATTTCCAGACTACCCGATGCGATATCAGTGTAGGATCCTACACCGATACTGCCGTCTCAAGAAGAAAAACCATAAGTGACATTTTTTGCAAAATGGACTAATTACCAGCCTTGTAATCAGGAAAAAAAATGTGATCTTTCTCTCTAGGAGATATAGTACTATATCTTTTGTAGATCACGATTTAGACAACCACAAGTGCATAATTTACAAGAAATCTAAAGTTTTTTGTCTTTATCTCGAAACTTACTTTTTGTCACTTATGGTTTTTCTCCTTGAGACGGCAGGATATTGCTGTTCACATTGACCAATAATATCGGACCGATATGGCCATTTTGTTGCCAGTTTCGGTCGTAGTGGTTATAATGGGGCCGGTTACATGATTTTTTTTATTACAATACTGGGTTGCCAATATTATTGTGGTATTAGAATTTTGCTTGGTTAAACACCACCGATATCACTCACCTATCAGATCCTACACCGATATCGGATCCAGTAGTGTGAACACTAATCGGTTTTCCATACATTTTTATCGGTGTCGTATCTTACACCAATATCGGATCGGATAGTCTGGATACGCCCTAATTTATTTTCCATTTTGAAGATATTATTCCATATTTTCACTGAAGTTACTTAACTTTTCAATTTATGTAAACTTTTAATTAAAATATTTAGCGACACTCAAAGGCACGTTTAAGGCAATAATATTAAATTTCAGAGGGCCTACTCCGAACTTCGTATTGTGCCGCCCCTTTCACTCTCGTGTTATACACTATATGGGTGAAAGGAACGGCACGATATGAAGTTCGGATTTCAAAGTTCGTAGCAAAGAGAATATAACCACTACGTTCTAGTTCGTAGTAGCCTCTCAGAATAAATCTTCCAGTAATAAGCTAATGGCTATCATTATTAGATTACTAATATAATTTTAATTTCTAGATGTAGATGTAATCTTAAGTTAAGATTACATCTAGAAATTAAAATTATATTAGTAATCTAGCCCCTCAGGCGTGTAAAACTCACCACGTTAAGATTCTTAACGTGGTGACTTCGTTTGTGGTCGCGGTAGTACCTCAGTCGCGGTAGCTCCTCAGGGGCTAAGATGATCGCCTATATGTCGGACATATAGCATTCGCCGTTCTAACCTGTGGCGCTACCGCGATCAGCAAACGAAGTTTTCCCTCTCTGTCGCACTTGCAAGTTTGCACATAAGTGAGACAGAGAGGGAAAACTTCGTTTGTGGTCGCGGTAGCGCGCTCAGCGTGACCACTTTTAGTAGTTTCCTACTTTTTTGGTAGTTTTGTGGGAATTTTTTCAACCTTTTAGTAGGAGAAAATAAGTGAGTAGTTTTTAGTAGTTTATAGCAATCCACAATTGGCTGCTTGACAATTTTTGAAAATCTGTTTCAATATGTTAAAAATGTTGTAAATTAAACGTTTCAGCTTTTAAGAAAACATATATTTGTTTACTTATTATGAAATCCATACTTTTAGAATTTCATTTAAATTTTCGCGCTAAAACGCGATCCAGTCCATATTTCTATACCACGATAATATTGACACCCCATTATTGTGATAATAATAACCGTGTATCTGACCGCTATGGGAGATCATAGCAATACTGCAAGTTATAAGATTTGCAAGATAGGGATATGATGACCTTGGTTGTCTCGCTCTATCTCGAAGCTGTCCCTTTGCATGATTGAGTGTTTTACTGACATCCTTTCCCTTTCGCACTCACTAACTTACTAGCAAAGGACGAATGCTTGTTCCGACTACGATATATGTACAAGATTTATACACAAATAATTGCGATTTAAACACAATCAAGCTTGATTTAGTTAGTCTAGTAGTTTCTAGTAGATTATGAAATTCATTTGGTATTTTTTAGTAGTTTTCTGACTACTCTTTTAGTAGGAACGCCGATTTTAAAGTGGTCACGCTGCCTACGCTACTGTCACTCTGTATTGTGTGTTGTTTGTGGTTGTTTGTATTTACTTGTTCTCTTGCCTTTAATTATACAATATCGATCTAAAACAATGTCATTAATTAAAAAAACACGGAATGACGCTATTAAAGCGGCAGTTACATCCTATTTGGAACGCCGGAATTACCCAGTACGTATAATTCCATTAAATCAAACCTATTTAATATTCTTGTATTCTAACCGTATTTTTTTATTAACTTTTAGGATACAGACGTTTTCAACAATAACAATTCCATAAACCAAAGTGTTGAACAAATGGCTGTTGCTACAATCGTCCAATGCGAAGCAAGTCGCGCCAACTCTATATTATTTTCTTGCATAAACAACGATCCTGGACAATATGACGTACAATATTCAAGGTAACTAATAGCTTTTGATTAAAAGCCGTTGTCTCCCGGCGAAAATAATAAGCAATACCGTTTTTTTTTGTAATGAGCCCGGGGATCCCAGGGACCGGTAGACAACGGGACACCAGCTAGTACTACCTTACTTTCACATAATAATAGACTTGCAAGGCTTCTCATCCAATCCAAAACTTCACTTTTATTTTAACTTTTTCTTTTTACAGATTAGTAAACTTCATAAAAGAAATCAAGAAAGAATATGTCAAAAATGAACTTTTAGCATTATTAACACCTTTACTGTGTCACATGTATTTGGAAATGCTGCGAGGTGGCCATGGCGGAGCAGCCCAAATGTTCTTAAAGAGACATTCTGTCTCATTGCCTCAAAAGGACTTATCTTTCCATCAACCCATTGATGGCAACTTGCCATCTGCCTTATACAGGCCAAACAGTCTGGAGCAATTGTTTAACTCACTACAAAATGGTACCATTGACAATGAAGCACCTGAAAAAGATTACATGAATCAATTACTTGATGATATAGGCTCAATATACACACTGCAGGATGTGGAAACCAGGCCATCCATTGCAGCATTTAGGTAACATCAGCAACTCACATGAACATATTTGCCTAAATTTTGTGATACCTCTGTTTTCATGACAGAAGAATCAATATAGATCCAGTCATACTTGCATAACTATGGTTCACTTGACCATAGTTATTGCGCATATAAGACTTAGTACAATGCCCCAAGGGCCTGTTTTAGATTTAAGTTAGTATTAATATTATTTAAGTTATTGTTATTGAACTATTATTATTGCTTGTACATAAATGAGATAAGACTTGAGAGAATTTGGTTATATAATGTTGGTTTTGTTTCAATGCATAGGTACACTATAATCAATATTTTGTTTCAGGTCATGTAAATATGATATATTCCTATCACAGGATGCACTCAATATGCTGAAAGCTTACCTAGCTAAGCACAGCCATGTGCTTTTAATACAAGTTTTGCAGACTTGGTTTCACATTGATATCAATAATGACACTAACAAGAAAGATTCTGTGAGCTGATGTTTTGTTTTTTATGTACCATATTAGTTAAACGATTAGGTCTCATCATCATGTATTGAGACAATCCAGAGAACCCACATAATAGGTGTAAAAGACCCCAAGGTCGTAGATTAAGCCGTCATCTCCCAGTGATGGGTATCTCCAGGCACATAACAAAAGAACGCTATTGTTTTTTTTCTCCGGGAGAAGACGGGTTAAGAAAATATATGCAGTAGCATGGGGTCCATAGAATTTTGTTATCACAAGCTCATCTATTTTATGGCAATTGAGCAGCATATTTGTATGCTTTTGAAGAAAAACTGAATTGCCAAGCCATACTGTTATGGATATTATGCTTGATGCCATGCAACTGGTATACACTGTACTACTGTACTATATTTAAAAAAACAGAATGTAGAATGTTGGCATGATGGCCCAATCATTATTATTTAATTATATTTATAATCATGTCTGTTCACAGGAGGATGATGATGATGACCACTCTAATGAAGGAATTAATATAAAATCAGAAGAGAAAGTTACTGACACCAATGGTTTGGAATATTGTGATTAGTCTATTATTCATTAATTTCATTATCAATTATTATATTTTTAATAATCTTAAATTTTATCTGTTAAATTTACGTTTTATATAAACGTTCATAATTTTAATCTGTATTTCCATTGTTTATAGACATATTTTCCAAATGCAATGGCCATGCCGAATATCAGAGTGTGGATAGAGAACTAAGGGACTTGCAGGATGCAATAAAAAGTGTAAGGGAATCAATGGCACCTCTCAAGTTGTATAAAATAGCTGCACCTGACACTTAGTGAGTATTCAAATATCATATTGATTTTTATAGGAAGGGTCTCTTTGTCTTTGTCTTGGATATTTATTAATAAGGCTTTAGCAGCGAGAGATTACAATTTGGCGAACCTGTATAAAACAGCGGAGTTTTTCAGAATAAATTGATATTTATTCTGAAAAACTTGGCTGTTTTACAGTTTATGCACCAAAAATAATTTGTTGTCTCTGTGGAATAAAATATGAGGTTCCTGCCGTTTTGCTCTGATAGACGACGACGTGTTTAGAAAATAATGATGATACATTGCCTCCCTTTTTCAGTTTGGTATGCGCTAAGACGGATACGAGCTGTAATGTACTCTGTGGAGGGTTCAGTAATTCAGAGATAAGATTGTGGGATCTCGGTCAAAACAATGTGAGGCGGAAAGTGAACAGCAACATATCGGAATTTGAATTGGCATGTAATGTACCACCTGAGCCAGAGGCAGTAATAGACGATACCCTGTGAGTGTAAAAATAAAATCTAAGCGATTTTCATATTAATTTAGCAGTAGGTAGACGGAATTAGACCATGATGAAAGAACAAAACCACTTTATCCGGCCGGCGACTGTACACATTGAACCAAGGTATTGGGCCAATGGGCCAAACTACAGGTAAAACTACCAACAAACAACTAAGTAGTTCTCTATATATTGGTACAACATGCTGGCTCAACTACCTTGGCCTAATGTGTACAGCATGCATTAGGCTTTTGTTTGTGGTAATAGTAAATAGACTCGGTTATGAAAAACAGACTGGACATTAGACAGTACCTATGCCCTTCTGAAGTAACTTATATTATAATATTATTACATTATTTGTTAACAGACAAGTTGGCACAGGTCTGCCTTTGAGAGGGCATTCTGGACCGGTACAAGCAGTAAGCGTGCTCTCTAGAGAGGAACTTGTTCTATCGGCTTCCCACGATTGTAGTATGCGCGCGTGGAGACTAAAAGATTATTCTTGCGCATCCATTTACAGGTACCCATGTTATCAAATATTAATATATAAAGTAGATAAAAATATTATTATAGAAAATCGAAAAACAACCATCTAATGCGGTTTATTATCCGTACCGGTTAGAGCCATTTGAGAGCCTAACCTAACACAGTAAAATATACGCTCGCAAGGACATGACTCGTAGCCACAGACCTCGGAGCGCAAACAAGGAACGAAATCCGACTTAAAGAGCGCTTCCTCCGTGGCTTAGATTCGATTATAATAATTCAGGTCTAATAATGCACCTGTTGATTTCAGAGGTCACAACTATCCAATCTGGTGTATGGATGTGTCAAAAAACGGTCTATTCATAGTCACGGGCTCGCAAGACAAAACCGCTAAACTCTGGTCACTGGACAGGACATTCCCAGTTCGGGTATTTGTTGGTCACATGTCGGATGTTACTGTGAGTAAATTAGACAATAATAAAAAGCTCTCCATAAACTTTCACATTTCCAGAGATTGATTGACCATCATTACCATTTATATAGCTTACTCGATCACAAGGTAAATGTTTCAACGGTTTATTTCGTTACAAATATTTATCTGCCATGTTTAACAGTTACCAATTTAGCACACCAGTCTCGTCAACTTATTATTGCTTGCCAATGTACAGAACCCGTCAACCGAATGGTGTTGGCTTATCGTACAAACATCAAAGGATCATGACGCACTTCGCAAACCACCCCTGGATTTTCCCCAGGCTACTCTCCAACCGCGCACTTCGCAAACCGTGTTCACAATTGGACGCCAATGTCATTTGTCTGTAACAATATATTCCATATAAGTAATAACTCTATTATGATATATGTATAAATCAATAATTGAATTGAATCAAACAGATAAATAGATATATTGAGATGATCGGTGCACCAATGTGTAAACAGCGACATTTGGTCTGGCCCAACTGCTGGTCCTGGTCTGGCCCAACTGCTGGTCCAATGTGTACTCATAAGATTAAGGATGTATTTATAAGACCTCTTTAATATTTTAGTGTGTGAAGTTCCACCCCAACGAAGCGTACATAGCGACAGGGGGCGCGGATCGCAGTGTGCGGCTGTGGACCGTCTGCGACGCGCGTCTCATGCGCGTGCTGTGCGGGCACCGCGGCGCGGTCAGAGCGCTCGCCTTCGCGCCGTCCGGCTCCTACCTAGCCAGTGCCGGTAAACATGCACTTTCATCTCCAGTGTGTGTATCCAACGAAGCGTAGGTTACATAGCGACGGAGGGCGCGGCGCGGTCAGGGCGCTCGCCTTCGCGTCGTCCCGCTCATAGCCTTACTAAATGGGCTCGGCAGGGCCCCAACTTAGCAGCTTGTGCCATACTATGAGTACCTAGACGACGATACAAATTTATCACATACAAATATATGAAAACATCCAAGATTCAGGACATATATTCGTGTTCAGACAGAAGGACAGAGTGATCTGATGAACAACGATTTCACGCGTATTACGTACACAAACTAAATGTGGTTTTTTTTTCAGGAGATGACAAAAAGATCAAAGTCTGGGATTTAGCAGCCTGCACCTGCATACATGAATATAGAGGACACCACGGAAAGGTCACCGCTCTCGATTGGTCGGCTGTAGGAAAGCCTAGTCTAACACACAGAGTGTGTCCTGATCCCAACGATCCTTCAGCGGATAACACACTGCTGTGCTCTGCTGGCATGGACGGTGTTGTAAAATTTTTTTGGGATAATCACAGCAAGAATAAGTATGTACTTATCTCTTTTTTCATCTTCGTACTTGGGCGTAGTTTATCAAAACATCGAAACATCGGTTCCAAACCTGGGGAAACAAGTACCAATTCATTGAGGCGTGGGCCATTCTTCTTTTTCATGTACATAACGTTCCGACACTTTTTTAAATGCAGATTTTAGAATACTTGGCCGTCTCTTCATATTTTCGTATTGTTATTTAGGAAGAGGTTTAATTCTGCCGTCATAACGTGAAGCGGCACAACTAACATTTGAATAAACTCGCAAAAATTGAGATTGAATGATTTTTTGTTTCTTGCTAAATATAGATATATAAATGTTCAATTATAATATTTTTTAGATGAGGAAATTTTCGTAAACAACAACACAGTAGTGTACATACTCTTTTATTTTTAATGATAACTTTCTAGATACTTAAATAAAATAAAAATTTGAGTGCATTAAATAATAGACACGTCTGGGTAGTTGTGCCTTTTATTCTAAAAGCGACAAAAGGCTCAAAATCGTTGAATACTAAACTGAAAAGGCACATTTGCCTCAATATGTGTCTTTTTATTTTATTTCACTCAAAAGTGCCTTTTTAACTAAGTGCCTTTAATTTTTAGTAAATATGAATATTTCGAGTAGTTGTGCCCAATATGGTTATGTATGTTACTCCTAAGTACTCCATAGGAAAAAATTAAAAAATATGTATATAAATGCGCCTTTTTTCCTCTTTCCGAATATATATCTAACTCAATTTCTCAAAAATATTAGGTGCCCCCTTTTTCGTTATGACGGCAGAATTAGAGTATCACTTCCGATAGTTTTGGTAATTACCGAAGCACAGCTAAAATCCATAAATCGAGTAACTCATTGGTTCTTGTATGTCTTGTATGCCATTTGTATGAATATGCGGTTTTATTATACCACTGTGTTACCCACCTTTTAATATGTTAATTATAACTTAAAAATATGTTCATATCTAAGTATTTTACCTATAATTTTTTTTTAATTGGTTCAGGTACTACTTTGAAATCCTATTTTTGTACACTAATTCAATACATAAGATATTTTTGTAATAGAAAACGACCAGTTGAGAGAAAAAGTAGAATGACCCGGTAATAGAGTAGGTATCGAAAGTGGATGAACAAATATATTAGCGATTACTTAAAATGGAGGTAATATCAGTTTCCCTAATATGTCACGGAGATAACGATATTAAAAAGGAACCACTGATCTAAAAAATATGTATTTATAAATATTATTTATGTAATTAATAATAATAACAGAAAATTTTAATGGATTGGGCCCTTTTCGCTTAACTATTTATGTCCACTCATTTAATGTCATATACATATGTGACAGTCCATATCATAGGGGACCTTATAACAGGTACGGAGTTACGTACGGATCTATAATCTACAATGCATAGGCTACCAAAAACAAAAAAAAAGATGCCCCTAAGTGCCCTTACTTTAAAAAAAATCATTAAAGTTAGGTAACCTAAAAATGCACTTTCGAGAAATAAGTAAAAGAAGTTATTCATTTAAAGTATGTTCCCGACGGAAGTTGATTATGAATCCTGAGGTTTTCTTCTATATAAAACTATCAAAGACTTTTCAATTCCACCGCCACGTTAAAAAAATCGCCTTTGAACAGAGCAAGGCGCTGATAGTAACAAATTAAGAAAAATCCTTTGGTACCGTTTGGTAACTAAAAGTTCGTAACCTACTTCGAAACGGGAAGAAAATCCCGTTCGGTAACTGGCTTCAAAACAGGACTTTTCTATTACCGATTCGTAACCACGGTTACGAACCAGCTTCGAAAGAGGAAAAAAAACCAGTATTGTAACTGGTTACAATACTGGAATTTCAAATTACCGATTCGTAACCGCAGTTACAAACCAGCTTCGAAACGGGAAAAAAATTCCGTTCGGTAACTGGCTTCAAAACGGGACTTTTCTGCTGCTTCTGCTCAAACCGCGGTTACGAACCAGCTTCGAAAGAGGAAAAAAAAATCCGTATTGTAACAATACAGGAATTTTAAATTACCGATTAGTAATATGTAGTTTATAAATACTTTTCTTTTGTAAAAATACTGCATAGGGATGTAAAAAATAACCTTTATTCGCCATAATAATAAGATAACAACTAAATTGCCACTTAACATAACGAAATTACGACGTAAATTAACGAAAATATAACTCTTGTATTACTCTAATTATTGGGCTTTTAATTCTATACAGCAAATGGGCTTATTATCTCGATGCAATGTCCCACACTTAAATCACCGTCTTGTAGGTCTCTAACTGCTCTGCTAATTTCTGCCGCTATTTGTTCATATTCTTTGGCTCTTTTCGTCTCATTGAAGTTCTTGTTCAGATCAAACATTGAAATATTATAAAATCTTGCTTCATTTTGCAATGTTTTCAAAATTTCTGGCATAGTTGGGTTTTTACGTCCTACAAATCGGTTTCGTTTTGCATTCCAACCTTCTAAATTATTGTTGGTTTTAAAAGTCTCACCTTCACAATTCCATATTTGAATGAAATGGTCGTTTTTCAGCCATTGTTTTGAAAAGTACGCATTAAACTCAACCATATTTTTTCCGTAATTGCATTGTCGGCTTGATATGTACTGTACTCCTTCTGCAACTCTGCTGATTGGTCACAAAGCTAAAGCGATGCAACGCGACACGTGTTTACGCTCAGTTCTCAGTTTTAATTTCAGCTTCTGAGCTTTTCTCCACAGACTATTACCAAAATGGTAAAAACAACCCTTAACATCGATGCCTGGAAAAACGTGTGAAAAGGCATTCATTGAGGCCGTTTCAAAGTCGACAGTTATCTTTTTCGGATTCCAGGATGGCAGTTGTGATTTTATAAGATTTAATAATATCTCATATGTGTTCTGATCTTTTCTGACCAAAAAAGCAAAAATCAGAGGGATGACGCAATTCGACTCCTCATGGTATACATGAATCGTGTAATTGGAAATGGACGTGGGCATGATTTAAAAGTGCCATCGGCTAAGTAGTGTCCAATTTCAGTAATGCGAAGTATATTCTTTTTGTCAAAAAATACAAAAATTTTGTTCCCATCGTAATTATAATCCGCAAGCAAAAATTGTCGGAATTGTGTCGGAATCTCTGTTTCGGCTGGATCATTGTTGCGTATGCTTGAAACTCCCAAGTTTTTCCTTTTATTATGCTTTTATTACGATAAATGCTCGATTTGATGCTTGCGAACTTTGGTATATGTAAATGAACGTTATTCTGCTCAAGATTACAGACCATGTCTTGGTATTGTTTTTGGATTGGGCTAGGGTTTTCAGAAGTTTTTCTTTTAAGACGATCTAATGCTATCATTATAGCATGTTTTCCAGGATTAGTCAGACAATCTGGCTTATGTTCTGTCATGTTTCTAATTAATTTGCGGTCAGGGCTTAAAGTGATATTTCCACGACATCCCGATTTATCACAAAGCCAAAATGTTTTCCATCACTGTATGTTCGTCTCCTATGAAATTTACGGCCGGCAATTATCAGACACTGTCCACCTCTTTTGGAACTGATGAACCTTATTTTATTCGAGCTGGTTGAACTACTTTTAGCATTATCACAATATTCCTCGGAATAATGCATGTTCTCATTTAACTATTGCACTACTAATTAATCTAATCAGACATGAGTTGATACAGGAATACTTAAATTATGAAGGACTTGTTATAATGACAAGATAAAATAGAATTGTAACTAGGTGACAACGTCATGTTAGGTTTTCAAATATAGAAAGAAAAAAAGGTTTTATACACGTTTTGCTACCAAACGGCACTAGACAGGCCGATTACGCAACCTGCTACAAACAGGGAATTTTTAAATTCCCTTTCTGTTGCCTGTTACAAAACTTGGCTACGAAACGGAACTATGCAGGCCCATCCGGTAGCCAGCTACAAAATGGGAATCAGAAATTCTCTGTTCGTAGCCAGTTACAAAACTTGGCTACTAAACGGAACTACACAGACCCATTACGTAACTGGCTATGAACATAGAATTTCGGGTTCCCATTTTGTAGCCAGTTACAAAACTTGGCTACGAAACGGAACTATGCAGGCCCATCCGGTAGCCAGCTACAAAATGGGAATCAGAAATTCTCTATTCGTAGCCAGTTACATAAATTGGCTACTAAACGGTACCAAAGGAGAAAAATGATAATCTGTAAATTATCATTTGATATTTTGTGATTTTTACAACTCTTATTCTTAAAAAATTCTTATTCTTAAAATAACTTGTTCCAAATTTAAAACTATGATTTTTAGTTTAGAACTTTTTTTATAATCCTCGTCGGACTTTGGCGTATTGTAGAAAATGGTACTTGCTCTTTATTAACTTTTATTTAATTTATTAAAAATAATTAACTTAGCATTAATTAATTATAACAAAATTTTATGTTTTATTTTTTTTACACGTTATTTATTAGTTAAGTACGTACTTAAAGTAAAATATCAGGACTAGTACGGGGATTTGGAATTCTTAGGAAGTGCTCCTTAAATTAGGTATTTAGCCCTTAACTCAGAGATTTGGCAAGCTATGTGAATGACTGATACCTTTAAAAAGAGAACAATAAACAGCTACTAAAGTAGCTTTATTTGGTCCGACACACATTAATCTATCAGAAACAAAAGATAGTGTATACAAACTAACGCGTATTCGGGCACTATTAACTCGTATCTACCAAATTCTGGGTATTTTTCTAAATTTCTTGAAATTTCAATTTAAAAAAAAATTGTCAAGTTTCGTCTAAGACATATATGGCTAGACATGTTTAAAAATACCTCGCCTATCACCTCCTTAAACCTTTGCACCTAGCCACCAAACACCCTGTATATAGCAATCTTATATCAGAACGTGGCGAGAGTGAACACCCCTGTCTGACTCCTTATCGGATCTTACTCGTCCCCTACTTGAATGGTTGTTTCTTGGTTGTGATAAAGTTCATATATTATGATTCATCATTTTTTCCAGTTAACTTTATCAAAAGCTTTGTCTGGGTCTACAAATGCTATGTGCGTATTTAGTCCAATATCTAATCGTGTGTCTACAATCATTCGAAGTGCTAAAATGGCTTCTCTAGTACCTTTATTCTGCCTAAATCCATATTGGTCTCCTCTCCTCCTAAAGGGTTTCTATTTTAGGTCTAATTCTATCACTCGAAGGGATAAGGCTATTTATCCAGACTTATAACCTCGTACAAAAAACCCTCTGTTATTTACTAGAATTAATTTCAGCGTTTTTATGGTAATAATCTCTACATGTAAAGATATTTGTGTCATTTTGGTAACCTACCTATGAACTTTGAGTAATTAGTGTAACATACTACTACTATGTACTTCAATGCCTATGAACACTCAGTTTTATAAAGAGCTGTTGGACTATTTCAGTAAATATTGGCAAAAAATGTTCTGGTTTCTTTTTTATCTTAAATTAGGTCTAACAACTCTTTATGAAACCAAACATAAGGTCTGTTTTTATTTCAGACAAGTTTCCAGCCAGGAAGCGCTCACATCAACATACAACACGAAATGTTCATATCTTGTGGATGTGCAAGTTCACCCAGAATGGGTAGTAGCTATTGGAACTAAAAGATAAATCATTACTCTCATTACCTACTTAAGACTGCATAATGTATCTTACTTTGTATCAATACAAATTAAATAAAGAGGATATTTTCTTTTTTAGTACTATTTAACCCTTTAGACATCATTCTTCATGTCTGGCAGTGATACCCACGCTCAACCTCATTTTCACGCGTCAGCGCTACGAGACGCAGATACGATACGGTAAAAAGATACAAGTGTGGATTATGCTTAAGAGACTGAATATGAACCTTAGTGCAAAGCGTAAAGGTGACTTTAACAATTTATGCCTAGATATTCTATAGTTGGTATTGGAGCCTCTACGTAGTATTATATTCTTTTCACTTCTATTCGAAAAAAAGGCTTTTCTAGCCCGTTTAGAAGGAGCAAAACTGGTTTTTTGCTCCCTCTTAATATTTTTTTAAATTCTTTCATTTCTACCCTGCTGACAGGGAGCAAAAACGCACGTGCGGGCGGCCGCACGGCGCCCCCGCGCCTGGTTTAGTTGTTCATCTGCAAATATCAGAACATGTATCTTAATCGAGCAAATTTTATTTATTATACAATACAATACAATACAAATACTCTTTATTGCACAGTTGCACACCTCAATCAAAGGATACAGTACAGTACAAAAAACACAATGAGAAGAGGCAAACAACAGGCGGCCTTATCGCTAAAGAGCGATTTCTTCCAGACAACCTTAGGGTAGCGGAAATCTAAACAGAACGATTCATAGCAGGTGGTGCATAGTTAATACATATGAAGCCTACTAATAATTACAACAATAACATTTAATTAAGGATAAATAAACATACATAAATATAGTATAAAAATATACGTACATAAACATATACAAATATATAGTCAGCCACATAGTCTAAAGGAGCAAAGTCTAAGTGTGTCATGAGAGAGACAAATAGTGATCTTTAAGCTGTTTTTTGAAGACAGCAAGAGATTCAGCACGCCTCAAATCAGGAGATAAAGAATTCCAAAGCCGAATAGCTCGAAAAGTGAAAGAAGAATTATAAAATTTATACGTTTTTTTCTTTTTCTTAAATAAATGGATTGATGAGTAATCAAGTATTGTTCTTTTACTTATTTGGATGAATAGATTTTCTCATAGGAGAAGTGAAAAGCATGCGGGCGTGGCGGTTTGAATCCTTAGCTTCATTTGGGATTCAACATGCTAGCCCTCAATGAAATATTGCATTTTGCTCCCTTGTAATACAATCTACTATTGCTCAACATGCAACACTTTTATGGTGTTCTTGGCATCCAAAGGGGAAATAAATCTTATAAAAGAGCCTTACTGGAATGATTGAAAATAGAATTAAAAAAAACTGTTTATTGACATGGTTACATATAGGGATCAAACAATACATCGATTACATATTATTAATAGTTTCAAAAACCATGATGATATACATTCTATCTTTTTTAATCAAGCTCTTTTGAAGAAGCTCATAAGAGTAGCTTGTTTTCCTTTTTGAGGAGGAGATATTTTCTTTTTATTGTTTTTTGGCCCATTCTTCTTACCATTCCTTGGGGAGACCTCGGACTTGACTAATTCTGTTTTTTCCTTGACCTCATCACTATTTTTTTTAGTTTTTTCAATATTCTCCTTCATGTCCATATCATCCTCATTTTCTGACAAACTTTCATACACTTCTTCTTTTCTTGTTAGTATGTATCCATCCTCATCTGTGTATGTTTTGTTAACTATCTTTCTCCTCTTCCGGGGATTCAACATGTTTGATGATACTTTGATGGTATTAGCAGTTGGTGTTGGAGGTATGTCATCTTCTGAATCCATATTCATTTGTTTGTTAAGAACATCTTCATCATCACCAAAAGGACTATTTTTCTCATCCTCACTCTCACTATCTGAAATATGTAAAACTCTTTTTCGTTTTTTATCAACCTTGGCATTCTTTTTTAGTTGGGTTAATGATTTGTTATTGTTCTTTGACTTATTGTCCATTGCAGTATTTTCCTTCTTCTTAATGTCACTACTGACAACAGCTGTCTTGTCATGTTTGCTTGCTTTGATTTTTAATGGTTCCATGACAGCTGCATCTGTGTCCACATCCATCTGTTTAACATTAGTCTCTGTATTATCTGCCTCAGATATACCTTTTTTCTCAGGCTCATTATTCTTAGTTTCTTTTGAAAATTTCTTTGCTGAAGCACCATCAGACCTGCTGAAGAACCCAGCTATTCCTTTTTGTGGTTTGCTAGTATTTCTGACCTCAGGTTTTTGTTTGTTGCCATTTATGATGGTATCCTTTTGTGGTGATACTTTCTCTTGTTTCACAGATACTTCAGATTTCACATTTGAAATTTTAGTAACACTATTGCCATTGGTTATAGTGTCTCGCACATTTTCCTCTTTAACTTTCTTTGGAGGTGGTGGACATGATATAGTAGCTGTCTGATTAGAGACTGACTCCTGACTACATAATTTCAATCTGTTCACTTCATCAGATGTTCTTTTGAAGCAAACATTATTCTTTAACAAACCTGAACATAATTGATAATCTTGAAAAGAAGTAACTGCCATGAAAGCTACTTTATCAACAGAGGGTTTTCCCTTGTTAATACTGTATATGTGCTCAAAGAAAACTAATTTCAGTTCCTTCCGGTAGTCACTCAAGTCATCTTCTGAACATACAAGCGTGCGGGCTCTGTTATCCCCTGCTAATCCTGATATAATATAAGTAACATTGAGCTCCGTAACAACATGCTTCTTTCTAATTTCATCTACCACTTTCATCATCAGGGATTTGCTTTCATTTACATGGATGCAGAATTCTCTGCTTACAGACACATACGTAACCAACCTCTCCTCGTCCAATATTATTTCCTTCAACGTGTTCAAATGTGACATGAACTTTTCATCACCCATTTTTACAATATTTTACTGAAAAACCCGCGATTCTTATAAATCTTCACTCTTCGCCAGACGCCATTAAACGTCAATGTCAACTGTCACATATAGAAAACTACTCTGTGACTGGCACGCAAACAAAAATCTCACGAGCATGGAATGGACGACCCGATAATAGTGTCCGCGAACCACAAACGAAGTTTTCTGTCTGTCTCACTTATGTGCAAACTTACAAGTGCGACAGAGAGGGAAAATTTCGAATGCCGTTCGCGGTAGCACTTCATGAGACGAATAAAACCAATTAATTTAAAGAGACGATAAACGACCTCTAAGTTTTTTTTAAGTAGATTTATATTTGTGATCCACAATCCGCGGCCAATTCATACCAAAAAATCTTTCTAAAAAGTGGGGTTTAGGCCATAATACCGCCTGTACACTCTCGTACGAGACCTCTCTCTCGGGGCCTGTCTCGCTGTCGGACGGGGGAATCGCCGGTGAGACCCCGCCTGGGGCGCTACCGCGACAGCAAACGAAGTTTTCGCTCTCTGTCGCACTTGCACGTTTGGCCGTAAGTGCGACAGAGAGGGAAAACTTCGTTTGCTGTTAGCAGTAGCGCCCCTGTACACTCTTGCCCGAGTGCTCTCGAACGAGAGTGTACAGCTGGTATTACATATCTTGCGATATTGAAAACAACCTCACCGAGTTCCATTCAAAGGAATCAAGTAGACCTATAAGAAATAATTCAATATACGAATTCCGAGCTCAAAAATGACAATTGTACGCAAAGGAATGTCTTACAACAGTAATATTAAGATTTATAATCACTTGCCCAGCCATATAAAAAAAAAACGAAAATAGGAACTAAATGTATCATTAAAGAAACCGGACAAGCGCGTGTCGGATCGCGCACAATGAAGGGTTCCGTACCAACACCTACTAGTCCACGTTTAAAACCACTATCCAATACATTGAAGGGTCGTATCTTTATAGGGAACTAACAGCATTTACGACCTTTTGTTTGGACAAGACAGGTTTTCAGCGAAAACTCAAAAACCCTCAAACCTATCTTGTTAAAATCGTTGAAGGTATTTATTAATGCGTACCACCTCAATTTTTTCAGATATTCAGGCCTATCCATGGATTACACGACTGTGTGCGTTGAAAAACTGACATAAATAATTAATATGAAGCATTATATGTACACAATTTAAAGACATATTTCGAATGACTATTGTTATTAATAACATTCATTTCGTGTTATTAATGGGATGGATTTTTGATTAGTAGATTGTGTGCGCCTATAACAATACTTGTAACATCTTCATCATTGTAAATCTGTCATAATCTTGCAATGTGGTCTAAAAGACAGATAAATGTATGTACTTTTGAATGTAATATGGAGTGGTTGATTTGATCGAACTTTGTTAATTAAGAGGCGTTTATCGAGCGATATATTCACAATAGCGAAAAAGCTCTCAATAAATTAAAAAAAAAAGTACCTGTACCTTATTCCAAGCCTAACAAATTGAGATGGCGACATTCGTTTCCACTGGCAACATTGCCATGTTCCAAGTGATAGGTGCAATCTTACCGGTTTATCCCCACCTTTGAACCAGCTGCCGCTATGGGCTGCGCGCCCGGCGGCCATCATTGGAATCTTAGTTTGATCTACCGTCCAATATGATATAAGTGGACGGTAGATAGCCACTGCAGGTAGACAGGTGGCGATGCAGCCATGGTAGGTAGACCGGTGGCAATACTACGTTACGTAAATAAACGCTGAACTAAGTGTAGGTAGTTGGTTTGTTTATGAGGTAAATAAAATCTGATAATTAACTGGTACAGCTGAAAAAGAGCTTAAATACTAAAGAGTTTCTGAAATACAAGCTTAAAACTAAGTTTTGTAGCTGAAAAATAAGCTTGGATACTAAAATATGCATTTGAATGTAATTAATTGAACATGAAAAAGTATTTAGCACACTCCAGCAGACAGCAATGAAATTAGGCTTGGAATAAGGTAAGTAACTTAATATAAATTTTATTTTCAGGTAAACTTTGTCTATTAAGTACCTGTACCTTATTCCAAGCCTAACAAATAGAGAAGTGTTTGTTATCGGCTGGTGGTTCATAAGGATTAATCAAACTGTATAGTTTAGTTAGTTAGAACGCCAATCCCATAGCGGCAGCTGGTTCAATTCAAAAGTGGGGATCTTAGAGTATAAATATTTCTAAAGAGCTGCTATACGCGTGCCGCAACGAGGGACGACAACAGAGTACATACCTCCCGTGGGGTTACCATGTTACTAAAATTACCCCATGGCTTCTGTTTATTTTGTATATTTCGACTCATTATAGGCATTATGTAATTATCTGGTATGAGCGATAGAGTAAGTTGTTTGTTTGAAATAATTGAAAAAAGTATACTTACATGTATAATGACATATGACCGGTAAGTTAGAGAATCGCTCGGCACCCAGTGTTTCTTTGCGGTATTCCATGCTAAATAGCTTCGTTAAAGTATAATGCTCCGAAATTGGGTACAAGTTATTGTCACTAATAGGTATAGCCGTCGTCTCCCGGCGAAAAAATAAACAATATTATAGCATTTTTTTGATATGATCCCTGGGATCCCAGGGACCGGTAGACGACGAGTTAACAAAACATGTACCTACCTTATTTATGGTGCTTGTCATGCTTGTGCAAGCGAGATAGCTTTCCATACCTTTCTGACATTTGAGTGATTTGGCGTGTAAGTATAGGTTTAAAGTGTGTAGATGCGACTTTACTTAATTAGAAAATTGCCGTGAGTCTCAGATATATTGTAATATAATAAACGGACCCTCGCCACAGCCGCCGCCAACATTTATTTAGCAGGCAGTGCTAGACAAGCTGCCATCGCGACTGGTTCTTATTGACTACGGACGACGTATTGGTCTGAAACATGTTGAGCGAAATTCAACCTTAAAGACGTGAGCGAGTTACTATATTTCAATATGTCCGACTCACGGAAGTTCTCTAATTAAAATTGATGATGCACTTTCTTAACTACCCAATTACATATATGTAAGGCGAAAAAATAATTCCACTAAGGAACGAAATGACAAACAAATATACATTCATACATTTATTATACATATAATATTTTTTTAAAGATAGGACGGTAGATTCAGGAACCTGATCGGGGCACTTACTGACCTTTGCATAATATTAATTTTGTGTATACTTTTCTAATACTTTCTTTTCTGTTTGGCGTAGTGGTCTTAATCACATAAACTCTTGATAGTGTTTTGCGGAAGCAATGCAATTCGAAATGCTTTGAACACAATCAGCTGTTTTAGACGGCTTCCAGTTTTGCCGACCTGTCGCTGCTGTCCACTTATTTCGGGTGGAATAATTTAGTGGAAACCTAGAAAAGAAAATTATATATTGCTTGTCCATTTCTAAGAAATACTACAATTTTGCTGCTACATAAATTTAAATACAATAAAATTCACCCTAGGCTAGCATTATAAGTATTTTATATAATGACAAGTGTTCTTTTTATAGTACACTAAATTACCATATAATTGGGCTACTGTTAAATCCTATTAGCTGGTATCCCTAAATTGATTGCAGGGAAGCTAAATTAAGAACAGATTTAAACATTTCTGACAGCTTCCAATAAACAACCTACGTAATTTAGGCGGATAATAACGTCGACAAAAACTTTATAACCTAAAATCACCAATGTAAACAATGTTGTTATTTCAATATTAATCGCTTTATTTTACAAGATTTTGAATGAAACATAATGGTATCAATGAAATAACACATATTACGCTTAGATAAAGGTATAAAATAGTAAAATTACTTGTGAAAGGTTACATTTTCTTCGCATCTTTCTCTGCGGCTTTTACAGACGATCACGCTGCAAACTACCATTGTTTTATAGAAACTGTACCACATAAACCCTGATCTATATCATGTGTTGCCCAAAGCACTATTTTATGCACAAAAACACTAATTAATTCAGTTATATTTTGAGATGACACTTCCGACTACCTTTTGTTGAGCCCAACTGATGCTAACTTTGACATTGTGCCCAATAACAAAAAGTGGAACTATGACAAAGACAGCAAATGATACATATCTCTCTGGCGCACTTAGCGAGATTTGTATATGACCTTCTCGCTTGGAACTGGTATTATTATTACCGCGTCACGTCTGTATTTATTATAAGTCTGTGGTGGGGATAAACCGGTAAGATTGCACCTGTCACTTGGAACATGGCAATGTTGCCAGTGGAAACGAATGTCGCCATCTCAATTTGTTAGGCTTGGAATAAGGTAAGTAATTATATTCATTTTTATATTTTGCCAATTTATTTATTTCTCGACCTTATTTATAATACTTTGTCATATCTCTTTATTGTTATTTTTATACCTATAGCGTCTTCTGACATTTTTCTACCTACATACCTAGTCATTTTTCCTAATAGACTAGTCGCCAAACTCGTAACAAAGTTAACAAACAAATGGTTGGTTGAATGGTTTCGTGCGGAGTTGATTAATACCGATCACGCAAACAGTTATGTAAATAAACGTTTTAGAAAATTCCCATTATTTACGAACGAGCTATCCAATAATAACACACATAATCCGGTTTGGGAAAAACTTCACGAGATACCTTAAAAAATATTTATCTGTGCAGTCCCCAATCCGCACTGGGTCAACATGATTATTGATCATGATGAGGAATATTTAAAATTATGAACAATTGACCGGTTTTTTATCCGACCGACCAACGAATTATTTGAAACTTCTGCAACGGTGGTAAGTAGATCAAAAGTTTCGAATTATGGCCACAAAAATCAAATTGTGGTGTGGTGAAGGTGGTAAAGGTCATAACACACACACACACACACACACACACACACACACACACACACACACACACACACACACACGCACACGCAATCACGCACGCACGCTCGCACACGCACACACACACACAGAAATCTAATTTCAGTGCCATATACAAACTTGCATGGTCCTAAAATTATAATGAATATTGGATTTCAACGTTATTATCAATATCCTAGTTGTCATAGATAACTCTGTCCAGACACAGTTGGTCATACCCATACCTACAACGTACAAAGCGCGTGACGCCCCCAAATCATGTTTAATACGGGTCTTCTATCATAGGAATATTAATAATTAAATATACATGACAGTGATTAACTTCTTTTTTGGGCAGTCGTGTAAAAAATAAGGTAAGCTAAGGTCGCTCGTGATTAAGAGTTATTTTCCACCATGGAATCGCAACTGACTACTCGCCAAATTCAAGAGGTGTAATGTGTTAGCGCAGTGTTATTTATTATGTGCCAGTGCGTTACTGAATAAATATAATTTGGCCAATCATACACAGAACAAAATACCTGACAATCTCGCTGTTATAATTGTTTTAAATAGTCAATGGCCTTATATCTATGATTAATCAATCTGAACCAGTACAGTACAATACAAGCAGTAGTTAGAGGTGAAAGAAAAACACATGTTTGTAACTTTAGAGATGTAACGCTCAGATGCCAGTAACGTCCCTTCCCCCAATCTCTGACGCTACTGCATCCTAGGATGAATGACTACCCTAAAATATTTTGAATTTGAAATAATGTGGCAAACATTAATTGTGCTAGCTAGAAGATTCGGCACTTTTTATTACATTTAAATAAATTGACGCCTGCTGTGTTCCCAAAAAAGATAGACAGATCACATTAAATTAAATTACAGTGCAACTTTTCAAATGAATTACATTTAAAAGCTGAGTTTGCACAAATGAAATCGAGAATATGATCGTATGGTTGTTAATAAACATAACTTATTAATAATAACTGTAATACAATTGATTTCAGATCGAACAAATAGAAAGGAGCGAGAAAATGAAAACTCCAAAACTGTTTATTCTTTATTTTTTGAGCTCTGTACTTGTAACAGTGTCTGCTAATAATAGCAGCTACTGTTGTTGGGACAATGAAGAGATATGGATTGATACGATTGATGGTTCCAATCATTGTTTGAACTTAAAGAGCAATAAAACTACGAAAATCATACTCAGTTGCGTCGACAATTTAACAGTGATAATTCCAACCGAGTTCTGGCCAGGCAGGCTGCATGAAGATGGAAGCTTGGGTTTATTAGGGGAAATGCTTGAAGAAGTTGCATCAATAAAAAAAGGAGAGTAAGTAATCATAGACCATGTAAGTTCTTTAAAGGTTTTTCGAATAAAAGTAATAATTTGTAGCAGAAAAGCATTTACTGTATGCTTGATAATGTATTTTCTCGGTCTGACCTGTGGGTGCTATGATAGGTATGATCCATTACGATCTAGAGGTAGGTACACATGATTTCAGTCCTCTACAGGTTATAAAAACCAGTGACTGGTTACATCTGGTATCTATATGTTTCAAAGACCAATAACAAAATAATTATTTTTTTCGACATCCAAATAAAGTAATTTTGATTCGCGTTTCCGCTTTCCAATAATAAAAATATTGATATTTTAATATAGTTTAATAAGCAGATACTTTTTAGCATATGTGGAGAAGCTTATTACCACAATCTGTATCGCAATTTCAGTTTTTGCCTTGGAAACCAGGCTCAGGATTGGTCGAATACTTCTGTTCCTGTTATTATGTTTTGCGTTGATGACACAGAATATGAAGCCATAGTGGTGAGCAAAGAGGTGCTGGGTTACAGCTTGGCAGTGTCCAGTGTGTTCTTTGCTCTTACAGCCATCGTGTATCAGGCCCTTCCAGAAATGAGGTAGGTACCATAATATCAACATCAACCGCTGCTCAGTTCAAGATACTAAGTTGAGTCAATCATTACATAAGCATCAGCTACTGTAAGTAGTTACTGAAGTTGCAGAATATAAGTAACGTTTTTATCTACCTTCTTGATGTGATAAATCTGGTTCTGAAATATACGACTTAAACTTATAGATCTTGTATTAAATTTATTTTCATTTACTTTTTTATTTAATTGTTGTTAATCTTCTTATGTCAAACATAAAGAGATTAGCGATTTGCATGTTTTCAATGATGATAAATCGTTGTTAAACTTGTAAATTATCAGAACAAATTAGACTGAGTGTACTCCATTACTCAGTAGTAGTATGTAGCAGTAGAGGTAGATACTAGTGTCCGACCGAAGTTCCGGTTTCGGCATAAAAATCACATTTAATGTAATATTATATGTTATTTGCGCGTCCATCAAAAGATGGAACGCTGCGCGCTTACGGCGTCCAACTCAGACACGACGCGTAAACTTAGGCATTCCCGCCGGCGGGGTAAAAATCCCGTAAATAGTATATAAGAGGTTTTATTTTATTGATATTGTATAAATTTAGAATTCGGCAATTAGATGATGGTTTTCCAAAAATCGCGAATCCGGATGTATGTAAGTCATAAATTTTAAAATATCCAGAGGGGCTACCGCGAACCGAAAACGAAAGAAGTTCGAAAATCTCCCTCTCTGTCGCATGAATTAGCAAGTGCGACAGAGAGGGAGATATTCGAACTTCGATCGTTTTCAGTTCGCGGTAGCCCCTCAGAATTGGTCGCCGTGTTTGCCCACGGCGGGTGTACGTCTTTTTTGCTTTGAGGACTTAGGCTGACACGAGTATAAAATAGCGGTTTCAACCGAAACTCGAGCCAACACCTAACCTTCGATTTCGATTTAAAGGGTCTCGCCGGGTTTCCATATGAAATCTGCACTGGCGTCTTTTTTGACATTGGTGCCTTTAATATATTGCTAGTAGTTTAAAATAATTTTTGGCCAATTATCAAACCCGTAGTTTAATACGATACTTTAACTGATAAAAATAACGCAGTTTCGTGAACTTGTCATAACTTGTCGATAGCGCGTTATATTACGAGTGTCAACTAGTAGTACTAGTAGTTTTGCGCGCTCACAAGTTCAGTCACACGGTAACATATTGTAACATATTTGAATAACCACATCAGAATTATTATAAAAGATTGTAAAGGCGTTTATTAATCATGATACGACATTGAAAAAACTCTAAACAGACGTCAGGTTAGATCAAGTTTAAGTAACAAAATGAGATTTTTATTTTTTTAAATATGTTCCACCTATCTCACATCTATGTAATTATTACATATTATAGTTGGATACGTACTGATTATACGGTTTTTTTTTGGTCGGTGTACCTCAAGAAATAGCTACTAAAAACCACCCCTATTTTTTTCAATATTTTTTTGCAGCCCTATAGTTATTTAAAAAATTATTAAAAAATATGTAATATAAAGATAATTAAGAGCTTTCATGTCGCGTTGGTTTCATGCCAATATCTATCATAGTTTCGTAGAAAAATAATTTTGAAGTTAGGGGTTGCAACCCTCATTTTCCAAAAACGAATGGAGTTAGGGGTTTGATAATTGGCCAAAAATTATTTTAAACTACTAGCAACATATTAAAGGCACCAATATGGTAAAAAAAGACGCCAGTGCAGATTTCATATGGAAATCCCGGCGAGACCCTTTCGGCAAAAAAACATGTTTTGGTCGGACATTATTAGATACACCATATTATAATCGATAATATTGTTTCAGAGACCTGCAGGGAAAAAGTATCTCTAGTTTATGCGGCACTGAAGTAATTGCCAATATTTTATTCTTTATGCTGCTATTAATGGAACATTCTGACAAGAAATGGTGTGCAGTCAGAGGTATACATTAAAATATTTTGTTCTGATTGATGACTCCATCGTTTGAGAAATTTATAATTTTTATTTGTCAGATCCTAATAATATGTACTGAGTTATTTTACGAGTATGTGGCGAAGATGTTACGTAATTATTTCTTTTCAGGGTTTCTGGCTTATTACTTTTTAGTATCGACTTTCTTTTGGACAAATGCCATTGCTATACAGATTCTTATTACCACGAAGTAAGTTATTCGATTCGTCTTTTTAAATTTAGTAATTTTCTGAAATTTAATCGATTTACCTGTTTTAAGACATTCGCTGACTCTCAATGATGTCTGGAAGAAGTATATGTGGTATGCTGTATATGCGTGGGGAACGCCTGCACTACTTACCTTGATACTGATCATCATTAACTATCATCCAGGATCTCACAAGCGACCAGGAATAGGGCTTAATTACGGGTGTTGGTTTGTTAGTACGTTGGACAATTTCTATTTCTTTGGTAGCATGTCTTTAGGGTTATAATAATGATATGCAGTTATACAGAATTCAAATAGCTAACAATATTCTATAACATTTGTTACTGTCTTGATACACAAGTTAACTTGTGACATTAAATTAGCAATTTAAGCTTTATCTATGAAATTACTACCTAAATTACAAACTTGCTTGAATTTTCCAGATTTAGAGCTAACATGGATATATTTGTACAGCGTGCTGGTGATTTTACTGATGACCAACGTGGGAATTTTCGTGTACGTTTCTATTTTATTGTGCAGGCACACTTTTTCATCCAGCCATCTGCGATCGTTGAGGTACAAGTAAGTTGTATTTATTACATTCTATTTAGTAAATCTGCTTATCTAGTTTTACTACAGTGCATTGGTCATGCAAATAACTTTGTGTAGTGTTCTAGCTTTTTACTCAAAACATGTTAATGTGTGTACTGTACTTACCTATTTTGTATAAAGCTTACATTATTCATCATATCTTAGTTGCATGCACGATATTGACACTATAGAATAATATTGTTGCAGGTGCTGCATCATGTTCAGGATGTTTATAGTAATGGGTTTACCATTGGTTCTCGAAGTGGTTGACTCCTTGTTACCAATGAACATTATTTGGTAAGATTTTTATTTTAAATAAAAACGTGCGAATATCTTCATATGGCATTAGGTATATCAGTTACTTTAGTGTTTTAAATATGCATGAGCAACAAGTGGCACTTATATCATTGCATACCAATTTACAAAAAATCGCACTCAAATCGTTCATCCGTTAGGGAGCTATATGCAATTCCACAGACAGACACACAGATACACTTATTAAACTTTAACACTCCTCTTTTGCATTGCGCGTCGGAGGGTAAAAATAATTAATAAAACGCGATTTTAATTATTTATTGCCGTGTGGTGCCGGGTAAGTTGCCGTGCGGTGCCGGGGTGGAATAGCACTTCCCCCTTTCTTCCTGTGGGTGTAGTCAGAATCGACTATGCAGGAACCGGGTGTGTTGTGGGTGATGGGCTAGCAACCTATCACTGCAATATCACATTTTCTCCATCTTTAAACCTACAATTGCTAAATGTGGCACTGGATTAAATTTCATGTGCTCTGCCTGCAGGAGCGAGTTTATGTATGTATGTTATGTGTATAATTATTAGCTTCCTTTTGTAACCCGTTGTAAATTGTAAATATGCCTAGATTTCATGTTTTGATAAAGATTATAAATGTTATAATTGAAAGTATTTTCTGTTCCAGGGAAATAATCGATGTAATAAACTCTCTCCAAGGTTTTATAGTATTCCTGATACTGGTGGTGTTCCGCCGGCGCGTACTCAGGGCGTTGCAAAAGAGAAAAATGCTATTTTGTTTGAGTGGAGTGGCCGCCAAATACCTGAATGGGGTTGATGATGAGGACGACATCGTAACACCCACATTGGGTTTACCTATGGGTGAAAGTGGTGTATTTTAATCGAATATATAGAATAAAATTGTTGTAAGACTTATTATTTTACCTATCGCTTTTTAGCCAAGTTAGTTTAGAGTTACATGTGTCATGCGTGTATGTATAGGTTGCGGGTTTCTTCCACAAATCATATATATTTACCACGTCTCATATGTATTTAAGAAAATGATTTTTTTTGTCAACTTATCTCTACTGGTTTTTGTGTAATATAGTACATTTTGATGCAAGTGCGGATGATAGGTATGTCGTCCGGCATGAGTGACGAGTTGTTTTGGCCCGAGCCGTGAGGCGAGGGACAAGACTCGGGACGAGTGAAAATTACTCTTCCGCACGTATATTAATTAATCGACGTTTTTTAAAACAGTTGCGAAAAAATATAAAAGAAACAAAAAGAAAACAGTCATTAAAAGAGACCCAACAAAATACTTTTACTTGGCATTGTGGGTTTTGCACGGTACTGGTCTATAGTATTTTGGGCGTAGTTTTACATAGTTACATTTTATTTCACAACCATATAAATCGGACATATTGCAAAAATATTACAACAATACCGGTCTTACAAATCAAAGACTATTTTGGAATAGGATTTATATCACATGAGTTTTAAAAATGAATTTAAACATGAAAAAAAAAAATTTTTTAATTGTAAAAATAATTTCTTTATGATTTACTTACTCAGCTTTATGAAAACAGTTTTAGAATTTTGATTATTTGACAACCCTTTAACTTGTCTAATATGCACTTTAAAGACTTTAAATCTTTAAATATATGGATAGTATAAGCACAAAGTAAATAGCGGCATCGCGCGCCCCGGAGCAGAGAGTTCGCTCAGTACAGACAAAGTGCCATTTTCGCCGCACGCATACAGACGTTACATTTACAGGCAATCTCTGACAGTCTCGGACAGAGCTTCCCAACATACTTATTATACTCTTTGGTCGCGACTGTCGCGAGATGGCTACGTAGGTACTTTGTGTCACTTACGTCAAAATGAATAACCGATACAGTTGCAGTGTATTTGATTGTTTAAATACAACATAAAACTTTTTTGCTATTATAAATACACTTTCTTGTTTTGAAAATAATTACCGCTATTGCTTGATATAGTACTTGCATTTCCTCGTAACGCCCAGTGTACATTACAATGTACATTCCCTTTTGTGGTGTATGTATTCTAGCCTTAATCGGTACTCACCGCTTTCTAGCGATGCTCTGTCTCGCTCTCTTAAAATATGGCGTCTGTGTGAAAAAGTGTTGAACAATTTGCGCTCTCTTAAATAAAACACAATTAATTAATTTGATGGTTTTATTGAGATACGACACCTTTTATTAGAGAAAATAAAGTAGCATTTCCTTTGTTTCATTTTTTATTTGTACAAAAGAAATTAACCTAATTCACTGTATAATTTGATTGATTTTACTTATAAAGACCTTAAGTATGGTGGGCGTTACGAGGTGGTTTTTCAATTTTTGAAGATGACAAGATAAAAAATCATCATTTTAGAAAATATTAATTACGTATTTAAAGTCCATAGACGAAATTGTTATTTAAGAAATTTATGGAACGTGTAACCCTTCTAGATTTCAACTATTTTTCGCTGAATTTGGCACCATTTTTACATTTATGTTTTTTTCGAACTTTTTTCACGTTTGTGTTTTAGTGGGATCACTATCATAGTTATATTACCTACTCCTTTTTAAAATTCAGAATCAATACAGAAGCAACCCTAGTGAGTCGGGCAAGTTTAGTTATGTATTTTCAAGAACGGCGGGATCGGCCCCTCTGTATATTTTTTATTTTGTGGTATAAGTATAGTTTTAATGCCAAATGCTTTATTAAATAAATAAGTAAACTCATTGAAACAAAAAAACTTCGGTTGGTCGTGTGGCTAGGGTCAACACAAACGCACACCACATAAAACGCCAACAAACCAGTAAATTAAAAAAATTGGATATGTAAAAAGCACGCACTAGTAAAATTAACCCAAAAATTCAATTTTGCGCACGTATACAACTACATAAAGTACCACTATTAGAGCAACTGTATTAAAAACATTTTTTCTCTTAACTATACTTAGTTTTTGCCCCTTCACTTTACTTTGTCTAATAAAAAAATCTACTTTAATTTGAGCGCGTACGTAATCATTTGTTTTCATGCAAATGCAAATCAATTGGGAACCTTACGTTTTTTGGATTGGTCCATATTATATTTTTCATTGATAGTATACTTATTATAGAGTTCAAAACTGTTGCCGATTTTTTATAAAGTTTTTAAAAAATATTTATTTGAATCTTATCTTTGGAGGGATTAAAAGGATCGTGCCTTGATCTGCTGCGAAACAAAAAAAACATCAACTTACAGCTGACAGATGTCAAATGTGGCAGTTACATCTATGATTTCTTTTTGGATATTTTGATGATTTTGTACATACGTTCCGAATCATGTCAACAACGCTCATACCGCTTACAGCGTAGAAAGAGTATTATATGGAAGGAGGATTAGCGAATCTACGCAATTTAATCTGAATAAGGTTTGAGGCAAACAAAATAAAGTAATGACAAGGACAACAAACGGTATGTCTCTCTGTCACGTTTATTCCCCCTTAATTACACGGTACGATATTCTTTACTTCGGTCGCAAATTAATTTACTTTACTTGTTTGGACGTGTATAGAATGGTCGTCTTCTATTCAAGTTGAGACCGTATGGTAATGGTAACACTATATTATTGTATCATGGTAACACTAGTACTGTCATCGCTCATGGTTTATTCATTGGTTCGTGTTTAGTTCAAAGAGTAGGTATAATAATATAATTATGTTATAAAACATGGATACACGTGAACACAAGTGACCCAAGCGGATTTGATGTGTACTAATTTCATGTGTTTGTGTGTGTTTGCGTGTGTGCGTAGGTTCCTTACACAGACTTACCGGACGCGACACGCAAATAATAATACCCCAAACGAGCGAGACAATCGTATAAATTTTTGTACAAGAGCGACAGATAGTTACATATCATTTGTTGTCCCTGTCACAGTTTAAACTATGATGAGACTGAAAATTTACTTTATAGTTAATATTGTAAATATTGTAATAATAGTGAACAGTGTAAATTAATTATTATAAAGAAGTGTAAACTATATCAATAATATAAACTAAACGCACAAATATCACACACACACACACGCGCGCACGCGACGCGCACGCACACGCACACACACACACACACACACACACACACACACACACACACACACACACACACACACACACACACACACACACACACACACACACACACACACTACACACATACAATTGTAAGATAATATATAGTTATAAGAAACCATTTAACGTTACTCTTGGAATGTTTTGTAATTTGGAAGAGCGAGGCCTCCTGACACAGGTACACAATAATTTTGTAGATTGATTAATTGCGTTGGGATTAGGACAAAACGAGACCTGAGGGGCTACCGCGAACTGAAAACGAACGAAGTTCGAATATCTCCTTCTCTGTCACACGAATTAGCAAGTGCGACAGAGAGGGAGATATTCGAACTTCGTTCGTTTTCAGTTCGCGGTAGCCCCTCTGCTTAAGACGGATTACACAAAATAATCGACATCAAATGCAATAGGCGGCAGCACATTCTACGCGAAATTGGTAATTGGTCTTAAAGACTTAAAGATTCTTGCACTGATGCTCTGTGGATTCTTGCCCCTGGTTTAGTTTTGAATGGTGATGGTGAATTTATGGTTTCTCGTTTCGGATTTTTCGAGTTTTGTAGTTTTTGTCGTATCGTAGTTTCTATGTACTGTACCTACTACGCTTAGTTGGTGTACCGAAAAATACTTTTTTTTCTGTTAACTGTTCGGTTCGAATTAAGATCCGTCTGTAACTAGTAAGTACATGATGTTCTATTTTTGTTTGCATTACATCATTGAAAATATTTATTAAGTTTTCCATGATTATTTATTTATTTAAGGCATTTTTATGAAAACAGTTTTTCTTTTCTACAGAGAAATTAGCCAGCGACGCCTTAAATTTTGTTTTTAGTAAACAATAAGTGGTATAAAATGCCAGGGTAAGCACCACCTGCTTATGTGGGAGTGGTTCTAATGGCACTAGCAAGCGCATACCATACTTCATTCATTAGCACTGCTACTATTTAGGTCAAAACTGTTTCACCTACACATAGACATTAATTTCTAAAACAATTCCATTTTTATGAGTCATCAATTTGTTCCCTTTAACAATAAAATGATTGGCATGAGTATAACTTATAGAACATTTTTAATGCCTGTTTCATTTCTATTTTTATTTATTAACCATATCCAAATATAATTCTGATTCTAAGAGTATTATAACTTATACTTAATAAATTCAACTTTTCTTAATGCCTACATTATCAAGCCTTCTATTCCAGTTGGTTTTATGAGTTCTTTTCCTGTTATGTTAAGGAATTTAGAGTCTGCAATTTTCCTGTTGGAGGAATTTGAGTCATACATACAATGTATTGTTGAGCCCATTATATTGTAGGTGTATTTAAGACAAAAAAAAATCTGAGGGTGCCAAATAATTGGGACTAAGTGTTTGATGGTAATGATGGTGGCATCATTACCCTTTATAACTTGCAAACAACTTTTTGAATAAAGAGGATAGAGGATGGTCGTTTGCATCAACTTTTAGTTAAACATGCCCAGAGTGCATAGCTTCAGCCTATAGCAGTTATTACACTATTCAGGTATTCAAGGTTCAATATTTAGGAAGGCATGGTGCAAAAAATTTGGATCTCTTTTTCTTATTACACCATATTAATTTTAAAATCTTGAATAACTAACTGAATGCCAAATACTATACTTGTAACTGCTCAAGTTGTGTGTGTTTTCCAATAGACATTCTAGAATCTTTTGTCTGGATATTGCTGAAGATTGTAATGGAGCCAACACAAGGGAATTCACCTAGCAATAGGGATGTTGACACCAAATAAGAAAATCAATAAGTTCAATGTTACTTATGAAATAAGAAAATAAAAAGGATCAAATTCTTAACTATGGCGAAAAAAGTCACTCAAAAGAATAAATAATTACATAATTATAAGTCTTCAAAAGTTAGTATTGGAACGATCATTTACTATGGCGCTCATTGTGAGTAACATTACTGATCTGTTGCTCTTTCTCTCTCTAACCAGCAACATTAATATGGTTGTAGCTTCATTATTTCTTGAGATATTTGAATAGGATATTCACCATTTGGCATATTTTTTGCCTTGTTTCTTTTGGAGTAGTCTTTTTGAGGAGTAAAATTCTGGATTCAACAACCATATTACTAAGTTATGAAACATTTTTATGTTACCTATATATTTTAACAAGCTTTTATATTTTTTTAACTACATCGTAATTGCAGCTAATCCATGCATATAAATCTTCAGATAACACTACTTACGACATAAAGCTACAAAGAACATCAAAAATTTAATTTTTTCAACTTAAAACAGACAATGACTAAAACAGTGTTTAAATAAAAAAGAAAATTATACATTCCTTGTTTTTTCAGAATTGCCACCATGTCTCTGGAGAACATGTATTGCACCCGCTGTGGTGATGGCTTTGAGCCCAATGAGAAGATTGTAAACTCCAACGGAGAACTCTGGCATACTAACTGTTTTGTGTAAGTATTGGATCAGATCTCACCAATCCCAAGCATGCTGTCATTCATGACTGAGCCTAAATAAATTAATAACTTTGAATTCAATATAATTACATCACTTCAAGTGATGCAAGTGAATCAGGTGGTGCTAAACGAAACCCCTTTTTATTTAGGGGTTAGGATACCTTATGATCATAATTTTTGTGAATTCTTCCTCCTGATAACTAAGTAAATTAACATACTGTGAATGTAGGATGACTTCATAACTTATGATATTGGGCACAGTTGATATTTGTTGATTTTAATATTGTTGTAGATGTGCGCAATGCTTCCGGATGTTCCCCGATGGGGTGTTCTATGAGTTTGAGGGTCGGAAATACTGCGAACAAGATTTTCAGGTGCTGTTCGCGCCATGCTGCGGCAAATGTGGTCAGTGAATAGCTGTTAAATTAGTTACAGTTGTCAATTTTACTAAGGCCTTTAATTCTCAGTGATATAGCGTTGTTTTTCCTATTCTCTTCTAAAAAAACATCGATTGAATGTGTAAAGGTTATGATAATTTATCAGGACCTTAGATTCGAAAATCGTTCCCAAAGTTTTATAAGTGTGATACATAACTTAAACCCATTCCCCTGGCAACTACATTGTGCGATCTAGGACAACACTTATCGAGAATCTCTTTTAATTTAAGTCGTAAAGTATGATGTTCCCATGTAAAATATTTGTATTATAGGCGAGTTTGTGATCGGCCGTGTGATCAAGGCTATGAACGCCAATTGGCACCCGGCCTGCTTCCGCTGCGAGGAGTGCAACACGGAGCTGGCGGACGCGGGCTTCATCAAACACGCGGGCCGCGCGCTGTGCCACGCCTGCAACGCGCGCATCAAGGCCGACGGCCTGCAGAACTACATGTGCCACAAGTGCCAGTAAGTCACTCTCACGGTTGCGGAGTGTAACACGTAACTGCCGGACGCGGGTTTGCAACGCGCGCATCTAGGCCGACGGCCTCCAGAACTACATGTGCCACAAGTGCCAGTAAGTCACTCTCACGGTTGCGGAGTGTAACACGTAACTGCCGGACGCGGGTTTGCAACGCGCGCATCTAGGCCGACGGCCTCCAGAACTACGTGTGCCACAGGTGCCATTGCGTAACTCACAATGAACAACTGCAGCTGAGGAGTACAATACGGAGCTGGCGGACGCTGCTTCAAAAAGCACGCGGGCAGCGCGCTGTGCCACGCAAAAGGCTGAGCAAGAAAAGTAATTTCGGCTTGTAACATACGTAATTAGGTATTAAGCTGCAACTATACCGCTGCTCAAAATACGGTGGCGGTACTTTAGTACTAGTAATTATTTTGTGGTGACGGTACGTAATTGCAATGCGTGACGTTCTTAACTCATAAATCTATCCCTCTCGTCAGCTCGTCACTGCATTAACGCACCGTTAAGCAGCGGTGTGATCGCTCCTTTGTTCTGGTTTGGCAGCAAGGAACAAACTACCTAAGGATTTAATACTTTTACGATAGTGTCGTTATTACCGTTTGAAAGTGGAACGAAATATAATGGGCGATTTGTTCCCTAGTGGCGTGATCGACGGCGAGCCGCTGCGTTACCGCGGCGAGGTGTGGCACGGGTACCACTTCACGTGCGCCACGTGCGGCGTCGAGCTCGACCACACGGCGCGCGAGGTCAAGAACCGACCGGGCTACGCGCACAACGATGTGGTCAGTACTGTCACTGTAACTCATAGTTACCGACTTGAGCCGCTGCGTTACCGCCGTACCGCGGCGAGGTGTGGCGAGATACTTTTATCTCACGAAAGCGGTTGAGCCATGGTTGTGTGTTGAGATATACATGCACATTGTCCATGTGTGCGTCAGCGTAGGAGCTATGAGTTCACATTGTCTACGTGTTTGTATGTGTCACAACTACAACTATGGTTAATGGTTACGCCGCGCTAAGTACGATAGGGTAATTAAGGCCGTACAACGAGAAATATCGCCTTCTTTGAAACGCTGTTCTGCCCAGACGAGGAAACAATAATGATTGATTTTCAGACATATGATTCTTGATCATATGACTGTCTTTCTGACAATAGCCGAAACATGATTGCTTAAAATTTTCTCAATAGAAAAAAAACCAAAGTTGAGTCTTTATTTTCCTTGTTTTACTCAGCCGACCAAAACAACGCATTATTAAACGACACAATTAAGTTAATATGATGGTATTTTACCTCATCTAAACACTGTCAAGAGGAAATTTAATAAAACTGCACACAGTCAGATATTTATCGAGGTTTGTCTAAAAAGCTATTCCCGAAGTGTGTTGCACCCCGTTTTGTCGTGCGCACAAGACATAAGCGTGTCTCTGTCACTAAGGGCATGGCTGACCGAATCGAGGCATCCCCTTAATAGAGTTTCAAGCGCGTCAATTCCGTGGACACGTTTTTGACGAATTATAGATTTATGACAGATTGTACCGGTCCCGTACTTCTACCAAATAACAGAAAACGTCATTAAAATCTTTATCCACTGCGACAAAATAGTTACCACGGAATAATTCCCCGATACCATTACTTTTCAAATTTTTTGACTATTTCTATACATACTAATTTAATAATTTATGCAGCGGCCGAACTTGCCGAGTTTAGGACCCTTGTAAGCCAAATTAATTCTAACTTGGATAAAATCCGGGAGTGGGCATCGTGCTTTGGTTTAAAAGTCAACGCCAAGATATCGCAGGCAGTCGTTATTGGAAGTCTTCACTACATTACTAAACTGTCGGATCTGGATATGCCTGGGGTTTTCTTTGACGGAACTCCTATACCTTTTTCTTCCACCGTTAAAAACCTCGGTATTACTATAGACCAGACTCTCTCTTAGGCACCTCAGATATCTGAAGTCAGTAGGAAAATATTAGCTTCTCTCCATTCTCTTAGGCGCAAAACTTTCTCCCTCTTGATACCAAGATTTTTTTTTATTTTGCTCAGGCTAAATTTTCCTTCTCAATATCATTTATTTGTGTATTTATATTTGTCCTTAATAAATTATATATGTATGTATGTTTTATATCTCTTGTCTTTTTTTATACCTTGTTGTACAGGTTGCTGAATTTGTCTACCTCCGTTCATTTCTTCTCTCATTTTCTCAAAGGTTAACTGGAAGAGATCCCTTAAAGGGATAAGTTCGCCTTTGTACATACCATTTCTTTTTGTATTTGTAATTTTTGTAATTGTGTGCAATAAAGAGTTACTACTACTACTACTATTACTAATAATAGAGGACACGCTCGCGAGTGTGGGACCCTGTGAAATGTAAGCTTGTAGTATATTGTGTGTAATTTCCGTGACTGCTCATACAATAAAAAAATTTTTCACCCGTATATGGAATGAAACTTTGGGAGAGACATAGACTATATTATATCCCGTGGCTCCGCCTGGGTTCTTTTTGATACGCAAAGTCGAGTGGATTTGTCTTTATCTGTGACTTTGATATTTGTGTTTGTAGGAAAGTGATTAAACACATTTTAGTTAGCAGAGGTTTGTTAATTTTTATGAATAGGGGCTTAAGAGTTTGCGCCCCAGAGAGATTGGTTGAGCGGCGTCAACTGAATTTGAAGTGCTTTTTTTTTTGAACCTGACTGTGGCTTTATAGGCCGGGCCCAAAAAAGCGATAGGAATGCGCGGTTGTAGAGTAGCCTGGGTAAAATCGGTTGGAGAGTAGCGTGTGGTTTGGAACACTGGAATACTCTAAGAGTTTGCGCTCCAGTGAGATTGGTTCAGCGGTTTCAACCGAATCTGAGGTGTGATTGGAATCGAGCTAGGGGGAGTTTTGTCGCTGGTTCACTAAACCTAGCCTAGCTGAGAAGAGTCCAGCAAGAAACTCACCTAGGCCCGACCTGGGTCGGACTGACTACCCGGTGTGCGGCGGTACCGGGACGAATAGGGACTATATGTGTCAGTGTTGTCGCGATTGCGCGGTGAACGTCCCCGCCTGAAGTGTGAGTGGGATCGAGCTACTGGGACTAGGCTAGCTAGGCCCGACCTGGGTCGGGTTGACTCTACCCGGTATTCGGCGGTACCGGGACGAATAGGGATTTTAATTATGTGTATTTGTTCCAGAACAATCTATTCTGCCTGCGCTGCCATGACAAGATGGGTATCCCGATATGCGGCGCATGCCGCCGCCCTATCGAGGAGCGGATCGTTACCGCCCTAGGGAAGCATTGGCACGTCGAGGTAATTAATAGCATTTCTAAAGGCCGATTTTTCAATCCCCAGGTAAAAGTATCTTTCAGATATAAATGTTAGCTCTGTCCATTTCTTTCATATGCGATTAGAAAGTGACAGCGATAATTTCAACTGACTGATAATTTTATCTGGCGATTATAATATCGGCTCTTAATTTCCAGGAGAGGCCATTTTAAACCATGTTAGCCTCAGGACATCAATTTTTTAGGGTGCAATTCCAAAAATGCCATTAAGATGATGTGATAACTGCTGTTTGTCGTAATGCCTTTAATCCGCTATAAGTTTAATAATCAACACTAACCCTTTAAAAGGTATTCGCAATTTTCAACTTTGTTAATATTATCATGAAGGGGTCATTTACACTGTCACTTTGTCTGATATATCAGGGAATGGCAGTTAAAGGCTGTTTGTACACAAAGCTGGCTTGGGCTTTGACGATATACACCAATATAGCCGTCCTTGCGCTTTTAGAATAAAAATTAGAAACTTATTATAAAGAAAAATATACACTGTTAAGATAATTCTTCAGGACAAAATTAATCTTCCAGCATTTCGTGTGTGCTAAATGCGAGAAGCCATTCCACGGGCACCGACACTACGAGAAGAAGGGGCTGGCTTATTGCGAGCAGCACTACCACCAGCTGTTCGGCAACCTGTGCTACGTATGCAACCAGGTCATCGCCGGAGACGGTGAGTCTACATTCACAGTAGGTCTCGAAGGTCTTTTACACTGTTGAAGCCGTTCCATTGGCATGGGAACTATGAGAAGAAGGGGCTGGCTTACTGCGAGCAGCACTACCACCAGCTGTTCTGCAAACTGTGCTACGTATGCAACCAGGTCATCGCCGAAGACGGTGAATCAACATTCACAGTAGGTCTCGAAGGCCTTTTACACTGTTGAAGCCGTTCCATTAGCATGGGAACTATGAGAAGAAGGGGCTGGCTTACTGCGAACAGCACTACCACCAGCTGTTCTGCAAACTGTGCTACGTATGCAACCAGGTCATCGCCGGAGACGGTGAGTCAACATTCACAGTAGGTCTCGAAGGTCTTTTACACTGTTGAAGCCGTTCCATTGGCATGGGAACTATGAGAAGAAGGGGCTGGCTTACTGCGAGCAGCACTACCACCAGCTGTTCTGCAAACTGCTACGTATGCAACCAGGTCATCGCCGAAGACGGTGAATCAACATTCACAGTAGGTCTCGAAGGCCTTTTACACTGTTGAAGCCGTTCCATTAGCATGGGAACTATGAGAAGAAGGGGCTGGCTTACTGCGAACAGCACTACCACCAGCTGTTCTGCAAACTGTGCTACGTATGCAACCAGGTCATCGCCGGAGACGGTGAGTCTACATTCACAGTAGGTCTCGAAGGCCTTTTACACTGTTGAAGCCGTTGCATTAGCACGGGAACTATGAGAAGAAGGGGCTGGCTTACTGCGAACAGCACTACCACCACAAAAGCGTCATCATGTAATTTAACTGAAGAAACAATAATTAAAACCCCATGTTTTCATAAAATAAGTTTTATTTACTTAAAAAGAAGATCCTGCAGCCCAACAAGCGGCACGAATACGCGGGCGAAAGAGCGCGAGTAATGTTTACGATTCAATTTACATCCTACCTACCTACCTACCAAAATAAATTTCCACAAAAGATTACATTGTAAATTTTATCACAGCGTTTGTAAAACCTGATATTCTTTCAAAACTACTTAGAGGATCAATAATTGTTATTAGTTAGACACGTAGGTATAGTCAGTAAAGAAACCTTTGAATTCCGTGACTTTACGTAGTAGTTGGTAACGTATTAGGTACTCGCCGACCCGCCCGCGCAGCCGTCTTGCGACCTATGATATTTTTTTCTGCCATATTTTTTTAATCAAATCTATATGATATTTATATATTTAGAATCTAAACAAAACCAGCTTTCTTTTAGTATTTATTTCATAATTTTAGTTAACTTTGTACGTCCAATATCAGAGCGCAGAATCATAAACGAGTGATAAATTAATAATTTTGCGATTTTTTCAGAAAATTGTTCCAAAATAGTGAAAAATATGATTAAAAATGATTTCAGCGTATTTATTTTATACGAAAATGATATCAAACTTGCCCTAGTAGATATAAAAAATGGGTCAGCGTATTTTTAGACTCGTCGGCTGCTATCTTTGAACCCACTGACAAAAGTAACCGATTAAGAAGAATATAAAAATAAACTCGCTCATATTTTTTTGTTTTCGTATTCTCAGTATTCACTGCGCTGAACAAAGCGTGGTGCGTGCACCACTTCGCGTGTGCCGTGTGCGACGCGCCGCTGAGCACGCGCAGCAAGTTCTACGAGTACGACGAGCGGCCCGCGTGCCGCCGCTGCTACGAGAAACTGCCGCAGGAGTTACGTCGGCGTCTGCGCCGCGCACACCACTACACGCCGCGTCGCTAAACATGCGATAATTCGGTCATTCTCCAGGATTATATCTGCGTCTGTGTTTATGGTGCGTAGGTGTGTATCCCTGTGTGGAGGTCAAACTACGGAAAATGTTCGTAAATCACTGTTCACCGCCGACATGCAATTTGAAATGACCGAAATATACTTTTATAATTATCTAGATAATTATACTTGGTTATTTATACAAATAATTATACTCTGATAACTATACTTACTATTATAATTATACTACTTTGATAATTATACAGATAATTGTACTTTGATAATTACACAGATAATTATACTTTGATAAGTATCCAGATAATTATAGTTTGATAATCATCCCGATAATTATACTTTGATAACTACACAGACAATTATAGTTTTATAATAACATTAATAACTGGATAAATATGTGATGATGACTGGGCTCACACTACTTTGATAATTATACAGATAATTGTACTTTGATAATTACACAGATAAATTATACTTTGATAACTATCCAGATAATTATACTTTGAAAATCATCCAGATAATTATACTTTGATAACTACACAGACGATTGTAGTTTGATAATAACATTAATAACTGGAGAAATATGTCGATTTGATGACTGGGCTCACGTATGTACTAATTAACTTAACGTAACTTATAAAGAATTAACTACATCTGTTATCTAATAATGCGGGGTGACGAGTACAAATGTCGGATATATGCCTCCGCATACACGCTAACTGCACGCGTAAACGTATTTCATGTAAATACCGGTGAAGGTATTTCGCGTGCCATTTTCACTTACGTAGTTAATGTTATTTATTAACCAATAGGTTAAATTACATTCTTGTATCTATGTATTAACAATTATGTTGTACCCTAATTAATCTGGAATCGGGTTACGGTTAAATTTATATTATGAATTATCTTTTAATTTTAAGTATAGACACATTGAAGAACATGTACCTATTGTTATAATACTAGTGCCTTATCAGAATACCTAAATACGGAAATAACATTTTCTTATAAGAATAATGTTAAATAGGAAACGATAATAGTTTTGTTACTTTTTACTAGTTTAATATGCTATACAATGCTTTGTCTAATAAGCTTCCCAAGAATAATAAATAGTTTCAGCGAAAATAAACAATTTATATATTTATATCAAGCATTTGCACCCACCAGCAACGGCAAATCAAATTTTACTTTACGTGGTCGGTCCCAAAGTTCTGTCACAAATGAAAATAATGATAAAAACAAAAGTACAATCTGTTTTTCATAAATTATATACCAATTTAAATTACAATTAATAAACAATTAAAATTACTTCAAATTATTCAAACGACCTCCTTTGTTTTTAATACGGGCCCTTAATCGTGAGAGTCAGGATGGCGGGTGTACCTAAACAAATATGTAAATAAAGTGTACCAAAAATTTGTACTTAATTTGTACTATTTTGTACCACTTTAGAAAAAAATTGTACCCTTCCGCATTTAAAATTATTACAAAGTGAAGGTACACCCGCCATCCTGACAGTCAGGATGGCGGATGTACCTGGGAAAATTATGATCCTACCAATTATCAACCAATGTTAATATCTCAATTTTTTGTACCAAATTTGTACTCAAATATACATTAAAAACTTCAGTCATCTAATTCGTAGTTTGCGAGTTTTACACGTTTTATGATTTTCTACTGCTGGGTAATACGGTTATTTTAAGTAATGAATGTATGGGAAATTCTAACAATTAATAAAGTTTTGAAACATGTGTGACATAGTCACACATAGTCATAGTTGTTGGGTATAGTCTTCAAAACTCACAATTCTCCCGTCCCCTCCCAGTTTATTAATTTGTTTGACATCCCCATACATGTATTACTTAGAATAACCGTATTGCCCAGCAGTAGAAAATCATCAAATGTGTAAAACTCGTAAACTACCATTTTCCAGTTGCTCAAAATTTTAAATATAACGTTTGTATTTAAAATTTTGAGCAACTGGAAAATGGTGCCCACAGCGGTGCAATCATCGATCTAAAATACCCTAGATACACTATCACCTACAAATGCAAGACGAAAAAGTGTCCAAGCCGTCATTACGAGTGTGTGCGTGTTAGAGACACATTATTTAAAAGAAAATCAATTTGTACCAATTTATGTTTTTTCGATTTTCAGCCTTATATCACAAGAATAACGTATTATTTGAAATGCAAAGTTTTTGGCGCTTGGGACATTACGGATCGCACACATCGATTGTCATTAGCGCAGAGAACAGAGTCTGAATCGCGTACCGTGAAGTCGCAAAATAATATTTTTTTGATTAGGTTCTGCATCGGCAGTAAACAAGCATACGGCCTGTCAGGTGGTAATGTCGATTTATTATTAATCATGAATCGTTGTTTACCACCTGAGGTACCTAAGCCTAGTTAAACCATCACGAACAATTTGCTCCTAGAACTGTGTCCTAAAAGCATATGTGCAGGGTATTCTAAATTACCTGAATGTTATAACTACTTCAATTATTTTTAACCGACTTCACAAAAGGAGGATGTTCTCAATTAGTTGCTATATTTTTAATTATAATTATTTAAATGTGTTATTTAAATGCGTTAAATATTCAAACTTAGACTTCATTACCCAGATATGTACTGTTTTATTTCAAATGCACACATTAGAAAGTTAAGATATCTTAGGATACGAAACTGAACACGCATACATCCCACGATATGTAAAGGTAACTAGTCATCGTATCCTATGGGTACTTATTTATTACTTAAGGCGTACCAACAGCTACTGTAAACGGAACGGAATTAAAGGAACTCACATATAGAAATAAAATAAAAGTATTAAGTCAACAGAATTAGCACATACTTTCGCACCATGTGTATACTATGTCGATGATAAAAAAGTGTGAAAAGGAAAAAATATCAATAACTAAGCGAAATAAAATGAAAGATTACATACAAATAATACAACTCAATACGAACATTGCATCCGGACAAGTGCTATGTTCTGTTGGTAATATAGGTATGTAACTACTGCGCATTTTACCGCGCATCATTTGTCGGCGCGTGTTTCCAAAAACGTCTGCGTGGGACGTCATTGTCTTGCGAAGGAATTAAATAAAGCTACATATTAAGTTGTGATTGTAATGTTTTAATTCTGGCTTTAAAGGTACCCAGATAAATGTAAAAGTAGATTAATAGTATTAATATTCTTATTTTATACCTTTTACGAACTTACATAAGTACAAATACACTCCATATGTTTGTGCTAATAAAAACAATACTTGTAAACTTTCGTCAAGAAATTAGCTGGTCTGCGACTCCATTCATTCGAAATTTTACTATAGTCTCAGTCATAGGTCTGCCATTTCGTTTCGATATTCAAATTATTAACCCGAGGGAAAGAGACAGGTAGCGTAGCAGATATTCTTAAATATTTGTATAAAGTAATTGTTATAAGCCTAATATAACTACGAATTCATTATATTATGAAACTTTAGATAAAAAGTCATCGAAAATACGAAATTACATATTTTTTTAACGCGGTTTAAGCGTTGTTTTTGCACTTTTTTACGGAGCATTTCGGCATGTTGACTCACCGATGACTAGCGTACGACTCCGAGCGCAAGTGTGCTTAAAATGCATTTAAGCACTCTTGAGCGTGGACGGCTTTGACACGCGGATAGTGTATCTAGGGTATTTTAAATCGATGGGTGCAATGCTAAAACAGCTATTCGGTTTTCTTTCAATGTCCACTCTATCGTGAGAAATTGCAGCGAATGACTGTTTTTTGTTTTAAAATAATTGTCAAACATTCAAAAATGGAATTCAATAGTAAAATCATGTTCTAAATTTTAAAATAATGTGCCAGTGACAGAACTTTGGGACGGACTACGTAATTCAATTTTACTTCACCTTATGTTGACCCTGACCGAAAGCAGTGTACGTGAGAGTATGTGCCTTAGTGGGCGTAAATAATATTTAGTAATTAAAATGTGCGTTTACATTTAACGGTTTTAGTTTTTAATATAATATTAGTGCTATAAAAAACTTACTTGGCTACCAAATGTTTAAAGTGTTTAAACTGAAATCAATGTATAATGAAATAATTTTATATTATATTTTTTCTACTCGTCGATTTTGATTGTTTTAATTAAAACTTCGTGGTACAAACATATTTTTTTCTATGGAGCTCCCGTCTCAACTTTTAGAATTCAACAGAACACTTTTAGAACTATTATAAAGGCCATAGTCAGGTTTCTATAGTAAGTCGGCCCTTACAACTAATGGGCTAGGGTTTTTTTTTATGAGGACCTCTTATAGTGAAGAATATTTTTGCAGAGTATGAATATCGTACTCATATATTTTGACTTATGAATTTTTTTTTAGGATGTATGCAGCATTTGCTTCTGAAATTATGTTTTTTAGACACCCAAAAAACGAACAGGTACTAGTTATCCAACAAAACAAAGAAAAAACGACCAATAAAAAAAATATATATTATTCACAAATCTCATGGTCAAGATATAATAAGGACGTATAAAAATCCAGCTGCGCGGAGGGCGACCTTCAATCGCTGCAGTAACTACTTTCTCCACTGTTTGGAACGTGCAGCTGTGGTTTTTCTTAAACATAAATTGATGGTCTTTCAGTTGAGCCTTGGTTTTTTGAGGAGACAGATCATACTAGATACCTAAGTATGGGCGTCACTTATCATGCTGCTTCCACTGATAAGGCCAGTCAGGAGGGCTTGCAGCACTGCATTATCGTATAGTCCTACCCCTCCCCTGTATCGAGGAACAAACGAAACTTGGGAGACTTATCATACTAGAAACCGGGAATTTTATTTTTTTTGAAAATTTTTTTTTACTAGTGGGGGCCACCAGGTTTTTTGCTTTGCAGCATAGCCGTTTCGTGTTCCCCCAGGAATGACGTGTCTTATAATATACATATCATCTGGAAGTCTTATCGAACTAGGTTCAGTGTAGTGAGCTCCTTCAATCGCTGCAGCAACCACCTTCTCCACTATTAGGAAAAGGCAGCAGTGGTTTTTCTTACACAGAAATTGATGATCTTTCAGATGAGCCTTGGTTTTTTAGGAGACCGATCATACTAGATACCTCTGTATTGGCGTCACTTATCATGCTGCTGCCACTGATAAGGCCAGTCAGGGGGGCTTGCAGCACTGCATTATCGTATAGTCCTACCCCTCCCCTGTACCGAGCAACAAACGAAACTTGGGAGACTTATCATATTAGAAACCGGAAATTTTATCTTTTTTGAAACTTTTTTTTTACATTGGCCACCAGGTTTTTTGCATTGCAGCATAGCCGTTTCATGTTCCCCCAGGAATGACGTATCTTATAATACATATATCACCTGGGAGTCTTATCGAACTAGGTTCAGTGTCGTCGGCTCTTAAACTATATGATTTGTGTTGAAATAAAGAAGACATTTCGGAGGAATGCATTTATTATTTTACGAATAAAGACAAGCGCAGCAACAATTATCATGATATGAGTTATGCGCGTATAATTTAATACTGGCGAAATTTGAATGTAACAACATAACATGAGAAATACACAGTTTAATTCTAATTAGACATAGGGCAGCGAATTACTCAGTCTAAAATAGGGATTTATATATACAACTATTCGTAAATAAATAATATTCCTTTTAAAACTAATGTAACTAAATTACGCTTATTTTGTACAAATAACAATTATTTGTAAAGAAAGAAGGATATTTGTGCCACGCGAGTCAAGTGAGACGTAAGGAACTAAACTGTAACAGTTCAGTATCGTGGTAATTAAATGCGTGGCATTGAAAGGTTTTTCAGATGATAAGTTCACAGTGCACAGACAACAACAAAACTAGTTCAAATTATTTGAGATGAACGAACTCCGTTTAATTATTACCTTGTGTTGTAAGCCAGAAGGTTAAAATTACATTTGACTCGGATTTTTTTGTTCTCTCCCAATAATTTTAACCAACAAGGATATTTAGTTATCCTTCTTCATCCTAGTGCTGGTCATTCGGTAGATGATGGAGTCCCTGCCAGGGTCCATGTCCATGATGGCGTACACGATAGACACGAGCGCGAACGCGAACACAATACCGAACCAAAGGATGATGTTGAAAATGGCCGAGTAGTCCTCGGAGTAGTTGTCTTCCTGAGTCTGAAAACGATACGTTTTAATTAATGGTTTAATTTTTTTTTTAATTATGTTAATAGTTTACAAAAGCTCTCTAACTCGACTGGTTGATGTTTGAAGAAACATTTCCACTGAATGTATGGTGTCAACTAGGTGCCAGTTACGGTCAATTATACGATGCTACTCAACTCGAAGTAGATGGAACTATCAATGAATTACTATTACGATACCCTCAAACCGACAGTTTGCACTGTTGGCAGGCGCTGTCTACAAGTGTGCGATGCACAAGCAGTCTTCATCTACCCAGCACAATTTATTCATAAGCATATTGCTAATCACGCGAACAGGAAATCTAAACTATTCAGTTAACCGTAAAAATAGTCGTATCTACTAAATACATTTTTCACACCTGCTATTCAGAAGAGTCATTGTTGCCCCCGAATCAGTCGTACTTTTCTTCCCTCATTTGAGGACAACAATGACTCTTTTCCTAATAGAAGGTAAGAAAAGCATATGTACCACTCGGTAGCAAAATAGTTTATAAGAGATTTCATGTTTTTAGCAGCGGAGCTCACAGGTAGTATGAAAAGCAGTATGCGTCACACGGTAGCAAAATTATTTCCATCTTGGGCGTGAACACTTGAATCCCTCGCTACGCTCAAGATTCGTCTTTAGAATCCGTTGCTGCGCTCAGAATTCTATTTTGTAGAATCGTTCGCTTCACTCAGGATTCAATATACCGCCCTCGCCGTAAATATATCATTGTGCTCCCTTGAGACAATCTACTATTGCCGCGCGTCATAGACAAAGTACAGGTGTTCGGAGTAGTTACGTTTTGTGATTTTGACCGTTCAACTAGATGGCTGTGTGGCGTCATACATTTTGGGGTAAGAAAGTTATGGCCATGTATGGCACCCCGTGGTGCCATTTCAGCTGACAAAATCACACCGATGATCGAACATAATTTGTCTATGGTTGGCGGCAGCGAAATGTCACCATCCAAAGCGGTGCTGCAGACTAACATTTGTGGGGATAGTTGTTGCGGGTTTAGTTGACTCTTTGTCTTCTTTTTTGTCAGGTGTTTCTTCAGTTTCAGTGGCCTTAACGGGATCGGCATCGCGGAGACCTTGATTCTCAATAGAAGTAGTAGTAGTTTCGGTATCTTGGCGTTTTCTTCTCTTCTTCTCAAGTTCCTTTTACGTAGTAAATGTTGTAGTCGAAATTATTTGAAATGAATTAATACTTAACTCAAAACCGTCTTCTACTTAGAACATACTTTTTATCCTGCCAAACTGTCTTAGAAAAAAAATAAATTCATGTGTGGCTCTGTAGAGAGAGATAACATAAAAATCATATTTGTAGATGGGCCTTTATTTCACAGATTTGGTTATACCATTAATTGCTAGTGGTAGTGCATTTAGTGCTAGCGAGAGCAAAAGTCCTGTTTTAGGAACCACTACTGTATTGTCGAGATTGCAGGTTTGGAGCTCGGCTCATACCACTGGTTTTTTTATATATGAAATGTAATTTAAAGCTTATGGCCTGGCCACATTACCACGGCGCGGCGTCGTTAACGTGAAACGGTGCCTTAGAGTGCGGCACGTCGCCGCATCATGCAGATAAGACTGTGTCGTGCGGTGTTGAGGGGATTCAAGGTACGGTGCCGCATCCCCGCACGGCGTCGGCAAAAACAAACGATTTTGAACTATATATAAATTTATTAAGGTTGTGATTATTTTATCAAAGGTCAGGTCTCAGACCACAAAATTTGTGATAATTTATTTCCTTCCTCTTGAAATCACTCCTAGCCTCCTAGGTATCATGATTCTAATTCTAAACTCCCAAGGCCCACCATACAATACCAGTAATGCCATTGAAATTTGAATTATTTGGCGTCAGGAACAGACTAAAAAGTAATTTGCTTAACCTTAAACTGTATTTTTGTGGATAATGGCTAAAATTCATTTAGAAAAAGACGTTCTAGCAGAGGTACATAATTAAAAACCGGCCAAGTGCGTGTCGGACCACGCACATTGAAGGGTTCCGTACCAACACCTACTAGTCCACATTTAAAATCACTATCCAATACATTGAATCTAAAAAAGTCGTATCTTCGTAGAGAACTCACGGCACTTACAACCTTTTGTTTGGGCAAGACAGTTTTTAAGCGAAAACTCAAAAACCGTAAATCATCGATTTAAAATACCCTAGATGCACTATCCGCCTGTCAAAAGCGTCCGCGCTCAAGAGTGCTTAAATGCCTTTTAAGCACTCTTGCGCTCAGAGTCGCGCGCTAGCCATCGGCGAGTCAACATGCCCAAGTGCTCCGTAAAAAAATTCAAAAAGAACACGTTAACGACGTTAAAAAAGGATGGAATTTCGTATTTTCGGTGAGTATTTATTTAAAGTTTCATTATTTAATTGATTTGTAGTTATATTAAGCTTTAACGCGCTTATAACAATTATTTTATCAAAATATCAGACACACGACCAGCTATGCTACTGTCCCTTTCCCTCACGTTGAGTGAGTCGTATATCGAAACGAAACGGGAGACCTATGAATCGGACTATAGTAAAATTTCGGAGGAATGGAGTCGCAGACTGACTAATTTTTTTATGAAAGTTTACGACTATTGTTTGTTATTAGCACACACCTATGGAGTGTGTATGTAGATATGTAAGTTGGTAAAAACTACAAATTAAAATATTAGCGTTTATCTAAAAGAAAGTGAATAAAAAGTATTAAATGATTTATGACTATTTGTAGAAAGATATGTTCTAGTAACGTGAGGGGCATGTTACCTATATATAATTTCAAAATGTAAAATAAAGATTTCAAAGCTTGAGACACTATCATGTATACAAGTTACTCTGATTCAGTGTAATTATTCGATTAACTGCTTTAAATTTAGGACTGCTTTAATTTAATGGTAACATAACATGAAATTACAGTAGAACCATTTAAAGTGGCTTTGTCATAGTCGCTTGAGTATCTTGATCGAAATATCTTAGCGCCACACACAAACACTTTTGGATGGTCCCATCCATGGTCTTCGTCATCAGTTTCTGTTCTCCAAATGCTACTTTCTGAATGCAAATGCTCGATTTGTTACCGAAAAACTAAAATCGCTATATGTTTCCCCTGATTTTTTGAGGATTTCCCTCAATTCCTCATGGATACCATCATCAGAACTAGTTTGCGGCAATAACGGGACCAACATGCTTCAAACATATGATTCCAAACAAAGAAAAAATTTTCCGAATCGGTTCATAAACTACGGGGTTCTAAAGTAACACTCATTAAAATAATAAAAATTAAAAAACAACACAACATAATAAATCGATTTATCATTACTATTTATAATAAATCTACGTTAACATCTGACGTCCGTCGTATGCTTGTTTACCATCTACCTATTTTAAACAAATCATTTTCGACTCCACGGTACACGATACCGACTCTGTTCCAATGTATGTCCAATGTTGCCAACACAATCAGTGGAAAATGTGCATGAACAAAATTGAAATGCTGTAATCGCCAATCGCTCTCATTTAAAATAAAACGTTACGCTGGTGACATAAGGCTCACTATTGAAAAAAAAATAAATTGATCCCAATTGACTTACGCTCGTTTAGCGTGTATCTAACACGCACACACTCACAATGTCGGCTCAGCCGGCTTGGACACTTTTTCGTCTTGAATTTGTAGGTGATAGTGTATCTAGGGTAGGTATTTTAAATCGATGCCGTAAATACAATATTGTTCAAACCAAAAATCGTTAAAAGTATTTACTAATGCATACCACCTAAATTTTTTTCAGAATTTTAAACTTTATAGTTTGGAAATTAGAGGGGGACGACGACACTTTCTATAACTTTGATAGCTAATATCTCACTAACGGTTGACTTAAATGGACAAGTTTTTTAGAAACCTCCATATCATTTTTAAAGGCCTATCCATTGATACCCCACACGACTATGTGCGTTGAAATTTTTTTCATCCACTGGTTACATGTATGGAGTGCCCCCCCTAATTTAATATTTTTTTGGAATTTCACATCATTTTTATGTAGCGGTTCATAGAATACACTTTCCTAGCCAATTTAATAATTGTAGCGCGTATAGTCTCCGAGTAAATCGGCTGTGACATACGGACGGACGGACGGACATGACGAATCTACAAGGGTTCCGTTTTTGCCATTTTGGCTACGGAACCAAAAACGGCACCGTACCCTGAATCCGCTCAACATGACACGGTACTGTGGGTTTACACGACGCGGCGTCGTGCCGCACTAAGGCGTCGCGCCGTTTCATGTTTACGACGCCGACCCGTGGTAATGTGACCAGGCCCTTAAGCTTATCACCTACGGCAGGTTTGCCAGTACTAAGCTTCTTAGTGAAGGAAAACTTCGTGAGCAAACCGGTATAATCCCAACAAGGCACCTTGCACCTCGTCAGGCGGAAGTCGCTTTTGTTAAGAGGCCTTTAACGTGTCCACTAGCGCCACTCGTAAATGATTGTGATCATTTAAATTTAACGATACCTATTTAAAAAGGGGGCCGTTATGTATTGTATTTTGTATTTAAGTACAGTCGAACTCATAAGTACCAGGACACTGGTACTTTGTCGTTTACACCCGTTGGAAATCTGGACCCCCCCATGTCATCAAAAATAAGCAAAGCATAAAACCCCCGCCCCCCTGTAGTGCTTACGTAATACTTGAACAGCCCCTTACTCTCGAGCTCAAAAATAAAACGGCCTATGTTAACGACGTTAAAGGCCTCTTTAGGGTTCCGTACCCAAAGGGTAAAACGGGGTCTTATTAACTAAGACTCCGCTGCCCGTCCGTCCGTCTGTCTGTCCGCCTGTCACCAGGCTGTATCTCATGAACCGTGGTAGTTAAACAGTCGAAATTTTCACAGATGATGATTTCTGTTGCCGCTATAACAACAAATACTAAAAAACAGAATAGAATAAATATTTAAAGGGTCTCCCATACAACAAACGTGTTTTTTTTGCCGTTTTTATAGATAATGGTACGGAACCGTTCGTGCGCGAGTCCGACTCGTACCTGGCCGGCATGTTTTAACGTGAGCCTTACGCCAAATGTTGGGAGTAGGTGGCAGCACAGAGCCCAGGGCCCTATCCCACAAAACGTTACAAGGGTTCAATTTGTCAAAATTGACAACTTTTTCAATGGAAAATGTACAATTCTGTTGAATTGTAGACTTGTTTTGTGTTGTATGAATGTCGCTTATTCACAGAAACATATGATGGTGGGTGGTATGGTTATAATTAGGTGACAGGGTGTTGAGGTCACTTCAAAAGTTTCCTTAATATGTTTAGCCATGATAGGCATGTGACAAGTAAAACACTTAACAGATAATAACTGACTCTTTTGACTCAACATATTTGCATGCCTTATGGCAAGATATAGAGATACTGTAATATTAATAATTATAAGACCTATGATTCCTATGAACCTATGGCTTACAAATAAATGTTTTGACTGACTTTGAGAATGTCAAAATAAATTAACACGTTCACTGTCCGAATCAGAATTGTAAACCTTACGGCTTTGTAATAGAGGCTAGAAGGGTCACAGACTGTAAACGTGTTAAATAAAAAACAACATGTCAAATGACGTTTTAGGAGCGTGGCTGAAGGATGGTGTACATACCAAGGAGCGGTAGGTCTGCGGGGGCTCGGGCGCCGCGCGCACGGTGCGGCGCGTGTGCGCCACGTCCGTGGCCACGCTCGCCACCAGCACGGCGCCGTCGTACGCGTTCTGGAACGCCGCGCCCAGCTCGTTGATAGCCGCACCTGCAACATCACGATTCCACTCTCAGATTCATTTGAAGCCGCTCAACCAATCTCACTTGAGCGCAAACTCTTCAATATACCAGTGTTTATACCGCCCGTGTGGTCGTGTCGTAGGTTTTCTCTGGATTTTCCCAGGCTATAAAGCCACTGTCAGAATCAGTATCACTTTCTGGCATTTATTTATACGACAACGGTGGCAAACAAGTATACGGCCTGCCAGATGGTAAGCAGACACCGCAGCTTGTAGACACTTGCGACTCCAACAAAAATGACGAGCGCACTATCTCTTTTTTGATATGAGTATTCGTTGTATTGACAGCTAAACACAATCATCATCATCATCATCATTTCAGCCGAAAGACGTCCACTGCTGAACATAGGCCTCCCCCAAGGCTCGCCATTTAGACCGGTCCTGTGCCGTTCATTTCCACCGGATTCCCGCGACCTTCACCAGGTCATCACTCCACCTTGTCGGAGGCCTACCGACAGCTCGTCTTCCGGTGCGTGGACGCCACTCAAGCAGTTTCTGGCCCCATCGACCGTCAGTTCTGCGAGCAATGTGCCCTGCCCACTGCCACTTAAGTCTCGCAATTTTGAAGGCTATGTCGGTGACCCCAGTTCTACTACGGATAACTTCATTCCTAATTCTATCACGCAGAGAAACCCCGAGCATAGCTCTTTCCATTGCTCTTTGGGTGACCTTGAGCTTTCTTATGAGGCCCATCGTTAGCGCCCATGTCTCGGATCCATATGTCATCACTGGCAACACACACTGGTCGAAGACTTTTGACTTGAGGCACTGCGGTAAACTGGACGAGAATACACTGCGAAGCTTCCCGAACGCTGCCCAGCCGAGTCGGATTCGACGAGTGATCTCTTTCTCGAAGTTGGACCTACCTAACTGGACTGTTTGTCCCAGGTATACGTACTCGTCAACAACTTCGAGCTTAAACACAATTGCAGCCCCCCATTCTGAACACAGCTCATGGTTCGAAGTCTAGGCGTTGAGGCTATAAACTATGAGACCTCTCACTTCTCATATATTGCTTAGTTTCCAGACTTTCCAGCCTCCATGTACTTATGTTATCAGTCAAATCGTTTTTTCTATAATTTAATTACTTATCAAAATGTACAATCAAAGTTAGTTAAATAACAACAGGTATAATTAAATTTTATGTGTAATGTCATAAATCATAAATACCGGACATTTCGTAATTGTTATAACTTAATCTGAAAATACAAATAATGAAAAAATAAAACAAACCTAAAAGCTTCTTTGCTTCCTTGACTTGCAAAGAGTTGGGGCCATGAAAGTCTGACAAGGCATGAAGTGATTGGAAACGAAAGTTGTAGAAGTCAATGATATTGTCTCCAGAGACAATGCCAGAATTAACCTGTAACAATAAGAGAACATAAATACTAAAAAACACCGCTATACCGCAGGCGGTCTTATCGCTTTAAAGCGATAAGACCGCCTGTTGTTACCATTATTAATGTTACCGAATCTATAAATGTACTCCTGTATTAGTGGTGCAATAAAGAATATTATTATTATTATTATTATAAATAATATTGTAGAATAGTATTTAAATATGTTGTTCTCAAGCTAAAATTAGAGTTTTGTTCATATTAATAATGATGATTTTTATTTGCTCCAATATGGCAATAGCACCTTATTGACATGATAAAATGCTATCTTTTGCCTGAACACCAATCATTTTTGAACACAAAGTAAAAATTGTTTCAACTTGATTTTACCACTAATATTTAATTGTTACAAACAAGAAAATTTAAATTAAGATGTCTACAAATTTAGACACAGAAATAGAACTGAAATATATCCGCGCGGTGGAAACTGCGGGCTGCTGGGGGGCGGACGCCAAACAATTTGTGTGCAATATAGGCGTCGTCTCAGACAAAAGGGAGAGCACGCTCGCTCTGAGTTGTTTCTGTCCATAGCTATACAGCATGGAAATGCTGCCAGCGTTATGGGCACTTTTACGCCGGGAACAACACGGGCGGGTTTTTTGAGTAGTTTTTTGTGTAGGTATTAGTATTTTTTTATTTAATTGTAATTTAAATATTTCTAATAATAAATATAAGTGCACTTTTAGTTAAAATAATGATGTTAAAAACCTTATCAGTGATAGCCTTCAATCCGGCAAGCTCATGTAGGAAAGCACTATCTTCCTCCACAGAGTACTTCAAGTAGTTTAGGGGCACCTTCGGATTCTTTGGAACTTTGGTGCTTGCAAACACACCTGATGAGATCTGTAAAAACAATGTATGGTTACAATTGTAAAGGCTTCTCTCAAAATAAACTCAATTACTGGGTTGGCTACCTAATCCCAAGATTAACAGTAATTATTTTAGACTGGATATTCTTCATGTTTACTGTTTACACCAATAATATCAAGAATGATGTCATTAGATACAAACTAAATCTGACAGTTTTTTTTCTTTTTAATACTATAGAATTAATATTGAAGGTTTGAATACATACCTGGTTGACATCAGAGAGCTTGACCTTAACGAGCCTGCTTCCAATATCGCCAAAGCGCTGCTGGATCCTGTGCTGGACTGCTTCAAAAGTATCAGGTTCATACTCATCCACAGTCAAAGGGAAAGCATGACCTTTAGGCCCAAGCTGGAATAACATCATTGCTATTTTATTAACAAAGGTCAGATATGTTTTCACCACAAGAGGTTCATCTAATTGTTACATTGAAGGGATGTATTATATCATCACGGTTCCAAGTGTTGCAAGGCTAATAGCATTCAAGAAAGTGTTATCTCATTTATAAAACAAGTGTGGTGGTTCAATAATGCCAATAGTTTCATTTTTCTTTGTGTCTCATCCTAATTGGGTGCATAACATCCTGGAGATCCTAAATAAAATCTACTTACAATTTCACCAAGGCTGGGGACTCCGTCCACATAGATTTCTACTACGGCTTCAGGCGAAGCGAAAGGATCAAGAATGGTCATGCCATCCCATTCAGCACCCTAAAATAATAAATTGATTGTTCAACAAACAATCAAGGAATGTAAGTTGTTCAAGTCAGACGTGTAGTAAAATTGGTTACTTACCTCTTCCACTGTTAGTCCTAATGCAGCTGAAAATACTTCTTTCAAAAGAGACACAGGAATTCTACTGGATCCTGTAAAACTCAGGGATCGAGGGCTGTGAATCACATCGAATTCGCCCGCGGCATTGGAGCCTAAAATCATATGAAACATAAATATACGAAACATGCCAACTTCTAGATAGCAGCAAAGTAAGAGTTATATACTCACCGACTAGGAAAAACACAAGGGAACACAAGAAAACGACCATTTTCACAGCCATTTTTATCGACTGAAAAACCTTTCTTGCACTATGCCCACTATGGGCGGACTGTCATATGATTTAAGTCTTGCCATGGGAATTTGGTGTTACCATACTAATTATTTTTATAGCACATGGTTGTGTTCGTTATGTTGGTGGTAATGTGTAGGGTAGGATATGATATGCCCACATTATCGATATTGGATCCGAACCGATAATACATGTATGGGATGGGAAGGTAACCGATATTGGATCGGATAGTGTGAGCACTAAGAGCCCGCGCACACAGAGAGCGATATGGGGCGCTACCGCGACAGCAAACGAAGTTTTCCCTCTCTGTCACACTTGCAAGTTTGCACATAAGTGAGACAGAGAGAGAAAACTTCGTTTGTAGTCGCGGTAGCCCCTCTGGCGTTCTGCGTCACCGTTCTGCCCGTCGACCGCGAGAATTCCGTACACACACAAGCAGCCACAGTAGTAGCCCCTCAGTTTCCATACATTTTTAACGGTGTCGGATGCGATATTGGATTATGTGAACCACAATGTGAACACAGCCTAAAAGACATTGATTCCCTTAGTATAAATATTTATAAAGAGCTGCTATGCTGCTATACGCGTGCCACAATGAGGGACGACAACATAGTACATACCTCCCATGGGGCATGATCAGTGTTGCCAGGGCCGTTGGGACGAAAGTTACATATCTTTTCTTGAAAAGTTACATTTCTAATGCAAAAGTTACATTTTATATATTTTTCATAATTACTTATCAAAACATTCGATTCTGAGAAACGAGTCGCCATATACAGCTACAATCCGGCGAGTTCGACGACAGAATTACGCCGAGCTGATGGGCGGTGTCTCAAATGTCATACAAAGTTGCAAGAGACAGACAGACAGTCGTACTATGTAGGTTATTTTATCACCTTTTCTGTATGGAAGCCTATAATTTGTGTCGCATGATCCCGGTTAGATAAAATTACCTTTCTTTTTAAATACATTCTCATTATCCTCAAAAGTTACAAAAAAATCATTTACAACAGAAGTTACAACTTACATATTACGCGAGCGGCGGGGTAATCACGTAACTTTTTTACTATCGTTAGGTAGATTTTAATGTCAAATTTTAATTGTCACCTCATACATTTATACTTCAAAATTGACAGTAAAATCTATCTACCGTTAGTACATAAAGTTACGTGATTCCCCTGCCGGTCAAAAGTTACGAAAAATGTAAGAAATGTAACCATCTGGCAACACTGGGCATGATACAAGATACAATAATATACTTCGGTACTCAGTGTCAGTACACTGTCAGTCACTACTGAATTGATTGTGGTTTGTTTTGATTACACATTTCATTTAATTTACCAGTTTTCTCAAATTATTTATAATTTCTAAATTTTACACGGGCTTACCTTCACAAATTTGTTTGCACGCCTTCGCGCGTGTAAAAATGTCACACAGAAGATCAAGTTTTCAATCAAGCGATCTATTTCCGCGTGAAATTGATATCGAAGTGTGCTTAAAAACGCTAAAAATTTATCAAAAAATAGAAGGAGACGTGAACTGTGTAGTGTGGGATGCATCTTTGGTTTTAGCGAAGTATTTGGAAACTATGTGCCAGAATAAGCCTGAGTTTTTAAGTGGCATCAGAGTATTAGAACTTGGATCTGGTTTAGGGGTTGTTGGTCTTACAGCTGCCACTCTTGGGTAATTATCAATCCAATTACTTAGAATCTAATTAGACTTGCGACTTGGGGTTGCGATCCTTGGTCTGGATCGTTCTTGGCTCAACATATCTCTTTGGCCATTCAGCATGGCAACGTCGCCGGTATTATGGGAACTTTCGAGCCATCTACGATCCGGGCGGTCCTTTATGTTAAGTTAATTTGACGAAGCCTATTGCGGATTTCATTTTTGGTATCTCTAATATATGACTGGTATATATGTTTTTGTAATAAATAAATTAGACTTGTCTAGTCATACAAAGTTAATTAATATATTTTATGGATTTCAGTGCTCAAGTGACCCTTACAGATTTACCAGAAGCTCTCCCATTATTGAGATTGAACATCAATGAAAATAAGTCTAAAATATCAAGCATGGGAGGCTACGCAATAGCAGAATCCTTGGTGTGGAGTGACAGTACATCTCAAATACTTAAGGAAGAATTTGACATCATAGTATTGGCCGACTGTGTTTATTATGAAGAGGTATAAACCTCGTTTTACAAGCTGCTATTTATCTTAACTTTGTAGCTAGTGGGTATACTGCTTAGCAGTCAGTATGTCAAAGCACATTGAAAGTCCTAGATCCTCAAAATATGGATTTTATTCTGTTTTGATAAATCAAATTTGTTACAGTTTTGTATGGATTTAAGCCGCCATTTAGAATGAAAAAAAAAACAATAGCATCCTTTTGTTATGATTCCTGGGATCCCAGGGACCGGTAGACGACGGGTTAAGCAGTATGGATTCAATTGTTTGTAAAATTTGTTTATGTACACTGTAAATATAAAGACTCCAATATTCAGGTCTCATTTCATCTATAGTGTTAACCTTATTTGTCCATTGTTTGTTGCAGGCAATAGATCCTCTGGTACAGACATTACAATGCTTCACTAACACATTAATGAAGAAACCCACAATGTATTTAACTCAAGAACTAAGAGATTCTGAAATACAAAAGAGGTTGTGGAAAATTTTCTTTGAAAAGATAAATGAAATCTTTAATGTGGATCAGATTCCTGAAGAGGAACAACATAAAAATTATAGAAGCTCTGACATATTACTTTTCAGAATTACAAAAAAATAATTGATAGATGTAATTATAAAACTTAGTTTAAGTGCATTCAGTTCAGTTAATGACAATAAATTATAATAATATTACTGTAAGATATAATTAGACATAAGTTTTACAAATAGCTCAAATCATTCAATCATCATGAATTGAAATATAATATTTCTATACCAGGAATGAATATATTTGTAGGATAAATGTAGGATTATCTTTAAAATTTGCATTTATAAATGGTTATTTGTAGTGCTTGTTTTTGTATTATATTTTTTGGTATTTATATTTTATAAATAACAGTTTTTTTTTCTTGTAAATTAGGTATGATGATTTTTCAATGCTTTGTTTTATTAATCAATTACCTCCAATGTACAAATTTAATAAAATTTTCTCTATTGTTGTGTCCTTTGGCTTAATACTGAAACCCTCGAATCCTAATAATATTTTCACAAGTATACAATTAGTGGCTCTGTGAGCTGTAGACCTCGTGAGTGAGTTTTTATCATTTCCAAAATCTGTCATAAAAAAGATTAATTATGAATATCCAACTTGCTAACAAAATTTCACGAGAAGCGGTTGAAAAATGCGACCTGTAGAGGACAACAAACCGAAATTCGGACGCAGAAACTTACAAAAGCTTTGAAATAAAAATTGTTATTGAAAATTTCCAAAAACTGACTCGACAATAAAATTCTATATAATTACCGGACCTGCTCATGAAATTTCACGAGAATCGGTTGAGAATTGCGACCTATAGACGAGAACAAACGGAAATCCGGACACGAAAGACCCATTCATATGTAGGAGCTACACGAGAAACAGAGAAGACCGTGCGGCTGCTAGCTTCTTGGGAAATTTATTGCTAATAAGTATTATCAATTTGTACAATGAATTAAGAATATGATGTAAATTTTTATTTTCAAATTTTCCTAATCCGTTAAAATTTTGTCAAATATAATAATTTTTTTGGTTGGGGTACCTTCATACAGTTTTTATTATACGTAGAATCATGCTGCACGAATGTTCCCCACCTCAGTTTAGAGAATTTATTCGTCGCTATATTATTAATACAAGATGCTACAAATATACGTACAAAATGGGGTTAGTACAGGAGATTAATCCTGCAATAAAAGTAGTACATTGTACACTACTACTTTTATTGCTGTATTAACAGTGTCATTACTACTTTTGTTACAAGATTAATAGTGACTCCCGGATAAGTACATTGTACATAGCCACCCCACGTGTGGGGTGCTTTCGTACAATTTCCGCTTTTTATTGCTTGGCAATGTTATTTCGTATGAACAAGAAACTTTACTAATATTCTAGATTAATGGATTATTTAGCAGCATTGACATTATTCTGATTTGATACAGTAACTGGTTATTTTTTTACATAATAGAAAGTGTACGAATCCTACCGATTTTCCCCTACTCCATACGGACGTGGACAAGAGGGGCTACCGGGAAACAAAAACGAACGAAGTTCGAATATCTCCCTCTCTGTCGCACTTGCTCATCCGTGCGACAGAGAAGGAAATATTCGAACTTCGTTTGTTTTCGGTCGCGGTAGCCCCTAAAAGGTGCAACTTCGATCATAGATATAGTATATACGAAGTTCGGAGTAGGCCCTCTGGAGGGAGGGCTACCGCGAACCGAAAACGAACGAAGTCCGGATATCTCCGTCTCTGTCGCACGAAATAGCAAGGCCCTCTGAGGACCTACCGCGAACCCCAAACGAAGTTGTCCCTCTCTGTCGCACTTGCAAATCTGTACCTAAGTGCGGCAGAGAGGGATAGCTTCGTTTGTAGTTCGCGTAACACTCCTGGGTCCGTCCATGAAAAAATGCTCGGTTGGTGATCCTAGTCAAAACATTTCCTCCTACTGGAATCGCTATTTCTCTATTAAAGCGTCCAAGTTGGTTTTGGCCTGAACCACGGATCCGGTGGGTCAGGCAGGAAGACCCGGCGGATCTGGGGCTTTTGGCGCAAAATCTCTAGATTGCTAGTGATAAATTTGTAGGTATGCAGAGGGGCTACCGCGAACTGAAAACGAACGAAGTTCGAATATCTCCCTCTCTGCCGCACGAATGAGCAAGTGCGACAGAGAGGGAGATATTCGAACTTCGTTCGTTTTCGGTTCGTGGTAGCCCCTCAGAACGCTGAATGGAAATATATTTTGTCCGGGGTTTTCAGCTCAAAGTAGGGTTTTTTTTAAGGAAGTTGTCGTTAGTACTAGTGCCACCAGGTGTCACTACTGTGTGTACTGGTCTGCCATTGCCTTAATATTTACTAGTCTCTGCCTTAACTCCGATAATGTATTTGCTACCTAAATAAATTCATAAATCTCGTATCATCATGAAGTAAGGGTAAGACTGGAACCGGCAATACACAAATACAAAGATGTGCGAAAGAGATGTAAGCATAAACACCAACACACGTGGGAACAATATACAATGTATCATCTTCTATCCCTCATCGCGTATTATTTGTCACCGGCCTGTGTCACCGAAACGTCATCAATGTGTTCATGCCTATTGGCTTAATTTAAATTTGGCGCCAATTTGTATACAGCACTAATTATGAGAAGTGCTACATCCATAAAAAATATGTAAAAAAAAAATGTATGTATTTTTAAGTAAGGTGAAATTAAGTAGGTAAAATAATGTTACTAACATATTTAGATGGCTGAGTAAAAAAATAAAGAGTGTTTCTTTCGCCAACAAACTGTGATGCAGTTTGGCGAGGTTGTAGTGTAAACGAATGTAAACTTTTTTTGTAAGAATTCAATTAAAAAAAAAATATCAGTCTTCTGATGCATCTCAATTTAATTAACCTATTATAAGTTCGTTCCTCTTGGTGATTCGCTAATCCTCCTCCTATCTATGGGAAAATTTCAAAAGGAGAGATGTTTACATTGCTGTCACTTTGGTTGGAAAATTAAATAAAACTAATAATACTACGTTACTTGGTCAATTGCGTATTTAAATACATATGTGTAAACAAAAGTTACGACTTGCTGTTATTATATCCCAGTGGATCATTTCGGTCATAATGTGACGGTTAAGTTACCGCATTATCTAGCCAATGCATTAAAGTTATGTTACGTATTCATTGAAAACTGGATAGGTACTTCAGAATGACAAAGGTGTTCACCTTTTTAAGATTCTTTTTACTATTCATTAGAATGATAACTTTCTACGTAATTCCTGATCTCAAATTCTGTGAGTAAAACTGTTTAAGAAATAAATATCTGCTAATTTACTTTTTGTTTTATTGTCAAAAGAATGGCATGTCCATACTTTATTTAAATTATCTGAAATTGATGCAATAAATGGCAAGTGTAAGTTAATTTCTTATATTATTACATTACTTATTTCCTTTTTTTTTAACCTGACTGTGGCTTTATAGGCCGGGCCCAATAAAATAAAGCGATAGGAGTGCGCGTTTGGAGAGTAGCCTGGGGAAAATCCAGGAGAAAACCTCCGACACGACACGCGTTTGGTTTGGAACACCGGAATACTCTAAAAGTTTGCGCTCCAGTGAGATTGGTTGAGCGGTTTCAACTAAATCTGAGGTGTGAGTGGAATCGAGCTACTGGGAGTTTTGTCGCTGGTTCACTAAACCTAGCCTAGCTGAGAAGAGTCCAGCAAGAAACTCGGCTAGGCCCGACCTGAGGGGCTACTAGGGGCACTTGCTGATTCGTGCGGCAGAGAGGGAGATATTCGAACTTCGTTAGTTTTCAGTTCGCGGTAGCCCCTCTGGGTCGGACTGACTCCACCCGGTGTGCGGCGGTACCGGTACGAATAGGGATGTGTCAGTGTTATCGCGATCGCGCGGTGGACGTCCCCGCCGGCGGGAATGCCTAAGTGTTACTTATTTCCTCATTAACGCATCAATATCAGATGATTTCAGCAAGGAACTTGGAATGTTCCTTCGGGTGATTTTAGTTCATACTTATACCTCATGCAGCGCTACTATGTGTCAGTTGTTTCACTAATATCTCTTTTCTCAGTATATATATTGTACTCTATGAGACATACTGTCAAAATGAAAAGTGTCACCCAACGTTTTTTGGTCCAAAAATAAAAACTGTATACACGTAAATAATGTGAGTAAATAAGTAAAGCTGACATATCACTTTTCTATTTTGACTTGATTTTGACCTTCAGAGCGAAACCAAAAGTTAACGGTACTGACTGCAATGAAAACGATGTGACGCCTGTAGCACTCTCTGTCTGCAGCATATCTTACATTCTCTTTCGTCTGCAGGCTGTGCTCTTACCGAATTTGGCGATTGAACGCTTGTTTGTTTTAGTTTAGTTATCTTTGTTGACCAAGTGCACTTATTATTATGAGACAATGACAGAAGAAAGTGAAGGAAAATTCAATTCGGAAAAAGACATTAACCAAGTTGCAAAAAAACATGGGAACGGGTGGATTGTTTGTCGATCTCAAAAACGGCCGGGTCTATTATATGACTTCAATACAATAACCGGTGAAGCTGTATGGCGAGATCCTGAAGTAAGTTAGTCTGCACTCTTTAGTAGTATTAACATAATCTGGCTTATTTTGCTGAGAAATGCACAAAAAAAATATCCAAAAAGTTCAATAGACACAGTAAATGTTGATATTTGATGTAATTAATGATGTTTTACTCACAAGTTATACAATAATAGCAGGATAGCTGTTCCGAGCAAGTTCAGCTTAGTTTTCACTCGTACAAATCTGCCAGACTCTGTTACTAAGTTGTGTTACTGCATATTGCTCTCAGAATTATGGTCTGCTTCATTTTTTCAGAAAAAAGTTGATCACTCTACAATTGTAGACAAAAACAAAGGTCAATTTGACTACCATGAACCCACTGATCCACCAGTAGACCCTAAGCATTACCAACACTATAATGCCACACCAACCAGCTCTGCCCCAAAGATCTATAACAAACAAATTATAAATAACCAGTTTCCCACCAAACCATTTACTGATCCTTTTGGAAATCCTGCTTGTGTTCCATATGGATTTTTAAACCATAACAATGCCATTGGAATGAGCGCACCTCAAGTTTGGGTGACTGCACCAGCACCGCCTGTCTTAATAGGCCCATCTGTAACTCGTTTAAACCAGTTACCAACAATTTATGGAGGCCTTGAGAACATACATTTACAAAACACATCAGTGACCTTGAACAATAGATTTCAAGTTTTAAAACATATGAAACGTGAAAGGCCTATTGGCTCATATACACTAGATGGTGGTGGTCCCCAAGGTTTCACAAACTATAATCACATGCGTCCAAGACAAGATTGGAATTTTGAAAATAGACATTTGAATAAGCAGAATGATCTCAGAAATTTATTAAGTAGCCGAAGAAGGCAGGACCTCCGAAATGATGCTGAAGGTAAGTGTATAAGAGCAAACCAACTTTTATTTTTAACTTTATGCCACTGACAGCTCCTCTGTCCCTCTTTATAAATCACATTTCAGTACATTAAAGGGAAAACGCCAGTTAATCATAGAAAGAAATACAATAACCCTAATGGTTTGTATTATTAAATCTCATCATGATATCCCATTATAGTAAGTATCCCCTTGAATTTATTGTTAGTGTTATAATCAATAAAAGCGTCCATCTTAGTTTACTTCGCTTACCCAGTGTTTGTGTTAGTTATTAACTTATCAGTGTTTGTTGGGAAATTTTGTAAATTCTTTACGATTACATCTAAAATTTATGATTACATTTATAACGTAGGCTAGGGATAAGAAAGCATTTTTCGAAATTCTTCCCCTAAGGGGGTAAAACAAGGGATGGAAGTTTGTACAAAAACACATATATATTGAAGTGAGAGATTGAAACTACATATAGTGTATATATAAAGTTTAAATAAACTTCGTAAATAGACTCTGTTTAAATACAACAAAACTTATTTCAGCGTTTTTCTAGATTGCTCTCCTAAAGGGGTGAAAATGGGGTTCCAAGTTTGTATGGGGCGCAAATCTTTTTTGAAGTGAGAGATTTAAAACTTCGTAAATAGACTCCGAAAAGTAAGAAAAGTAGAATTTTTCTTAAAGATCGATATGGGTTTCATTTCTGTAGTTCCTTGGGGTGCCGATTACGATAATGACATCTATTTTCAAATCCAAGACGGCGGACATTTATTTTTCTTAAAAATCGATATGAGTGTCATTGTCGAGGTTTCTCAGGGTGCCGATTACGAAAATGACATGCATTTTCAAATCCAAGTTGGCGGACATTTGTTTTTCTTAAAAATCGATTTGGGTGTCATCTTTGTGGTTCCTCGGGGTGCCAATGACGAAAATGACATCCATTTTCAAATCCAAGATGGCTGACATAATTTTTTCTTAAAAATCGATACGGGTGTTATCATTGTGGTTCCTTGGGGTGCCGATTACGAAAATGACATCCATTTTCAAATCCAAGATGGCGAACATTCATTTTTTCTTTTGAGTAATTTTTCACAAAAGATTAACAGCATCAGATAACTGACAGAAAAAAATGAACCTCATTTATATCTTTTACCTTCTAAAATCTACTCGGAGAAAGTCGCGGGCGGCTGCTAGTTTTATATACATTGTATATTGTTTTGAAAAAATGACACCTCACAGAGTTTCTTACACCGGTTCTTCTCGAGGCAGAGGTTTATTTTATGAACCGGTGGTAGTTTTTAGGGTTCCGTAGCCAAAATGGCAAAAACTGAACCCTTATAGATTCGTCATGTCTGTCCGTCCGTCCGTCCGTCCGTCCGTATGTCACAGCCGATTTACTCGACTATACTATATGTCAACTGTTCTTGTAATTTATGTTATGTTTTACTCATGTACAATAAAGAATTTTACATACATACATACTATATATAAGCACTACAATTATGAAATTTGGTAGGCAGGTGTATTCTATGAACCGCTACATAAAAGTGATGTGAAATTACAAAAAAATATTAAATTAGGGGCGGCATTCCATACATGTAACCGGTGGATAAAAAATTTTTAACGCACATAGTCGTGTGGGGTATCGATGGATAGGCCTTTAAAAATGATATGGAGGTTTCTTAAAAACTTGTCCATTTAAGTCAACCGTTGGTGAGATATTAGCTGTCAAAGTCATAAAAACCGGTTTTTTGACATTAATAAGTGCATGTAATATGCCTGAATTAAAGAATAAAAATGATTTCATTGCATTAATTAACATTTTTATTAATAATGGATTAGATAATTATTTAAAATAAAAATGAACATAATTTTTAAAATAACAAGTGCAGTGATATCACACGCATCAGCTTGTCGCTGCTAGAGTATTAATAAATCGCATATGAACTTTTCAATAACCCCTTTCGAAAAATATTTCCAATTACGAATCATCCTGTTATTTAGGAGCTCTTAACTTTGAAAATATTTTGAGTCAGTCTTTTCTAAATATTTGAATCAGTCGTGTACAATTGTTTTTGTTATCATTTCAAAAATATTATTTCTCCAAACCAGCATGACTTTGTTTCTGGTAAATCCACTGTCAGCAACCTTTTAGTTTACAAAAATTATATCTGCGGTGCAATGGCGAAAATAACTCAAGTCGACTCGATATATACGGACTTCTCGAAAGCTTTCGACAAAGTTGATCGCTCAATTGGAGCAGAAATTAGAAGGCTATGGAATTCATGGCAACTTGTTGAGATGGATCAGCTCTTACCTTTATAAAAAGAGTCGGCTAGTAAGCGTCAAGGGTCACCTTTCTGCTCCAATTATAATCACATCTGGTGTGCTTCAGGGCTCCCATTTAGGGCCCCTCCTTTTTAATGTCTTTATCAATGATTTGATCATACTTCTGGCGCCTACTATATGCAGACGATTTAAAGATATATCGAACAGTTAGTAACTCCGAGGATTGTCGCATTTTACAGAGCGATCTGAACACTGTTGCAGATAGGTGCATTTCGAAGCATATGGTCTTGAATACTGAAAAATGTTATTAATCAAATAAGACATTAAATATTTTTTTGATTAACCATACGTCCCTGATTAACCATACGGCCTAGGTATTAATTTCGATGACAGATTAAAATTTCACTCTCACTGCGATTACCTAATATCAAGAGGCATTAAGTTAAATGGCTTTATATTTCGAACCACTAAGGACATAAGAAACATACAATCATTAAAATACTTGTACTTTTCGTTGGTTAGAAGAACTTTGGAATATGGTCACCTTACTATAATACTCATGTGAGTATGTCTATGTAGACAACCTTGAGGAAGTACAGAAACAGTTCCTCCGCATCCTTAGTTACAGATTCCAGTGTGGTCGTAAATTTAGATCATATGTAAGTAGATTCAAGCATTTTAGAATTTAGACTCTTTCAGAACGTGGGGAGTGTAGTGAGGTACCTATTGATACTTTACAAAATTATACACGCACACATTGACTATCCCGACCTCCTCTGTCTTCTTAACTTCATTATCCGTTTCAAGTCTCGTAACCCCTCACCCAAATTATTTCAAACTTTCAAATATAACACCTCTTTCTATAACCCCGTTCCTAGGATGTATCTGTTATATAACGAAACTGCTGTCGAGAATCCATTGTTGGACATTTTTGATTACAGCCAACCCACTTTCAAAAATAAAATAAGAAATAACATACGTAAGTAGTTAAATCACTCCTTACACACATTCTCCTTAACGTGTAAATTGTAATCGTTATACTTAATAATTATTATTATTAGATATAAGTCAAACCTCTTAATTGTATCTGATTACTAATTACACATATTTCTGTTCTGTGTTTAGTTTGATGCAATTTAAGATTAAAACTAACATGAAAGTTTTGCTGCCGCCTAGTGTCATATTGGCCTTAAATGTTTTAATCTTTCTGTGCATACATATGTAGAGTTACAGACCAGCTCTAATTGTTAACCCTTACCTTATTGTCTGAGAAATGCTTGTTTTATGAGCCTTATTAAATAAATAAATAAGAATAAAATTCAAATTATGACAAAAGTATTGATAATACAAATAAACTGATTAAAGGATGCAATAGTTTTATTAAAGTTATAGACGAGAGTTTTTGCCGATTGTTTAATAAAATAAAATCCAAAAAATGCATGTGAAATATATGATCCTAGGTCTCTGATAGTCTACTTTATCGCTAATGTAATAGGTATTCTATTACAAAGATACGATTTTAGATAGTGTGAATATCCAATGGTATAAGAGCATTTGTAGAGGTCATACTTAAAGTAATTTGCCAGTATATATCTTTTATATTGTCAGTGTGATTCTATCTAGGCATTTAAGAGAAGGTAGCCTTTTGTTTCAGATAATCCAGAAACAAAAGACGATGTATCAGTAAGGGTAACTGAAGATGCAGCAGCAAGGGTTACTGTAGATGATTTAAATCCAGATGACAGTGATGAATGGTTGGAGGTAATAAGTAGTACATTACAGGCGGTAAAACAAAGAAAGCCTCAGATCTTTTACAAATCTGTTAAAATCTTGCGATCTCATTCTTTCTTTCTTTACCCACCCGTGGTGTGGTAAGTAGCAAAATTATATGTCTCGCCCATCGAAATATAATAAGTATAGAAGTATAACGCCTAACAAACCTGACGTTCAATTTTGAGCCATTTACGACGTCTTTGAAACCAAGATGTCTTATAAGTCGTTATCCAAACAACATTCACTTGAAGTTTGAGCAGACCTAATTTTCGCAAAGGTTTAATACCATTTCACCCAAGTTCACAAATAAGAAAAGTTTTATGTATTGTGACTGGTTAAAATCTATTTGACACGAGTTGCTGATTTGTCAATAGTTTTGACATATTCGTTCCAAGTTACACTTGATTAAGTACGCCCCACTTTCAACGTGGATGGTTTTATTCTATAACAATTCAATTGCGCAATCAACAATTAATACATGATAATTTCTAAAAATATTTATTTAATAAAATGAAAGATACCTATGTAGTTATTAAACGTTTAATGAAATCGCTTTTTACAAATATTCGCCTACACATTCCCCTCGGTTCTTCAAAAATAACGAATAATATCAAAATTTTGTGGTACTAACTACTACTGTGAACTATGTACAATTGGTTTACCAGTTTACTATTTTCCTCCAACTCACTTTTTTAATAATATGATGTATAATTTTATTTACTCCGTTTTGGATACATTAAGCATTCTATCATACGTAATTGTAAATACATGAATGAAGATTACTCGTATCATTCGAGTATCATGACCTTATTTTACCCTAGATATTATTTAACTAAGACCGAACCTACATCGGTTACACACAACGCTTGAAAAAGATAAAAAACCAGCCAAGTGCGAGTCGGACTCGCGCACGAAGGGTACCGTAACAATATTGATATAGTTATAAAAACGGCAAAAAAATCACGTTTCTTGTATGGGAGCCCCCTTAAATATTTATTTTATACTGTTTTGTAGTATACAGTTTTTAACTAAGTACTTAACACAAAACATTGAAGCAAGTAAGTAGGTATATCACAAAGAAACTCATTGTTTTTGGTTCGTAGTGGATATACTCAATTTTCAAAAACTTATATTGCATAACATCAACCACGACAGTAAAGTATGGCAATATATTAATTGGTTTTACTTACTAATGAAAAGAAATGTCATCCCTTTTTCCGTCTGTGTGGCTTCTACACCAATTTACGATGCAGGCCGGCATTATTATCGTAATATTTTTAACCTCTAACCATTTTATTTTAATTATTTTCATTTGACAAATTGCCAACCGATTGAGCCAATGTCGGATAGCCGACTGAGAAGCGATCCGGCACTGAAACGTCACTGAAAGTATAAGCTCCGCCTTCGGCACTAGATTTGGTGGCACCAGTTTTGAGCGACAGTTATGCTTCCATACTTATTATATTTCGATGGTCTCGCCCTGGCCTGGCCAGGATGTGAGATTTTCCGCACGCGAAACTGTAGGTAAATCCTACTTTATGGCCAGGACTGACATAAAATTTTCTTATGAAATGTATATTTTTTTAAATTACTTTTAATGTATAGGCACATACCGAAGGTGAAGGAAAAAAATTGGACATAGGAGGCATTTGGGATTTGGCCGAAAGTGGTACCAGCCGCGACTGCTGGTATATTATACCCACTACTAGAGCCCTACTCAACAATATGAGGTTTTTGACCAGTTTAGTGATCTCAGGTTAGTATGATTCATATTAGTCATGATGACACATTGCACGCAAATCCCTGCATACGAGTATGTAAATCGGCCTTACGACTCGGGTATGCTTCTCTACATTCCCGTAACTGCACCTCTGTTCACCCATTCCTCCGACACGTACACCTATTACTGGTGCGTTGTCTATTACTATCAATACTTCAATAGGATATAGTTATGCACAAACGATCCAAAAGAGATATTACTAATATTATAAATGCGAGTAACTCTGTCGGTCCGTCCTGTGCACGCATAAGAGCCTTTACAACTTTTAAAATGTATTGAACTAAAATTTTGGCGGACCTATTGATAAGTCCAATAAACTGATTAAAGGATACGATGCTCATAGTAAAGTTTTAGATAGTAACAACGGAGATATTTTTGGTTTAATTGTAGGCAGTAGAATTTACGCAAAAAACAGGTTATAGTTTAAATTTGTCGATTTGGAATGATGTTTGAAACGATATTAAGTAACGAAAAATCAAAAAAATACATGTAAAGTCTACATACATACCTATTAGGCGCAACAATAGGGATGTTGACACTAAGTAAGAAACTCAACTACTTCAAATTTTCTCGAAAAAGGATCAAATTCTCAACCAAATAGCGAAAAAAGTAACTCAAAAAAATAAATAATTACATAATTACAAGTCATCAAAGTTTTAAGTGGGGGCATGTTCTGTCCCTTTTTCGCAAAACGCACCTCTGTATGGAACGATCTTCATTTACTATGGCGCTTTAAGTCAGTGACGTCACTACAAATTAGTGCTTTCTCACTCTTATTAACAACATTCTAACGGTTGTAGCTTCGTTATTTTTTGAGATATTTTAATGGGATTTTCACCATTTGGCATAGTTTTATGTCTTCTTTCTTTTGGATATAATTTAGATACCAATAAATTTTGAGTCAACATCCCTATTGAGTACTAGAAAGTAACGAATAGAAAATGTCACGGTGTATGTTTATTCACACAGGAAATAGGTTGAGACCCTGGAAAGGATGTATGATAGTTTTTATCTCAGGAGCCATTCCCAACAGTGGTGGATGTGTTTCTGAGAGAATTATAACTGATAACTAAGAATACTGAAATACCGAATTTTAAGCGAATATCAGTTATCTAACTTAGACGATTAACGAGTTCAACACAGGCGAAGTCGCTCGCAAAAGTTATGTATAAGTGACTACGAGTATACCTAAGTACTAACCCCCCCTATTCATAACGTTCAACCATCGTTCAACAATACAATACAATACAAATACTCCTTATTGCACGCTTCAATAGGAGGAGTTCAATAAACCTATTTTAGCTAATATGCCGTTAATAATCTTTGTCTTTACCTGTCACTTTGGCATTTGTGTTTGTGGGAAAGGGACAGAACACATTAATTAGCAGATTTTAGTAATTATTTATGAATATTTTTGTGTGATGTGCAGACGAGCGGCTCAGGCTGGTGGCTGCGCGGGACGTGGTGCGCGCGCTGCGTAGCGCCGCCTTCTCGGGCGACAGCCGGTTGGCTGACTGCGCTAGTCGCGCCAGGACATTCGTCATTCGACAAATGAGTAACTATATATTTTTCACTTCTCATGCTCGAAAAGTGTGTCATATTAGACTTGTCAAGCGGGGCTAAAGTAGTACATTTAACCCCTAGGGAAAATATGAATACATATGATTTACAAAACATTTGAATTTAACCAATCAAAATACTTCACCTATTAAATCCACCAATCACAAAACACTAATTTAACTTTAAAAATATTTGGTATTGGGTAACTAACCAGAATACAGATTTACTAAAATCGACCAATCAGGAAACAGAATTAATTTCTCTAAAGAGCCTAAAGATTAAGTTTGTAGTAGTCCCTATTTCACAATAATTAAAAAAGTGATTAAATTGTTCGAGCAACGCTTTGAAGCGCTCAATGGAAGGTCAGTTAGCTTTTTTCGCGCGTGAATGTTGCGCGCGAACCGCGGTGTCTATGTTTTGTGTGTCAAAGTAGTTTAGAAAAAAAACATGTTGCCAAATTATATATGTTCGCCGTGGAATTTATTGTTAATTTTAGGTGGTTAACCTTTGTTTATTTATTTTCTCGCAATCGAAGTGAAAAGTAGAGTGTATAACTCTGGTCTAAAAGCCATATTACCACGAGATAGTTATTTTCCCGAACGAAGTGAGACATTTTAGACCCTTGTCATAGAATCTACTATTTTTATAATAAAGGGCCCAAGGTATTTATTTCCGGATAACATAATTTCCGGATTGGATGGACAGAATTGGTGGAATCCATACTAATATTATAAATGAGAAAGTGTCTCTGTCTGTCTGTTACATCTTCACGCTTAAACCGCTGAACCGATTAGATGAAATTTGGTATGATTTGAGTCCCGGGTGAAGGAAATCATCCCTTAAGTGGGTGGATGTTTGTATGGAAGAGTGATAACTAGGTAAGCAACTGTAATAAAATTCTAACGTATGTGTACATAATTTTGCAGGTAAAATTCCAAATTCCCTTAAGGACGCGGCCAATGTTAAAGCTTGCCGGGATTTGATTGGACCAAATACGCATGTGGTAAGTATCCACATTAAAGCTTAAAACAGACTCACTGCGGGCGCGGGTCGGGCGCATGTCCTCGCGGGCCCGCGGCGCGTCTGTTGACTTCACACAGAGCGCGGGTTCGGTAGGCGACGGAATTGCGTCGGGCCCGCCACGTGCCCGCGGTACAATATCCCGAGGCAGTCTTTTAAAATGTCGCAGGATACAGGCATAGACGAGGAATGATTGATTCTGCTGTTTTTAAAATATAAGAGTTGGAAAAACTACAAAGCAAATGAAACGTGCGCACGCACCCGCCCGCTGTGTGTTTTCTTCTTAGCTAATGTATGTATGACTAAAAAAGCGACCGCGCGGTGCGTGTATTTAAAATTAGGGGAGTAAACACGCCGCGGGCCCGCAAGTACACGCGCCCGACCCGCACCCGCCCTGCGTGTGTTTTAAGCTTTATAGTCAGTCGCATTTGATGTATTTGTTATTTACAAATATTACGTAATTTATTTGTTTGGGTTTTAGGTTCACCTTATCGACGAAAAGGATGTCCCTAATAAGGAGTTTATCAATGGACTCCAAATTACAGCTGCTAATCTAAAGCGCCATTTGGAATCGACAGTAAAATCTAAACCAAAACCTGTTTCTAAAGTGCAGAATATTATGGAAAATATTAAAATAGTAGTTACAAATGATGAACCTAAAACAGAAACTGAGAGTATACCAAGATGTAATACCACTGGAAATACAACCACTCAATCGGCTGGCACCGAAAGAACAGAATTTAAAAACGAGGATATGAAAAATACTGATAAAACTGGATTCAAAGAGACACAAATCCAAACAGACCTACTAACTACGCCGCCGCCAAAACTCACCGCAAATGCGTGTGTTCAAACAGACTTTGATTTCACACTCACACAATCAGAAATGAAGGCAAAAGAAATTGACACCGCCCATTTCGCAAATACAGTCGAAGCTTCTAACGACAGTACAACAAAAGTGCCAACTAGAAAAATCAGGTTGAAAAGACGGCAATCTGCAAACACTGGCAGTAACTCCGATGAAAAAAAAACTTTCAGATGGCGCAAACGAAAAGAGACGGGTTTGACGTCCAGTGCTGAAAGGCCCTGGCAGGCCGGAAATAGTAATAAAAGTTGCTCGCGTGACTCTTCCCCTCCTCCTAGTTCTACTAGTGATCTCTTGGTCCAGCAAAATGATAACGCAATAGATTGCAGACACAGCGATTTCAGCGTTCAAGCGAAAATTGTCGATGAATCGTCTATGTCAGCCGTGATATCCAATTCAATTGACTCTGATACAATGTTCCAAATAAACAAGGAAGCCATTCTAAATGAATCAAAAACGCATCAAAAGGACGAAATTGTTATGTATACAATAACGACTGATTGTATGAAAGATCGCCTTAGCGTGAGATGCGATGAGTGGGTGTCAAGGTATGTCCAAATAATGGAGGAAGTTCTTTCTCAAGTGCTCCTACTCGATCCTCCCTTCATAGACGCGACTCTGCCTCCCCCATGGACTTTACATGAAGCTACATTGAGTGTTAAACGAAAGTTAAAAAACCGCACCATAATCGTTGAGGCATCAGATAAATTGGATGATTTCTTAATGAAAATCAAGTATGATAGAGGTCAGTGCTTCATATTTATCCTCCTCATTTTCTATGATTGATTGAAAACTGTCACTGAGTTATTAATTGGTATTCATTTGTTCCAGGCAATATAGAGACGCGAATAAGCCCTATGGATTTCATGCTGATGTATAGCTATGGAGTAAATTTAGTGAATAAATTGCAGGTAGGTGATGCATGCATGATCTTTGTGAATTCTTCAATGTGCCTGTAGAAGTTAATAAATAGGCCGGAAACGCCCTGAATACATTACCTTATGGAAAATCCAGGTATGTGTGAAGATGAAAATAATGAAATGCATTATAATTTGTCGTTTTTTTTTAGCTGGTACTAAATAACTGCGAAGACCTGCACATAGCGTCGCAAAATTTATCAAAATTGCTAAGCGATATTCGGGAGCCCAACACAGACGAGTCGTACGACATGGATAATTTAACTAACGACGAGCCTGTGAACTACTCTCCTAATATCAGCGAAATAGTAACAAGCAGTAAGACTTAATATTACGTATTATTTCGCATTTTATAATGGCTTTTTTGTATCTTTATTATTCAACTCACATTTACTTATGTTTATGGTTACGCGAGAGGCCGCTGGTTACGCTGGTAGGTGCGCCGATATTGCGCGCAGATATCGCGGCATAGCGGCTAAAGCTTAAACAAATACAGTAAAAAAGTAAATGACAGTACTCACATTCATTAGTGTGCATAGGAAGTCTCCTATGATGTCATCATAATATTGGCGGCGGATGCAAATATTTTATTGATGGACATCAAGGCTGGGTTGCACCAACTATTACAGAGCGATCAACGTTAAATGTGGCAACGGTTGCACGTGGCAAATGTCCAAACTGTTGTCCCATGACCTTTTCAAGTTTTCCATACAATCCGATTTCAACAAACACCGCTTACGATTACAGACGATGTGGTGTAACCCACCCTACATTCAGCAGTATTTTTAATTTATGACAAATTGCATACAATAACATTTTGTTTTAATTCCGAATGTTTTCAATACAGATGGTGCATCTACCATGGACGTCCGAGACTACACTGCACCTACCACTAATAAATCTCCTCAAAAGAAGCGGAAAAACGTATCTTGCGACAACTCTCCAGCTAGATATAGTTTAAGATCCAGTCGCTCGGCCGAAAAGGTTTGTCAGTGCAATATCGTCGGTTGACAACCTAAGCTCACTACCAAATCTGTCATTACTCACTACACTTAAAAACCCTGTATTGCAGTTAGGGAATGCAATAACCGGGTGATTTTCATTACCGGTAAATAACCGCTCACATGTACAGGTCAGTTCTAACTAATTAGCCCCGTACCACTTAGCCGAGGCGTCGCCAGGGGTGGATACCATCTCACCGAAGCTATTTATTAATCTCTGAAGATGTGTAAAGATGCTTAAGTGTGATGGAAAAGGAGTCAACGCGAATGGTTCGTGGATGTCTCATCTGCGTTTTGATATAGTCATCTTTGCTGAGAACGTCGCAGATATTCAAAGCTTGCTACAAAATCTTTACGCAGCATCGTTGATAGTGGGCCTTGGCGTGAAAATGTTTAAAACTAAAATCATGGCGAACTTCCAAGTGAACGTGCCATTTTATTCATGTTGGCAAGGCACTGTGGAGATAGTACAGGACAGGACTACGTTTACCTTGGACATTGTTTATGTTTTGGCTTAGCAGGTTAAGCAAAATAAGGTAAAAAGGCGTATCCAGCTCGGGTGGGCCGCTTTTAATAAACTAGATCTGGTTTTTAGGCTAAAGCTTCCCCAATACTTTATATCCAATGTATCCTGCCTGTCCTAACTTACGGATCGGAAACATGGGCGCTCACAAAGGCAAATATACACCAAATAAAAGTAGCACACAGAACCATGAAGCGCCCCATATTAGCTATCAGTTTCTTCGATCACATGCCGAATGCGTAAATTGCATGCGGAAATTAGAAGCTGGACCAAGGTTTCGGACGTTGATGTTGTTGGTATAGGGATAGCCCAACTTAAGTGGAGATAGGCGAGACACTTGGCAAGACAAGACAACGGCAGGTGGTCAAAAGCGGTCACAGAGCGGTGGGCAAGGTTAGGACACAGATCCGTGAATGGGACTAGTCAAAAAAAGGGCAGACTGTTTCACTCACTGGCAAACGCTCAACAGATGACAAGTGTCTTTGCGGTTAGCAAGTTGCAGACTAAACAAAGGACATTGTGCAGTAAATAAGGAGGGTAGGGGTAGCAAACTGGAGAAAAGAAATGGAATGGGACTAGGGATTAGCTAGATACCGAAGATTTAATAATACTATTAAAGAACAAAAAAGGAACATGTAGTATAAAAATATGGATTACAGGTCCGATAACAGTATGTGTAGGCCAAACAACGTAACTACAAGTATAAGGGTTTTTGGTAGGTACGTTACGTTACGTACGGACTTAAGGAGACCTAGAAATGTTTTAATCAAACTCAAACTCAAACATTTATTCTGCAAATAGGCTACAACAAGGTCACTTTTACATGTTAAAATATTAATTTACAATTTAAGACTATAAGAATACATTTTTCATGTCAGAATATTTATTTACAGTTCATGGAATAATAATATTTTGGAGATTACAAATATAACAAAATTAATGTCATACCGACAGTGAAAATAAACTTGCAAAGTTATCTATTACGAATATTACAACATCAGTAAAGTTAGAGATGTATAATTTCTCAGTCTGATTAAACAAAAAGTATAACGAATTCATATAATATCCCAGAGATGTACATGGTCTCTGAGCGTCCAAATACAATGAATAGTTCTAACGTCCTTAGAGATGTACATGGTCTGAGAGCGTCAAGATTAAGACTAATTTAATATTGTTAGAGATGTATATGGTCTCTAAGAGTCACTGATAATAAAAACGAATCCAGAACAGGATGATGTCTCTCGTCAATCCCCTATAAGAATACACTAGTATTAACATAGTTACTAAGTCCTTGCAAGCATGAATAGGCCGGACTCCACAAACAGCACCCGATCACGAGTATGACACGTATCTCAACCATCGCCTCCCTCTACCATCTGTTAGGGAAGGTCCCGATCAACGACGCCAACCGTAGGCAAAGCCCTTTAAGCGAGCATGACATATTCAAGCTGGTGGACATTGATGATAATAAAGATTAAGGCGACTGTTAGGCGAGAAATAGCATCGTGCATCGTGTGTGTAAAACGTAACGGAACTAGTATACAAGGATAAATGCTAAGATAAACATAGGTATATTATAACTAAGGATTAAACTACCACTGGCTTAAAAGCATTTTTGTCATTTAAGAAATCGTTGACAGTATAATACGCATGGCTTAGCAAATACATTTTAATATGGGACTTAAATTTACTGGGTGGCAAATTAACTGTTTCTATAGGTATTTTATTATAAAATCGTATACAGTTCCCCACAAACGACGTGCTAACCTTTCGGGGGCGACTGGCCTTCACTGCAATCTTGTGTTTACTTCTAATGTTGTAGTCATGGATATCACTGTTAAGCTTGAATTCCTGTAAATTCTTCCGCACATGCATAATATTTTCTAGAATGTAGTGGCATGCTACAGTAAGAATGTTTGCCTCTTAAATTTACCTCTGAGAGATTCTCTGGCTTTTAGTTCGTATATGGAGCGTACAGCTCGTTTCTGTAGCACGAAGATGGTCTGAATGTCAGTCGATTTATCCCACAACAGGATTCCGTAGGACATAACACTATGGAAGTAACTATAATACACCAGCCTGGCCGTTTCAACGTTAGTTAACTGTCTAATATGTCTAACTGCATAGGCCGCAGAACTGAGTTTACCGGCCAGAGTGGCAATATGCGCATGCCATTGCAGTTTTGAATCTAAGGTAATGCCTAAGAACACTGTGTTGTCTTCAAATTCCAGTTCATCATCCTTTAGTTTGATCTTAGAATAATAGTTTATTTGCTTTACATTTGGTATAGTGAATTTGATGCACTTTGTTTTCTTGGAATTTAGGAGTAAATTACTTACTGTAAACCAGTTCACAACAGTAATTAATGCCTCATTAATAGCATCATAGTTTTTCTTGTCTATCCGTCTATTCCGTCCTATCTTGAAGATAAGTGACGTATCATCTGCAAATAGCACTATATCATGTTTATGTTGCATCAAGTTTGGTAACTCATTGATGTAAACTAGGAACAGAAATGGACCCAGAATTGAGCCTTGAAGGACTCCAAGCCCAACAGTTGTCTCTGCAGATTGAGTCCTATTAATGACTATTCGTTGAGTTCTCTTGGACAGATACGATGAAACAAGGTCAAGAGCACCATTTTTTATCCCATAATGTCTTAACTTTCTAATTAAGTTCTCGTGATCAACGCAATCAAATGCCTTTGATAGATCACAGAACACTCCAATAGCATCTTGAGCCCCTTCCCAGGCATATATACATGTTTGATTAGTACCACCTCGGCGTCGGTGGTAGAACGACCTATAGTGAACCCGAACTGATTGCTATTGAGTAGTTTATTTCGATTAAAATGGGACATAAGCTGATTACGAATAAGTTTCTCAAAGACTTTGCTTAATGCTGGTAGTATTGAGATGGGTCTGAAGTTGGTAAGGTCAGTTTTTGCTCCCGATGTCAAGAAAAACTCCAGTGTTAATACATTTATTGAAAATATCAGCTAAGAAAGGTGCGATTGATTCTACAATGGAATGTAATACTTTTACTGAAAGGCCCCAGATATATTCAGTCTTCTTTAAATTTAATGACTTAAAAGTTTTTATTAAAGTTAGGGAAGACACATAAGTGAAGCTAAACATTTCTGTACATTCCGTTACATTTGCTTTCAATAATGATTCAGCGACATATGGTGATGAGTTTGAGGACTTCGTAGTCTCGACAGGCACGTCAGAAAAGAACCGCTCAAAATGATCCGCTACTTCGTAGTCAGAACTTATCAGAGTATCATCGATTCGTAGGCTATAATAGAATAGATTCTACAATTTTTATTTAATAATCCATGTTTCGGTAAATTCCCTTTTGGTTTAAAATTACCGGTTATCTACCGGCGGTAATATTAGCATATTTACTGGTTAACCGGTTAACCAGTACAGATAAATTACTTTAAGGTGACAGGGTGGGCAAACGCTCTCCATACAAACTTTGTGCAAGTTTTTCTTCGTTTGTGTTTGCACTACAGTTATGATTTTTGGTCAGTATTTTTCTGTTAGCCATAACCTGGGAAAAAAAATATTTTTGTATTATTTTGTTTTGAATTTTTTGTTTTTTTTGAGGTTCTTCGTATACTTATCCAATATTTACAAACAAAAAAAAAATTTCTGGAGTGTCAAAACCGACGAATAAAACGTGCACAGAGTTTTATGGAGAAGGCCTTGCCCGACCCTGCACCTCAAGTACGACACTGACATATGCGCTTATTCCATTGAATAGTCTACTTTAAAGCTAGCGTAAAAGAGTTTCTATTACATAAATACGATTTTATTTTAAGGCAGTGTGATAGAAACTCTAATACATTAGTGCTAAAGTAGAATATCCAATGGAATAAGAGCATATTATTTCAGTGTCAAACTCAAAGCACCCATACTGTTCTGAAAGGATTTAATTTAGGTGTTTGTTACTTAGGGTGGGTTGCTCCAAACCGTCTGTAATCGTAAGCGGTGTTCGTTAAAATCTGATTGTATGAAAAGTTTCTATGGGATGACAGCTGCCGGTGCCATATTTGACGATGACCGGCCTGTGATCGTATGTTGGTGCAACCGACCTTTGAGTTTTTAGGGTTCCGTACCCAAAGGGTAAAACGGGACCCTATTACTAAGACTTTGCTGTCCGTCCGCCCGTTCGTCTGTCTGTCCGTCTGTCACCAGGCTGTATCTCATGAACCGTTAGTTAGTTGCAATTTCACATATGATGTATTTCTGTTGCCGCTATAACAACAAATACTGAAAAACAGAATAAAATAAATATTTAAGGGGCTTTCATACAACAAATGTGATTTTTTGCCGTTTTATAGATAATGGTACGGAACCCTTCGTGCGCGAGTCCGACTCGCACTCGGCCGGTTTTTATTTTTCTCAACCAACGATGCCCTTTTACGTATAGGAGTGTATTATTTTTATATTTCTCTTGCCGTTCATCGTTTCAAATACGTTACAACATACATACAGTACATTTCGTTGGTCCTACTTATTCACTCTCATCCTTCCCAGTACAGTTGCATCCTAAGGGATGGCCGGGGTCCGCCACCTAAGCCCAAGATTTGGCGTAGGCACTAGTTTTTACGGAAGCGACTGCCATCTGACCTTCCAACCCGAGGGGAACGACGAGGGAGGTATATTGAACCCTGAGTGAAGCGAAGGACTATAATATAATTGTAATCCTAATCTTTATTGCAACGAGGGATTCGCGTGAAAAAAAAAATGTTACCGAGTGGCATGTACTGTTGCTATTCAGAAAAGAGTCATTGTTTCCTTCACGTGAGAGAACAAAGGTACAAGTTTGATTCCTCATTTGAGGGCCACAATTACTTTTTCGGGGAGTACTTTATTTTTGTTACACTTTTGGTACAGAACCCTAACAAGACATCTACACTTGTAAATTTTCCAGCGGTTGGTCTAAGAGCGTTCAAGAGCCTTGTCTCTTTTTTGCCTACAATTTTTGTTGTAACTTTTTTCCACAGAAGAAGGAGGATCAAAAGACAGAATCTGTAAGCAGGGAAAACAAAGACTATACTTTATTTGCTAGCCTTGGCCTGCAGAAAAACGATTTCGTACCCGGAAAATGTATTGCAAAAACTATTTTTAATCCTCCTAAAGGTCAAGAATCCCTGACTCCTCCTGTGAATGAAGCACAGAACTCAGCTCAAGATGTACAAGAAAATAATGGCGTTGAACTAGAACCAAAAATTATTAGAAATTTCAGTATATGTCCCGAAATGGAAAATAAATTAATGGGAGTCAACGATGACGAGGACAGTGAAAAAGACGCAGATTATGCTTGTAGCGCAGATGATTATGCCGTTAATGATTATACCATAGACAATTATGTCGATGATGAATATGCTGCAGATAATTACATCACAAATGATTATATCGATTTTGATGGGGACCGAAACTCCGATGCTGAAGTTGATGCTGGTAATGATTATAAAGAGAATGATATATTACGGACGACTGCTATGGAAGTTGACCAGAACTATGAAAGAACCAACCCGACCGACCTCAATGCAAACAGGATATTAAAATTGGTTGCACAGATTACAACGTACAAATATCGCCGGTGGTTAACAGAACTACACAAATTCTGGTAAATATTTTCTTTATTTGCTTAACCTGATTAAAAATCCGTCATCATCATCAGTACGTGGAAATGAAATAAGCCACAAAATAAGTTTTTTATGTTAAAACTAGATTCACTTTCATCTCATGCCCTCTCTTGCAAGTACTGCGTTCCGAAATCCGACCCGAGAGAGACTACTGGAGCGAGCTTCCTTTTTCAAATAGATTGGAAAACTTAATGCTCTCTCCTGAATTAACAATTAAGGAAATATGCGAGAGCGAGCGTGAGCTCATTAAACAATACGATATTCGGACCCTGACCTTATTATTCTGCTACATAATAGTTATTTATGTGATATGTTCATTCTAGCCAGGATACTAACACAGCATTGAAAAGTAAAGATTGCAGTCTGTCAGAGTATCAAATAAATGTAACGGAAAAGACTAAGAAAGTCAGTGAGCACGCAAAAAATGTGTGTCACCGCTTAAAGAGGTAAGTTACATTACGCTCTTATTTTATGTAAACTGAGAACCTTCTTATTCCTTCTTTGAAGTCTGCTAAAAGTTTGTTAAGTACCTAACTCGCAAAGCGTATAAGTGTATAGAAGTTTTTGTTTTTCTACAGCATATTGAACCGCGATCCCTGTGAAACGAGTGACCGATTCCGTGATTTGATGAAGGAATACGGGATCCAAGATTTTGCAATAAACGACACACAGCTCCGTGAATATCGGTGAGTAATAACCATCAGGTGGGCTGTCAGCTTGTTTGCCACCGACGTAGTATTAAAAAATCCCACGGTTAAGCCACATAGAGAGGAAGTACCTTTACATGTTGAAAATACCACATTTCACTGTGAGAACACGATTTCATTTTTAAAAATAATTAGAATCGGGAATAATCGTAGCATACTACATAGATGTAAGGCCATGAAAGGATTTTTACCCATTTAAGTAGTTTTAATTCCTGGTACAAGCAGGCCATTTTTTCAAAAACTGAATGCATTTCTCATTATTATTAAAAATGAAATAAGGTTTTCTTTCTGTGAAATGTTTTATCGTCAGTATTTAAAGTACTTCCTTTCCATTTGGGATAGCCGTGGGAGACCCTGCCCTGTATATGATGTTCTATGGTCACGTTTTACGGCGAAAATGTGTTCAGCGGTGCAGTGGTGTTGGCGCTGGTTTCTTGTGTGGAAGGTGGAGATAAAATAAAGGCTGGCTTGTTCACTGGCAAAGTCTCCAGTGATTAATTAAATAAATGCATTCTTAGGTTAAGTATTACATGCTTGGGGACGTGTCCCGATCAAGCAAGAGAACCATTCTAGAGCGAATGAATGTGAGATTGACAGAAAGAATGAATGAACAAAAATACATAATAAACTATTATGTATTCCTTATCTGTGTTGGGGATGCCAACAAAATGTATTAAAACGTCTAATACATTGATTTTCCTAGCTAAATGTTAATCCAAATACTATTAGCGTCTTTCCTTTTTTGGAGAAGTTAACCGCTCAATGTAACTCTTATATACTTTTGTAATTTTATATGACCTACTAATTGAACATGTTTTGTTTCAGAGTCATAATAGAAAATTATCTCGAGTTAGCGGAACAACTATCAACATGCGTGACGAGTCTCGCCGACATTGTCAAGGCGAAATGACCCCAACTGTTTTGAAGTCCTTTGCATAACCCAGCATTTACATGCTTTTACCACTTGTCAGTAGGATCTATTCAGATGTTCCACACGTAGTCGAGCGGTACTTTATAAGGAATAAATAGTTTTATTCACACGGATTACAATTTGCCGTCAGATTTGACCGTGTGGCCGGTCGCATTGGATCGCTACACTATTCACACGTAACCACTGCTTCACCTCTTTGCCGCGTTGTGGTGTGGTCTTATATCCCCTTAATGTTAATACCTAATATTTAATTAAGGGGATATTAGACCACACACAGGCATTTGTCATTCTGCCTCTGCAGATAGGTCCCCCCTACCTATCTGCAGATGCAGAGTGACAATTACCTGTAGTTGTTTAAATATTGAAGTAAAATAATGGTATTAGTACAAGACTCGGAAGAGATTACCGCCGCCTTGTTTTCAGAAATATTTTTTAAAGTTGACTTTTCTCACTACTCAACAAGTGAAACGTATTAGTAGATTTTTAGACGGGGATGGGCAGCTGTAGCTTACTAAACATGGTCGACTTTTAATCACTAATACTAAGCACTAATACAATATGTTTACAAACATGTGAGAAGCTAATGAGACAAGTACTAAGCATTAGTTGCTAACCTCGTCTAAAACCCTAAGTGTCAAGTCTTGCGTGTCGAGATATGTCGACACTAAAAATAATTTGATTCGTGTTTGTTTGTTCGTCTCGTTTGTTACGCTAGTCGTTTACTTGTGCTAGCCTGTAAACTGTACAAAGTTAAAATGTTAACTTGGATGTGAAATGTATTCACATGTATTGCTTTAATTGTTGTCTATATTTCACATTCGAATATATCTAATGTATTATCCTACATATTTTATTTTGGTTAAATTTTTAGATGTATAGGAACTTTCATGTGATGATCATTGCAATATGATTGTAACTAGAAAGAAGCAATATTAGATAATGTTTTAATAACTACATAATGCTTGTAAGAGTAAAGTGATAAGATAAAACTTGGTTCCGATCTGGGCCGCCCATTGGAGTATTGTTTTGGCAATAAGGTGGGCTTCATCAAACCGTCTTCTATAGTCGTATGTGGTGTTCGTTACGATCTATAAATGACGGTTGCAGGCGAAATTTTACGTGCATTGGCCTGTTAATCGTAATTAGGTGCAACCCGCCCTTACTGCATATAGCGCATTCGTTAGTTTCTTGCTGGACTACTCTTCTCAGCTAGGCTACGTTTAGTGAATCATCGACAAAACTCCCAGTAGCGCGATTCCACTCGCACCTCGGATTCCGCTGAAACCGTTCAACCATGTCACTGGAGCGCAAACTCTTAGAGTATTCCAGTGTTTAAAACCACCCGCGTGGTCGTTTCGGAGGTTTTTCTGGATTTCCCCCAGTCTACTCACTTTTATCGCTTTATTGGGCCCGGCCTATAAAGTCACAGCCAGGTTTAAAATAAAGCATTCGTTGACATGTCACTTTATGTTACATCACGTAAGTTATTTGTCTCACATTTATAAAAGAGCGCGTGCGCTTGCGTTGGCTCGCGTGAACGAAACGAATAAATGAAAGCGGTTGCGGTGAGAGTGAATGAATGATACGGCAACAGTTTTGGCGCGCAGCTTGCGTTGGCTCGCGAGAACGAAACGAATAAATGAAAGCGGTCGTGGTGAGAGTGAATGAATGATACGGCAACAGTTTTGGCGCATTGGAAAACAAAAACAACCACGCTATCGAACCACGCTTTATCTGATTTTATAATAAGTAAAGATAGTCCCCGTATTTTTATTTTCTTAAATATGTTACTGTGCTTTAATTATAGACTATTTTTGTAATTATGATAGTGATACCGTTGCCCATTTTTATATTATGTTATGTATTTTATTTCAATGGACGGAGGTGCATAACTTGAAGTCAACATATTATGAAACCTGATATTTAATTGGAAACATGTAGTTTACCTTACCGTGTTACGTGTTTACTTTTTATAGTTGATTATAGTTAAGTGCCTCGCCAAGCTGCGATGAAAACATTTGCTTGTCTGCATCTTTTACAAATTGCATATTAAAAAAAAACCGGCCAAGTGCGTGTCGGGCCACGCACAGTGTAGGGTTCCGTAGTTGCCCGTCCATCACGTCACCGGTTATATGCGGAATTACGGACCCGTAGAAGGGTTTTTACTGATCTTAGTACTGATGATGTACTTTTTTGAGATGTTGTGTTGTATACATATTTTTGCCCTTTACGGTAATGTCTACTTAGCTGTGATAGTTTTCATTTTAAATTCATCGTATATACTATTACCATGATTTTTTTTCACATGCCTAGTAGCCACCGTTTAGCTGGCAGGGGGGGGCACTTGACCATAGAAAAAATTAGCACTTCAAAGCTTAATATCACGAAGCTTAACAACCAACCGATTCTTGAATCAAAAAATGCTTTTAGAAACCTTATAATATTTTTGAAAGAGCTATCCAACGATACCCCACACGATGGGGTTTGGAAGAAAAAAAAAATCACCACCACTTTATAAGAGGGGAGGTACCCTAAAAGATTTTTTTTTTATGATTTTATTCTACCGTTTTGTCAGCGTCATTGTTATGTATACTCATACTCATGCCAAATTACAGCTTTCTAGTACTAACGGTTACTAAAAAAAGTGGGGGACGGACGGCCGTACATGGCGAAACTATAAGGGTTCCTTGTTTACTACGGAACCCTAAAACTATAAGGGTTCTTTGTTTACTACTTACCCTAAAAATTGAGCCAAAGGCTTTAGAAGCTATTTGCAAGCTGGTAGAAGAGCTCATTATTGTGCTTTTACATAGCTCGGGTAGGATGACATCTATCATCGCTGTACAAATTATGTCATGTTTGATGATGACAACTTAATTACAGGTGTCACAGTACCTAAGCTATATTACAAGTCGACCATACTCATAATATGCCAAATCTTGAAGCTTTCGAGACATGGATAATCCAATTTAGAATATTTGCCCTATAGGAGCTCCTCTGCCTCTCCTCTGTCTTTGCACTTGTCTTCCCAACACGCTGTAGGTTCATCAAGAGAGAAGAGCCCTGAAAGTTGGTTTTGTATTATTACTTTTGTGTTGCCTTGTATATTGTGTATGTGATGTGTTTCAGGTTAAACACATACTTACAAATATTTTTAGTGAAACGTAATTATATAATGTAACAATGTTACGATTTTATCCTTGTATACTATAAATTTCCAATATTCGGCCACCCTCCAAAAACCAGCCTCTTCAAAGGCATGCACAAAGCGGGGCTTTCGTTGATATGTTTTATATTTAAAACTAAATAAATACAAATCCTGATGATTTACAAATTTCGATATTCACATACAGATATGCCGGTCGACACTGCTTGTCATTTTCATCAGTGGTCAATTACTGGTGACGGTGATTTACCTTGTCTTATTTTTGTTAACATAAGGACTTTATGTATAGAATATAAATTTGAAGTTTAGGTCTACCTCTCTAACTCGTCCATTCATCATTTGTAATTGACCATATTCCTGAGTTGTCCAGATTTTCAAGACCTGTTCGCGGTTTATCGCGGTCGGTCGATAGACGACAAGATAAAGCATGTGGTACTTTCTATCGAGTGGTATCAGAAAGTGACAGATGCTTTATCTTGTCGTCTGACACGTGATAAACGCGACCATCATAGAGCCCCTGATCCGATGTGGGGTGCAAACTTGGGAATTGTCATTGGCATCATATAAATAGTTAATGCCAAAGTAGCCAAGTATGTCGTAACTCACCCTTACTCGTAAGGGAACACAAGTAGTCTTCTAAACGCTTGAACTTAAATATTACAGTGATTCCTTATGATCTTGTAACAACATTACATTTTGGAACATGCACGATAAAAACCCTCTATAAGGATGTGACCTACTTTATTCATTACAGGTCGACCTTATGGACTGACTGCGGTATAAGTAGCATTTATTTATTTGATTTGAAAAGTTTTAAGTGTAATGTAAGTAAATACTTGCGTAAAAAGTTTATATTTTCATTACATACTTATTTTTAGAAAAATACAATGTTTTATTTTAGCGCCATAGTTATATAAGGAGCTCGTAAGAGTAGCAGCGATGGCTTTACAGAATGTAATATTGCAGTAGCTGGCAGCACTGTGGCTTAGAGATCAATCCTGATAAAATTTTACCTGAATGCCCGCCCCTGCAGTTTCCTCACACTATACGAGGGTAAGCATTCTTTTTTTAAACACAAGCTTCGAATGATTACAATTCGATTGTAGATCATATAAATGACAACATACTCTCAAGAAAGTCCCTCGTTCTGTTATGTTCCACTCTGTCACCCATTCAACGGCCACGATGACACATATGCATCATGTCTCTACGTGCGATTTCCGCTATAAGGCGGAAAAATGCTGCTACGCGCTACGGCTAGCACACGTAGCGTTCGTGGGAATCCAATGGGTGATCTTGTCTATGCCTAATACACAAAAACTCATTGAAGAGACGGTCTGGCATTTTAGGATCGAGTTTAGTCAACTGCAGTCCATACCTACTGTAAAGTGAAGATAATTCAAATATAACAGACAGGTACAAATTAATGTTTATTTCAAATATCTATTTAAATAACATTTAAAAGCTTTGTATTGATATAAGTAGGTAATATTAACAATTATGGCACTGATAGTGCGGAATATTAAATTAAGACTAGCTTATAGTAAATTAATTAAATCCCTTGCCATCCACCATAGATTGGGCACAGTATCTCGGAAATTGAACAACTTTAAGTAAGAAATCCGTTAGTCCCTGTAACAAACAAATTTTTTATTAGAACTAATCAACTCTCATACCTAAATTATGTCCAACTTCTGCCGTTGAAATTTAACATAACCTATTTTTGGTATCATTAAAATTACAACTATAATTTTATTACGTTAAGGTTTATTATTTTTCGTTCCAAGTGTTTTGCTAATTGGGCACCTGAAGATTAATAATTACTCTGGTTCTGGGAGGAATTGGCTCTATATATATGACGATTTCATTGACTAGCCTTCGTGCACTTTTTAGTAACTAGGTGTTCACAGGGAAATTAAGGTTTGACCACACCGCTGCTCAAAACTCAAAACGCAGTCTGTCTCTCTCTCGTTGCAGTGTTTACGGCGCGTCAGCGTATCCCGTCGAATGTCATATGGCCTAACTAGTCCATAAGATTTTTAAAAAGTGCACTTGACATGTTACATACAGTTAAATTTGCAATTTATGTTTGAAGTCATAGTCATAACATTCACAGGGTTTTTGAGCTGGGCTGAGGTCGAACCGTTATAAGAAATACAGTCAGCAGCGCTGCAGACGTAGCAATGTGAAGTATCTTCTTTCATTAGTACTAACTAACGCGTTCCCAGTAGCGTCCTATAATGGAGCCCGGGGTCCGCTGCCACACCTAGTCCTAAGGTTTAGCGTAGCAGCAGTAGCAGCACTAGTTTCACGAAAGCAACTGCCATCTGTACCTCTAGTACGTATAAGTTTTTTCGATACAAAACAAACGAACGCGTTTGCATTTAGTCTCAATTTATACGGCACCGCGAGCAGCGCCTCTGGTGGCCTTTGGTGGGAACTATTTTTTGCAATACAGATTGATGCTAAAAGCAAACGCGTTCGTTTGTGTTTTGTTTCGAAAAACATACTAAAGACACTGACCTTCCAACCCAAAGGGAAAGCTAGACCTTGGGTTTAGACCGGTTTCCTCCTGAAAGCTACTTAGTATGGCTTGTTAGCTCGTGAGAGAGTTGTACTTGGACCTATTCACCCCGCTTGCCCTGCGCACAGGAGACGAATCTGACTTCCCTCCACATCTCATAATAATCACCGCGGTATACTCAGTCTATGGTAGAAATTCCATGCTTGTAACCAGAATTATGCTAGAAATTTACGGTTTAGCAACTACTATTTTACTTACCCCAATGAATGTTAGCATATTTTGAAAACTATAGGTCCTATCAACATGCATCCAAAGGATGTTTTATCGATAATTTTATAAAGAACATTTTAGGTTTTCTCCTAGCTTTAGCCGTTTTCAATAAAATTAAACAAAAAAACTATAATTGAGGACACAGTTTTTTAGGGGAGGGAAACATAAGTTTTTTTAACATGTTTCTCTTTCAATATTGAATCAAATATATGAAAGCTACGTGTATGCCAAGTTTCGTGCTAACAAGCCGTACTAACTGTGAAATATCAAACGATATTTCATACATAATAAGTATACACCATACAAAATATATGGTGTACCGAACGATTTGGTCACTTTGGCTGCTACAAACTATATGACGCTGACTGTACGAGCTGTGGGGATGGAACTCACGACCTCCAAGGCTGCTACGGCGAACGGCATTCGAAATTTTCCCTCTCTGTCGCACTTGCACATAAGTGCGACAGAGGGAAAACTGCGTTTGGGGTTCGCGGTAGCAGCCCAGATTGAAAGTCGCGTGCTTTACTGCTACAGTGACTTCGGTTGGCTAACTACTTACTATTATAAGAAAATGTATACGTACTGTTAAAGCTTCTATGCATACAGTGAAGGGGATTATGAGGATGTATAAGCCAGCAGCAATGCCTGCAATCCAGAATCCTATGAATAAGAGGATTAGGAGCCATATCACGGAGAACAAAACGTTTCCCATTATCTGAAAAGAAATAACAAAAAACATTAACTAGGTTTATAAATAAAAGTAATGAAATGCGTCACTCTCGTCTTTATGGTCGAATATAGCTCGTCATGTTTCGGACCGGTTCGCGGTCCGTAGTTCCTGTGCTGACACGTTTATTACTGGATATCCGATCTTAAAGAAGTGAGTTCATTTTTGAATATGGCTGAAACTCACGAGTTTTCTATCTACACAATGTATAAACCCCCGACAAACAAACATAGCTAAGCCCAACTATCTCCATATAAATAAAACTTTAGATTAAAATAACCGCACTTTTTGAACCAGTGAGTGCACGGTTGGAGAGTAGCATGGGGAAAATCTACGACACGACCACGCGTGTGGTTTGGGACACTGGAATACTCTTAAGAGTTTGCGCTCCAGTGAAATTGGTTGAGTGCACCGCACCCAAATTGGCTCATTCGTTTATGAACTACGATGCTACAGACACACAAGATCCTTACACATGTTTAAACTTATAACACCTCTATTTTGCGTCGGGGGTTCAAAAATTGGTTTTATTACAAATACATTCAACTCTATTTCGTAAAGTGTTAGGCACTTAGGCAACTTCTGACCGGTGCCTTTACCATGAGTTTAGCTGCTGCAGCAGTCGTTAAGCTAAGTTAGAGGCCTTCGGGCGGCTTTAGAACTTATAACAGTCAAGTTACCCATTCTATATACTGTATACTTTTAGTAGGTAAGTACCTACACCGTTTTGGTACAAAGAAGCGTCAGATTATTGAATTTAGGTCAAAATATTTATGGTGATATGACAACTAGTCCAGTTGACTAGGTTCTTAATTACCTGACCCCGAGATCCGTAGGTAACTATGTATTTAGCGCAACCAACTGGTTCACTGTATGAGCGACGCTACTCGTATATACCTATTGGTAACTGTCAGTGACAGCCCGGCCATCAGCCAAGCAAAGTAGTGTTTTAGTTCTAGAGTAGGTACATAAAAAAAAAGAACTCTCCACCATTGCTGATAGAGCTTGCATTACGGAATTTCAAATTTTTCTGATATTGGCGATATTGCAATTCCGGAATTGGTACACTCGGAATATCGGAAATTCCGGAATTGGATTTGATGAATTTCCAGTTGTTTATTCTTAAAGTTCACAATGTAAAACTGAGACATTGTTCGCCTATCACCAGACTCATAAACATTTTGTGAATAGATTTATTCGCTTCGACTCCGCCGTTAGCTGCGTTTGTGTGCTCTCGTGTGGCTTACGTAGCCGTTTTTATCTACGAAGACCCATGCACGTGCACGCAGTGGGTACGTGAGCACACCATTGACATAATTGTAGCTGATCCGCTTCGCCGCTGGTGGTCGCGCTTTAAGCTCAGCCCTGTCATCGTCCGGCTATGTAGGGCGGTGGGTAGTGGGCTGGGCGATAATTACAGTTTTCAGATCCTAGGCACACACTTACGGACCCGGACGACGTAATCACAGCGTCTATCGAAAGATGGAACGCTGCACTTGCGACGTCCAACTCTGACACGACGCGTACACTTAGGCATTCCCGCCGGCGGGGACGTCCACCGCGCGATCGCGACAACAGTGACACATATAGTCCCTATTCGTCCCAGTACCGCCGCACACCGGGTAGAGTCAGTCCGACCCAGATCGGGCCTAGCTGAGTTTCTTGCTGGACTCTTCTCAGCTAGGCTAGGTTTAGTGAACCAGCGACAAAACTCCCCCTAGCTCGATTCCACTCACACCTCAGATTCGGTTGAAACCGCTGAACCAATCTCACTGGAGCGCAAACTCTTAGAGTATTCCAGTGTTCCAAACCACACACGTAGTCGTGCCGGAGGTTTTCCCCTGGATTTTTCCCCAGGCTACTCTCCAACCGCGCACTCCTATCGCTTTATTGGGCCCGGCCTATAAAGCCACAGTCAGGTTCAAAAACAAAAAAAACAGTTTTCAGAATTTCATTTTGGTGAAGATCATCATATCAGCAGAAGGACGTCCACTGCTGGACCTATTAGACCTCCCCAAAGAGTGCCACAACACAATGACCAGTCCTACGTTACCCCCATCCATCGGACTCCCGCGAGCTCTCCCCCACTCTTAGACACTTTCTGAGCCTTTTTATGAGGCCCATGGTGAGCGACCACGTTTAAGTGCCATATGTCATCACTGGCAACACACACTGGTCACAGCGTCTTGAGACGCGGAATATTGGATGAAAAGATGTACCTTAGCTACCCGAACGCTATCCAGCTTTCGGAAACCGGCTTTTTCAGGAGGCTGAAATTCATTTAGCCTGCGTGCGAGACGGCTCGTAACGACTTGAAAACAGTTTCTAGACATTGCTCAAAAGCGTGATGATTCGGTAGTTGTTCAGTAGGTTGTTGTCACACCATTCTTGAAGAACAGCACCACCTCACCTGTGTTTGTATGCCTTTGATGTAATGTGGTAAAGTGAAAAAGTAAATTGAAAATGAGCATGTGGTAATGCAAAGTAGCAAATTTCTTTAATATTTTTTGACATATTATTAAAAAAACAGGCTACCCTATCTGGATATTTCCTATAAAACGATGATCATTCATATTTTAGTACATTTTTGTGTCATTCATTTAAATCGATCCCAATTCCGGAACCAAGTACAATAGATACGTCTACGTCTACATTGTTCCATTAGAAGCATAAACTCTCATATTAGAAATAAGGCAATTATATTTTACTTTTAAGTTTTTTTTAGGAGGAAGACGTTCATTTTCTAAATGATGTACATACTATGAATAATATGACCCTATTACTCCTGTGTTACTTGCCTTTACCATGAGTTGAACAAGCGATTTAGTATGCCGATTCTTAGTTCTATTGCGTAACCGCCAGAGGCGCTGTACTTTTGCCCATACAACTTTTTACGCAGTCGCTAGCGAGTACGGTCATGTAAACTCATGGTAAAGGTACATTTAACAAGTCAGATCCGCGTTTTGAGTATCTCACAGATTAGGCGATTGATTAATACCGGTGGGTAGGTACCGAAAACCGATTAAATTCATAATTAGGTTATCGAGAGCTGTAACGGGAAACATAATTATTCTACGAATTTGTGGGCTTACTTATCTTAATCTACGATTATAATAGTATATATAATATACCTCTATCTATATACATAATCTATACATATAAAAGAAGAAGTCCTCGCTGACTGACTGACATCAACGCACAGCCGAAACTGCTAACGCTAAAGAGTTGATTTTTGCACAGTCGATTACATTTATAAACTTTGTACGGGGAGCAAATCTTTCTGAAGTGAGAGATTTGAAACTTCGTAAATAGACTCACTGTTTAAATACAACAAAACGTATTTCAGGGTTTTTCGACATTGCTTCCATAAAGGGGTGAAAACGGGGTTCCAATTTTGTACGGGGAGTAAATCTTTTTTGAAGTGAAAGATTTGAAACTTAGCAGATCCTTGTTGAAATACAACGAAACGTATTTCAGCGTTTTTCAAAATTGCTCCCCTAAAGGGGTGAAAAGGCAGTTCCAAATTTGTGCGGGGAGCAAATCTTTACTTATCTTAAAAATCGATATGGGTGTCATCTTCGAGGTTCCTCGGGGTGCCGATTACGAAAATGACATGCATTTTCAAATCCAAGATCGCCGACATTTATTTTCTTAAAACTCGATATGGGTGTCATCTTCGATATTATTCGGGGTGCCGATTGCGAAAATGACATGCATTTTCAAATCAAAGATGGTGGATATTTATTTTTCTTAAAAATCGATATGGGTGTCATCTTTGTGGTTGCTCGGGGTGCCGATTACGAAAATGCCATCCATTTTCAAATCCAATCTTTTCTATTGGGTAATTTTTCACAAAAAACAGCAGACAACTGACAGAAAAAATTGATCTTATTTATATCCTTCTTACCATCTAAAATCTACGCGGACGAAGTCGCGGGCGGCCACTAGTTATATATACAAATGGCATGTTTGCCCCCCGTCCCTTCTGAAGCTGGCGCTATACTCATACTTTAATTACAGATAGTAAACTGACGGATGTCAGCATGATCGAATATTTCATAATTTAGACTTTTTCTTAGCCTATTGGGTGTCCCACTGCTGGGCATAGGCCTCTCCCCATGAATGCCATGAACTCGTGCATCAGTGCCTCCTCCTGCTAGTTGGCGAGAAAGGCCTCTAAGTCATCCAGCCATCTCCGTTTAGGCCGACCTCGTCTGCGTGGCTTTTGTGTAGGGATGTCAATTCCGTTTTGAAAATTCGATTATTAAATAATCGATTATTTTCCTCCAAATTAAAATCTATTAAAAAACAATCGACTTTTGAAGAAATAATAATCGATTTTTTATTCATACTCATATCATGATCAGTATCACAAGAATGTTGACGTGTATTGCAGTATCGTGATAATGTCATTTTCATTTCATTTCATTTCATTTATTTCATTGCAAGAATGTAGTTTACAAAACAAGGTGTTACAAATATTAAATGTCCAATACATTCTGCTTTACTAAGCATGCAATAATTTACATTTTGTATATTATAAGTCGTCAAAATTAAATACATTGATAAACAATTAAATTAACTAATGAGAATGTCAACAGGGTCAAAATAAAAAATAAAAATAGAATTCGATAAAAAGTCAAAGTAAGAATAAAAATAGAATTAACATTAATTAAACATAGCTAGTTATCAATACAAGTCAACCTTATAATTAAAATATTCATTGATATTATAAAAACAATTTTGTCTGAGCAAATCCGGATATTTTGAAATCCGCGATACCTAAGCGGCGTGGCTTCAATATTAGCTTCATTGCTAGAAAGAAATGTCCTCATAATGCCAGGGTCTTTACTAGGACTTTGTAGACGTCTAATATTTTCATGTCCAAGGTGGTAGCTTGCTCTTCATCAGCTCTTTCAGAAGGGCTACTCCGAACTTCGAATACCAAAGTTCGTATCGTGCCGTCCCTTTCACTCATATAGTGAATAACACGAGAGTGAAAGGGACGGCACTATACGAAGTTCGGATTTCGAAGTTCGGAGTACAGAGCCAGTAGCTCTTCCAGGCGTTACACTGACACGGCGCTCGACTTCCTTGCTTGTTGCTGAAAGTAACTAGCTGGCCCAAGTAAATATACTCATAGACATAATGTATGATCTGCACAAAGTACTGAGGTTATGATTATGACCAACACCAAGAAACGTTTATTTAATGGATTTTTCTTCTTCTTCTTGGTACGCTTCCACTGCACGCGTCTACAGCCGGTCCTCTCTCAAAGGGTATTTTTACCCTACCCTTAAGGGTATTTTATATTTTATATGCCCCCTGAATGGTATTATTTAACTAAGACTGAGGGCTGAGCGCAGTGACTGATTTAAGTGCGCCCAAGACAAAATCAGCTACCCCCGAGGAGTATACTCTTATCTAGATACCTATACTCATTCATAAACGTAAATTCACAAATTCGGAAACTAGCATTGCTGATCAAGGACAGACATAGCTTTATCTTATCGGGACATATTTACATTTTACTATCCTCAGATTAAACGCTCAATACTTGGATGGTATGTGTATGCACGACGGCAAAGATAGGAACATACATTTTTCCCCTTATTACAATTAAATAAGGTGCAAAAGTTTAAACATATTTTTGACGTTGACTGTACACGCTACTGTTTGAGGGTGACCGCGTACTTTCATTTCAAGGAAACATAATGAAACTAAAGAAAGTCATGTAATGAGTTGTTTGGCTTCAAAATCATGTGTGCTGATTTTTATTGAAACTTTCTAAACCTTGTCAGTTCAAAAAAGGGTTGAGAGGGTATTGAACGCAATATACATAGGGAGGCAAATTTTACTAAACCGTAAACTATGTATCCATTCATAGTTTTACTGGATCGAGTGATAATAAATAGCACACGTCTTGTTAATTTGAGAAGAATATTGTCTGTGTAACTTCTTATAATCCGGTTCGAAGGACCATAATGAATAATTATCTACAAGCTAAAGTTCAATGCCGTGTGTGCCCTTTACTTTGCAAAGTAATATAATTCGTGAACTCTATGAAAGGATAATGCCCCTTAGTAAACCCTAAACACCCAATTAGTTTTATCGGTCACGTTCGTTCTTTTCGTCCAGTCGCCATCAGTAGATATGTAATGTACGGTCGTAACATGCAAGGGTGATCAAAAGATCGTAATTAAAGATTTAGTTTGTGTTTGTTTTTACGATGTATTAGGTATATTGATTGCGACTAAGGGTGGGTTGCACCAAACCGTCTGTAATCGTAAGAGGTGTCGTTAAAATCTGATTGTATGGAAATTTTGACAAGATTCTATGGGATGACCGGCCTGTGATCGTATGTTGGTGCAACTGACTCTAAGGGTGAGATGGACCGATATGGCACCGGCAGCTGTCATCCCATAAAAAATTACCATACAATCAGATTTTGACGAACGCAATTATTACCTACGATTATCGTCGATTTGAAACTAACCCTAAAGTATTTGTTTCTTAATCTATTTCGGAAAATAATTCAATATTATTAATTTGTGCAAAGAGGTATCGCACTCTTTCGTTGATTTCGAGATTATAACGGGATAACTAATTTCCGATACCGTAAACTGGGGTTACTTTAAGAAAAAACGGGGCTACTTTGATACATATAAAACACTTATTTATATCCATCACTAATTATTTCTAGTTTGATTCAATTTAGTAAATAGTTAGGAAATTAACGAAGGTATAACTTGACTCAAGGTTAACTGAATAAAAAAGTAAAACACGACGTAAAAACTGAATTTTTAAAGTCGCCCCTCAATTTGAAAGTAACCCCGGTTTACGGTATCCCATTTATCCCGATACGCGTTCCGCGCGTGCACCGTTTATTTACATGGCTCATGGTCCCGACCATCGGGAGATAACGTCTACCTACAACTTACCTTCTGACCGGTGTTATAATATAATAATGGATGTTTTTAATCGATGCCCGTCTCATATGAAGCCGCCGTGAAGCTTAAATTCTTTAAATTTGTATCCGGAAATCTATGTCATCGAAAAAACAGCAAATGGTTCTAATATAATAGTTGTAACTACATATTCATGAATCTCGTAGGTACGTAATAGTTTTATGTAACTGGTGGGTAAGCATAGTAGGTACCTCTACAAACGGTAAGTGTGCATAAGAAATAACTAGTTAGTTAATTTCTGGATTACTGACTCCGCATGCGCCCAAATGACACTATATTGATAAATATAGTCGAAAGTCTCGTACTGTGTAGGTAAGCAACGAATTTCCCATTGTATTCTTTTCAGGATTTCGTACCAAAAAGGTTAAAAAATCGGTTAAGTGCGTGTCGGATCACGCACAATGAAGGGTTCCGTACCAAGACCTACTAGTCCACATTTAAAATCACTATCCAATACAAAAAAAGAAAAGAAAAAAAAAATCTAAAAAAGTCGTATCTTCATAGGGAACTCGCGGCACTTACGACCTTTTGTTTGGGCAAGACAGTTTTTAAACGAAAACTCAAAAACCGTAAAACCTATATTGTTCAAACCAAATATCGTTGAAAGTATTTACTAATTAAATGCACACCACCTCAATTTTTTCAGAATTTTAAACTTTATCGTTTGGAAATTAGAGGGACAGTGACAGCTAATATCTCACCAATGGTTGACTTAAATGGACAAGTTTTTTAGAAACCTCCATGTCATTTTTAAAGGCCTATCCATCGATACCCCACACGACTACGTGCGTTGAATTTTTATTTTATCCACCGGTTACATGTATGGAGTGCCGCCCCTAATTTAATATTTTTTTGTAATTTCACATCACTTTTATGTAGCGGTTCATAGAATACACCTTCCTACCAAATTTCATAACTACAGTGCTTATAGTCTCCGAGTAAATCGGCTGTGACATACGGACGGACGGACGGACAGACAGACATGACGAATCTATAAGGGTTCCGTTTTTGCCATTTTGGAACGCCCTAAAAAGGTGTGCTTTGTGTCTACTGACTGTCAATGGCATTGTAGCGTCCAAATGGACGAATTGATATGAGTTAGGTAGTTGTTTCAATCTCAAGATTGGCTATCGAACTGGTTCTTAGCTATGTTTGTCAACCACCGGGTGGTTACGTTTTATTAAGCTGGTAGGTAGTTCATTCCTTTCGCGATTTTTCATCATATCATTGAAAACATCAGTGCATCTGATGAGGTAGTGCGCAATGAGCATAAAGCAACCTCTTATAGAACACTACAGACACAGCAGACACAGTACACACAGTATTAAACATGTTAACAAATCCCATAGTCGAAACGTACACCCACCAAGCTAGTTTGTTTATTTTCGGAATGGAAACAATTAACAAGTTATTCACCTTTCACTGACTAGCTAAATGAGTCTTAATATACTCATAATTTACTCGTAAGTTTCAATAGATTCAAAGCTAATCTCTTGATAAAGATATGAATATCATTGACCTATCTAAATTCCCGAAGTTGTGAAATATATAATTATTGTATAAACACATAATCCTGAAGAATTAGTTAAAAAAGTATCTCAAAAATTACCGGGGTTTGAGAACGACGTCCCAGGCAACGTTAGGTTGTGTCTTGTGTTAACTATTTATTGATGAAGTGCAACCATGTCCATATATTAAATAGAAATATACCAAATATTGTATCAAGCATTATGAATAATTGCGTGAGACATCGAAGATGAGCCAACACGCACGCGGCGCGAGAAACCTACTTGCCGTCAAACCAAACGGATTATATTATAGTAGGACGTAGGACGAGTCACTTGTCACTTTATAGGTATCAATGACTTGAATGAGCCCCACGCATTGGATGCGCCTGCACCGAGAATCTATCTATATAAATAGCGGTAAAACTGCGGGGTCAATGAATGGTTTCATGGCTTACACCATAGGTGCTAGGTTAGTGATGCAACGGAAACGCATCGCGCGCTTTGTGTACGAGATTTTTAGATGCGCGTGGGAGATGAACATATACACAAATACATACTCAGTTCTACTCTGTAGATCTATGCTTGTATTTGTCTACATTCTTGGTCTGAGTGTGTCATTTAGTTAGTAGTAATAAATGTGTCACTTCCCGTTCTTATCAATGCCTCATTTTTTTAAAGCTACTAATTTGGGTACCTAGATAATCTATGTAGGCCGTTTCATAACATGTTAGATGAAGTCATCTTCTGCCACCATAGGGCGAATGAAGGCCAAAGTTTAATTAAAATCGCTATAACAACTTGCGCATGATAAGGTAACGATCAAAAATAATTTTCTACTAACTGTTATCGATTATAGTTAATTAGATTAAGTAATGTAGGTAAATGAGTTATTACAAGTTTAAGTAATTGAGGGGTTACTTAAATTATAGTTAAGTTAATTGCTCCCAAAACCTAGACAACATCCTTATTTTCCACTGAAAAATATTTCTCATAAATAGTAGAACACTGGCTAAGTGTTGTAATGATTGTCACGGTGATAAATTGATAATGCATATAATAAACGTAACTCCTACAACCGATTGTTCGTAATGCTAAATTTTCTCACAACGTTTTTGATACACGTTAATTACACTATAACGACTCACCTGTTAGTATGTGGGTGCACTCTCAGGGAATGTATACGTATAGCGAACAACCGAACAAGCCACGGGTCGCAGTAAGACTGGCGACGACATAGCAGCACTTCTTGTTTCTTTCATACCCTTATCTGGTGCCGGTACGTTAGTGCTCCGTGTAACTGTTTACTACGGTTGTATTGTAAGGCTAGCTGTAGGCAGGTAGGTACTACGTAATACCTGCGTCTTGTTCGATACGGCGGCTCTTGGTTGGCTAACTGATGATTCATTTGAAACCATACCTACCTGTTCATGCTAATAATCATAACAGTGATAGGACGACGGGATTACAGAAGGGTAGGTATATTGTACTAAAGTTTATTCAGTATACCTACTCTTATGTGTGTGCCTCTTTACTTTAAATATTTACCTACCTATATCTTGATCTTCGTTTTGTGTGTATTTTTTATTAGCATAGATATTTATATAGTTAGACGCGATTGCTAATATTTTGAGTTAAGTAAGTACTCAACTAGTTTTGTGGACGAACGGATGACATATTGTTGGGGCCAGCAGTTGCCTTGTGGATGTACCTAATAATCAGTTGACCAGAACTTTGGCGGCGCATTTCCGAAGACGTAAGTATTACGTGTTTATCAAACAGAGATAATTATAAGTAGGTAAGACGTTAATATTTACAAAATATGTTCTATAAGCAGCTAGGAAACTAAGGCTCGTCGCCGCATGCAGGCTGAATTCAATCTGTAGATAAGTGGCGAGGCCTAAAACACAAAACATATTTTAGACCTTATTTTCATGCAAGTCAGGTATAACATATACTGTGCACGTATTATGTAATACGCCTTTCGCCATTGGTCATAGGCATTTGAATCCTTCGGGTCCTCCATAATTATGGATCTCTTTTATTATAAAATGTGGAATGAATGACTAATATAGTTTTAAAGTTGTATGTACCTACTTGTAATTTAAAGGGGAAGCCTAGTGAAAAAGAAGAAACCGAGGTAGGACTTACAAAAGCCGCCACCGCCGGCTACACGATTGTAAACAAGCTGGGTCATCTTTGTGGAAAGGATGTATTGCCAATCATGGACCCAGGGCAAAATAAAACACACAAATAGTACCTACTTATTTACTACATACATTTTTTAACTAAAATTATATATTTTTTGTCTTAACTTTTATTAATGGTTATCGATTTTAGCTCAAATTAATTATATATTTGAACGCATCTTCAGCGTATCAATGATGAACGATGACATTGTCATATCATATCCATGCATATACGTCTGTGGGACTACCGCGACCATAAACGACGTTTTCCCTCTCCGTCTCACTTATGTGCAAACTTGCAAGTGCGACAGAGAGAGAAAACTTCGTTTGCTGTCGCGGTAACGCCCCTGAGGGGCTACCGCGAACCGAAAACGAAGTTCGAATATCTCCCTCTCTGTCGCACTTGCTAATTCGTGCGGCAGAGAGGGAGATATTCGAACTTCGTTCGTTTTCAGAGGGGCTACCGCGAACTGAAAACGAACGGAGTTCGAATATCTCCCTCTATTTTATATACAGCACGACTAATTATGAGATGTCAGAATGTTGTTTTGGTAAATGGTAATGGATGTAGGATGTAGCAGTCATCTCAATTTAGTCAGGTTATCATAAGTCCGTCCCTTTCGCTAAAACTCCTTCTATAGGATCCACTTTCTATGTATCCATGGCATTAATATTATTTCTAGCGATGTCACTTCCGTCTTGAAAAATCAATTATTTGGCTCCAAATTTAAATCGATTAAAAATCAATCTATTTTTGAAGAAATAATAATCGATTATTTATTTATTATTTCTATGGGGTTGTTCCACGGTGATTATTATCATGCGATACACTCGTATCATGATCAGTATCACTAGAATGTTGACGTGTATTGCCATATCGTGACAATACCTAAGGGGCGTGGCTTCAATATTAGCTTCATTGCTAGAAATGTTCTCATAATGCCAGGTTCTTTACTAGGACTTTGTAAGTCTAATATTCACATTTCCAAAGTGGTGGCTTACAATATTCTTTGATAAATTATGTTACGATTAATCGGCTGTGAACATCATAATCGATTTATTGCAAAATCTAAATTTATTATAAATAATAATCGACTTTAAATCGATTTTTTAATAATCGATTATTTTTTGACATCCCTAATTATTTCTCTCTGGCATTTTTGCTCTGTCATTCGTTTTTGATTCTGTTCTGTCAGACTGTTCGGAATCAAAACAAGGAAGTTAGAAATTTGAAATTCCAGTATCTTAATATTTCATGTATTAGCTACTAAATAATTTCAATATCGGTCCATAATAAGAGTGCTAGTGCCACAGACATGGCAGGCTATTTCGAAGAAATGGGATGGAGGGAGTTAGGAGAAGGCGAGCAACCAGACCACTTACTGCATATGGCGAGGTTTCTCGTTGACTTTGGTCTGTACGAGGACAATTTCTCCGGAGAGTGGCCGAGGTTCGTATGTAAAAAAATATGTAAATCGTTTACACATTTCAATATCTTGAATCTTGACAAATTCTAAACAGTTTTAGATAAACCAAAGGTTAATAAATATAATAATAGAGAGGTAATACGTAGAAACAAGTTGTTTCACTCACCATATTTGTCAAATTAGTTTTCTAATAGTTTACACTTTGATTACAGACTGCCTCCTCCAGCTGCAAAGGAAGCCATTGATAACTTGCCTGAGATACCAGTTGATGATTCACATAAGGATTGCCCAATCTGTTTAAAGAAGTTTACTCCTGGAGAGAAAGCAAGACAGATGCCATGTAAACATATTTTTCATAGCACTTGCATCCTCACCTGGTTAGGCCGTGTAAGTGTAATATTGTTATATGATATTAGATTATGAAGACGGAACTATACTGTAGCCAAGTAGTTAGGCAGACAACTTTCAATCTCTAGGTTGTGGCTTCAAACCCCTGAATTGTGTACCATAGGGTTTAAAAAAACTTATATATGAAAAATTTTTGGGATTACATGCCAAAGAGAAGAACCGGGAAAATGCTGATAGCCAATGAAAGTATGAAGAAAGAGCTACTAGAAAAAAGTGTTCTAATCAATGAAAAGCTTGCTTGTGTTGCTGCTATTAGATATTCTTTATATTATATGCTTCTTATCTGATAGATTCAATATGCAAATAAGATTTTTTACACACATTCACATCATAAATATGTTGTATTCAATGTAAAGATAATGATATACATATTGTTATGTTTTTTTTACAGACAAATTCCTGTCCATTTTGCCGATTTGAACTACCCACAGATCACAAAGGTTATGAAGCATTTAAACAAGAAAAAAAAAGAGCAGAGCAAAGAAAAGAAGACTTAGACACACTTCATAACTCAATGTTTAGTTGAATTACATATGATAAGCTCATCACATATCTCTTTACAAGAAGTTTAGTTAGACACCATCCTAAAGAAAGAGTCAATCATATACTGGCACAGGTAAATTATTTTGAGATAATGTGACTGGCAATTGGTGTCCCTTTCTGACAAGTGTGATAATGATAATTGATAATGGTAAGACTTTTGGGGTGTGATGAGTGTCAACTGCAAACAATTGAATTATACAGACCAGAAAAAATTGTACCATGTCACAGTGATAATAAGACACAAACTTCCTTTAATGGTAGAGTTTTTTTGTGTTAAATACTGATGAAAATAATTCCTGAAGTAACTTTATACTATATGTATAATTATGTTGTGGTTTGGGTGCCTGGCTTAATTTATATATAAAAATACATAATAGTTATAATTTTTAATGTATCTGTCACATAATAAAACGAAACATAGATATAGTGGGCTATAGTTTAGGTAATTTGATGATGGTTGTGGTTGGCTACATAAATTATGAAATCACTTGAAATTCAAACACAACAAGAATTTTAATTCTATTGTTGCTATCAAGTGCATGGGACTTAAAAATTGTGTAATACATGGAATTTATTTAAGTTTACTATTTAATTGTTATTCATTTAATTATAAAGGTATATGTTTCAATGCATGTTTTATTCTATATACTTCGTTAGGGCCATATGGTAGACATAAATTATACCTACTTGTACTATTAAATAGCGACTTAGCTATCCAGGGTAACTTTAATGTACCTATGGTTGTAAATACATTTTGGCAGAATTCTAATGACCTATCTTGGCATATCCAAACATTCCTCCGTGGCGGATTGCTACACTCTCAGAATTGGACATGGGTATTAACACAAATTATTTGTCTTTACGTTCTTGGTGGACAAGCTTCAAGAGATAGGAAGCTAACAGCCTTAGAATTCATATCCCTGTCTTATTATTTTGCAGTCCGCCACGAAGGACTGTCTCGTTACACTTTTAACAAATTAAACGTAAACGAGGGGCTCACTGACCTTCGTATCGTGCCGTCCCTTTCAGTCATACAGTGTATAACACGAGAGTGAAAAGAACGGCACGATACGAAGTTCGGAGTACAGGGCCAAGAGTGCTACCGCGAACCACAAACGAAGACGCACTTATGTGCAAACTTGCAAGTGCGACAGAGAGGGAAAACTTCGTTTGTGGTTCGCGCTAGCGCTCCTGTCTCGTAATTTAAAATTTAAAATCATATGTGATGTTGGTGTACAGTCACGGACTTTAAATGTTAAGCCATTTAGAATTCGCTTTATACAGGACACTTCATGGCTTAACTCGGTAGGTATTTTTGGCACGGTTTGCACCTCGCAGCGCGTATTGTCACATTCGATTCGAGCGCTGTCATCAGTTTGGATTATAATATTATAAATCGCTACTCTCTATTGCACTTGCAAGTTTGCATATAAGTGAGACAGAGAGGGAAAACTTCGTTTGTGGTTCGCGGTAGCCCTCTGACTCGCCTAATGGGAGCTATCGCGTATGAATTCGCCGCTAGAGGCGCTACTGTAGCGTGAGGTCCTCGAAATGTCAAATGGCACTCTTTGTGGTTGCGCTACGCGGGTTAATATGTAATTGGAACAATATGGTGACTATTTTGCAATACCTGAGCTTGATTATGGCAAATATGAGTTACGGGTTAATGACTGTCAGTGCTTTGAGACAGTTTTGTCTTTCGTAAACTTATGTCCTCCTTTTTTTCCGAACAAAACGGGACTGCGCTACAATGCGGGATGTTCGATATTTTTACGGTTCGGTTTTAAGGTATTAAATATGATTTAAACGTGAACTTCGTTCTCATGCCCATAATAACCAATAACAATTTTTGACAGCTGGACCTTACTCGACAGTGGCGCCAACTGGTGAGCACAAAAACGATATCCGTCACTGTGTCGGAGCTTGATCCAGTCACGCTCCAATTTTGATTACCAATAAAAGTTGTTACTTGGGTTTACATAAACACCTGAAACAAACCTACTTGATTTGTCACTAAAACTTTAAAAACAGAATTTAAAAATATGCATCTAAAATGAGTCTGGCAAGTCAATGTCATTGAAATTCACTGTAAATATTTTTCTACAATAATTTTTAAAACTGCAAAAAAATGAGTAAAAGAAAAGGGTAAGTTTATTTACAGTTTGCCTTCATATTTTGTGGTAGATATTTACTTTTAGTCTGAGATGGTAGAAAGGGACGTACCTAACACGAAGTATCGCTTTAACTTTGTTATTGTGCACATTCTGCACATTAGCATTGTATTTATTTAAACTTTGCAAATAAATACATAAAGTATAGTAGGTACCTATTGCTGATTGTGCTACCCCACATCCAGTCAGTTATGTTCATTAATTTGTTTGTTTCAGTATTTGCAAATGTCCTCCCCATCTCCAGGCTTTCTGCAAACACTCAAAAGGCAAGCGAGTGGAGCACTTAGACGTAAAGGAGGTCATTCAGGCACTTACCTATGAAGAAATGGAACGTAAGTTATCTACATTTAATATAATATAAATTTAAACACGACGAGTTCAATGTATTCAGAGGTAAATAAATTATAAATCATCTATTCAATCACAATGTAGTTTACAATAGTTAATTCATGATGATCTGATCATTCGTGTCTTATTTAATTTAATTATAAAATACCTGTGAACATTTTGGATGTTAAATTAAAATAAACTCAAATAAATTGACACCATTAAAGGACAACTACAGTAGTTTAGTTAGTTAGCTAGTAGTAAGTTAGTTAGAAGTTTAGTAGTTCCATTACGCTTAATGCTTGCAACTTGCCTTAAGATAGCAGTTATTACGAATCGCGGGGCCAAGTTACATTAGATAAACAGATAGGAGTGATTCAGAGACATTAATTTATTTTATTGCGGATTCAATATTTAATTATATCATAGGTGATCGGGGGTCGGTCTTATAAAGGTTCTCCTAAGGGTTAATTTTCACTGATCGTTATAGCCCGCATGAGGCATGCTGGAGCTCGAGTTTTCTTGTTTTCCCCTATAGCAAAAACCAGTACAAGCTTGATACGATAACATAATGCGCCAGGTATGGCAATCCGGTACAACGGTTAGTAGTGTGTGTACTACCTACGTCATCAGCTTTGCATCGGCCTATCGATGGTATGCGGACGTAAGTGTGAGTCTGTCGTGGACAGTGACGTATGGTCGTGTTACGATCCGGATTGTCAGACCTTGTTTTTTTAGACCATGAGTATAAGTAAGGATGCATCCCCGCGGACGAGCAATTGCATTCTCGCGAGATACAAGATAGAGCAAAAAAACCAAGTTAATTAACTCCCGATCTCGCTCTATCTTTATACCTTAGCGAAGCGTACTGTATTGAATACCACTGAGACGAGTTTTGTTTTTGATTATCGCTTTAATTTAAATTGATTAGTACTATAATATTTTCGTCGCGCCTGCACATCTTCTCTTACCTATATAGGTATATAATATCAATATCTCATAGAATACTGCAGCCTACGTCAGACATGCAGCATACGTTCCTATCGCACTTATATACTCGCTTATGAAAGCTACACGTCTGACATAAACGTGTTCAAGCTAGCTAACAGGTGAATTTTGTACTTATTTTTGAAGGGGAGATCTGCAAGCCAAAAACATTGACAGTACCAACGCAGTTTAAAACAAAGCCGTTTAAACCGCGGCACTTTAAGGATACCTGCGTACCAATGAAACCTTCTATGCATACCAGGTAAAAATATGTGCTTGTATTAATTTCATTTACATACCTACTATCAATTGACTCGGACCCCTATTATTTGTATATAAGTAAATTAGCCCGCGAACGAAAAATACCTGCCTTTTTTTCATTCTCTGTGAGTAATTAATTTATCTAAAATCTGAATGTTTGATGTTCCGAAATTATCATTCGTTTTGACTTTTGATATTGTAGGTATATTTTTATTCAAATTTTGTAAATTGATCCGTTCGCGGGCAAAAAGCTCGGCATATCGAGCTACCACAAGCGAGTAAGCAAGACAACATTTTGAGAGCATCACGTGCCTTAATATGCATTTTTCAGATACATATAGGTAGACCGTGCCTCTCACTTATCTTAGAGTTTGTCCGGGTTGAATTCTCAGCTATTTCCTCCCGAGCCCGGGGTCCGCTGCCGCGAGGTGTTCTGCATGTATTCCTAGACTAAGTATAACATACAGACTTAGATCAATATTGCTAGGTATTAAGAGCTTAATCGTTTTAAACATATCGTTGTGCCTATATTCTGCAGGTAGTGAAATAATATACATTTCCTTTTCATTCCAGATTGCGCTACATAAGCCACTGCCCCATAGAAACTCCTCGCCATGATGATACGGCAAGGTAACTATTTTTTAACTTCCTTTAAGTTAAATATCCTGAACTAATTTATTTTATGCTGCCCAGTCGGTTCCAAGACCATCATACTTATATAATACAATTTTCCATTATTTACTGAAACTGAATTTAGCTTCGAGGCTATTAATGACATACCTACAACAACTATATGTTACAAACTATTTGTTTCCTTTGAACAGAAAGCTGTTCACGAGTTGCGATTTCGATTCGTCATCGGACGACAGCGTTCTGAAAACGGGGAGAAGGAAATATAAAAAGAGGGTCAGATATGTCGACCTCATGCCGGGTGACATCCACCTTCCGAGTCCTGCACCCATAGTGAAACACACCGATTCGGATACATTTATTGTTAACGTAAGAAAAAACCACTGGTATTATTTGATAATTTTCCAATACCTCTATATAATTATTGTGTTTTCCCAAATATTCCCGAGTATATTTAATCCGCGAGCTAGTAACAGATAATACCGCCATCCACGAATCGCAACTCGCGTTCACGACTTCATGATACAGGTCTATGAAGAAAAAATGACTAACGAAATTTGTATTTGGCTCGTGGATTAATTGTTCTTATGTTCGTGATAATTGACTGCGAAGTATCGCACTATGGGCGCTGCCGATTGAGACGTAGGGACTGGCTTATAAGGCCAGGCCGGTTAAATATATATACAGGAACAGGGATTGCCTACCTTTTTTTGTTTGTATCACACTCGGCAAGCATTTTTTTCCTTCCCAGCCTATTTGAATGAAGGTCTCTATTTATGCAATGCCAGACTATATCATTGTATTGTATTTCAATTATTACTAATTTGAATGCAGTTGGGAAGTCCCAAGACTAGTGGCGAGGTGATCCGGGCCCAAGTGGCGGATGTAAAACCGGTGCAATGGAAACCTCCCTTACCTGCTAAATCGGGACATGAGTAAGTTAAAATAATTCTACAATATTAATATTATATAGTAATAACATAATGTGTATTTGTTCAAATCCAAATCAATTTTTGTTTCAGTTTGTTTAAACCTCACAGTGGAATCGTAATTAACCAAGACAAAACGTATGTTCCGGACGTTGTGCACATGCCGGGAAAATTACCAAAGTAAATATAAGTACACCTAATAATGAAGTAAAGTACTGGTTTTCTACGTTGTTTACTTTGTGTATTTTTCAGGCAAGCACTACGAAGGCAGAAACCATGTCATAAGGGAGGGTGAGTTTATTACGGGTATATTATATTTAATACTTTTTATATTTATGTCTCTAATAAATATTTTATCTACCATACTATTGCATCTTATACACTCATGCAGTGAACGGGGGGGGGGGGGGGGGGGGATCGGGGAACTTAGCACACAAATACACTTACATTTAAATATGATGTTATGTATACAGATTCTTTAACCGACGACGAATAATAAAACAATAGTCATCTCTTTTACACCATTGTAAACATTTGAACGTGGGTGCAGCGAGTGATACAATGAGTAACGCAATCCATCAATGAGCTTCTTGATGCAATCACTAGCAGCAGACCGATCGCGGATCATATTTGATAGATGGATAAGTTTATGCCATAAATGTAAGAGACAGTCAAATTGAAAAAAAAAGTCATTCAAATAATTCATGTAAATATTAATTATCGGCACATTTAAAGATTACCAATAGGTTAGAATTATTGTACTAAAATAGAACAGACTATAGCCAGGTAAAAAAACTTAATTTAATGCCTTTTTTCTGTAGTGGCGGCGTGTTCGAATAACCATTAACTACAATTGATTTAGTATGATGACAACTCACAAACCAAACTAATGTCTATCCGAACAGTCCACAACTATATACAAAAAGCGCTTGACTGGAGTCTTTTTAGCAATAAATATGAAATATATTTGCTGATTCATTTGTATTATTTATACGCCGCTTTCTTGTCCTTGTCCGTGTTTCCAACGTTCCCTACGAGCAGTAGGATCTTGTGGGAATCTGAATGGAAAGGAAAACAAAACTACAACGTAAAATTAAAATAACCAATTTGTCTAGCGACTTATTATCACACTTGTGTTAGTTGTGTTACTAAAATTTTGAATTTCGAATCTGAATAGTTATAGGTCCAAATTTTAAATATATAGCATTTCAGGGATTAAATAATTTGCGCATCATAAAATAATCGACTTAATAAGGGAAAAACGGTTGTAACTCACTCAGAAAGTCACTATTTGCGACATGTTTCGGACTACAACTAATCGACCGCGCATCACTGCTCGCGGACGGAGGCGGGCGGTGCCGTGGGCGGGACGCAGTCCTGTGCTAGAGTTAACTTTGACTGCTGCAGGAAATTTTCCAAGACGACCGACTGCAGGTACACTGAACTAACTATGTCCACACGTTCATCGTTACACAATTTTAGTCCAGGGAGGGAACATGCTTCCACACTGGCCGCAAAACCCAGCTCTCGTCTCTATTAAATTGTCGTCCAATTTCAATAGCCTCGTGGATCTTGTGTGGCACAATACGCTTTTCCTGTGCCAATAGTTTCGCCTTGTTGAAGCGCAGAAAATGAGACGCACCTGCATCACATGCGTGTTCCGCCACTGCGGAGGCTGTAGTCCGTATAACATGTCGCAAATAGTGACTTTCCGAGTGAGTTTCAACCGTTGTTCTCCTATAAGGTATAAATTGTCGCAAGATAGTGTAAGTTAATGTATAATCTACTAACTTCATTTTGCATAATATCATCTCCATAGGAAAATTATATTATATTATTTTTAGGTTTCACTGAACTTATCGGTTTATCTACAGGTGGAAAATGATTCCGCTGTCCTTGAAATGATCTGTATGATTTCTGCTCCACTTAGCAGTATCATCCCCATAGGAAAATTATATTATATATTTTTTAGATTTCATTGAAGTCATCGGTTTACTTACACGTGGAAAATGATTCCGCTGTCCTTGAAATGACCTGTATGATTTCTGCTCCAAGCTAACAAACTTTCTGCTAACAAACATGAAGGGATTTTAAATCATTATAATTTAGCGGACAGAATGCTTCCATGTTATTTACGTTCACTGGACTAATGATTTCTGATGTTCACTTTGACGCTGACTTAAACATTTTCAGGGTATGCAAGAATGTAAAGTGCCCCAGAAGGAAATGCCGGTAATAAATAAAATCAGTATCCGTTTTTATTGTACAGTCAGAATCAGAAGAATCTACGCGTAGAAAGTTGTCAAAAACCTTTATTATAAGACAATAAGAGTTTTTGACTCCTACATAATTATGCGCAGTTCTGATGCGGAATGTCTACTCAAATAATAATTATTTCTATTGTACGTATGCAGTTCATATGTACCTCCCTCTTTATTATATGAATTTATTAAGCCTGCCTTCGTGCCTTTTAACCCTTTAACCGCCATCGTCTGATATATGAGACAAAGGGACAGTGTAAATGACATCTTGATGACAAAATAATACCTTTTTTGACGGTCAACGGTTAAAGGGAAGGTACGAGTGAATAGGCATCTTTTGGGTGACCTTCACCGTTGACCTCATCTTTGCCTCCTGGCTAGATGCTGGCCAAGAGCAATCGAAAAAAACGAATTTATTATTATTATTATATTCTAGCAAGTATCATGCCATGAGACGCCAGCAACGCCAAGACGGAAGAATGTTTAGAAGGTAAGTAAAGATCGACGCAATAAAGTAAAAACTTTTTTTATCGCAATAAGTCAAGAGTTAAATTCTCTTACAATATTGCTTCTAAATATAACAGGAATGTTCAGATAAGTATGTTACATTCATCATCATCACCATTTGAATTTTGCAGAAGCGGGTGGCGGTCCCGTTCAGTAATATCGGGAGCGACCGATGGGAAGCCCAGAGCTAGAGGACTCTCTAGACATGTGCCAGACGACGATTCAAACTGCGGGCTTGACGAAATACCTAAACCAGAACACGTAATTAACCAATTCTGCGTTCCTGAGTTTATTAACTGGCGATTTATGAACAGTTTTTTAACTAAGCGATTGCGGCACGACGGATACATCGTTATTCCATGCAAAAATATGGTGTTGCCGTGTAGCTGCGACTCGCGACTAGCATCTAGCATGTTGCACTTCACTTGAAAGCAGCAAGTTGTTGCACTTTGTGCAGTATAGGGTATGGTTGGAGGGATCCTTGGCAAATCAGAGTAGGTGCCTACTATAAGAGAAAGAGATCCTAAACGTCGTAACTCGTCTGTGTGTTATCGCAGACCTCTATTGTTGATGTTGATTGTTGATGTGACAAACAATTATTTGTTTCACAGGCGTTCATACCACCCAATCTCAAAAAAGGAATGTTTGAGACACATTCGCTGACGGTATTGCCGTGTACCAAAGAGAAAAATACTATTCATTACGGCATATTGAAAGGGACTTTCAACATGTATGACAGCAAATTTGGTAAGTGATGAATGCAGGTCCTTCAATCTGAACATATCGCATCCTCAGGAGCTCTGGCGACCTACTTAAATACTCATAATTAGGAACATAATACCTACAGAGTATTGTTATTAATTATTATGGCTGCTGTCTTCTGGAGGGGTATCTATTTTTGCAGTTGGGCCAATTGACATATTGAGCGACATATCATTCCTCTGTGCCCTATTTAGGCATGAAGTACTTAGATGTCACATGCCTGTTAAACTGCAATAGATGACATCCTTAGTATCGTTTTCCTTTTATTAGGCGGGCGGTCTAGAGGACGGCAAGCACTAACAATGAGTGTAATGGCTTACTGTCTAGCGTTCCACTACCACCCAAAGCAGTGGACTGCGAAGTTGCTTGATAATCTCGTAGACTCCGGGGACACATGGTAAGTATTCACAATAACCTTTAACTATGATCTACTACCGTAGTAGACGATAGTGTGTTTGTGTAACAAACTTTCCAACTATATTAAAAATTCAAAATCAACTATATTTAAAACGCTACTAAAAATATCATCATCAATGTTACATTACACATTACTTACAATATTACATTTCCATCAGGTAATGAAAATGCTTTGTAAAGCCTCAGCAGAAATATATGACTTGAAATGGAACTAATTTCTTATACTGGCATAATAATTTTAATGATAGGCTGTAACTGTTGTCAGTTCACTTTAGTAGTTTATTTAAACAATAGTAAAGTGCTAAATATTAAATAATAAGGGACAAAACGATTCATTGTCAAGAGGGAAACGTTATTAATAATGTATATAATAAAATAAAATACTGGAAAAGAACTCTCGGGAAATGAAACTATTTCGCCACAAATCATTTCAAAATGTCATTATTCCGACTACACTGACACTACTGACCTGTTACCATATAAGTGAGAATACTAGTGCCCTCTTGAAAATATGAATTTGGAGACGTTTCCAAAACCCTAATTCAATAGGATACAGGTTTCCCTCTACTTAGGTTAGTCATTTCTGCAACACGTGTGTAGGTTGCCAAACCCAAAAAAGCGACATCAATGGCAGGAGATCTATTTTGCATAAAAACTCGTAAATCAACTTATATTTTCATTTATAGGTATTTACAGTGTTTGGATAAAGTTCACGATCATTCGGCAGTGCAAGGCATGTGTGAAGTGTTGCCATTTGGAAAGAAACAAACATTGGTTCTAAACGGCAAGAGAATGCAAATTCTGCTAGGTGAACCCGACATAGTTGGTTATACGATGTCCAAAGACCCAACCGTTTATAATCTATGTAGAGGGTTGGTAGCGTTCTTTAAGGACAACCGAGCTGGAATCTTATTGACTAGGTGAGTTCGTTGAAATATTGCTTATAAGTGTTATAAGTTAAGTTTACATGGACTCAACGTGGATCATGGCGACTAAAAGCTCATTCCTTCGCATCATAGGAATAGGCCAGTGCCTTCTGGAGTGGCGCGTATAAGGGATCATCCATAAAGTACGTCACACTAATATTGTGATTTTTTTGACCCCTTCCCCGTTCTTGTCACAGTTAGTCACATTTGTGACACAATTTTACAGCAGTTCCAGAATTACTTCCCATTTCAATAATTTTTTAATATAACCAATATGAAATAAAACATTTGAAAAAAATCACAAAACAATAATTTATCGCCAACAAAATAATTTAAACCTTATACCTCTACAGATAGTTGGAAATATTTTGAGGTTTTCCGTTAATAATTTAAATGTGACATTTTAACACTTAGATGTATTGGATTTTTACATGTGACGTCACGTAACTTAGGACCTCTCTCACCCCTTGTCACACTTCGTCGACCCCGCAACCCCTTAACGTGTGACGTACTTTATGGATGGCCCCTAAAGTCTGATGAGGATGATGAAGATATATATAAAGTGTTATGCTTCCATCGTTAAAAGTGGCTTTTTTAACCGACTTCAAGATTTCAAAAGAGGAGGTTCTCAATTCGGTTGTATGTTTTTTTTGTTTTTTTTTTTTTTTTGTTTTTTTTTTATGTTTGTTACTCCATAACTCCGTCATGTCTGAACCGATTTTGGAAATTCTTTTTTTGATTGTAAGTATATATATCCAAGTTGGTCCCGTTTTGGTCAAAACGCAGTTCTGATGATGGAATCCATGAGGAATCGAGGGAACTCCTCAAATCTTAAAGGCAAACATATAGTGATTTTTATGTTTTTATCAACAAATCAAGCATTTTCATACAAAAATGTGATATTTGATGAAGTGGAACTGCTGATGATGATCAGAACAGAACTCTTCAACGACGAAAAGTTCACGTTTGGCGATTTGTCCTCCTAGCTGTATTAGTTAAGCAAGTTCTATTTTCACAACGAATTTTTGTCATGGTCGAGTTCTGATGATGGGATCCATGAGAAATCGAGGGAACTCCTCAAATGTGAAAGGCACACATATAGTGATTTTAGTATTTTCATCAACTAATCAAGCATTTACATTTAAATAACTGACATTTGATGAAGTGGAACTGCTGATGATGATCAGAACGGAACTCTTCAACGACGCATAGTTCACGTTTGGCGAATTGTCCTCTTTGCTGTGTTTGTTAAGCAAGTTAGATTTTCAAAATAATCATTTGTCAAGCTCCAGTTCTGATGATGGCATCCATGAGGTATCCAGGGAACTCCTCAAATGTTAAAGGCATACATATAGTGATTGTAGTATTTTCATAAACAAATCAAGCACTTACATTGAAATACGTGACATTTGATGAAGTGGAACTGCTGATGATGATCAGGATGATTTATTTGGAACTTTAAGTAAAAAAAAAAAATGTTTTGCGGATATCGTCATTATACTCAATTTCAACTAATTCGGGGCCAAGGATTTCAAATTTTACATTTATTTTGAATTTGATGTAAATTTTTTTTTTTTTCAATTTTAAAACTGTTATACTCTATTTTAAATAATTCAGGGATAAGGTTTTCTGATTATAAAGCATCTATAAAAATATGTAATCGGTAGCACTGCTAGCAATGCAGGTCGGCTTCTGAACCCCATCTAAGAGTACTTATAATATGTGTGTAGATAAAGTAATGTATGCAACTTTACGTAATAAGGCAATTCCGCTCATTGTATACCAGTTGCATAAACTACTATTCTATCATTGTATGGAAGAGTTCACCATCTAAGTGTAATAATCTTTCACCGGCCTCCCCAATTGAAGTCGGTTTTTTTTTCTTAAAAATTATTTGTTTACTGCTTCAGGGTTTTGAAGGTAGTAATCTGGAAGGACAAAGTATGCTATTATATATTTGACCCGGCTGGCAGAGACTCGCGAGCATATTCCAACTACGCGAACGGTGCCGCCGCTCTCATGAACGTCGTGGATGTTAAATCGGTAGCCGAAGTATTGCTATCTCGCTCCATCTTAGACGATCAGAAATACGTACTAGCATCGCTCAAAGTATTGAGGATGGTAAAGGAAACGGCAGATGACGATTTCGAATCTGATAAAGAGCTGACTCAGGCTGAAAAAGCGACGTTGGGTTATAGAATATTAAACGAAAATTGCGCAATAGTCAATGCTAACATGCATCTCGGCGATCGGTGCTTCGAAGAAGCGAAATATCGCCAGGCTTTGCCCATCGCCGTTGTGGCCATGACCTACGCCAAAATATCTCCCCCCAACACTTGGTTTTCAAAGACGCTAGATAAAATATTGCGTTTAGGTAATAAGTTGTACCACGATTGTGCACAGCCCAAAGTGCTGATAGACTTGAGTATTGACAACATTCCGAATGAAATAGTACTAGGGCCTTATACGTGCGAAATCATTATTTACCGAGAGCGGGTTAAAGGACAGTTGTTTACGCCTAAAGAATGTATATTTAATATCAGGTCAGGCTTGGTGGATTTCTTTAGTCATGAGTACAACAGCGGTATACTGGAGTTTAATAACTACAGTATGGCTGTGTGGCGTCAGAAGGAGATGTTTTACTTATTCGACCCTTACCCGCGCACCACGGACGGGTCGAGGTCTTTCCAAACGGGGCGAGCGTGTTGCTGGATGTTGCTCAACCCGGAGAGTATGGCCTCCGTGTTAATTAATAACTGGGACTACATGCCTGTTACTACGCAGTTTTATATTCATGCATTTAAAGTTCTGAAACTGAAGAAGAAACAACCAAAGGTAACTTTAAAAATTCTTTAGGTACTATTTAGGTAGTATATATATTTTTAAGAACTTTGAAGTGAAGATATCATTTGATCGCAACTGTATCGGCATCGGCTTATTTTTCTTATACTTTATACTTTTCGCTTGTTGTTAGACTTACCTCTAGACTCTTAGTCTTAGGAGTCTAGAGAGATCGACAAAATAGCCGCTAAAACCTTTGGTTTTGTATGGATTTTTCTATAGATTTGTCTTGGTTTCAGACGGCATTAGTTTGCACGCTGAGTGACGAAAATATGCCTAAAAAGAAATTGAAACGAACAGTATTACATGCCGCTCAGTCCAGAGGAGACAACAGAGAAGTTATCCACGACGTGATGCCCGCTATTAGTTCAGTTTCTATGTTAAAAAAAGAGAGATCGAAAGCAGCCGAGGTAACTAATTGTCGAAATTGACATTGTGTTATTATGAACCCATGTAGTAAGTAGTTGCACGGGCTATATTCGAAAATCTAGGTGTAGGTAAAGTGGCAATTTTTCAACGTTTTGTTTATTAGCTGCACCTATAGTCTTACGACAGAAACAAGTTTCGATGATGCCTGATGCTGACTCATAGAGAGAGCGAGAGGTCTATAGGCTTGAATGATATCTGGCTCGTGCTCCAACTTTTTATCGTACGATGCCTCCTAATGGGTATCCCGGGCTGATCGCCCTCACAGCATAAATATTACTGAAGCTAGTAGGTAGTTACATACAACTAGTCTATTTCCTTGGTCGCATTCGCATGTAACATTATTTCCCCCGCATTGTGTTTAGCGAAATATATTTATAATACGTACTCACGCAGAGGTGTAAACTCTCAAAAGTCGGCACTCCCTCGCGGGCAGCAGAATAAAAGTAGTCATACATTTTAAATATTTTTTACATGAATTTGTGGTGTCCAGCCTCCTAAAATGGATGAAGAGCAAATGGGAGATATTGTGTCTTTGGTGGACAGTATACAAGATGACTATGTTCCCCCAATACCGGCGAAGTACAAGCACATGCCCCCCGAACCGGTCCAAGAGAGAGTCGGTAAAGACAGTATATAGCTTATACACTTCCATAGGTCTTGATCTAGATAGATACATATCAGTTTAGGAGATTTGTAGTTACCTAATTCCAGCCGAGGTAGCCAAGTACGAAATACCATCATTATCCTAGTGTTATCCCAGTACAGTTGCATCCTGAACGAATCTTTAAGGAGGCAATATGAGAGAATAAGTGAAACATTAATAAAATTTGGTTTATTTGTCTGTACTTACCCTCAGTCGGAGTTATCGATAGTTATCGAGTCTAAGCTCCCAAAGGATGAAAAGTTTCCAGTGCAATTTTTTAAAATCGAAATGGTTGTCTATCGAGAAGGTTCTTAACTGTTTGGCGGAAATAAAAGATAGATAGATAGATAAAACATTTATTTGCTTGCTACATATACACACACGAAATACACAAGCAAAGAAAAAGAAAACACAAGAAATCAGAATAGACAAAAACATAAAAATCAAAAAGCTTAAATACAATGAGTGCATTGTAGCAAAACAAATGGGTTCAGGCTCAGTTAAAGGCTTCGCACTTACAAGCCAAACACATATTCTGCCAGAACCCGAGTCACGGCAAGAAGAAAGTCATAAAACCTACTTGTATCCCACATACAATACATTAAAGTCGCCATTGCCATCAGTGTCATCATTACCCAAAACACATTTTCCCTTTATATAAATATATATGTAAACAAAACTACTCAACTTATTAAATAAATAAAAATAAAACAGAAAAACGACAAAATACCCTAAAACGATGTCGATGTCTCCTGCAGGCAACTACCCACAAAATTGATTTTTAAAATCGACCAAATAGAAAGATATTTTAGATTTAAGGCCTCTTAAGGTCGGGGAATATTATTTCAGCATTTGGTTGCGAAATAACGAAAACATCCGGTAAAAGCAACAGTTTTATGAGTTACCTCTAAGAGACAACGCCGTGGCATCTGTAAAAGTAGTGGTCTCTAAAATATTGTGAGCTCCATTGGACAGTGACAGTATCTCAGCCAATATTGAAACAAAGAATTCCAAATTCTGGTTACCTACATGTTTGGTTTTAGTAGTTTCACTGAATTATGCTCTCATGATGACCAGACTCCGTATAATTGCAATGATCAATAAGCATTGATATGACGACAAGATAAAGCATCTCACTTTCTGACACCAATCGATAGAAAGCGACAGATGTTGTATCTTGTCGTCTGTCGTCGATAAATGTGACCATCATCAGACCCAGCTATCTGCGTTGGGGTTTGAATTAATTAATTAATTTAAAATTTATTGCCCAAAAAATAGAATTGTACAAATGGCGGGCTTAATGTCAAATGGCATTCTGTACCAGCCAACCATTTTTATATCGTATGGCAATTATTTCGAACCATAATATCTTCGAGAAGATACGTACAGTTGCCAGTTTTGGTTGGGTAATGCTATACCTATCCAACTATTGGGCAGAGATTTATTATTCAATTTTCGTGCAGTGAACCTGGACTCTCCGACGGTGTCGGTGACGCAGGTGGTCCCGCCGTGGCCGGCGCCGCGCGACAAGTGCAACGAGCCGCCGGAGCCCGACCCCAGCCCGGAGCCCACGCCGCCGCCCACGCCTCCGCCACCACCCGTAAATGCCATCTTTAATTCCCATTTTTAGGGTTCCGTACCAAAATGGTACAAAAGGAACCCTTATGGTTTCACTTTGTCTGCCTGCCTGCCTGTCTGTCTGTCTGTCTGTCTGTCTGTCTGTCTGTCACATCGTTAAATATCTCAAGAACTATATTTATGCTATCGATTTGCAATTTGGAACAGTTATAAAGAAGACTAGATGGTTTAGAATTTGAAAGTCTAGTCAATATATGTCAAGTGGGGTGTCATATGAAAGGGTTTGAATTGCACATTCTGAAATATATACTTTTTACGTTGATCATTTTCGATTAATGAAGGAAAATGTAAAAAAAAACCTTCCCCTCCCCCCTCTGATATCCGAAGTTTACCAAGCATAAGATAACATTGGCATTAATGTATATTTTAGAGAAAAAATACAACTATAGCTCTATCTAGTTTTTCTTTTTTTATCATCAAAAAACATTTCTATACTAAGTTTGTAGTTTAATCATAATCATCTTTGCATGTATTTTTGTTTTATAAATTCCTACGTGATTATGCTGAAAGTACCTTCTTTTCATAAACAGAAAAAAAAATTGAAATCGCTTCACGTGATCTTTGAAAAATCACCACTTACTTATTCAGTCGCTCAAATTTCCAAAATTCGTCCATGTACCCATGGCGTTCAATCCCAGTTCGTCTTGATGTTTGCTTTTTAATGTGTCATCAGCGTTAATACTGTACCACGTAGTTAGATTTTTTGTCGAAACCAGCTACATCCGAGCAGCAGTCCCATATAAATTTGGTGAAGGTTTGATGATGGGCATCCAGGAAAAATCGAGGGAACTCATCAAATGTGATAGTCACGCATATGGCGACCTTGGGTATTATGTAAACGATACATTTGCTTACTATTGATAATGATGATCGCAGATGACATATTAGATCTCCTAAATGTATAATAAATAAATAATAATAATAAATAAATAATAATAATAAATAAATAATAAAATAAATAAATATTTTTGGACAATCTTACACAAATCAACCTAGTCCCAAACTAAGCAAAGCTTGTACTATGGGTACCAAGTACAAGCTTTGCTTAGTTTGGGACTAGTACTTATATAGATAAATAGATACTTAAATACATAGAAAACATCCAAGACTTAGGACCAATATTCGTGTTCATCACAATACATGCCCTGGCCGGGATTCGAACCCGGGACCTCCAGCTTCGAAGGCAGGGTCACTACCAACTAGGCTAAAGCGGTCGTCAAATAAAACAATTGATATTTATTCATAAGAAAGAATAAAACAATTGATATATTTATTCCCTAATTGAGCCTGAGATGTCAATAACTAAAGTTATATCCTATTTTCTTTTCAGATCCCGGAAGGTGGGGTAGAAGAGGTAAGAGCCACATTTTGTTTGGCGTAGCTACAGAATTATAAAAATACTTACGAGTAGTAAATGCAATGGTAGCTAACTCCCGCAACTCTAGTTATTTTTCTCAAACATGCAATGAAATAATGACGTTATGTTCGTTATAATAGGCTTCAAAAACTGTAAAGGAATTTCATTCAAAACGAAGGCCTAGATCGGGAAGCAAATTTATTTACATTTTTATGTAAAGATGGCGTTTGTGATCATGAACTGGGCTGCGGGCGCGAAAGCACTATCGTATTTTTTCTCTCTGTCGCTCAAATTTCATTTCTCATTGGAGCGACAGAGAGAGAAAATACAATGGTGCTTTCGCGGTAGCGCCCCAGGCTAAACAGCTGAATAGTTTTTTTTTTTCTAGTTACAGAATGGTTATCGGACCAAAAATATCCGCGTTAATGCCTATTACACACTAACTGATATTAAGAATAGAAATCTGTATGAATAGGGTAGATTTTGCGAATTGTATGTATTCTAGGCGTTTTCTGCTCAAAAAGTTGATAATAATAATAAATAATAATAAATATTAGGGGACAATCTTACACAAATCGAACTAGCCCCACAGTAAGCTCAAGAAGGCTTGTGTTATGGGTACTAGACGACGATATATTTAATAGATATAAATACTTAAATACATAGAAAACATCCAAGACTCAGAAACAAATATTCATTCTCATCACACAAATATTTGCCCTGACCGGGATTCGAACCCAGGACCGTCAGCTTCACAGGCAGGTGCACTACCCACTAGGCTAAATCGGTCGTCAAACCTGATACTCGCCGGATACTCATAATGTATTTGCTTGAGCAGGAAGAACCGCCCGTAGAAGAGGAAGAAGACGAAGAAGCGAAGAAGGAGCGGATAGCGCGGCAGAAGGCGGAAGAGGAAGAGGCGCGAAGGAAAGCCGAGGAGTTGCCGCCGCCGCTGCCGCCGCCGCCCTCGCCACAACCCGAGCCCGCAGATGAGGTACTGTTAAATAAATATTAGATCATTTCTCTCTCTTCCTAGCTATGAATCCCACGTGGTGGGGTTACGGCCCGTGCTAATTCTTCGCCACTTTGCTCTATCCTCGACATCGTTTTTGGACACACATGCTTTTGAGTTACAGTACAGCCCATGTATCGATGCCATATATTAGCCATGTCATACATTAGAACCGGCCTTATGATGGTCTTGTAGATTAAACCCCTAAGTTTGACCGGCATTCTTTTGTTACATGTAACGATGTAGCACCAGTCACTTCTCTACATTTTAATCATGCAGCGACTATTCGGTGCTGCATGTTGCATTCTATTTCCCTGAATTTCATCATTATGGACACATCATACTACCTAGATATTTGTCTATGGCAATATTATAAATGCCAAAGTATGTCAGTCTGTTACCTCTTCACGCTTAAACCGCTGGACCGATTTAGATGAAATTTCGTATGGAGATAGTTTGGGTGCTGGGGTAGGACGTAAGCTACTTTTTATCCCGAAAATCATCCCTTAAGGAGGTGGAAATTTATATGGAAAAGCGATGACTAGGTTGCATTTTTTTGTATCAGGCGCATCTGATACAAAACAATGCAATTAAATTCTATCGCGATGAACGAGTTCTACGCAAACGAAGTCACGGGCATAAATTAGTATAATATAAATAAACTTAGTAACTATTATAATGTATGTATGTACCTTTCCTACAGCTGGCTCCACTGGAAGTCCCATTCTACGAGCCGGCGGAGGTAGACACCGCCGAACCGCCGGCCGGCGTCGACCGGAGAATTCTCCTCGCCGAGGACGCCCACCGCCGCTTCAAACTACGCGCCATACGTAGAAAAATGACCACCCCTCTCACAGACGCCACCGTGCCTCGCTCAGCCTCTCAGGAACTCAGCCAACTTAGCAACTTCAAAGTTCTCCCTGACGAGACTGAAATCATAAGAGGATCCTCCGCCATCGGGGAAAACGACGAGCTACCCTTTTTGGCCATCATGGCCATTGTTACTTCTTACAAGTACTTAATTAGTTCCTGGACTAAGGGGATTGTGGACTTCGCCGTCAAAGCTGGGAAACAGTTGTATGGGAGCAAAAAAGAACGATTCCAAACGGCCCCCGTGCACGTGATTCCGAAAATTGGAATTGGAAAACAGGTAGCTGCAATAAAGAATATTTGTATTGTATTGTAGCTAAATGTTTATTAATAAATGTTCGTTCCCAAAAATACCAGCCAGATTTATCTTAAATATTCCAAATTGGTTAATAAGTATTCTCTTTTGCTTATATTGATACGTAACGCGAAAAAGTAATTTAAAGAAACCATTTTAAATTATTATTTTCTTCATCTGAGGACTGTGACTGGAGACTGAGGCTTCTGATTATCCCGTTGTTGACGAAATATTATCTAAATTTCACCTCAAAATTTTTCTTCAGTGAATGACAAGGAGGTACCTACTGTAATTAACACTATATCTGATTAATCTGGTTTCTGCTCATTATTTTTTAGGCATACCACGCCAACATAGACGTAGTCGGCGAGGGAGCCACTTGGGAATTGGAGGACGTTCTCACTCGGAAATTCTTCCCGAAACACGATCGCGGCATCATTACAACATCCACCTATAGTTGTGCTTTCTTCCGGAGGAACGGCCTGTATTACCTGTACGACGGAAGCGCGTGCGACGCCATGGGGCTTAGAGACCCCAAGGGCAAGGGCGCTGCCTGTTTGCTGAGGTTCAGGAATCTTCATGATCTCGTTGCCAGGTAATTTATATTCAGTCAAAGTAATTTATTTCTTTTAGATAGGACTATAAATAAGCAGGGGCGGCTTTGCAGGCTTGGCCGCCCTAGCTCCCAGGACATGGAGTAAGTACCAGCCGCCCCCTTTCTCAGCACTCAGCTAGAATTTTTGTCGTGATTTGCTGCCCCTAGTATCTAGCCGCCGTAGGCCCGGGCCTACTGGGCCTTAGGGCCAATCCACCGCTGTAAATAAGCAATTTCAAAATATCAATTCATCGAAGAAACAACTATGTAGAACTAAAGCAATTGAACAAGCATGTTCTTATTTCTCATATGTAGCTACATTCCATTGAGTGATATAATTTCGTTTATTATTTATAAGTATTTTCAATTTTCTTCGGATTGGCAATTTAAATTATCTAGCTTAGTTTCTACTACCCAAAGGTTGTCTGGAAGAGATCGCTTGTTAGCGATAAGACCGCCTGTTGTCTACCACTGTTACATGTATTTTAATTTCTGTTGTTCTTTGAATGAACTTCGTTTGGTGAGCAATAAAGAATATTTCTATTGTATTGTATTGGCAGGATAATGTACAACAAGGACGGGACAACTGAAGATCAACAGTTCATACTCAGCGCCATATTAGTGCGGTGCCTACTGACGCAGCCTCGCTACAAGCATCCAGAGGACTACGACTACGAACTGATGGCGCCTAAATCGCAAAAGTCAAAGCCTACTCTGGTACCCCCTGGGAAACCAGAAAAAATAACCTCCGTAAGAGTCGAGGAACCTAAGAGTAAAACTAAAATCGGTTACTCTCTATGCGACGGTGTCTACAAGTTAGAAGGGACCACAGCCCTCAAGGATAGATCCGGGAGCTCTGACGTGAAATCATGCCATTTCGTGAGTCTTATGGCAATGTTAATGGCTACCATGCATCCTATCAGGACATGGGATCACACGACAGTCGATATGTGCATCGAGAAAGGTGTCGAAATACATCAAAAAGCTACAAATTTAACTCCATGCGATAAAAGAGTAATTAAAAACGTTATCGTCGATGGCAAATTTATCAATATAAACATAAAGAAAATAATAGTAATAAACAATAATACGGAGAAGAGAGTAGAACAGTACATAAGCGCTGTATCTCGAAGGCTTCGTTACTTCCTCATAAAATACCCTCAGTGTAGCATGGTGGTATGCCATTCCGAGGGCTACTACCACCTCTTCGATCCCTACGAGTCGCCGCGAGATGAACCTGACGAGCTTGTCGAATCTGATAAAAAAACCAAATGCGGGCCTTACGCCTCGTGGACACTATATCGCTCTCAAGAAGCATTAATAAAGAGATTGAAAAAAACAATTGCGGGAAGCACCGTGGAAACACCCGAATTTTACACCTTCGAACTGACATCTATTAAACCTGCTCCGCGGCATTCGGCTCTCAACTACAGACTCAGTCCTTTGTTCAAACCTGATGAAAACCCTAACTCTCCATACTTAAAACATAGGAGAGTACGTCCTTTGGTGGATGAAAAGATGTATTGGCTCAATATCGAAGCTATACCATGGTCCCGAATGAACCCTACAAACGACTTAGGATTCCCGCGAAATACACCACGTACTCTATGGAAAGACTGGGATATTGAATTCCCAGGCGATTTATACTCACTGTGGGGCTCTGTGCACCCGCTCGATATGAAGTTTGATGAGAATAATCGCGGAAAACAATACTTGGCTACGTGTGTTGTCGCCATCGTCATGTCGCAAGCCTGTGCCTTCAGCGCATGGACGGGCAGCTTCCTGGATGGAATTGTGAACGCTGGGGATAGATATCATAAAGCATGCGTTTCAAAGATTGGAACGAACCAAAATCATGAGCTAACAGTTGAAGATTTGGACACAAAATTTGACGACATGTTCCCATATTCATTTAATGCTAAATTCGAAAACATCATATTCGGCTTCGTGTACAACATGTTACCTGATAGATTTAATCTCAGCAAAGCATTAGATTATTTCTTTGAAACTCACAATATGGGTTTGTTGGTCAGTCCGACTAAAAACTTGGCATTTGGACGAAGTGGTAGGTCCTATTTCATGTTTGATTGTCAGAGCTATGGTGCGCCTGTATTCTGTCCCGGTCAAGGATCATCATATATGCTTAAATGTGAGAGCTTGAACAGACTGATCTATTGCATCACTTTGACGCTGAATATCAAAAGACACGGAACACAATTCCACTTATACAGCGTGAATGTCGTACTCACGGAGAAGAAATAGCATAAACTTACTGGTCAAGTCGTCATGTAAAATAATAGGTAAATTATAATTGTTATTGTAATGTTAATGACAACATGACTTCCGTTTTATTAAAACTTGTTAAACCCTTGTGTCTACTTTACTGGTTGATGTTTACCTATTGTAGTTAGAAAAAAATCACGTATGGGAGCCCCCTTAAAGCCGTGGACTCCCGGTGAAAAAAATAAACAATAGCATTCTTTTGTAATGAGCCACGGGATCCCCGGCACCGGTAGACGAAGGGTTAAACATTTATTTTATTCAATTTTTTTACTATTAGTTGTTATAGCGGCAACAGAAATAAATCTTCTGTGAAAATTTCAACTAACTCACGGTTCATGAGATACAGTCTGGTGACAGACGGACGGACAGCGAAGTCTTAGTAATAGGGTTCCGTGTTACCCTTTGGGTACGGAACCCTGAAAATGTCCCGGATGATTTTAACTCTTTAACCGCCTAACGTCAAAATGTATTTCGCAGTTTTCAACTCTTAGTCGTAACTCATATCAAGAAGACGTTTTTACATTGTTACATCAGATGACGGCGGTTAATGGACTTAAATATTAACGGAAATTGTTCGTTGTTCAATTGAAATAAGGTACCTATACATTTCAATACACTGAGACCAAGCCGCATCGCAGTATGGAATCGAATCCAGAAGAATCATAGTATAGGCGCGTTGCCGATCGTTTATTGGTTTGAGGATTCGTTGTATTGACAGCTAGAGACAAAGCAGTGCCGTCCAACACAGCGCTTCCGCAGATGAAATATAAATAATATCCACGTTACAGATAGGTTGAGAGCCGAGACGAGTGGAAGTCAAGGGGGAGGCCTTTGCCCAGCAGTGGGACACCTTACAGGTTTAGAAAAAAAAACAGATAGGTACTAGTAACAGACAGATACTACTTACATGTTTTTAAGTCATGTTTTGCGGGCGATATTGTACTAAAACGTCACATAAACATGACCATAAAACTTATCGTGCTAGCTGGACAGATCGTGTTGTCATGTACATAAAATGCTTTCAATATTACCATTAAACTATTCTGTGATATTAAACCTACCCAAGGCAAAATAAACTTATCCTCAATATCAATCAGGGGCGCTAGGCCGGTTACGCGACCAGCGTTACTTTTCGACCACATGTGAAGAACGAGGTTTTTCCAATTAAAGATATTTGTATTTTTACAAGCCCCAAAAAACAGTAACTTGTATGCATTTTATTTGGGAGTTAAGTATTGAATGGGTATCCATAAAACGATAAAATATTCTTTTAGTTCATTAACTTATCCAAGTTGTCGCAAACACACCAAATTAGCTGGTCGCAAACCGACCTATCGACCCTACAATGTAATATAAAATGTCATTTAATTTGAGTAAGTGCTTAATTTTAAGTTTATGTTGAGTGTAATAAGGCCGTGCATTGAAAAATATCGCTATTCTTGAAACGCATATTAGAAAACAGTAAGGAATGATTTTCATATGTGTGATTCTTGACTAGGTATATGATTGTTACTCCGTTCCGATTAGAGCCGAAACATATAGACTGCTTAAAAATGTCTCGATCAAATGCAGTCTTTTTCCTTTTATTCCTCAGTTTCCTCAAACAATAAGTATACCTACCTACCTACTACACAACCAAGTTAACGTTATATTACATTTACTGCAGAAGCCGCGAAATAGGGGACTGCCGGCCTAACAGTTATAAGATATACGAGGTCGACAATCCCTGTTCGCGCCGAGGCTTGTATAGTGCTTTTCTCAAAAAATGCAATGAAATTTGAAAATTATAAGCACTAGAAATGAAATTCTAAGGATTCATTAATAAAAACACGCGGAGCAGCAGCCAGCGAAAAGCAATCACTTTGCCACAGGGCTTGGTGTTTATCGGTATTCCTTACCCTACCCTACTACAAATTCCGAGATCGTTACACCGGATAGCCTTGCCAAGGCCAATCGATAGGGATATATATCTGCTAGATAATCTTTCCATCAGAGAGGATGTGATAGCTTTCCTTTTCCACCAGTGCTACGCTATTTGCACCAATGAATATGATTGGTGGATATCAACGCATCCGTAGCAATATTGAACATAGCATATAGTTCTGATGGATAGGCACCCAATGGAAGATGTGTATTAAAGATTACGTCTCCCAGCGAAAAATAAAACAATAGCATTCTCTTGTAATTAGCCCTGGGATCCCAGGGACTGGTAGACGACGGGTTAACTCCAACATATAACTGCGTCCTTATCAGTTGGCTCGGTGTACGCGGCGGGACTACCAAGCCACGGCTGAATAGTGGGGGCGAGAGGGAGGGGCCGGAATTCCGGATGCGGTAGGTAGGTAGTCGAAGATTTGAGGAACAAAAGTTAGGGTAATTGCGCCGGTTAGCTACAACTGATATGAGTTAATAACTGATATTTTCTCATTTTTTGTTAAATTTTTATTAGTCCTATTACATTACCCCTAAAGTAATTGAATGTGGCTCATTGTTTCATTAGGGTTTATGAAAAATAATTGTGCTTCCAGTAGTTGCTAACTGTAGCCAGTCACATAGCCAGCGCAATGCTACTTTGTAGCCTAGCCTATGCTCATGCTCACAATGCGTACCAGAATTGATAAAATATTGAATTTCACCTGGCAGTAACTGTTTCAGTCTTTTACCTTTAAGATGTCTACCCATCCCGGAGATCTCCAGGCACATAACAAAAGAATGCTATTGTTTCCTTTTTTCGTCCGTCGAGGATGGGTTAAGCACTAGATTCAATGAAATTTGGTATGCTTATAAGTTGATCATGTCAGTGAAAATTTATTAATTTTCAGACTTAATTAACATTTTCCATTATTCCCCACTTGTTTGCACTGCAAAGTCAGATTTTGTTGATAGTTGTTCACACCAGATGGACAACTGACAAAATAATTCCCAGTGGGATAAGTGAAATCAGTTTTACATAATTTGTAATTAGGACTGTTCGCTGTTTAGCATTATACTTATATATATATATTATATGCATATATATAAAAAAACAAGGATTGGTTAGAGTCCACAGCACATGCTAGGTTATCCTATCTGTTTTATTAATCTGGGCATGAAGGGTATTCAGTTCTGATAAAAAAAATGTAATCAGGTACAGGAACCTGACATGTGATGAGAGAGCCCTAATCAGGGTAGCTGTACAGCATAATGGCTAGCAATTGAGTACTCTAATTAAGATTAGAAAACACCAAATTCTTTGAACATAAATAACAATATTTTTGGCAAAATTTTATTATAACCGTAAAAACCTTAATATACCATAATGTATTGTTAATGTTAAACACTGGTGTAATATCTGTTCAAGCGGGTTCATTCCAGATCGGGTAGGTTTTCGTCGTCCGAATCGCTCTCCAGGTCGTCGAACGACGGCTTTTCAGCCTTGTCGCCGGCGCCGAGTCCGCCCGCTCCGCCGCCCATCGACCGCAGCATCTCTTCGATGTCGTAGTTCATAGCACCTCCGCCTTCCTCCTCTTCGTCGTCTTCATCTCTCCACTTGTTGAAATCGATTTTTAGATAATGTGGTTTCTTCTTATCCTTCGTTAACGATGGCCAGTAAGGCGCATCCTTCTTTTCTTTGCGCAATACCATTTCTATGCACCTTCCTTTATTTACGAAGGCGCTAGTTTCAGGAACCACGGAATCATATAAAGTTATGGTTACCTCGTGTGTTTTATTATCCTGGGCATTTAAGCCTTTGAAATATACCGAATCTTTTTCTATTTTAATAGTGGGGTCTTTTGACTCGACGCTAAACGTGAGGAATACATCTTCTTTCCGCTGGGCCCATAAAACGGGAGGTGGGGTTGCAGTCTCGGTCATGATGAATATGCACACACTTTATAAGTAAGTCAATTTGTGAAGTAATTGATTATACTTCAGTTTCTATGGCTACAGTTTTCGGATTTCACGACTCGATGTAGCACGTTCACGATCACCGCCTAGCCGATGCCCGATTCATAAAGAGAAAAAAAAATTGACAGTGTTACCAAGTACTAAAATAAACATTTTTATTATATTTAGAAGCGTAAGTGTATTTAACTATTTATTACAGATTTGTTCATTTTTATGTGCATAAATTTCGGATATATTAAGTTTCATATATTGAAAAAAATAACGTAAGAGTAATGTATTTATTCTGAGGTCCAACCGCGAACCGAAAACGAACGAAGTTCGAATATCCCCTTTTCTGTCGCACTTGCTTATTCGTGCGACAGGAAGGGAAATATTCGAATTTCGTTCGTTTTCGGTTCGCGGTATTAGGCCCTCTGAGGGGCTACCGCCAACTGAAAACGAACGAAGTTCGAATATCTCCCTCTCTGTGGCACGTATTAGCAAGTGCGGCAGAGAGGGAGATATTCGAACTTCGTTCGTTTTCAGTTCGCGGTAGCCCCTCTGTACACATTCTGTAATATTCTCGAAAAATCTAAATGACATAACAAAAGAGCGTTCGGATTTCATCTCGTTTTAACGCTTTCGGATTTAGTTAGTTTTAGGTTCGTTAAGAACTAAGACAATTTTTATCCATATTACAATTATACAGCAGAGTTAGTTGATTGTACAGCCATTATTGTTTTAAAATAATACTGACACATAAAAGCCCCGTAAAGTATAATTACCGTTTTTATATACTTTATCACTTTGTGTTGGCAAACGTATGGTGTCCAGCGCGCGGGTTTTGAATAAGGTTGCAATCAATGTGAATCCAGTCAATAACCTTATAGTACAGCACATGGCTACTGTCATGTTCGTGTTTGGAGACATTTTTTTTTGGGAAAGGTGTTTTAGAAAGAGCTCCATGAGCTGATTCCAAAATACCGCACCTTTCAGCCAGTGATTTCGTAAAAAATATAATCATTGTCAAAATACCAAGTTTGATTCCTGACCGGAAACGGCTGAAATATTTTTTTCTTAAATATACGCCGAATGACTCGTTATATCTTCACAGCGAGCAAAAATCAAACCTGTTGGATCGCCGGCGAGCTTACTCGGCGGGTCTAAAGTACCCACGCGTACTTAAGCGGTTATTACACTATCCTGAATTCAGGCGTCCTAACTAGGATGCAAGGGACGGGATAGGAAGGAAACTTCTGATTACACTACACTGAATCAGTTCGTTTCCACTGCTCGACGGAGTGCGACGTATCCTAGCGATGTCGCCGATATTGTCAAAAAAACAGAAAGTTGGCCTTGGCCTAGCTTTGGCAGTCGATATTTTTATATATACCTAATAAAACTTTGTAGCCCTCCTCACGCACACTTTTATTCATATAATTCTTATCATTTTTGTCCCACAAATATGGCATGTCTCTATAAAGTTCTATAATATTTGTGAGCGTTTGTTTTTCATTATTACTCAATTTATATACTGACGACCGGTTTAGCCTAGTGGGTAGTGCACCTGCCTGTGAAGCTGACGGTCCTGGGTTCGAATCCCGGTCAGGGCAAATATTTGTGTGATGAGCATGAATATTTGTTTCTGAGTCTTGGATGTTTTCTATGTATTTAAGAATTTATATCTATTAAATATATCGTCGTCTAGTACCCATAACACAAGCCTTCTTGAGCTTACTGTGGGGCTAGTTTGATTTGTGTAAGATTGTCCTCTAATATTTATTTATTTATTTATGAGACGCCATTTTTCACAGAAAAACCTGATAAATACTACAGAATACATACTTCACTTTTACCACAGAGTAATCGCGCACTAGTGTTGTCATTCTTTCGTGCTTCGTTCATTCCACGCGACCTACACGTGCATACGCTGCCGCTGGCGCGAGCAAACTGATTTGGCTAAATGTTATTACACTGTCCTAAACAGCTTCCTAGCTAGGATGCTTGGTCATTCAGTTCGTCCGGAACCATCCTGACGTCCTAGTTAGGATACTTACTTCCTGAATGCGATTACACGTTCCTGAATCTGCTTCCTAGCTCAGTCAGGATTCTGAATTCAGGATGGTGTAATAACCGCTTTAGGATGCCACACGTCACACGTGCGCATAAGATCGACGACCCGTAAGTCCGCGTACTTACTCGCCTGTCTTTAGGCCGGATTTTAGAAAGATCCGTTAGACCAAATGTCAGATCACAGTAACTCAGTACATTTTTTGACATAACAAACCGACATAAGGTCTAACGGATCTTTATAAAACCGAGCCTTCATCACCTTTAAGTATTTTAGTTGTCTTGATTGTTCATACAAGCGTTCGCTGTCCTCTCGCTCACGCTCACGCTTACGTATATACACGTCGACCTCATACTCATAAGCCACTGGATACTTTGGAACTTTGTCGCTTTCACGCGTTGGACATTTAGTGTGACTGTTTAAACATGACATTAAAGCGACAAGGTACAAAGGTATAAGCCTCTTGTGAGGCCGACCGTAAAATGACAATCGGATTGCGGCTGTGCTGTATACTACATCGTCTGCATCACTGCAAAAAGGACTTAAAGAACTAGTCTAGATTTGTATGTATGTATTCTGCTTTGTTATTAAGTAGGTAGTAATATAAAATACTTTGAATTTTAATTATACCATGAATTTATTAGGTACTTGAAATTTAATATAATAGGTAACAAATTTCAGTTGTCTTATATGCATGAGGCCACATTTTCATGAACAAATGAATTTTCACGTGCGTTTTGAGTTGTGTTTTGGAGTGGCGGGTAGGTACATGGTCATGACCATTAAGCCGTCGCCTCCCGGCGAAAAAAATAAACAATAGCATTCTTTTGTAATCAGCCCGGGGATTCCAGGGACCGGTAGACGAAGGGTTGAGAAAGAACGCGAGTAAAGTGAAAATACACGCATGAAAACATGGTCCCACACTAAACGTCAAAGTTAAAGCCACATTAGAACATTTCCAGGAATTTCAAACCATCTACATATTCTAAATTGACATAAATATTCAAAAGCGACTTTTACTCAGATCCTTTTGTGGAAATATGTGATGAGATAGACTGAATTCTAGTACATTTTTCATATCCGTAACTTAGACGATATAACCAATCGCGACTATACTAGTTCCATAGTGTCGTGCGTATCTCAGCTTGTGTCGCTGTACAATAGTCCACTTCAGTAGCATCTGCGCTCAATATGATTCGAACACTATTTCGAACTGTGTAAACACTTTGAGCTGATCATTTTCGTGTAATTTATTTGCTAAGCCACTTTTGCTGGCGATTGCGCTTGTTCTTATTGAAATTCAGTTAATTGCTAAGCAATTTCATATACCTGCTTAAACATGTAAATAATAATATATTTATTGCACACTTCATGAAACTGAATATAATTTATGACTGGGTCGAATAATTATGACTCCACAAGGAAAAGCATTTACAAATGATAACACATAAAGTGCAGATACAGTACAGTATAGAGATAAATGTAAGATAGGATATATATAATATTAATGCAAAGCATAGTAACGCGGATCATTGGCAGATCGCTAAAACCATTTCTTTGCTGATTTATGATTGAATGCATAGAACAGAATGTAGAACTTACGTCAGTAACTCAAATATAGTATAGCCTAAATAAAAGGATATGTCATTTAAATATAGGTTTGCTCAGTAAACTAAGATTGGTTTAACGATTTTGAAAATGATGCCGGCGTTATATTGAATATAAGATAACAATGCCATCTACTTTATTATCTAAACTAGCGATTGCTATGAAGATTTATATCTACAGATTTTAACCTATAGGTTAATAAGAACACTACTGGATACCAATAATTGGATTTCCGATGCCTCCACAATGACATAAATAATAACAAGCTTGAAATGTCGTAAAATAGACACAAAGTTTACACTTATACAGAACGACTACTGAAAACGATATCACAGTTGAATGTATACATTCCTTTTAAACACAGTTAGGTTTTTATTACAAATTTATAGAAATAATAAATACTTGACCAAAGTATTATTATAACAACCATTATCAAGCGTAAGAAGACAATTATTATTCTACTGGAGAATAACATTGAGTAACCCTTGACACTAAATGCACTTTAAGAAAATGCAGCTGTATGGACGAAGAACGTTTATATCGACTATTTCTTGGACATACATTTAAGCAATTCTTATAGAATATTATAAAGAAAGTCAGTTTTATTATTTTCAACTACTAGGAGTCAATAAATTTATACATCCTACAATCTAAGTTATAATTCGTGTTTAATGCACGTAACCTGCACATATTCAACCAGCACGGCCAAGAATAGCTCTTTCGTAAGTCGATTAAATTATACATATTTATCTGACTTTAAGTTCAGGATGTTTCAACACTTCTATTTACGTACTAGGCATATTTGGCATCTATATACACTCACTCAAGCTAGCGACTATAAGCAAGTCTGGCCAACAAAATGTGGTTGGAGTCCATGATGTATAAAGACACACGTATATTATGGATTTTACGATAAATACTAGCAACCTTTACTTCTCGGGATTCATGCTTAATATGTATGTATAAGGTACTTAGTAGATGAATGTATTATTTTCTCCAACCACCCCAAATAAAGCCTAATATTGAAATCGTATCGGGTGCTCGCTCTTAAGAAAATCAAGTTGGCGAGCCAAATATTTAATTTTAAACCATAGAACACTAGGCGGACCGCTAGCCTAGCATGGCGGTGGGAAAGGTCCACCGGCTGATCATTGAGGCGCGTCAACGTTCCCAATGATTAGACCAGCGGTCGGCAACCTTTTAGCAGTTAAGGGGCGCACGTGTTAATAATTTGTGATTTTATCAGGTCAAAAGGTACCACATCGTCCGTTGTCAATAAGGAGGCTCGCGGGTCGCAAATAAGCGCCTGTTGCTGTTGGCTTAGACAACCTCAGGCTGGAAGACGACGGTCTCCGCGACTAGCGAGTCGCCGGGCTGCCAGCAACTCTGCGCGCACGTGAACACCAACACGGAGAGGAAGTGCAGGTGAGACAACGCTGTGGGGAGGACGAGTGTGTCGCAGAACGACGGCAACAGTTGCAGTTCACACAGCAGGCGGGAGCCGCAGCGAGCGCATAAGTAGGGGGCTGAGGGAGAGTCGGGCGTGCTGGCTATACTGGGTAGCGGCGCCCCTAGCAGCGGGGGTTCTTCGCGGGAGTACCTGGAAATACACAGCTACTTATACATTCGTGCTTTAAAATGGTCTATATTATATGACTTCGGTAATACAGACGCCGGCAGGGAATTGCAAGCGCGAAATAACTTGCAATTGCGGAAGCGCTTGCAATTTTTAGAGGCCTGGAGTTTGCTTTATGGGCACCTAATCCCAAGATTTGGCGTTGGCGTTTTTACGAAAACGACCAACTGGGGATACCTCCCCACGACCTCCACCTTACAAAAGCCTACGGTCATAATAACACCACACTACCTGCTTGCTCTGTGTTACTCTCTAAGTATGTAGTGTCGTGTTTCTGGTGGTGAGTATGGTTGCCGAGCGCCCGAGGATGCCTTGTCTTGTGTTGGTAGTGAGGGTCCTGTATTTATCTCTAACTGTCAATACAAAAAATCCTCATATGTATAACAAGGTCGGGCGCGCGCTTGTGATTCTTCTGGAGTCGCGAGAATCCATCGGCTACCGTGTCTGCTTATCATCAGGCCAGCTGTATGCTTGTTTGCCATCAAAAAAAAATAGTACAAATATTTACGGGTTTATACAACCATTTAAACATTCACTTGGAAAAAATAGGGAAGGTATATTTACGGACAGTCTATAAGTGATATGTATATATCACTTATAGACTAATATTAACATTAACCCTAAATTTGTGAGAACCATGTGAGGATACTTATTAGTAGAAGAAGACGAGATACGCTGGAGATGTGGGTAGGCGTTACCTCAGAATCTGGCCGGGATTCCTCCTGAGACGGGTGAGGAAGGCGTGAAACAGGCGGTCGCCATGGAGTGGTGCAGTCTCTTCATACACCTCCTCGTCAGCGCCGCCGCCACCGCCACCTCCACCCGCGGAGATGTCTAGTTCTACTTAAGAATACACTCAACTAAAAATCATTTGGTTCAACCATAGTCTATTTTAGGCTAATTACAGTGACTATGTTGTACAATGTACAAGTAGAATCAGTCCGTCAATCTCTCAGTAAACTACTCTTTACTGAGAGAGTACTCGTGATAAGTTCTGTGTTAAATAAATGGTAACTTACCATTTTCTTTCTTGTATTTATTGAGTAATTCTGTCACCCTATCGTCATGACCAGTCACTTTGTGATACTCCTCTTCTACATAAATGTATTTGGGCATAAACTGCATTGGAGCACACATCAATCGGCTTCGTATATCCTGTGGTAGCTCTGCCGTCTGTAATCACAAACCATTTTACTTTATAAATAATGGATGCTATATATAGGTCAACCACTTAACTGAGATGGCGACGGAATGTAATCCTACGCTTCAACATCTCCCCTTTTGCTCCTGTCGCGTTACAGGCGCCATCTCTATTAAATGGTAGGGCTATTTTTTTTTATATAGTAAGTATGAATAATTTTAGTACCGCTCAAAGCACACCACAACATCATATACAAAAAAGGGAATCAAAAATTAGTTGGAAAATGCTGTTACCTGATGTAATAGTGATTCAATGTCGTTGGAGGCAGTGGGCGTGTCAACAGAGACAAGCCCTGGTTCATCGCCGCCCTCCAGTTCAGCGCATGCCACTGGCACTCCTATGGCCCCCATGGCTCCTAAATGAGTAAAATAGAAAGCTGTTTTAAGTTTGGATAGCCAAGAAAAATCAAGGATGAACATGTTATCAAAATTTAGAGTAGTTCCTTAAAACAGGTCAGGGAAAATGTTGCAGTAGACTGCCTGACAATCCCTGTTGCCTATCCAATCACCATTGGTAAAAACCTAACCTAAATAATCATTTAGAGGCATTTATAGAAATCTATCAATTAAAACATACCTTGCACTGGAGACATGTTTGCATTGTGTGCATCAAAAACATGTAGGTTACCAAGGGCTTGCTCGACAGTCTCTACTTCTAAGGAATTGCTTTCTTCATCTTCATCAGAATTCCTGGAATTTTTTTTATAGTTACTGACTAAAGTAAGCACCAGTTGAAAACGAAAAAATGTAAACAAACCTACAAAACTGCATTATTTCGTAATCACGCACTTTCAGAACACAATCTTGGGCTTATCACCAACTTAAAACATTAAACCCTGAATTTGTAATTTAATAATTTGAAATTGTATGTAGGAAAATACAAAATGACTGTTCGAGAGTGTATGCGGCTTAACCATGACTGCCAGAATTGGTGGGTATTTGAGAAAACTTGCAACTCAGCACTTTTTTTGAATCTGCATTTCTTTTATACAAAGTTTATTTCATGAATAATGTGTAATTACAGGTTTCAAGGAATTTTACAAAAAGTTGAGCCAGGGTTGAGCATGGACAACGCTCCATACCATTTGTGGCAATTGGAACGAGTGTCTAATATGTCCTGGCGGAAAAACGCAATTCAGGCATGGTTAGGAAGGAAGAATATCCCATTCGAGCCAAAAGAGGTCAAAGCGGATTTGGTTGCAAAGTTCGACAAACAAAAGTATAAAACCAAATTTGTTGATGAATTGGCTAAGTCGAAGAGTATAATTGTGCTAATTTGGGCACAAGTGAAGTCGTATGATATAACTTTCGATTTTCTACCTGCTCGATTTTCTCTCTAGGGTCACTCCAAGATTTGACTTTGTTTGAAACCCACCTATCTGTGCTTACGGACCGCAAACCCTAGTTATGTTTAGTCTTACTTTCACAGGTCAAATTTCTAGTTTCATATAAAATTTTAGAAATGAAGAAACAGCATATAATGATCAAGATTCATTATTTATGTAGTATTAGCACTAAAAGAGTTAACATCATTGTAACTATACCTATTTATGCCGTTATTGGGGCTTGGGGCATTATCCACATTCATGAAGTTTCCATTAGCAGTGTCCCCATTGTCATTCTCATCCCAGTCGTCCACACCAGTGCACCAGCTGAGGTTAGTCTCCACAGATGGCAAGTTTACAATTGTACTTGACTGTTTAGTACAGTTATCTTGATATTGGCTTCTGATACAAACCCAACTGAAATCAATTTATATTAATTAATAATAGCTGTTTTAACCAATTATTTAGTTTTATCGATATTAAGCTATTAAAAAATTTACCTTTCTGATTGAATCCAGCAATTTGGATTGATGCAGGCGAAAACATATAAGGTGCGATGATAGATCGAATTTTCAAGAGGCGCATAACATTGGACGATTAAAAATCTGTGCAGTCCACATAATTGACATTTAGAAGGAAATTTTACATTCTCGAGAGGCGGCCAATCCTGTAGGAACAATAATAGTATTAACATGCAGTGCTAACCTATTCAAATATCCTAAAAAAACATAATTAAACTTACGGGAAATCCACCAACTTTGTTCACAGTATAATTTAATAAAGTTTGGCTTTTTTCACCGACGGCCTCTTCTTCGTACCCTAAGTAAACTTTACCCTGCTGTTTTGCCATTTTATGCTCATAAAGTTACTCTTATTTTAATTAATCAATCGTGCGGAAAACGTGTATTGAACACAAAAGTAGGACAATTGATTATTCTGAGATTTTGACGTTGACGTTCAGAATAGACATGGGTAACTCCAGAGTGATAGATAAAAAAGATATATATCCCTCCACGCACACGAATCACTCTTCATATCCTTCCAAATCCGAGTATATCAGTATATCCGTATAACTCACTCACTCCCGGCATGGTTTGTACGGTCGCGCTAACGCCAATCGCAACTCTCTGTCTCACTCTATGGGTCTGTGGCCTGAGGGGCTACCGCGAACCGAAAACGAACGAAGTTCGAATATCTCCCTCTCTGTCGCACTTGCTAATTCGTGCGGCAGAGAGGGAGATATTCGAACTTCGTTCGTTTTCAGTTCGCGGTAGCCCCTCTGTGGCGGACGTCAAGGCTAACCGAAATGCTCCGAATCAACGGCTGCGGCCGTTTGGACGGAGAAATGATGTATTAACCTACCTGTTTGATTCCGGCATATTAGACCGATAAAAATTAAAGCAACTTAAATTCCTTAACACCATTCATTACCTACCATAACCAAGTAATGTCATTAAATACACGCCCGGAGGAATCAGTTTACTGAACGTAACTCTGAAATCCCTGAATACCAATATACCACTGTAATTAAATTTAATAAGTATATAAAATAAAATAAATACCTATAATGAACTATTAAACTACGTATATAAATAATTCTTACAGTTAAAATAATAAAATAAAAATTCGACCTTACAGAATGTTATACATTATAAGTAAATCTATATCTTTTACTAAATTACTGATATACAGGATTGATTCACTCGAATCAATCTCGCTCCGTAATTCGCGACGCAAAAGAGCACGACGCGTTGCTCGCGTCGCTCCTGCCGACAGCTACTGATCGACGGAGGTCACGGATGCATACGGATATAAAGATATAGAAGAGTGATAATTCGCGACGCAAAATAGCGCGACGCGTTGCTGGCGTCGCTCGCGTCGCTCCTGGCGAGAGCTACTGATCGACGGATGTCACGGATACATACGGATATAAAGATATAGAAGAGTGATATATATCCCGGGTACCGAAAGATATGTTTCACTCTTTTCTTTAAAGTGACACATTTCGCCCATGTCTAGTTCAGAAGCAGTGCTGCCATGATGAAAAAAGTAAGAGGGGTGAAGAGGGGTTGGGCCTCCGGTATCCTCAATCACTCGGCGAAACGCAAGCGTTACTTTACGCCGGTTTTCTGTGAGGCCGTGGTATCTCTCCGGACAAGCCGGCCCATTCGTGCCGAAGTATAGCTTTCCCGGGGGGAAATCTATGCACGAAGATTCTATAGAATTCCGGCACGAATGGGCCGGAATTCTATAGAATCTTACCAGTACGCATCAGCTCCACCGCTAAATATAAATTATTTTTTAACACATTTCAAGGTTCAATCTGTCAATAAATATAGTTTATGCTTATACATTTCACATAAAATGGGCTATTAACTCATTTTTTTATAGTGCATTAACTCGCGGTTTAATTGTAGTGCAAGATTTTGTATAATTTCTTTAAAAAGTTTTTGCAAGTTTTGTGCAGGACTCCGGTTTTTTTCTACGGACGAGTGACAATTTTGCTTCAGAAATGAATTCCTCGTCCTTGAATTATACGAAAACGATACCAAACATGACCTCTCCACTAAACTTATGAAGAAATCGAGCTCAGAGTGCAGCGCGGTAGATGGGGTTTTCACCCCCCTCTCCAGCCCCCACCACCATGGACGAATTTCGTGGGTACAGGGCTAAATCTGCTCAGATGACCATTAGGTAAAACTGTGCCAAGTGGCGTCCTTTGTTGAAAATACTTAACAAGATATAAAATAATTAAAATAGAATGTAGGTATTCTGTTGTCGGAGTCGGGCGAAGTTATCCAAAGGCAGCAGAAATTAGACCAACGCGATCCAAAAGTACACTTGTAAAAGTTTCGGCGCGGCCGAAAGGTTCGGCAGTTTTTTGGCCTACACCGAACCTTCGGCCGAAACATGATTTTTAGGCCGAAACCGAAACTTCGGTTGGACGCTAGAAGAATAATTAACTAGTCGTGCTGTATATACTTTGGCGCCATATTAATATTAAGCCATAGGCTTGAATAGATTGATGACGGTTCGGTGACAAGTAATACGCGATGAGGGACAGGAGATGACACATTGTATCTCGTTCCCACGTGTATTAGTGTCTATGCTTGCATCTCTTTCGCACATCTTTGTATATGTGTATTGCCGGCTCCAGTCTTATCCTTACTTCTGGCTTACTTCTTACTTCATGGCGGACCGCGTTATGGCTTATTATGGGCGTGAAAACAAAGTTTACATTGAAATCGTATTTAATACCTTAAAACCGTACTGTAAAAATATCGAACATCCCCGTATTGCAGCGCATTCCCGTTTTGTTCGGAAAAAACTAAGTAGGACATAAGTTTACGAACGATAAAGTTGTCTCAAAGCACTGAAATTCCTTGACCCGCATGATAATGGTTGACCCGTAACTCGTATTTGCCGTAATCAATCTCAGGTATTGCAGTTGCTCTCAATCGCAGTTGTAGTGTGTTTATTTGTAAGTTATTTTCTTTTATTGATATGTATGTTAGTCTGTAAGGTATGTGTAAATATGGGCCTTGTTGCCTGATGCAAATACCTAAATAAATAAATTAAATACCTATTCACCATATTATTATAATTAGAAATAAACCCTTGAAACCCACCCACAAACTATGAAATAAGACATTCCGGATGCCTGACACCACACTAGCGGCAATGTAACATAGAGGAAATTATTGTAACAAGACTCGCACATTTAAAGGATCTGTACCACCGTACGGAAACCTTTGGGTGCGAATCTGAGGCCGGCTCGCTGCACTGACTGCTAATTACAGCAACAGTTCGGGTTGTATCTATCGTGTTACATTACACCAAAAATTATTCAAGTCAGTCATCACCTAACGTTTCGTTGTACATTCCTTAGGCTTAAGCGTGTCACAACATCACACGCTACGCAGATACGATAATATTTTATCTGCGTACTTAATGATCTGAAACTATCACACACTACGCAGATACGATAATATACGAGACGGTACATTCAGTCTAAATCCTTCAAACTGAGTAGACTTGTTTTTTGGTGCGGATTGTTTATACAGGCGTGTTTATCTCTGCACCATACGCTTTTTTTTTGAACCTGACTGTGGCTTTATAGGCCGGGCCCAATAAAGCGAAAGGCGTGCGCGGTTGGAGAGTAGCCTGGGGAAAACCTCCGGCACGACCACGCGCGTGGTTTGGAACACTGGAATACTCTAAGAGTTTGCGCTCCAGTGAGATTGGTTGAGCGGTTTCAACCGAATCTGAGGTGTGAGTGGAATCGAGCTACTGGGAGTTTTGTCGCTGGTTCACTAAACCTAGCCTAGCTGAGAAGAGTCCAGCAAGAAACTCAGCTAGGCCCGACCCCGTCATGGGTCGGACTGACTCTACCCGGTGTGCGGCGGTACCGGGACGAATAGGGACTATATGTGTCACTGTTGTCGCCATCGCGCGGTGGACGTCCCCGCCGGTGGGAATGCCTAAGTGTACGCGTCGTGTCAGAGTTGGACGCCGTAAGGGCAGCGTTCCATCTTTCGATAGACGCTGTGATTACGTCGTCCGGGTCCGTAACCACACGCAGTACGCACGTCATCCAAAGGTACTTAAACAACGAATGAGCCAGCAGCGCAGCGAACACAGCGGGCATCGGGGCGGGTCGGGGCGCGGGCGGGACGGGGCGGGTCGGGGCGCGAGCGGACGGCTCTGTCTCACATCAACCTGTATCTATCTGCAGATAAAATACTATACCATATTTATATCGGCAGATATTATACGCAGATCAATTTATATACGCAGATAATATGGTGTCCCCTTGTTTTGCAGACAGAAATTTCATAGAATTTTGTTTCGTAGAAAATGTTTCAAATAATATTTGGTTCTTGTATTTTTATTTTGACTATTATTGTTTCAATGACTATTTACTTGAATGAAACATATTTCACAGAAACACAATTCAATGAATTTTGTAATATCATTTTTTTATTTAACAAACTTATCAAACCGTAGAATTACGTTTGGTATTTCATTGTTTCGCAGATAGAATATTCGTAGAATTTCGCTTTACAGAAACTTATATTAAATAATATTTGGTTCTTGTATTTTTATTTTGAATATGATTTTATCACCGCTTATTCACTATACAGAAAAATCTTTGCTGAAACACAATTCAATGAATTTATATTTTTTATTTCTTTATTTAAGAAACTTATCAAACAGTAGAATTATGTTTTAACGAACATTGTTTGTTCGGTGTTTTTTTTTCATGGTATTTCAAATACATCAACACAATAACTATGTGTACATAGAAAAATATAGTATCTATATATAATACAGGTCATTTTATTAATAAAAGCCCAGAAAGACCTGTTAGGGCAAAATCGACTCTAACGCGGATAGGTTAGAAGATTAAGACGGGAGCTTTGCTCCCGTCTTAATCTTCGAGGTTATTTTTTTTATATAAGCCCAGAAAGATTGTTAGGGCAAAACCGACTGTAATGCGGATAGGTTAGAAGATTAAGACGGGAGCTTTGCTCCCGTCTTAATCTTCCAGGTTATTTTTTTATATAAGCCCAGAAAGATTGTTAGGGCAAAACCGACTGTAATGCGGATAGGTTAGAAGATTAAGACGGGAGCTTTGCTCCCGTCTTAATCTTCGAGGTTATTTTTTTTATATAAGCCCAGAAAGATTATGCGTCCTGAAAAATCATGCTTGTTTGGTTGTTTGCATGCATAGGGTGTGAATTGCTCAAAAATGGCATTATTTTTGAGTTAACTCTCACCGTTTCTGAGATACTAGTAATTAAAAGATAGACCTCTGGTTGCTATCTTTACCATACACTTTGTTCTTAGATGAGAGGTCAGCTTATAGTAGTTATTAGTCTATCAAGTTAAAAGTTAAAACTGTCAGATTTTGACAAACGATCCCGTCTTAATCTTCGAGGTTATTTTTTTTATAAAAGCCCAGAAAACCTGTTGGGGAAAAATCAACTCTAACGCGGGTAGGTTAGAATATTAAACAGTTCAGTGTTACTAGATTTTTTACCCGCATTGTTGTTGTGAACGCAGTGTTGTAATTTTATAGGAGGGTATGCATTTTGTCAATAGCAAAGGCATGAATTGGAATGTTTAGAAACTGCAACTCAATAACATGTTTTTCTGCGTAATAAGTTTTATATTAACTAAATAACGTAAGGTCAAAGAATAAATGATTTGTAATTATATCGTAATGAATAGCGAAACATTAACTTTTCTTTGTATTAAAAATCTACTATAAAATTATCTACAAATTAATTATTTTACGAATTGATTATTCTATGAAATGATAATATGAGATTCATTTTATGAGAAACAAAATTCTATATAACTATTGTATTGGTAATAATTTTTACGTAAACTAAATAATATCAGAAAAAATAATATTTCATTTGTAATTCTATGATATGAATTTCGAAATAGTAAAGAATATTGATATCAAAAATCATTGATTTGAGTTTCTACAAAGTAAGTGTTCGGCGTAATGATTATTCTATGAAATGATAATATGAGAAACATTTTCTGCGAAACGAAATTCTTTGAAAATGTTGTCTATAAAACAGTGTACAACCAGATAATATCTTTGCCATCTTTCGATATACGTCGGTGCCCACAGATACTTCACGATAAAATATAAGTTATCTGCGCTGTGTGTGTTGTGTTAGCTCATTGAATTGTATAGGGAGCGATATTGACAGATATGCGTTCAGATACAGATATCTTATCATATCTGCTTAGTGTGTGACACGCTTTAGGGTAAAACTACTTTGTGGGCTAAATTACTTTAAGTAAGTATAAGTGTGAGTTCACATTAGGCCGTAGTATCTCGTCAAACATTGCGCACGCCGTCTCAACGCGCCCTCATGAAACACATATTACTTTATCGGCGCAGTGACCTAATGAGGATCTTGGTTTCCGAAACGAGAGCACGCCACCTTTCCTGCGCCGCTTCCTGCCAGTTTTGGATTGAACCAGAAGCTGACGCAGATCCGCCTCCACACTGTCCTCCCAGCGATACCTATGGGCCGGCCAACCGGGCGGCGCGGCGACCACTCGGTCGACCCAAGTATGCTCTCTTAACGGCTCGATCCTCTCCCAATCTCAGTAGAAGACCGAACCAGCGAAGCCAGTTGCATAAACTACTAATTTATTACATACGCACTATCTAAAAATCGTATGTTTGTAATGGAAACTATTACATTAATGTTAAAGTAGAATATACAATATGGAATAAGAGCATATCGCAGTGTCAAACGCAGGGTAATCGTACCAGTTACAAATATAAGTTATTGACCGTCCTGCAAAACTCAGTGTTTACTTCGTAAAAATCATTCGTCACACGGCCATTTTAGCACACTTTAGTAACACCGTAGTTAGGTAGGTATTTTCTCCCTCGGACCCTCCGGTTGTGGAATGAGGCAGCTCCCTACCGAGGTTTTCCCGAGGGACTACAGTATGGGATTCTTCAAGAAAGGCGTGTTAAAATTTTTAGAGTCGGCAACACCCATGTGACACCCCTGGCGTTGCAAGCGTCCATAGGCTGTGGTGACCGCTTACCATCAGGCGGGTCGCACGCTTGTTTGCCACCGACGTAGTATATGAAAAAAAAAGCTAGGTTCCCACATTCGCAATAAAGTTCAAAGACAAGCGAAACCACTCTTTGTCTTTTACAACGTTCCTATTCGGGCATTAGGCAATGTGTTATACCTACCTACAGGCAAATACAGGTTAACTTCGGTTGACTCAGTCCGATAGCTTCAGACCTTGGGGATCCATACACAGAAACCGAAATGCCATGATCTGATATTACATCGATTCAATCTAACTGAGAAAGACTTTAAATGGTTGCGTTGCTATAGCAAGTGTGTCAAGTTACGATTACTAATTTAGGCTGATGTGTTAACATTTGTATATGATTATGTGATTTTTTTATTCTAGATACGATAGTGGCAAACAAGCATGCGGTCCGAGGGCCGTAGCTTGAGGCATTATGGGGCAAGGAAAGTAACCTATTCCATCTGCGATATTTTCAAGGGTCAAATGGGTGCTTAACCCGAGTTAAACACTCTACTATTCATTTCGACTATGAGCAAAATAAATGAGAAATAAAAATAAATGACAGTCTGAAGCTGAAGTATTCATTAATAAAAACACGCGCTGCAGCAACCAGCAGCCGGCGCCGCCGCGCCCCGCGGCTCGTGCGCGCAAACTTTTAAAAAAATTACTTTCCACCCTAGAGTCGGAAAAGCGACTTTCAACCCGGCTATCTACTTATGAAAATCAGACTTTCCGAACAGGAGAGATGAAAACATTTTTAAGGTTCCGTACCAAAATGGTAAAAAAGGAACCCTTATGGTTTCACTTTGTCCGTCTGTCTGTCTGTCATATCGCTAAATATCTCAAGAACTACTTATGCTATCGATTTGAAATTTGGAATAGCTATAAAGAAGGCTGCCTAGATACATAGAACATGACTTTTTTTAATTTTCTGTAAAAAATGACAGAATCCAGAGATGGTTCAAAATTTGAAAATCTAGTGATTATGTCAAGTGGGGTGTCATATGAAAGGACTTAAGGTGCACATTCTGAAATAATATTTTAATTTTTTTTATCTTGTCATTTTTGTTTTATGAGGAAAAATTAAAAAAAAAATACCGTTCCCTTCCCCTTATCTCCGAAGTTAACCAAGGAAAAAACCTGAAATTATTGCATAACATTGAAATCAATATATATTTTAAAGAAAAATGTAACTATAAGTAGCTCTGTCTAGTTTTTCTTTTTTTTATCATCAAAAAACATTTCTATACTAAGTTTGTAATTCCTACGAGATTATGCTGAAAGTACCTTTTTCCAAATAAAAAAAATTGAAATCGGTTCACGTGATAAATAATTATCCTTGGAAAACCACCATACGAGGGCTGTTTGATAAGTAGCCGTTTTCTAAATGTACTAATATCACTGGCCGAAAATTTGTATACCACCGTTTTAAACCATTCTTCAGAGGCGGGAAAATTAAAAAAAAAAAAGCATTCTTTTGTTTTTTTTTTCTCATTTGACAGCGATTCAGTGGAAGCCAAGTGGAAGCGTGAACGTGAAATTGTTAAAATAGAGAAAGAACAGTATCGGCCTTTCATTGGGTTTTTGTTTTTGGAAGGAAAAACCTGTGATGAGATAAAAGTAAGAATGCAGGCGGTGTACCATGAATGTGCTCCTTCTATGACAACCGTTAGATATTGGTACAATGAGTTTAAGCGGGGGAGAACAACCGTCTTTGACGAGGATCGCCCAGGCCCCCCAATTGAGGTGACTACAGACGATATGGTTAAAAAAATTGAAAATATCGTTTTAGCCAACCGCCGAATTAAACTTACGTAGACGAAACGTGGGTTCACCACTATACCCCGGAAATGAAGGAGCAGTCAAAGCAGTGGATTTTATCGGGTGAACCTGCTCCAAACAAGGCAAAAACCGTCCCATCGGCTGGAAAGGTCATGGCCACCGTTTTCTGGGATTCGCTATACATATCGACTACTTAGAAAAGGGGAGAACGATAACAGGGCAGTACTATGCCAATTTATTGGATGAATTTGACGCTGTGTTGAAGGAAAAATTACCCCATTTAAAGAAGAAAAAAGTACTGTTTCATCACGATAACGCCCCAGCTCATTCATCCAGTGTCATTACACAGTTACGCTATGAACTATTGCCTCACCCCCCCGTATTCTCCAGATTTGGCCCCATGCGATTTATTTCCCATTTATTTCCCAATCTGAAAAAATGGCTCGGTGGTAAGAGATTTGGATCAAATGAAGAAGTCATTGCCGCCACAGAGGCCTATTTTAATGACTTTCCGAAATCATACTTTTTGGATGGTTTATTGAAGCTTGAATATAGGTGGAACAAATGTAAAGAGCTAAAAGGTGACTACGTAGAAAAATAAATGCATATTTACAAAAACGACTGACTTTTTTTTTCATAAACGGGTACTTATCAAACAGCCCTCGTACATACTAAGTTATTCAGTCACTCAAATTTGTAAAAAAACTCGCCGATAGATGGCGCTGTACCCATGGCGTTCAATTTCTACACCATGTTGTTGAGATTTTCCTGAATTAAGCCGTCGCCTCCCGGCGAAAAAAATAAACAATAGCATTCTTTTGTAATGAGCCCGGGGATCCCAGTGACCGGTAAACGCTAAGTTGGCAACCCTGTGTTGACAGAGTTTTAGGAGTCAGATAAAGGTCCCTCACTCCCAACAACGCACTCTATATGAGTAAGTGAGACGAGGAGAGGAGGTTTCACTGGGTCGTTTTGAATTTGTTCGCATTGTAGGTACCTATTAATCTAGATTTAGGTGTTAATTTTATTTGAGTAGAAATAGAAACATTCTTTAAGGATGTAGTTAGCTGTACATACGTATTCCACAGGTACTCAAACTATACGTAGGGCAATGTGATATAAATGTGTAAAGTTTAGTGCTAAAACTATTAGGTGCAAGTAGACTACCTAATTGGAGTGGCAATTATAATCCCATAAAAAGCCGTTTTTAAAAGAGAATGTTGACATCTTCTGACCCTTATTCGCAAATTTCGGTCGATGGACGGCACAAAAGGAGCGGTCATTGCCCAAGGATTTACACATTCGCTTCACGCTTAGCGCGTGGGAGACCAAGGAATACTTAGTATTACCGATTGCCGTTTAGCATTCAGACAACTGGCGGGCGCCGACGAGACGAGTTTATTTTGTAATAACTTTTTGTTTTGTGAACATGTTGCTCGAGGCAAAAATATGTACTTTCCGAGTTATACTGGTATGTATGTATATTATGTGAAACAGTGCCCTCGGATAAGGGGGATGATATTAGTTTGCGTGTGTGTCTCCCCATTGTATGTGTATGTGCTACCTGGCTCTATGATAACTTCATTGAAATGTTAGTTTAATTATAGGAAGGTTTATGCACATTGGTTACTCCAATTTTTAAGTTAATATCAGGTCATATAGTTGCGAATTTCAATTGTATTAACTTTGCAAAACATTAAGGTGTAAGTTAGTTGGTTTTAGTAAGTTAAAACCAATAATGTTCATGTGAAATAAATGAAAATTTTATATCACATTTTTCAAGTGTTCGTGAGAGAAGGTAGATAGACAGTACTCCTTCACAGAGCATTGCCTTTACCATGAGTTTACATGAGCGTATTGGCTAGCGACTGCGTAAAAAATTGTATGGGCAAAAGTACAGTGCCTCTGGTGGTTACGCAATAGAAATAAGAATCGGCATACTAAATTGTTTACGCAGTCGCTAGCGAGTACGGTCATGCAAACTCATGGTAAAGGCACTGCTCAACCTAGTTATAGATAGGTACCTTGAAAAATACCTACTTACAATTAGGCGGCGACGATACAAGTAGGTACCTAGGTTACGTAAATGACGAATTTTCATGTCTGCAATATTACAAATACGCAACTATGTCGGTAGGTATATAAAATACTATAAGGCCGGGTTTTATAAAGATCCGTTAGGTTAGACCAAATGTCAGATCAAATTTCAGTAACTCAGTACATTTTTTGACATAACAAACCGACATAAGGTCTAACGGATCTTTATAAGACCTAGTCTAAAAGGGTGTGATGACAATTAATTATGTATTCACAGGTTTTGCTTCTCTTCGTGCCTTTACATGGAGTTACAGTAAAGCCGGTACGTTGTCCAACAAATAAAATAGCACCTCACAATAAGAGATCGCCATATTATGGCCACGACCAGTATGGAGCCCGAACTTTTGGTGGAGCCATTTATGAGTTGTTGGGCCCAGGGGGGCAGCAGCAGGACCAAGGACTGCAAGAGCGGCCCCAGGAGGATGACCCAGATGACTGTGGGGATATAGAAGATTACGACGAATCGGATTTGAGTTCGCGTAAGTGCCGACTTTCTTATTTAGCAACGTCCATGTTTTATTTATATGTGTAATGGATTACAAACGGTTCTGCCTTTCCGTGCACGTACTCAAAATTACGGGTATAGAGGTAGGGAAGTTAGTTTATTTCTTATACTATGAGTGGCAAACAAGGATACGGCCTGCATGGTAAGCAGACACCGTATAGCGACTGCAGAACAACAAAAAAAATATTTTTGATGTGAAGATTCTCTACAACTTAAGTAAGAACACGAAGATACTTTTAGTACCGGTACATACCATAGAGCCAGTGTTAATATGGTTACTGTACTGGTAAAAAGTATCCTATCTATATTCGAATCCGTATCGTACTTTTTGTATAGGTATACCACTCTAGCTTCGGACGCAATGCAATACCACAGATGATGAAAATTAAATACGAGTTACTATTCCGCACAGCATGGTCATAGAATAACTATTAGTACAAGTACAGAAGCTTCACTTCCTAACAAAATCGGCGTTTAGGCATAAAAAACGTGCCTACTCTGTGCATCTCTGTCTATCGTATAACTTGTATTCATTCACACACGGTACGCGTAGTGCTAGGGCTGTCACGCCAAAAATACATCGATGAGGGCAAAAAATGTTCTAGCTCCCCAGATGTCGCTTGAAAACAGTGAACCGATATTAATTAAGTACCTACGTGTTACTTCACATATATGTATGTATGTATGTCAGTGTCATTGTGAATAACGCCACAAATCAAATTTACCGCGTGAACGGAAATTCTCTTTAACTCTTGAAATTTTAATTCGTAAGTAAGAAAAGGTAAGTTCATAAATCATGCGTTTTTATTAGGATACTCTTTTTAGGGTTTCGTAGCTACTTTTATAGAAATTTGTTTAAAAACTGCATATATACTTTGAAAGCTTTTGGTATTAAGTCTACCATTTGTACACTGTATTTTTGTGCAATAAATTTTAAATTAATAAAATAAGCGGCTCAAAAGATTCCGTTATCACCGGAAGACTCCCCATTACAAAAAAACCTATGAGGACATGTTCTTTTATATTGGAAATCTAGACATTATTTATTTGGCAAAGTGCTGCATTACGTAGAACTTATGAAGATGTGTAGGTTACAAATGGATAAAAATATAGGGTAGACTGAATATGTGTGTTTAGTTCTCTCCGCTACCCAAAGAAGAAGAGATCGCTCATTAGCGATAATATCGCCTGTTGTCTACCTGTTTATATCTCACTATGTTATAGTTCTGAATTGCTTTGTATTTTTATTGAGGTGTGCAATAAAGAGTATTTGTATTGTATTGTATAGGCAAAAACCAAAAGTTGTATTTTGTGAAAATATAAGGACGTTCTTATTTTAATATACATTATTGAACACCATAAATTAAAGTAAATACCTAACATGCTAAATATCCACAATGCCTGATTCGTCATCTGGATACAAAATTCAAATCAGCAACAGGTTTCGTCAGACACACAATATATACAAATGTTATAGCCAAAGAAGTAGGACAAGCATTATGTAGATAGTTAAGTAAAATTTCAAACGCGTGTTTCATTTTTAAGAAAATTACATTAGGTGTCCCGCTATAAATAATAAGTTTACATACAGTATACGTAAGTACCTAACCATCGAAAATGTGAGTTTCCATCGAAAGTTATAAGTACCTACTTAACCAGGTGGTTCGTATCGTATGCATTTGTATTGTTGTTGTACGTTGTACCTTATAACTTCATAACGTTAAACACCTAGGTTATGCTAATTCAGTACTTATACCTAATTAAAAAAATATTTTACCGTTCACTATTTATAGGCAGCTTAAAAAAGACAAACTTTCCTCCCTTTTGGTATTTGTTAGTCAGTTAGTCATCAGTAGAGTTAGTCATACACAGAACAGCTGTGTCTTGATCTAGTTGCCATTGTGGGATTTAAATCACTCGGTAAAGTGCCGCTCGTCGCATTCAAGTCGACGGCGGCGGCGGAACTCGAGACGACGTGCATGTGCTCGCTCGCGCGGCGATGGCCCTGGCCCTCGACTGACGAGCGACCCCGGGGCGCGCGAGCGTTAGGTATCTAAAGCTTCGTGCGCCGCCCATTGCAAGCCCCCTGGCATGGTCAACAGGTGCACATGAGAGATGCCGCACGAATATAGGAATAGGGCAGCAACTGAGATCAGTCACTAAATAGTGTAAAATAATTAAAACAATTGAACAATAGCAATCTGACTTCGAGACAGTAAATACAGGTGTGCCACAGGGCAGTACCCTTAGACCACTTATGTTCTTAATATAAATAAATGAACTTCCAAAGATTATGATTGAACTCTGTGTATTGTTTGCGGTCGACACCGCTATCCTTTTTTTCTGTTGCAAAAGCAATATTTCCAATCTAGAGTTCGATATCAGCTGATGTACACTACAGAAAAATTTAGAATGTCTTGGAAAACTTACAAAAGAGATGTATACGCACTATATATAACATTCACAATCAACAATCACTAAGAAAATTCAGCGAAAACGGCTTTATCCTTACTATCAGAAACATGGTGAGAAGAAATTACAAGAACCGCATCATACTTCGGAAACTTCTATCCATTGCTCACTTACGGAATAATATGCTGGGCGAACTCTACAGATGTCCAATCTATTGTTTTACAAAAGAAATGTAAGTATACGCACTATTTATCACATTCACAATCAACAATCACTAAGAAATGTATTCAGAGAAAAAAACTTCCCTGCCCTCACTAGTATGAACATTTTAGAGCTATGTACTTTTGTCAAAAACATGCTGATTACTTTACAAAAAGTCTACAGTAAAAAGCAATTTACGTCAGCATTATAACTTTAACAAATTATAATCCTGCCTAGATCTTTTTGTAGACAGTCGAGTAGATTTCTAAATATTCACTGGTAAGTCGATTTTTATATTTTATAGACGAATCTGTAAACATTGTAACAAAAAACGACGAAAGCAGCGTGATAAAAACATTCAACTGACCGAATATGACTGTACATGTGTATGTAGTTCGGCAGAGGAGGAGTTAACAGTCGTTTGATATAATAATAGAACTCAGGGTAATGATATTTTATTTCCTGATAAAGTACCATCGTCTATAATTAAAATCTCCATCATCTCTACTGTTCCTAAGCCATTTATTATACTTGGAGATTTTAATTCCCAGCATCGTCGTAGGGTTCATCCTCAAACCATCACGGTTCTGTTGTACTGGACATAGTGGATATTCATAATATTTGTATCCTTCATAATGGCAATCCAACTCGTTTAAATGGTCCCAGTGAGGGTCTCAGTGCGCCTAATCTTTCAATATGCACTCCTGGACTAGTAGGAGCCTCCTTCCCCCCCTCCTGGTGGGACAATGAATCCACTGAGGTTATTAGAAGGCGAAGAGGTTGAAAGGAATTACTGTCACTTGATGACAAATGAAAATTGTGAGATATACGAAGATATACATGCAGATAGCACGTAACACAAAAAAAATATTAAGAAAGAAAAAAATAGAAGGATGGAGACAATTCTGCGCTTCTCTTAGTCCTAATGTAAAACCATCCATAGTATGATACCAGGTATATCAGGCGTGCTTTTAATTAATCTACTAGACAAATCCTTCCTCCTAATCTAGCTCACAAATTTGTGGATCGAATAGCGCCTGCATCTGTATGTATGTCTTGTCTGCCTTTCAACCCTTTCCTTTTTTATAAGATCCTTGGAACAGTTCTAATTATAGTGATCTATTTAAAATCGTAGAATTGAAGCGCCGTTTCACGTTAACGACGCTGCGCCGTGGTAATGTAGCCAGGCCCTAATTAACGCCATAGCTTGTACGGTCATGTCGTGTTTTTAGTGGCGTTTTGGGCGCTTTTACTTTTACCGTAAAACATGATCATATCGGTAATATAAGCTGGGCTTGTGTTACTAAAATTCAGAGGTCAAAATACTATTTAATTTTACACAAGATATAAAACTGTGTGGCCTAACAAGGTCGTGTGAAAGTTTCGACGACACAAGACAGTAAGCATAATAAAGTTATAAAAGTAAGCAACTATGTAGGTACGCGCAAAATCAGACCTCGCAAGTTAACATGATTAGGTAACGGTAAGTAACTACTACTTAAGTATTTCTAACACACCATACTGCAAAACGTGCCAAAATGGAGTTGATATAGGTACAGTGGTACAATGTAAAATACAAACGTTTAAAATTTAAACAGTAGGTAGTTTGCAGTCAGACCTTATTTTTACGTTTTTTAGACGGACAGATCAGTCTTCTTAGTTACCACCGTGATTAGGTAGGCCTACCTACTAACTGAACTTTTACGATTTTCACGTCTAAGTACTAATATTAAGTAATAGTCACGAAGATTGAGAAGCGCTAGTCTAGCTCCAGCGATTTGATAAATAACGATATAGGTTTATGGTTGATTTGGCCAATCTGGAAATTGCAGACCTGTACAATTGCTCTTAAAATCACGTCGCGACTACTGTCTCATTTGCACTGCATAAATTACAAAGAGTATCGTAGCAGTTCTCGTCTTGCGTCCCGGTGGCAGTTGATGACCCCCTGATCTTCATTAATATTTTGCAGTGACTCAACCGTACACGCAACAAGGTTACGACAACCGCTTCTTCTTCGGGGCCTGGCATAAACCGGGACAGCACCAGACCACTACTCGCGCGCCGACACGGCCCCCGACATTTATGCCCCTGCCCGCGCCGCCGTACTGGTCCGGCGGCTATTTCAGCAACAACCACTATCGCCCGCCGGTACAGCAAGAGCCATCAGGTATTTATCTATAAATCTCGTCTAAGCACACTCATCGTCAAGTGAATGGGCACTACTTACTCTATCAAGTTATAAAAACTTAAATTTAGAGTGTTACTGACGGTACCTATATCATCAGATCAATTGACTTGCGAATTTCGATTTTCAATTCTTTGTTTTTTGCAAACGGCCTTGATTGGTAAGGCAAAGACAGGTGCAGTCGTTTGCACTTCAGCGTGGAAGATTGAATGAAGACCGAGTCACATTTCTCTGCAGTAAGTACTAATATCTCCGTAGTCGGTACAAAGTGTTAGATATATTCAGAACGTCTCAATTTGAATTTTATAAGAAGTATAATAACACAAGTTCTGATCCTTGTTCGATACACACATGACAAAGGGAAAACTAGGTAAGTAGGTGCCGCACAGTCGTGCTAATAGAATCGAAAGTAAGGTAACGACTTATATTTTAAGTTCACTAGACTAGGTTAATACGTAACAAAGATTGGAATACTTCACTGGGACCCTACCCACTCGCCAGCCAGTCCTTGAAAGGCAAAACTCGTTAGGTACTCTATTTATGGCTTTACCTGTCGCAAGTAGCTAGAGCGGCGAGAATTAGGTACCATTAGGGAATCACTTTGATGTTTACCAGTGGCCAGTATATCCAACGTTATTCTATCAAATTTACCAACAATTGTTGGGGACCGGCGGTTATCGTGCGTAAGCCAATTTTTACTATTTTCGATGTAACGGTAGGTATGTTATAGGTAGTTATACGAGTTTTTTTCCAAACTTTTTTGTTTCGTCCTTGTACTCTGGACGAGACGTACACGCCTTTCGTACTTATTATTTTCAATAAATGTTAAACACATCGAGTGACTGAAACGACAAAAGTAGAAGTATATACCTACATATAAATATCTGGGTATCATTTAAATAAACGAAGCCTTTTATATCTTGTTTTGTTCCAGACTACGTGAAACCCGTGCACGAAGGAGCTCACGAAATCCAGCCAATATATAGTCCAGACATCGTAGGTGGGCCGCTGGGGCACGTGGTTGGTGCACGCCCCGTTAGACCCAGCACCAGGCCGCCTCACCACACTACGCAGAGAACAAACTACCACACGCGCTACCCACCGCGAACCGTCGAACCAACGCAGCACACCACCAGGCCAGCCAGACCCAGAATGTTCAACAACGACGGAATACTCGGCTCATTCATTGATTTATTATTCAAATGACTTAGTTGCAATTGTTATTTATTTCGCATAGTTAAGTAATGTGATTGTTGTAGAGCTGAGACGCTCATGAATGACCTTTCATTGTTGTAGTTTGGTAGAAATACCAACATTTAACCTTTTACATTAGACGTCATTTTGTTTTTCGCCGAGACGAGTAGGAATACAGCATATCGTGTGTCGTATAGATATTGAGGCTCATTTTCGATATTAATCTTGATTGAGATGTGTGTAGCATGTCGGAGTAGAAGTCGCCGTGGGCTAGCTAATCCCCCGTCTCGGATATCATCCCACACGTCCCTAATGGGGAGCGCGTGACAGACATCGTTTAAATCGAGAGCTAGGAATGGTGTTTGTAAATTTTCATGTTCATTTACCTCATTAATTCATTAAATATAAGTGTGAATATGATGTCACCGTGAGTGGTGGCTGCTAACGACTGTAAACGCTTTTGAACGGTTCAAAAGTTCGCATGTGTCGCGAGTGTCAGTGCTATTGTGTTTCGGTGATGCGAAGTTAATTAAATAATTAAAATAAATACAATGTTGTGGTTACCGGTACTTATTATTTTCACTTTGGCTCTTGAAGCAGGTAAATATCTTTATTGCCCAATCGGCTTAGCCACTTAGATAAAATTCCTGTTTTTACTATAAAAAATATCCAAATGGCGTCAAAATTGAAGTCGTAGGTATTTAACACATGTCTAAACACTCATACTCTCTCTCCCATTATTTATTAGCATCGAACTATTACAACTAGGTATTTCCTTTACAGCGTTTCAAAAGGAATACAATCCGTACCTAGAGGCATTGAGAAGTAAACCGTGGAAAAGTGTCCAAGACTATGTTCAAGTGCGTCCAGGAGCGTTTTTGTTTTACTGGCTGTACTATGCAGATGGAACTTCTGTAGGGGCTGATCGCAAGCCGCTTATTATATGGGTACAAGGCGGGCCTGGTCTGGCTGCTACAGGTGTAGGCAATTTTGCGGAATTTGGCCCTTTAAATATGGATTTGCAGCCCCGTAATCATACCTGGGTAAGGATCGTGCTGACACGCTGGCTAGGGTTAATTACGCCGTTAATTTATCAAAAAGCTCAATTTAATAATTTTTAAATTAGTACCTATTACCTACAAGTCAGTTTATGGTTGATGCGAATTTTGAATTTCAAGTCATCAGATATATGTTTGCATATTAGTAGCTATGTCTAAATTACATATACATAGGTATAATATTATATCGAGAGTCGAGACTACTGGCTCAGGTAAGTACGTTAAATAATGCGATGCCCGTTAAAAGTACTTGGGTACCTACTAAAATAAATTGTAGGGTCAGCACCATAATGACTTTCGAAACTCGGAAAATTATTTTTCACCTCACTAGCTCGGAAAGCCCTTTTTATTCTTTAAAAACAGATAGCAAAACTGTATTTTATCCACAAGAGTGCAAAGAATATTTAAAATCCGAACGTGCTATTTGTAACTTTTGAAACATAATAATATGTAAAGGCCAGTCCAGACAGTCCAGCAACAATAATTTTATATTGTGCTGTTGTATTAAAAAACTAGTACCTACGCCAAATCTCGGGATTAGGCACTGGAATACCGCTAGGACGAGGAGCAAAAAAAAAATTTCTCGCTCTAGTGAGGTGAAAAGATTTGTGTTATACACGGCTGCAAAGTTATTTTACGTCTCGTGTGTTGCAACACGCGCTACGCTCAGGATTCTTTTTTCCGAACCACTCGCTTCGCTCAGGATTCTATTTTCGACCAACCATAAAACCCATTCGCTGGCTCGTAGTTCAACCCTAGAATCCATTCGCTAGCTCGTGTTTCAATTCCACACTCGCGGTCGCGGTTAAAATACAACTTTGCACCCTTTTAAGTATAACAAATAACTATTACGGGCATCTAAAGATCCTATTATTTAACAACGGTAATAAGACTAAGAATGTTTCAGGTTAATCGACGGAATGTGTTATTGATAGACCATCCAGTGGGTACGGGATTCAGCTACGCGACCAATGAATCCTTGCTTGTGAACTCTGATAGAGAAATGGGTGGGTAAAAATGTATCGTTTGTTCACGACATAATTATAATTTCGCCGCCTCTTAAGGTGGAATAAGTTGAAAGCGTAGACATACCGATATTTACGTGGTAAACGTAGATACGCCAGAGATTCCCTTAAAATCAGAACGTCGTGTTCTAACTACTGTTCACGGCGCTAATTTGAACTGAGCAGTTTGAAAGGAGCAGAGGGGTCACATCAACAACGTGGTGCCTACTTACTTTTATCCATTTAACTGTTTCAGTTTAACGCAAACTCTCAGAGTATTCCAGTGTTTAAACCGCCCGCGTGGACGTGTTCGAGGTTTCCCCTGGGTTTTCCCCAGGCTACACTCCAACCACACCTTAATATCGCTTTAATGGGCCAATGGGGCCATATTGTATATTAACGCCGGTAGTTGGGTTTTGTCCAACTACCCGCAAGTGAGTCTGTAATAAGAGATTAAACTGTTAACGTGGATTCCGTTGTTTAGTTATCGTGACAGCCTAAACACCACAGGCCTATAAAGCCACAGACAGGTTAAAAAAAGTTTCAGTTTAGGTATACCAATTTAAAAATAGGCTAAAACTGTTATTCGTCTTGTAAAACTTTCAATTGTGTTAATTGTCCAACTTCACAAAAGTAAGTCTAATTACTTATTTACCTATCGTTTTTAGCTATGGACTTATCAAAGGTAATAAAGGCATTCTTCAAGAAGCACAAAGCATTTCGCAAAACGCCGTCATATCTGTTCGGACAAAGCTATGGAGGCAAATTAAGTCCTAGGTTAGGATATTATCTTCACACGGTAAGAGGCAATTATACTGGGTGGTCGAAAATAGAGTGACCCAATTTTTTTTCATTCCGCGTACCTTTAAAAAATTGTAACTTCTAAACTATGAACAATGAAGGTTAAACCAAACAAAAAAAAACAAATAAACTATGGAGGTTAATGGCATGGCGTATTTTCGGATACACCTAGGTGCGAAGAATCTAAATAAATTTTGGGTCACTCTATTTGGACCACCTTGTATTTGGTACGGTTCTTGGTCAAGTACGTACAGGATGAAATAGTAGATTGTTAACCGAGGGTTAAAAGCCACCCATTGAGAGCGCCAATAGTTCGAGGCTGAAATAGGTGGCTTCACCCGAGTTAAACACTGCTTTTCATTTCGAATACGTGGAAACTAAAAATATGCTAATATGCACAAACATTTTCTGAATCAGTGAATGAACAATTTTGGCGGGAATTGCTGACTGACGTTAATGGTGTTTGTGTAGGCACCAATTTATTTTATTTATTTTTAATAAATAATTAATCGTAATTACGCTCAGACTAATCAGACTCGACATCAAATAATAATACCACTACCGAGCGAGATGGTCGTAGGTATAAAACTTTATTTAGCGCCAGAGAGAGACATTTGGTGCCCTTGTCATAGTTTCACTTTTAAATTTTTCTGCAATATAGAATCTACTCTTTGTATTATGCCTGTATAGGTTATTGCCGTTGCCTAATATAACTCCGATTCACGATACTATTTCTTTTTTAATACCTTTCTGCTCAAGAGCAGAAATGAACCTCTTTCAGCACGCTAATTAGATGAACAATGACCCACTTTCAGAGTATGAGAAATGAGAAAATGTGAGCAAATAAGATTAGAAGGATTAATATCGACAGGTCTTCAGGTTTTTATTATTCTCTTTTTAGAGCCCTAATTCTTTGCAAACTTTAAATACAGGTCTCCGAATTCCATATTGAGTAAAATATAGATGTTATGTTTTTTTATACCGGATTCACACAATGGGCTATGCTGGCCCAACGTACAGGAAAAAAGACATACTGTCATCTCATTCCACCGCATACGGCGCATAGCTGCGTCCTGGTCATGAGCATGGCCCAGTGTGATAACTTACCCGTAGGAAAGTAGGTATCTACATAAATCATCATGAAGAATTTGAAAAGATATATAATACATAAGACTTTGTATAATTTCAGGCAATTGAAAAGAAACGTCTCATAATGAACTTAAAAGGTATAGGTATCGGAAGCGGTTGGGTAAGCCCAAGAGAAAGCACTTTGGTACAACCGGATTTTTTGTATCTAATGGTAAGTATTTTTTTAACCGACTTCAATAAGAGAAGGTTCTCAATTCGGTTGTACGTTTATTTTTTTGTTACGTCAGAACTCCGTCATTTATGAACCGATTTGGAAAATTCTATCTTTGGTTGAAAGCATATGCTTCAACGTCGGTCCCGTTGTTACTAGAATTTAGTTCTGATGATGGGGCCCATGAGAAATTGAGGGAACTTCAAAAATTCAATGGCAACGTGTACCGATTTCAGTATTTTCGGTAACAAATCGAGCATTTGCATTCAGAAAGTAATATTTGGTGAACGGGAACTGACGAAGAAGACCACGGATGGTCATCCAAAACTCCTAAGTGTTTCACGGTTTGCACTAAGATATTTCGATCAAGATACTGAAGCGACTATGACGAAGCCAATTTAAATGGCCGTGATATAATGTTACCATCAACCTGATCTGGTCATGGAAGCCGGAAGGTAGGTAACGGAACTCCATAATAAAGTCTTATTTCAGCTTAGCCGTATTTGAGCTTATTGGAATCGTCATGAGATGCACTCTGGTAATGATTTGGAGTCGGTTTTACTTAACCTATTTGAAAAAAAAAACCTATTATAGGCTGTTTAGAGGGAGAAAAACCCGTTAGCGAAATAGATTTTGCTCCCTATCGGCAGGGCAGACACATCAAGTCTTCGAAATTTACAATAAATTTTTAAATTTTTGTTTAAAGCATATATACAATTTGTTTTTCTTAATTAGATGTTTGACTGATTAAGTAATACTGGTATTTGTTGTATGAATATTTTTTTCTCATAGAAGTAGTGAAAACAGTAGTGTAAGTATTTATATAATAATTGACAAAATAATAATTGTAATACATTACAATCTACTAAGGGTCGATTTTTCACTTGCCAGATAAAATTATCCGCCAGTTAAAAAATTATCGCTGTCACTTTCTAATGTTATATGAAAGAAAAGGGTAGAGCTTTATCTGACAGATACGAGTACTTTTATTTGGGAATTGAAGAATCGGCCTTAAGTCTAGCACAGCACACAAAACCGTGCGTAAAATAAATGAATGGTGATTCATTCGGATTTGAATTTTAGCAGTATTGATTACATAAACGAATTTTAAGTTAGGTACCTATTTGTCTTAAGGACGAAAGGTCCTTAAAACAATATTGTTTTTATTTACAGGGTGTCATCGATCAGAACACATATATACGCGCCAACAAAATCGTAAAGGACATGAGTATCTTCATAGATAAAGGAGATTTCATAAAAGCGTTGAGATTAGATTCGATATTATTCGTTATGTTCCATAGAGAAGCTTCAATAGATATAAACATGAACAATATCAATCAAATTAGCCCATATCCTGCTTTGGAGAAACTGGCAGTAAAAGTAAATAAATACGTAAAACCAATGCTCTCGCACATCGTGAATCAAGACTTGCAGTGGCATTATCACTCGGAAAAAGTTTTCACAACGCTTCAAAAGAACTTCTTCGTGCCATCTACTAAATTCTGTAAGAAACATTCAGGGAAATTTTAATGTTTAAGTAGTTTAATTATGGGATTTACCCAAAATAACACATTATTTTTTCAGTAGAATTGTTATTAAACAGCACGACCCTAAAGATAGCAGTTTATAATGGAAATTTGGACGTTGTAACACCATTGGCTGGTAAGATTCATATTCATAAACGCCTCTAAATTAATGCATTATATTGATGACGATAAAGGCGCAGGATCGTCTAGCTGGCGGTCTGCAGATAGGGATAAGAAACGAAAGTCATCTCTCCATCTCTTATAGCTTGCATGATTGCATTTACTACGCACAAATCGTCTACATACGACATAAGTATGATTTGGAAAATAGTGTAGCTACAAGTTTTCTCACAGAGTACCCGTTACTAATGACTACTAGGATGCGGGGCTAACAAGTAAAAACTATGGTATACTTAAGATTATTTGAGTTGGTCGAATTCTGTCAAAGTAATCCATACAAAAAGCGATTTAATCACAGACTCAGAGATTTGCCAGGGATAAGAAAGCTTTTATATTTGAATAATAACCGTGGACGATGCTACGCCAGCCTTTTACCTACAGTGCCTATACTATGTACGTATTTAATACGGTTTAAGGTTGGTTCACTAAACGTAGTCTAACTGAGAAGACTCCTAACAAGAAACTAAATACGTTGAATAGTTTTTTTATATTCATTTTTTAGGTGCGTCGAATTGGGTTCACAAACTAGATTGGCCCGGTGCGCAAGAGTTCAAAGAAGCAATGAGACAGCCGATTCGAGGCTTCAGGAACGGATTCTACAAGCAGGCCCGACAGTTGAGTTTCTGGTCTGTCTTCGGAGCTGGCCACTGGGTAAGACGACATTTTATTACAAAAAATTGACTTGCAAAGTTAAAACAAATTATTGACAGACGGAAAGACACCAAAATGCGGAATCATTTTGGTGTCTTCAAGTGTTCAGTTTTGACATTTTAGGCATGGAGCATAAGCACACTGCAAGTTTGTTAATATAAGTACCCTCTGGTGATACGAGGAAAAAAATTTTTTTTTTGCATTATTTTAATACATTATTATGTGCTTTGTATCATTGATGGTAAATCGGGCAAATAAAAGTAACGAATGTTTATTTACTATTTAGTTATCCCCCGGCATTTTATTAATTTACTATATTTACGAACCTTAAAACAGTAACTGGCTTTATGTTTCTTCTTTACTTGTTAATCATAGTGGGCATAAACATTGTTAACAAATATTGGTATGTTTACAAAAATAATCACGATTATTACTTTTTCCCAAACATGCAATGAAATATTGAGGTTATGTTCCTTCTCATGCAATGAAATATTGTGGCTGCGAAGTGTCACGTTTCGGGTGCGGCTAGACGTGAGGCCTTTAAAGGAATTTCATACAAAGGCAGAGGCCTAAGCCTGCAAGATGCTCTTTTTTAATTTCCATTCCACATTTATTTGTGACACAGCATCACGGCGTTCAGCCATACAGCCTTTTTGGTTCGTCATGACATTCTGTCACTACGATAATAAAAAAAAAACCAGCCAAGTGCGTGTCGGACCACGCACAATGAAGGGCTCCGTACCAACACCTACTAGTCCACATGACCTTTTGTTTGGGCAAGACAGTTTTTAAGCGAAAACTCAAAAATCCTAAAACCTTTATTGTTAAAACCAAAAATCGTTGAAAGTATTTACTAATGCACACAACCTCAATCTTTTTCAGAATTTTAAACTTTATAGTTTGGAAATTAGAGGGGGGGGGGACACACACTTTCTACGACTTTGATAGCTAATATCTCAACAACGCTTGAATTAAATAGACAAGTTTTTTAGAAACCTCCATATAATTTTTAAAGGCCTATCCATCGATACCCCACACGACTATGTGCGTTGAAATTATTTTTTTCATCCACCGGTTACATGTATGGAGTGCCCCCCCTAATTTAATATTTTTTTGTAATTTCACATCACTTTTATGTAGCGGTTCATAGAATACACCTTCCTACCAAGTTTCATAATTGTAGTGCTTATAGTCTCCGAGTAAATCGGCTGTGACATACGGACGGACAGACATGACGAATCTATAAGGGTTCCGTTTTTGCCATTTTGGCTACGGAACCCTAAAATTAACGATGTTTGCAATATTTTGCTGTTTTATTTATATAATCGACATGAACATAATAAATAACACATTATTAACACAAGTCCATTCACTTTAATTGCCAATTTAACTACAAAAATACACATTAGAAATGTTTCATATAAATACTTATTAGCGGTAAAAATGTCTACTCAAACCGTGAAGGTATTTTTGAAATGATTTTGTAGGCAAAATTGTTCTTTTTCATGTCTTGGATTTATGTGTTGTTGAATTTGTTACCTATTTAAATATGTGTTCCGACGCCAATGACAACAGCGTTGAAGAAAAACTAGTTTAGACTATAACGCTAAATTGTTTTCTTAAACAAGTTACGTTTATCTACCCATATAGACATAAGCATTCATAAAAAAATTAAGAGGTTATAATTTTTGACAATTAACATGAATGACAATCTGTCTGTGTCGTTCCATAGGATAGGTCGAGCCTGCTAGAAACGTGCTTTCGTACATTTTAGTATATTTTTGTAGTAGTAGTGTTTTATATTCAATTCAAGTTGGAAAATGAACGAAATAAATAGTAATATGAGTGTTAGTTATATTTTTTTCTTATTTACTTTTAGTTTCTTTAGAGATTAAAGTTTGATTTCTTGGAGTTTTTTTTTCATTTATTTCATTGCATGTTTGAGAAAAATATATACATACCTCGGCGTGTAAAGGGGTTACCAACCTCGTAAATATCCAGCCTCGCTACGCTCGGCCGTCTATATGTACTCGGACGGCTACCCTTTACTTCCCGGCCTCTGTAGTAAAGTACTATTATTTAAAAAAAATGGCGTATTTTGACAAGGTTCACGGTTCAAGGTTCAAAACAATATATATATATATATATAAATAGATGTTTTGCTGAACCGTAATTTTCCTGGACTACAAATTGCAATAACTTGTAAGAATCGATCACTGTGATAAATAAAATGGTTTGATTGTTTAAGATCCCCGAAGACAACCCGATGGCGATGGATCACATAATGGAATATATGCTAAATGGATCTAATTAAGTAGAACAAAGGTGGTAAATATGTAATTGAGATCAAAAATAATTTCAATTTATAATTCATTCATTTTATAATTCCAGTTTATAATGTCAAACTGATTATTATCAATATAATTATTTACAATATTTAACAACAATAATATCTGACAAACATGGTTTCATAATAAGCACCACATTAATAATCAGAGCCCGGAATTTACGCGGCAAAACAAAAGACTGTCGCAATCTGAGAAACATTTTTTATCGATATAGAGTATTATTATATTTAAAAAATGCCGATATATTTACATTATATTATAATCATTCACGACCGTTAATTTAAAATATGCAGAAGAAGTGCTAAGTTACCGCCTTACCGGATTGTTTTATATGAGTTAGTCCAGTTTTATAAATTTGCTCCCTTGACTTCGAGTGAAGTAGAACGTTCATTTAGTATACTTACATAAATTTATAGTGATAAACGAAACTGTCTACTCCTAGAGAACGTTGCGAAATTAATGATTATATTACTCCTATCACTATCACAAGCCAAAGTAGATTGGAAGAAGAAATTGCGTTTGTTTCTATACGTATAATTTTATACACACCTCATGCATATTTTTTATTAAATATTTTTATATTTGTTGGACCGCATTTTCTTCTATTACACAACTATCGATATCGATAAAAAATGTTTCTAACACTAGCTAGATTGCGACAGTCTTTTGTTTTGCTGCAAAAATTCCGGGTTCCATTAATAATATAATTGATACATAATCTTAATTTTACTTAAAGTGGAATTTGTTCGACATTTTATTACATAAAATTATTTACCTGAGATAATTACACATCTATTAACACCATTACATAAGTGCATAAGACATATACCTAACTATTAACGGAGCGATTTCATAAAATACATATAATAATATGAATAATTGAATATGGTCGTAATCTGTGGCCAAGTTAAGTTGTTCTAAGCTGAAAATACAAGTGAAAAACAAGATAAAACTTATTTCATTTTTAAATTATCAAAAACATATGTAAAGGAGGAGTTTGAAGACTTAAGTTACATTATATTACACTTAAGTAACATAATAGTATGTTTGTATAATAGATTGTTAGGTATGTCACTACAAGTTATGTTAAGGCACAGTAAGCCTCATTTTCACAGGTTTAATTTTTATGGTATACTCGTAAAAAGAGAAAATAGGTATTGTGTATTAATTTAATAAGAATGCAAATTGCCTTCATCCCAAAATTACGAAAAAATAAATGTAATATAAAATTGCTATGGCAGTATTGTATTATCCTAGTATGTATAATGTACCTACGTCAGGTCTAACATTGACCCCTTGAAAAAACGTTACCCCTCAAATTTCACTACTACAAATACCAGGCCTCGTAATTTAACATCATTGATCTCTTTGACTATACTATTATGTCAGTACCTACGTATTTGACTTTGGTACTTTAGACAAAATATGGCTAATTTAGATACATTCGCTATCCTTGAACTATTCCCAATGAACACTTGTCTATGGACTGATTCTGGTTTTCTCCACTAATCAAATTAACGGAGTCCCGCATGAAAAATATCCCTTTCAAATCCGGCCAATACGATCGTGCGGGTTGAAAATGAAGTATATTGACATATGTTTTTGATTTGACAATAAGTTTTAATCAGCTCGCACGATCTTATTGGCCGGGTTTGATAGGGCTATAGCTTTCAGAAGTTAGGTACTGTCTATGAAGAATCACATTTCGCAGCAGTTTTCCTGCACAGAAAAACAAGTCGACTGCGCGTATCTTTTGGTTCAACAAAAAATATATAATACGCAATATAAACTACTACTCGACTCGTGAGCGTTCCTGTCGTCGATATTATTTATATGGAATACATCTCATGATCTCTGTGGATGTGGATACGCGTAATGTAATGGTAATTTGATTTGTTCTAAGTGAGGAATAATTACTACGTTAACCTCACTTCGGCGTAACACGCGTCGCACACACGCACCGGCTTGGTGTTGCCAGCTAAAGCTACGGATTTGTCGCTGCACGCGCCGCAGAATATGTGGCCACACCGTCTGCAGTGGTGCTGACAATCAAAATAATAAACGTTTATTAGTTCGTATTTTGTACTCGGCAACTAGAAACTCATAAGCATTTATACTAAAGTTATATCGCGAGTATTAGATGCATATGCATAAGATTATGATACATATGTATGTAATTCATAAATAATTTGGCCTTGGTTTTTTTAGTGTAACATTAACTGTAAAAAGGCAAGGCCAATCTATTAGGTACTTAACAAATCAAACACTCTTAGGCCGGGTTTTATAAAGATCCGTTAGACCAAATGTCAGATCAAATTTCAGTAACTCAGTACATTTTTTGACATAACGAACCGACATAAGGTCTAACGGATCTTTATAAAACCGAGCCTTATTGTAACAACAGGTAATGGAGCAAGTTACTTTAATATATATTTATGTATATTTGTACCCCTTCCATTCTGAGCACTAGATATTGATTTCTTAATTTGAATATTTATAGGTAGTGGAAATTATAGTACTTATTTATTGAGATTGCCATATTATGTGTGATTGTTGTGTACGTATGCTGCACATTAGTTTAAACGCAGGTGATTTCTGACTATAGCTATCGAACGACAGTACGCAATGGTTTAAATAGCGCTTTAGTTCAGATAAATAAGAGACTGCTTACTTTTCGTCTCGCTATCGTGAATTCCTTGGCGCACGCCGTGCAGACGGTGGCGTCCTTGTCGCTGGTCCAATTCGGGGTGTCATCAGAGGCGGAGGCCACCAGAGCTTCCCTCTCGAGCAGTTCTGCCAGCTGTAGTTTGTTCTCGCTTAACGTAGCTCCAACTTCTTCCAGAGTTTTTTGCGCTTCACTGTATTGGGTCTTGAGTAGGTGCTGTTCTTCTTGTAACGAAAGATATTTCTGAAATGACGAAATAAACATTTAGGACAAGTGTGACGGGGTAAGTTAGCGACGAGACTTTGGTTGGGATTCGACAAGATTTTAGCATTTTCAGATGATCATGATCATAAAGAGACATTTCGGATTCCCGGTGAATGAAGATAAGCTTACCTGTCCAATAGATTTGAGAGATTCCACTTCTTGCGTTAACATTGATATTTTGTCCCGGTCGCGTATCATTGACTCCTATAATACCAAAAATTTGTAATGCATACATGTATTACATATTATTTTGCACTCGGGTCATATTAGTAGATCGTTCAGTGTACGTGGAAGAGCTCCACTATTAATTTCATGCTGGTTACTGGATTCTCCAAGCATAGATACAAACGAGGCGGGCGTTGGTTGATTGAACGATCCATAGCGAGTAGTTATAAAGCTATAATATCTTTAGTTCCACATTTAGCTTTGAACGTTCATACCTGATTCCCTAACGAGCACCCATGATATCTGATGAAATATGGAGCCCATAGAAACGTTTTATTTGGACTTTATGACTGGTTGATAAGTATTTTGGTCTATTTGCAGTCTGAAATCCAACAGCAATCGGACTACAGTTGAGTTATACTGTGACTAGCTACTGGATATGGAACTCGGCTAGGCCTGTACATGACCCAGTTTGAACCTGTATGAATTCTCCGCTTCGGTGTAGGATCGTATCGATATCGGGACGTAACATAAAACCTGTGGATATGCTCCCTCACAAGCGCAATTTTTCCTGTTTTATAGATAAACAAGTTTGATGACGAGTTTAAGTAACTATCCGAGTATCTGATTGTTCCTAACCACAACCTTATAGGTACCAGGAAGACATACCTGTAGCGAAGTCCTCCACTCGCGCTCTATCCTCAGGTCGCCCTCGGCGGTTACCGCCCTTGTTTCCGCGGTCGCAGCCTTCTGCCCCAGTGAGCGCGCGGTCTCTTCCAAACTCTTCCTAGCTGCACTGTCTTCCTTCAACCTGTGCGGTAACTATGGTAACCATTTCCAACGGACGTGTACGGCATACAACTACCATTGCACAAATATACGAGTAATATACTGGCCAGTGAGGCGATTTCCACGTACTTACACGTACAATAGGGATAAACATGATGTTTTTTTAGCAATATCATCGATAGCCTGCTCATTTTAATGATTGATGCCGTGTCGATGTAAGTAGACAAAAAGAATGATGAACTTATTGTTAAATTCAGAAAATGCAACAAAAATTACAATTTTGTTAAATAATATTTTATGTTGTAATATTTGTAATTAGTAACCCGATGAGTAGGGACCGTCACACACAAAGGCATGCAAACACAAAGGATTTGGTGACTTGGCAAACCTACACAATTAACATAAAAAAACAAGCAAGTTTAGTGGTTGTGTTGAATAAAATACGATATGCGACTGAATATGCTTTATTATAAATATAATTTTACATAGCTAGTATCTCGGAGTTACAAAACTATGAATAGGAATCTCAACTTTAATCACTGGATCCCAAAATTACATGATTAAGAATTTCAAGCACAATAATTTTGATGACATTATATTTATAAGTAATAATTGCTAATTATAATTGTATTTAATGTGTCAACCGAATGAGATCAAATCATCTCTACAATTAATCACTTGTCGATTTATTGAGGTACAACAATAATACTCTAAATAGTACTAGATATTTAGTTATACAAAATAATGTTGGTACCTATTCTACAAAATGTTTATAATGCCGCTATAATTTGTACATCTTAAATCAATCGAACAATTTTGTTCTTTTAGGTACAAAAACGAAACAAAATAATAATACATTATATTTATGTATAGCTCAATAGAGCTTTCAAATATCTTTCAACGAATTAATAGATTTAGCTCAACAGATCATATAATTATTAAAAATGAACAAACCTAATACAAATAACGTAATTAATGAAATATTACAACCAGAAGATCATAATCACAGCAACGAGAAGCTAAAGCAATAGCATGGCCTCCGTGACGATAAACCTTACAGTTCAATCGAATTTCATATTCCAAAAATATACTATCAATACATTGTTTCCGTAGTACACAGTTAATTGTGGGGGTTTGCCAATACCGAGCGGATAGAAACAGCCACCTACAGCGCTATTCGACCTCACGCAAGCTGTGCATTGCGGCACACCTATGTGCGATTTCCAATATTGATATGTCAAGCATTACATACATTAGTACAATGGATAGCGTAGTCTAGGCACTCTTATTGGCGGAAGTCCGCAGTCTGGCTGCGGACGCGGAACGACGCACATACAAAAGCATTTCTCCGATACTATCTGCAGGTCACTCCGTGCTCGTTATATTACATGGTTATGACCTCGCGGAATCGTTCAGTGTCTTCAGTCCGCTGGCAGACCGCGGCCTCCCGGAGGCAGGTCGCCTGATGCAGTCATATTAAAAAGTTTGGAACCTACTTCTCATCAAGCTGATGTATCGTGCTGCCCATTGATTCAGTCTTTGCTTCCAATTTGGCTATTAGCTCTGTTTTATGTTTCAAGGAACTTTCACATTCCTAAAACAAGGCCAATAAAATTTAGCTGAATTATAATGACATTAGGTTTATGGTGCGTCCAAAATTGTTAGTAGTTAGCGGAAATGTACAGTCTAAGCATGACATATCACGATTGTTTTGTGGCGTGGTTCTAAAAGTTGAACGTACTATCTTTTATAATTGTTAGTAAATAATTCATTATAGGAATTATACTGTCAGTACACATAGCCTTAAGGATGTTTTGATTAGGAAATACCACCTTAATGGGACAGTAACAATTTACAACGGGCTCAGCAAATCTAGAACGATAGTTTGTACAATTAAATGTACAGATCATTTTATATTCTTGTATAAGTAAGGCTTATTCTCTTATTTGGGTAACAGATTTATCTTTGCTGGTACCCCGTCGGAACGGTGGTATTTCCTGGAGATTTAATTTTTTATTCGGCGGGCCTTCATCCTTGGACTTGGAGCTCTTTTGACCACAGTTGGCAGTTTTGAGTTTCTCTAACTTGTCCCCTAGATTGTTTTCGTTAGTGGTGGGAGACCTGAGAGCTTTGACCAAGTCGTGGTCGGATCCTAGGAAATGGTTATATTTCTCAATGTTGGTCAGTATTTTGCCAATTTGCTCGGCCTTCTCTTGCAGCCTGGACACCATTTCACCCTTCTGTGTCAATTCCATCTCGCATTCCTTCCGTACGACAAGCGCGGCATAGATAAATACACCAAATTAGTATAGGGTGAGTATATAGTATAAATGGTAATTACTCTATATATAAAATACGTTATAGTTGTAATTCTAATATGTCTAATACATACAATGATACATACATAGGTATTATACAGTAGAAGGTAAAGAGCTAATCAAAGAGATACTTGTTTTCAATTACGAAAACAAAGATGATATCAAACGTTTAATCTAATGTAGAAACTATTAGTTAATAAGCTAAAGAGAACGCATGGGTGGGAGACATGCATCTTTGCACCCACGCTCAATGAACGGCCTTCGCGAGCGTCGTTTTTCTTATCTATTGTTAAAAAACTGTGCGAACGAAATCTGTATAGCACTCGAGATTCTAACATAATGAGGAGAGAGCTAAGGTAGACGCCAATTTAGAGGTCAGAGTCAAGTAACGGTAAAGGTGATTTGCTTGTTATTGGTTTCTATAGTGATCGACAAATTTTAATGATAATGTATAATGTAGAATCTCTACGTTGTTTAGTTTATTAGACGAAGTTAATGATCCTTAATTAGGCACATGCATTGGATTCCGCAACGTTAAACATATAAATGTGGCTTACCTGTAATTTTTTGTACATTTCCAAATTAATTAATTTGATATCATCCAGCTGTCGTCTAAGTGATATAATTGTGTCTTGTTTATCATGTATGTCTTTTTCCAATAATTTCATGGCTACCTCCATCTCAGCTTTCAGTGAAATCTGAAACAGATTATAGTACATTTAGTTTATTTGACGTAGATATTTAGATAACTAAAATTTCTGCTGCATATTGGGTGTTTTGAAATGCTAAACTATTGCTAAATAGAGAAAATATATACTTGTAAGTCCAGTTCTCTCTGCAACTCAACATTTTTCTTCCTCTCTTCCTCCAATACCCGACCTAATTCGCTATCTTTTTCATTCTTAGCCTTATCAGACGTGATACTCTTGACGCTGCGCTTTTCCTGAAACATAACGTGAATCATTACCTATTCTTTATTATTGTAGATACTGATATTATTAGTTCTTAAATATTTATTTGCTTTGATTACAGAAAGAGCATTACTTAGTAAATTAGTTATATCGGTTTACTATTGTAGTATTGTAAGTAAGTAACACTTATTGCAACATGCTTAGTGACGTAATGACATCATCAACTTATTTGTTTACAAATTGACTGAGTTATGATTGAAGCATCAGTAGGTATCTATGTCAGACGAAATTTCGTAATCCTTACCTCCTCATCCGACTGCAACTCTGTCACTTTCATCCTACTATCTTTAGTGATGTCTTGACCTGAACAAAAAGAACACACGTGTTAAAGCGCGGCACATAAATAAACACACTTCAAATAAATCAAAAAAGGTTAAAACCGGGGACAAAATTAGTCTATTCTATTTATAACTCACTAGACCTCGTCCAAAACGTCGGCCTTGGTTGATTTTTTGCAGTAGTATTTCCCATTTAATGTAAGCGATAGAGCATAACGGTCCGAGCGCGAATTGACGGACATCAAAACACGTGCGACAAGTTCTGCATGCTAATGCCGACTAAACAGCGCACGGTGATTCCGCCGTAGGCCATAACTCGAACTAAGTCATTAGCATATTATGCCCTATCAGGTAACTAAAATTATTAACTAATAGATAGACTACTCAATAGTATAAATATTACAGGAATAGATTACAATTATCATTTACTTTTGTGCAACGAAAGTGAACGTATCTCCACCCTAATCAGTAGTACGTTTGCATCGCCGCAACGTAATCACTTTGTTATTGTCTGTTATTATTATTTACCGCGAGTGTCCACGTGGTGATATCATGGAAATACAAGAAGAAGGTATGTACTATTATTTGATTTATTTTATATTGTGCATATATATTTGTTTGTATTTTATACGAATTTTATACTAGAGGTCTATCGTTCCGTTATTTTTTTCTTAAGTATGATTTTCATTGAGAGATATACTTTGAGGAAACCCTAAGCCACGTATGAAATATACGTCATTTAATAGAGTGAAATGTCCTTAATAAGGGCTGTAACTTTCAACTGCCTCTGGCTGCCTCTTCTTAGGTAAAGGGGGTGTTCAAGTAGAGGAGGGCGTACCTAAAAAAAATACGAAGTTTTATAAAATTGTTTCTCTTTTTGTTTTAGGTACTTTTTGGAGGTGTTCTATATTGAGGCGTAATATTTTTGATATTTGGCACTCAAAACAAGGAACTGGCGTAGAAAAATGTCAACATGTCCTAAGTGTGTTGACCAATACATCACCTTTAGCGGATGACATAGAAAATATCGACTTAAAAGTGTTAAGTGATAAAATAACGAGTTTATGTAAACGTTTATCTAGTTATTGGTTAAAAACAAATAGAACAAAGTCTAAACTAATAGAAAAATATAGAGATTGGCTTAGTGAAGTAGAATATGTTGATGTGAAACGAAATATTGAGCCGAGTGTTTTACCTTCCACTTCGTGTGGAGGTCGTCCAAAAAAGGACTTTAATGATTGTAGTAATCGTACAAAAAGGAGACGACTCGACTGGCTGAATTAGGTTGCTTATACTTCAGTGCATTAATTCGGGATATAACATTGATCAGACCAAATTCAGAGAATTTACTTTAGAAACAGCTCGGCAGTTAGTTGCAGAGTATCCATGGTATTACATGCCTGCTTCCGTCCACAAAATTTTAATTCACGGTGCTAGTATTATAGATCATGGTCTTCTGTCAATAGGGAAGCTGTCTGAAGAAGCAGCTGAAGCGTGTAACAAATACTACAAAGAATTTAGACGAAATCATACCCGAAAAATGAGCCGCGTTTTGACCAATACCGATTTAATTAATCGGCTTTTTCTTCATTCAGATCCCCTATTATCTGCTTTGAGAAAGTTGCCCGTTAAAAAAAAAAGTATTTTACCTAAATCTGTGTCAGATTTATTATGTGTAATAGAAAAATATAGTGTTAATAGCAAGTCATTTAAGTTAGTATTAACTATGGCTAATAATTGTAATGTTCTTATATGTAAGTATTTTTGGAATACATACTGTTATTATACATTGTATATTGTTTTATTATTAGTTGTCATAGTATAAACCTTACTTTCTTTAGTTTTAAAGTAAACGTCGAAATCGAAAATTGTTACAAGTACAGAAAATATTTTTTGTACATACATCATCATATATGTTCGTTATTTATGTTTAAAATAGCTGTTTTTACCCCATTTCCTACTTTAGTAGCAATATTTGATAGTTTAAAATTGAACAAATTGCTTATTTTGGAACCGAGGTAGTTATGGCCGCCCTTGTATGGGAGCGGAATCACTGTGCAGCGTGAGTCATGGGAGGTAAGACTGCAAGGTGTCTTATCTACTGTCCTCTATTCTGTTTATTGTTATTCGCATCGCGAATTTGATAGATGCGAACACGTTTCGTTTAATTAAAGGGTTCACGTCCGATGTGAGAGTCTACGATCACACCTATAATATTTAATATAAAAAAGAACCATCAACACAAGGCAGTGTATACTTGTATAGTCAAGTTGGAAGTAAGCAACCAAGTGCAAGATACAATTACAATAACTAATAATTGTTCTGTGATTAAGACCATTAGGGGCCATCCATAAAATACATCACACGTTAAGGGGTGGGAGTGGGTCGGCTAAGTGGACCTTGTCTCACAAGGGGTGGTAGGAGGAGGAAGTTTCGTGACGTCACTTTTCAAATCCAATACATTTGGCTGTTAAAATGCCGAATCGGAAATATTAACAAAAAACTTAAACAATTTTCAACTCTATCTGTATCGGCATAGGTTTAAATTATTTTGTTGCCGATAATCTATTGTCTTGTTAATTTATTTCAAAAATGTTTGATTTGATATAGATTATTTATATTAAAAAAACAAATAAATGGGGGGACAAACAAATTCGGAACTGCTGTAAAATTGCAAAATATGTGACGTCACTCTAGGGACGGGAGGGTGTTACAAATGTGACAAGGTTGGGGGAGGGGTCAAAAAATCACGAAATTAGTGTGACGTACTCTATAGATGACCCGTCAATAGTAAGAGTAACCTGGAAAAACCTATTTCCTCGTCATCAACTTGGATTTCGTCATTAGTGCAGTGACGCATATTTTAAGCAAGTGGTGAACTGAAGACATCAAATCGACATTAAAATCTATGTTGTTTTATAACACTTCTACTTAAGTAAAAGAGTACCTAGGTAACCTAATTTTATTTTGGGTTATGTATGTACAGTATTAGGTGTTCGTATGTCACGAATTCACGCATCGGATTTGGTCACAACAAGAAGTCTCCATATAGTTTCGGTGCATCCAAACCACGTATGTTTCATTACGAGTACTATATTATGTGTGTGCCTGGTGTATTTGAAGGACAGTTTTAATTTACATAATTATCATCACAGTCAGAATACAAGGCACACCAGCTAGTTATAATAAAGATGATTATTTATTTTAGGACTTACCCAATGCATGTTTTAGCTGATTATTTTCCTCGACCAATGTAATCATCGTGTTTTTGGCAATTGCCAAATCTTCCTTCATTAAGGCGTTCGTTGTTGTTAGACTTTCAACTTTGGCTTGAAGATTTGCCACTGTTGCGCTAAAAATGTGTTATTTAATTATTAACAATGAATGTGCTAAATAACACAGAGTAATGGTTTTTTTTCGATGACCAATGAAAGGTAGGTAACCGACATACATAAATAAATAACTTGGACGTTCGATTCTTCTAGTCAGGAGGAGGAACTAACGAGTATTTTTCAGTTGTTGATTGAAATGATGACGCTCAAATAAAAAAATACTCAGAAAAGGATACTTAATGTAAAATATAATAATATTATACAAGAATTATTTTATTATAATATTTTATTTTATGGTCACATAAAATTAAAATGTTATAAACCTTACGGAAACAGAATCTTTGTTTGCCATCAGACCTCTATTCTGGTAAATGTCTATTCAGCGTGTCCGATTTCATGTATATAAATTCGTTGTTCTAATGTAGCATATCGGTGCAGTTAGTTACACGAACATATTTCGTGTAGTTATTAGGTACTAATTAATGGTTTTACCATTTATTGCCGGTAACTCCATGGCAATTCTCACTAGCCCCTTCTTTCTTATAAAAAAAACCGACCAAGTGCGTGTCGGACCACGCACAATGAAGGGTTCTGTACCAACACCTACTAGTCCACATTTAAAATCCAAACAACTATTATCCAATACATTGAATCTCTCGAACTCACGGCACAAAAATCGTTGAAAGTATTTACTACTGCACACCACCTCAATTTTTTTCAGAATTTTAAACTTTATAGTTTGGTAATTAGAGGGGGGGGGGGGGGGGGCACACTTTCTATGACTTTCACAGCTAATATCTCACTAACGGTTGACTTAAATGGACAAGTTTTTAGAAATCTCCATATCATTTTTAAAGGCCTATCCATCGATATGTGTGCATTGAAATTTTTTTTTCATCCACCGGTTACATTTTTTTTATACAACGCCGGTGGCAAACAAGCTGACGGTCCACCTGATGGTAAGCGGCCACCGCAGCCTATAGACGCCCGCAACTCCAAAGGAGTCACGTACGCGTTGCCGACCCTTTATGAAATTTGAGAATTCACTGTTGACAGCAGAAGGGACAAATTAGGTCCCTCGCTCTCAACACAATGCATCCTCGGGAGCTCTGGCAAACTTGCTCACCTCCAGGAACACAACACTACATACTTGTATAGTAGATAATGTTATTATGGCTGTGGTCTTCTCCAAGGTGGAGGTACTTCCCCAGTTGGGCTGCTCCAAATTCGAGCAAGATGACATTTTGCTGTGCCCTACCTCTCTTATTACATGTATGGAGTGCCCCCCTTATTTCATATTTTTTTGTAATTTCACATCACTTTTATGTAGCGGTTCATAGAATACACCTTCTTACCAAATTTCATAATTGTAGTGCTTATAGTCACCGAGTAAATCGGCTGTGACATACGGACGGATGGACGGGCAGACATGACGAATCTATAAAGGTTCCGTTTTTGCCATTTTGGCTACGGAACCCTAAAAAGCGATAAAGGATGTTGGATGCAACCATATAGTGATTAATAATGACTTAGCAAATACAATCGTTCCAAACTATCCATTCAAGTAAAATAATAACATCATAAGAAAAACTACTCACTTGAGGTGTCGATTCAACTCTTCGATGTAGTTCTTTTGGTCGAGCATAGTGTTGATGTGGCGCTGCTTTGGCTCCGTGTTTGCGTTGTTTCCATTGCTGGCTAGATCGTTAGAGGAATTACTGCCTCGAAGGTAGAGTGAGAAATCTATCACGCCTTGCTGGCTGTCCAAGTCTTCCTCCTAAAGTAAAATAGGTACTTTCATTTAATAGACTTTTTATCTTAAATCGTAATATGTCTAGCCAGTTGATATTTTCACAGGATATTGGCCATTTAAACGATAGTACACACACATATATCTTGTTCTTATTTCCGTAATTGATACAGTTTCGTAAAAACGGTAATACTTATGTATGTATAATATAAGTTTACTAAAGTGATGATAGTTTAAATGGTTTTCATAATTTGAAGAACATGGTCTGTAAATTTAAATAATTTAAACGTATACATATAAGCTACAGACACTGCTATTGTTCCATAACAAGTAGAAAGTACTTTCAAACCATGACACACTGTTTTTGATCAGCCAGTCGCAACTCGCATAGTTGCATGTAACCCGCTAGCGACCAAGTGCTACACACATGTTGCATGTTGTGAATACGGCTTCGTCGTTGAGATGCTCGTGCTGCTCGGAGTACTCGATCGTGTCCTTGCGGTGCTTCGCATGTAGTCCGCCAGTCGCTTATGCATCACTAGACGCGCCAGTCGTCTAAATAAACATAAGCGCCCAAGTACCTAACTTGACACAAAGATTGCAGTTGACGACCCTGAGGCCGAGCAGCAGGCCGGTGATGATGACGGTCTCGTCGTTGAGCATGAGCGCGTGCGGCTCGAAGTAGTCCTCGAGCGTGTCCTCGCGGTGCTCGAGCAGCAGTAGCATGTAGTCCGCCAGTCGGTCCCGCATCAGCGCTAGACGCAGTTTGACTCCTTAATAAACGCAATACCTTAGCGGCCTCGTACCTTGACACACAAGTTGCAGTCAACTACGTTGAGGCCGACGAGCAGGCCGGTGATGATGACGGCCTCGTCGTTGAGCATGAGCGCGTGCGGCTCGAAGTACTCCTCGAGCGTGTCCTCGCGGTGCTCGAGCAGCAGTCGCATGTAGTCTGCCAGTCGCTTCTGCATCAGCGCTAGACGCAGCCAAGCGCGCGCGCGACCCATTGCAGTTCTAATAATAAACGTAACTTTTATTGGATGTGTGGACAATAATTATTTGTGAGGTCTTAACCTCAATGCGAGTGTCACGCAAGTGGCAATCGAATTTCGAAGATGCCATCAAAAAGTCTGTTAAGAAATCTTGACTTTAATTAAACTCCTAAGTATTCAGATAGGTACTTTTATTTTCTTTGGATTGTAAGCAAATAGAACATAAGTGTAATTATGACTATTTTACAATACTTACATTATAAATTTTTAGACTAACATTCCTGTTCATTATTAAAGCAGTTATAATATTAATTGTTATGTTATTATTGTAAGAATATGGTTATTATTGCAAGAAATAACTTACTTGACGGTTGGAAGATCCCGAACACTGGCTGTAATATCAGCGGCTTCAGGCGAGTATTTTTCAACCATTTGAAGAATATCCCATAGCTCCTTTTTAGGACCAAGAAGCCCCTGCAAATGTTGTTTAAATTAAACAACAATCGATCTGCTATTTGATAAATATGGATAGCGAAAAATGGTTAAAAACCATTTATCTAGTTTTCTACCACAATAATCTTATTACTAACAAATTATTTCGTACAAACAAATACGCCATTGAAAAATATACTGCTTACTTTTACCTATAAAATAGATACATTTTGAATTTTGCCTTAAGTAGCATTTCATGTAATTAAACTCCAAATTATTGCACTATACTATATATTCTATCAAGGTTAATACATATTCAGAGTTACGTATTATAAAGTCGTATATTGAACTTTACCTTTTTCGGTTTAAGTCCATGTCGCATAACATGCTCGAGGACGATGAAGAAGTGATGCAGCGGGAGGTGGTCGCTGTCCAACATCCGTCCATAGCGGAGCGACTGCTCAATCAGCTCCTTAACGATCAACTTGGAGATGTTCACCAGGTTACTGCGCTCAATCACTACGGGGTCACGTGCTACAATGAAAACATTCTGTGTAACAGTTGAATAACACAGTCGTAATTAGACGTAGACCGAATGAGTCATGTTACCCATCAAAGAATGCATAGGATCATCGGGAGAGGTGATAACTCCTGGCTCTGCGGGCCGTATATAAGAATCCTGCAATTCCATGTCCTGTAACTCCTTTAAACAGAGCCACTCCCCGTCAACGGAAACGCGGAAGTTGCAGAGATAGATGGTATCCTGCGCGCCGGCCATGTCGGCGTCCGGGTTGCCGTCGCCCTGGTTGATGTTGGAAGGGACGCCCAGCTCAGGCAGGGGGTGCCCGTGGACCGCGGTCAGCGAACGCATAATAAAGCAAAAAATAAACTTTCAAGCGAAACAACGAACACGCGAGCGTGAATCTTGAATCACTCCGTAGGATACATTGCACTACACCCGGTAATGTTCTCAATCTTCCGAAATGCTACTTTATATCAAGAGCTAATATTATTTGCAAAAACTGCAATTTGCGTCTTACTTCTCACGTTGTCGAATAATTTTGGTAGCAAATTGGGAACAAACAATATTGATTTTTCATTGGAGTACTACCTCCAACATACGAGGGGAAAAAATCAATACCTGTCCCTTGTGCTGCCATCTGTGGGGAGAGCAGAACTATGCGTTGTATATGGTAAGTGTCAAATGCTTCTATTCGTTTCACATTTGGATGAAACAGTTCTTTTATATTTGTATAGATGTAGTTTAACATAATTACAACATAAATTTACCATGCACTTATAAAATCAAAAAGTTAGTCTTCACGTTATGCTCCATATTCTTTTTTACATTTTATTACTATTATCGTCATCTTGACATTACTGAGAAATTCTACACCACTCCATATTATAATTTATATAAAAGTTCATAAATTAAAATAAATAATACATAATAAAGGGTTTGAGGCCAAATTGATGATAGTCACTGGTACCATCTGTATCTCTAACTGATAACCTGCATAGATTTATAGAAACCGTCCAAGAGCGACTTGGACTCGCGCACGAAGGGTTCCGTACCATTATCTATAAAAATGGCAACAAAATCACGTTTGTTGTATGGGAGCCCCTTAAATATTTATTTTATTGTTTTCTAGTATTTGCTGTTATAGCAGCAACAAAAATACACCATCTGTGAAAATTTCAACTGTAAAATTACCACGGTTCACGAGATACAGCCTGGTGACAGACTGACGGACAGTGAAGTCTTAGTAATAGGGTCCCGTTTTACCCTTTGGGTATAGAACCCTTATATTGAATATAATACTTGAGTTCCATGCTACTAGTGTATTGACTATTCTATGTACCTATATAAAAGTAGTCCTGGCTGACTGACTCATCAACGCACAGCCGAAACTACAAACGCTAGAGAGTTTATTTTTACACAGCCGGTTACATTTATAACGTAGGCTAGGGATAAGAAAGTATTTTTCGAAATTCATCCCCTAAGGGGGTAAAACAAGGGATGCAAGGTTGTATGGGAAACGTAATTTTTTTGGACTTAGAAACATGAAATTTTGTATATAGACTATCTGTTTAAATATAATAAAAATAAATTCAGCGATTTTATAAATTCATCCCCTAAAGGGGTGAAAAGGGGGTTCAAAATTTGTACGGGGAGCAAATTTTTTGAAGCTAGAGATTTGAAACTTCGTAAATAGACTATGTTTAAATACAACAAAACGCATTTCAGACTTTTTTGAAATTGCTCCTCTAAAGGGGTGAAAAGGGGGTTCCAAGTTTGTACGGAGAGCAAATCTTTTTTGTAGTGAGAAATTTAAAACTTCGTATATAGACTCTCTGTTTAAATACAATAAAACACCTTTCAGGGTGTTATGAAATTGCTCCCCTAAAGGTTGAAAAGGGGGTTCCAAGTTTGTACGGGGAGCAAATCTGTTTGAAGTGCGAGATTTAAAACTTCGTATACAGACTCTCTGTTTAAATACAACAAAACATGTTTCAGCGTTTTTCTAAATTGTTACCCTAATAGGGTAAAAAGGAATACCATGTTATTGCGGGGATCAAATCTTTACTTTTTAGTAAAAATCGATATAGGTGTCATCTTCGAGGTTCCTCGGGGTGCCGATTACGAAAATAACATGCATTTGCAAATCCAAGATGGCGGACAATTATTTTTCTTAAAAATCGATATGGGTGTCATCTTCGAGGTTCCTCGGGGTGCAGATTACGAAAATGTCATCCATTTTAAAATTCAGGATGGCGGACATTTATTTTTCTTAAAAATCGATATGGGTGTCATTTTTGTGGTTCCTCGGGGTGCCGATTACGAAAATGACATCCATTTTCAAATCCAAGATGACATTTTTATTTTGAGTAATTTTTAACAAAAGATTAACAGACGACTGACAGAAACAAATAAACCTCATTTGTATCTTTGTTACCATCTAAAATCTACGCGGACGAAGTCGCGGGCGGCCGCTAGTAGCTTATATATTCTCTAGCACAAGCGAGTGATGCAATTCCAATCTAATTTGAATATGTTAGTAGCATGTTCCTTACCCCAATATTTAGTTTGTATGCTTACTGTTATTAAAATTAAATCTTAAGAAAATCTCGAAAAGTAACCTAACATTTAGTCAATGAGTGTTATTAGGATGTTCTTAAAAACAATATTTATATTTTTCAACTTTATTCTGGTTATATGAGGTGGGTGGGTTTTGTAATAGATATATTTATTTTCAAATGACAATGTTATTAGCTAAAATGGATAATTTAATTTATTTTATCAGTTTCTTGTATCTGGATTAGAAAGCAAGAAAAATTGGTGATAATAACTATAATACGCATGTAGTCCTAGTCCAAGCCTGAGAAAGTACTTCCAACATACTGAATAGCGATAATAACCTGATACTTGATATTTAGGTATGGACGATCATTGATGATATCGTCGCATAGATTAACGATCTAAGTATAACCTCCTAAAATTTCACATAGGTTAGTAAGTGGAACAAAAGGACGATGTGCTTAAAATGAAATTATTTTATTTAGATAGGTGAACAAGATCATTATTAATTGAACAACTCCAATACGCATATCTACTAACTAATACAATTCTAATCTAACCTCAAGACATACCAAAGTATATTTTATGGTTCTTTCGTGCATTAAATGCCTGCAATTTATTTTGTTAATAAGTGCATCTTTACTTTCACGCCATCTATCTTTTCAAAATTTTACTATTGAGAGATTATGCTCGCTGAGTGTTATATCAAAAAATCAAACTCAAAATCAAACATGCAAATAGGCCACAAGGGCACTTTTACATGTCACCATATTAATTTACAATTTAAGAAAGTCTGACTACAAGAATACATTTTTCATGTCAGAATCATCGATTTAAAATACCCTAGATGCACTATCCGCCTGTCAAAAGCGTCCGCGCTCAAGAGTGCTTAAATGCCTTTTAAGCACTCTTGCGCTCAGAGTCGCGCGCTAGCCATCGGCGAGTCAACATGCCCAAGTGCTCCGTAAAAAAATGCAAAAAGAACACGTTAACGACGTTAAAAAAGGATGGAATTTCGTATTTTCGGTGAGTATTTATTTAAAGTTTCATTATTTAATTGATCTGTACTTATATTAAGCTTTAACGCGCTTATAACAATTATTTTATCAAAATATCAGACACACGACCAGCTATGCTACTGTCTCTTTCCCTCACGTTGAGTGAGTCGTATATCGAAACGAAACGGGAGACCTATGAATCGGACTATAGTAAAATTTCGAAGGAATGGAGTCGCAGACTGACTAATTTTTTTATGAAAGTTTACAAGTATTGTTTGTTATTAGCACACACCTATGGAGTGTGTATGTAGATATGTAAGTTGGTAAAAACTATAAATTAAAATATTAGCGTTTCTCTAAAAGAAAGTGAATAAAAAGTATTAAATGATTTATGACTATTTGTAGAAAGATATGTTCTAGTAACGTGAGGGGTATGTTACCTATATATAATTTCAAAATGTAAAATAAAGATTTCAAAGCTTGAGACACTATCATGTATACAAGTTACTCTGATTCAGTCTAATTTATGTAAATTAAACCTTGTTTTTAAAAATAATGTGTTACGGGTAATAATATTCTATTTCTTCTTTCAAGTATAACTTATTCGATTAACTGCTTTAGATTTAGGACTGCTTTAATTTAATGGTAACATAACATGAAATTACAGTAGAACCATTTAAAGTGGCTTTGTCATAGTCGCTTGAGTATCTTGATCGAAATATCTTAGCGCCACACACAAACACTTTTGGATGGTCCCATCCATGGTCTTCGTCATCAGCTTCTGTTCTCCAAATGCTACTTTCTGAATGCAAATGCTCGATTTGTTACCGAAAAACTAAAATCGCTATATGTTTCCCCTGATTTTTTGAGGATTTCCCTCAATTCCTCATGGATACCATCATCAGAACTAGTTTGCGGCAACAACGGGACCAACATGCTTCAAACATATGATTCCAAACAAAGAAAGAATTTTCCGAATCGGTTCATAAACTACGGAGTTCTAAAGTAACACTCATTAAAATAATAAAAAATAAAAAACAACACAACATAATAAATCGATTTATCATTACTATTTATAATAAATCGACGTTAACATCTGACGTCGTATGCTTGTTTACCACCTACCTATTTTAAACAAATCATTTTCGACTCCACGGTACACGATACCGACTCTGTTCCAATGTATGTCCAATGTTGCCAACACAATCAGTGGAAAATGTGCGTGAACAAAATTGAAATGCTGTAATCGCCAAACGCTCTCATTTAAAATAAAACGTTACGCTGGTGACATAAGGCTCACTATTGAAAAAAAATAAATTGATCCCAATTGACTTACGCTCGTTTAGCGTGTATCTAACACGCACACACTCACAATGTCGGCTCAGCCGGCTTGGACACTTTTTCGTCTTGAATTTGTAGGTGATAGTGTATCTAGGGTATTTTAAATCGATGGTCAGAATATTAATTCAAGACAAACAGTTCAAGAAAGAATAATAATTACGAGATTACAAATATAACAAAATTAATGTCATACCGACAGTGAAAATAAACTTGCAATATTATCTACTGAAATGAAATGAAATGAAATTATTTATTCTTCAATTTAGGCATAGTCCATGCACCTATGAATGTCAAAAAACTACCACCGGTTCATTAAATAAACCTCTGCCTCGAGAAGAACCGGCGTAAGAAACTCGGCGAGGTGTCATTTTTTCAAAACAATATACAATGAATATAAAATAACAGTATCATAATAATAATAATCAAGAGACTCTCGCTAGATGGCTGGGTCAAGGGTCAGATACAGAAGGCGGTACTCCTGGGGCGCTACCGCGAACAGCAAACGAAGTTTTCGCTCTCTATCGCACTTGCACATTCGGACGTAAGTGAGACAGAGAGGGAAAACTTCGTTTGTGGTTCGCGGTAGCACTACTGGACACGGCGCGAATAGTCAGGAGGTTCCTCTCTCTGTCGCCCTAACCACCGGTAGCTTAGGCCCCGCCTCGCTGCCGGCGGCACACTAGGTTAGGATTTTATAATATTTTTGTGTTTTGTAAGTGTATTATTATATTTTACTTTTTATAAAAATATTGTAAAACCTAACCTAAGACCAGAAATAAATAAAGAGATAATAATAATAATTCATAATCATAATAATAATAATTCTGTGGTATTTTGAGATAAGTGTTTGTTTTACGACAGATTTAAATTTAAAATCCGCAAGTTCAGTAATGTGTCTTGGAATTTTATTGTAGAATTTTATACAATTTGCCAAGAACGACTTTTTCGCCTTTACTAGTCTGTAAAAAGTTATTTTGAGTTTCCCAGTGTTTCTGGTAGTTATTAACTTCTCAGTGTTCGTTGGGAAATTATATAAATTCTTCCTAACATACATAATTATTTCAAATACGTACAGAGACGGCAGGATTAGGATATCTATTTCCTTAAATATTTCTCTCAATGGTTCACGCGACCCCAAGTTATAAATTGCTCGTATTACGAATATTACAACACCAGTAAAGTTAGAGAGGTCTCAGTCTGATTAAACAAAGAGTATAATGAATTAAACAAAGAGTATAGCAAAATTTTGTGTAGCAAAATTTTTGTATTTCACTACTTTTAAGGAATAAAGAGGCTTTTTATTATTTTATTTATAATGAATTCATATAATATCCCAGAAATACATCTCTGTTATTATGTACATGTACATGGTCTCTGAGCGTCCAAATACAATTAATAGTTTATTTATTTATTGCTATAAAAACCACAGCACGATTTACAGCGTTTTTAGAAAAGGTTACATCTTAATTTTTCATTGGCCAATTACGGATTCACATTTTGTTTGCTAAATAATTACAAAGAAAACCAATCATTACGGTCAGACGTATTCCGACTTGAAAAACAGAAATTAAAGTTAGTGAAATGATATCCAGTAACAATGTTAAGAGCTAATAATAGGACTTTATAATTTTGGAAAAACTAAGCCAAGTGATAGACATATTTGAAGAGTAGAGTGTAGTTACTATTCTAACATCCTTAGAGATGTACACGGTCTCAGGGCGTCAAAATTAAGACTAATATAATATTGTTAGAGATGTATATGGTCTCTAAGAGTCACTGATAATAAAAACGAATCCAGAACAGGATGATGTCTCTCGTCAATCCCCTATAAAAAGACACTAGTATTAATGTAGTCACTATGTCCTTGCAAGCATGAACAGACCGGACTCCACAAACAGCACCTGATCACGAGTATGACGCGTATCTCAGTCATCGCCTCCCTCGACCATCTGTTAGGGAAGGTGGCGACCAGATCGACAACGCCCATAGTAGGAAAAGCCCTTTAAGCGAGCATGACATATTCAAGCTGGCGGACATTGATGATAACAAAGATTAAGGCGACTGTTAGGTGAGAAATAACATCGTATTACAATGCATTGTTTTGTGATCCTGGTGGTGAGTTAAAAAGTGAGGGACCTGCATATGTCTATAGCTGTCAACACAATAAATCCTAAAGTAAAACAGAGTCAGTCATGCATTTGTAACTCTTCTGCGGGAGTCACAAACATATCAGTGAAAGAGTAGGATATTTACAGTAATAATTCCAAAAGTTGTTTGGTGGTGGTGGGTGATGATAACAAATGCTATTTAATAATGCTTATTACCTAGACCAAAGATATTTTTATACAAATCATCACCATTGTAGATTTTTTCCAGTTAAGTTCTAGAGGAGTCTGGGCCCTGCACTGGCATCTAATCAAATGAATACCTTCACTTGTGCTAGTGTAAAACCAAATTTGCACAACCAATATTTAAACTATACTCACTAATTTTACAAAACAATTGCTATTTGAATCTCGAATCTGACACGGCAGGATAGACCTTGTTGGGATTAGACCAGTTTTCTCACAATGTTATCTGCCGCCAAAAAGTTAATACAGAATAATACTTCGTATTATACAAATATGCAAAATAAGTTGATGACAATCATGTCTAGTAAATAATGTGTTATACAAATGGCATGCATAAAAAATATTTTGCATGCCATTTGTATAACACATTAGTATAATATAGCAGTAGTATAATATTATGCCAAAAACATTATTTACTAAAAACATACTGCTAATTAATATCAATTATTGTTGTACGAACAAGTGGGCTTCTATGCATATGTGATAAAAATACATTTTGATAGTGAAGTATTATAAATAATGTACAAAGAACAACCAACATACTGTTCTCTTATCACTGTTAATTAAAAGAAGCTAATTTCGCAGATGTTTTACTTTTTAACGTCAAAATGTAGGTTATTTAAAATATGTAGTAAACATGCAGAGTGACTTACAGATTGAACTGGAAAAGTAAGCAGATCTCTCGGGTCTGGATACAAGTAAGTCCGGCCATTTGTCGTCTTTTGCAGATGTTACAGATGGTGATCTTTCAAATGACTGAACTTTAAACGACGCCGTCGATGTAGCAGAAGACAATTCTGATTTTTGATCTTTGGAGGAGGCCATAATTAGACTTTAGGCTTAGAAAACATTTCGGAGATGAAAATGTAAATTCATAACAAAAAGTTTATTTTTACGTTAGCTCTTCCATTATAAAACGTTTCGTTCTTGTATCACCATTTCGATTGAGATATTGAGAAGCAAGGGTTATTTTTATTTGTATTTTTATTTCTTGTTTGCAGCTTTATATGAATAACTACGTAAATAAAGTAAAGTAAAAAATACCGCGAATTGTAAGGTTGTAGTATTAATTTTATGTTTGTTATTATATGTATTCCTATAAAAACTAATAAAATGTATTTATTTACAAGTGGTAATAATAGTTAATTAACAATAACGGAAATAATGTTAAACTATTTGTGATTATTTTCAATCGAATAAAGCTACTACGTAGATCAGAGCGTGTCATAAGCGTAGAAATTGACAAAATGCTACGTGTCAGTAATCGATGACAGGTGACATTTAGTGAGGCTATCGGATCCGATACCGATAAAAAATGTATGGGAATTTGACCGATACCGGATCGGATAGTGTGAACACTAAGCGGTATTCCACGTTGTTTTATCGGTGTCGGATCCTACATCGACATCATATCGGATAGTAGGAACAGGCCCTAAAGCATTCTACACACCTAAAAATTTGTCACAACAACTACCTTGAAATAAAATAAATTGAATGATTCTTGCCTCTTTCCATCTTATATCTGCGTCACTTAACACAAAATGTTTAACGTGTAAAATGCCCATTACGTAGGTTGTTGGATCCAGGGGCGCTACCGCGACAGCAAACGAAGTTTTCCCTCTCTGTCGCACTTACGTCCGAACGTGCAAGTGCGACAGAGAGCGAAAACTTCGTTTGCTGTCGCGATAGCGCCCCAGTTCCTTGGGCATTGCCTGTGTTTTATATACTGGCTGTACACTCTCGTACGAGAGCACTCGCGCTCGTCCTGCCTCGCTGTGAATAGAAGACTTGGGCGAGACTCGCACGATATCGTAGCAAGTAAAATGTATAACAAAGCACACAATGAATGATTCTAAATTAAAATTATAGATTCAAGTTTTTTAATCAGATACCAGTATCCACAACACAGTATTTAAATTCATCACCTTTGTCTGCCGTTGTGTTATTAAAAGATAACGCCCCAGAATGTAGTAGAGATTTTCATTTTGCACATGTTAGTGCCTCAGACGTAGTAAAGGCATTTAAAACAATTAATGTCAAAAAAACTAGTGACCTCTGGGGAGTCTCTGTCCATTCTGTCAAATTTCTAATAAAAGTCATAGCGCCTGATTTAGTAGTTGTATTTAATAAAAAAAAACAGTGTTGATTGTGGTGAGTTTCCTGATTTAATGAAACACAGTAAAATAACTCCTTTATTCAAGTCTGGTAGCACTTTTGACCCCACTCATTTTATGTGCTACCTACATTTAGCAAAATTTTTGAAAAACTAGTTTTATCCCAATTAATAAAACATTTTAATGCTAACAATTTAATTCATCATAAGCAATTTGGTTTTACGCGAGGTCGCTCGACAACCGACGCTGCTGTCGAGCTAACAAAACATATATTCGATGCCTGGGAGGAGTCACATGATGCCTTAGGTATAGGGTCGTTGCGCCGGTTCTCTTCACATTAGTGGAGTTGCCAACATTGTGAGGGGAAAAGAATACGTTGAACTATTGTAATTTATGCGACTAATATTTCTTTTTAATGCCTATATAGTCTATTTTTAGCCAAGATTAGGATTTAAACACTTAAATACACCGTTACGCTTAGAAAAGATTATAAATGAAAAAGTATGGGTTTTCCCAGTTTTCGTCACTTTTGCCCAGTTTTCGACAGTTTTTTTGGTTAAAAAACCTTAAATAGGTACTCCTTACTACCTTGTGTTTGCTTGTTGTTGGCTTTTATTAGTATGAAATAAAGAAATGATGAAAATACTATTATAATCATAGTTTTCTTAAAGGCTGATCCGTTCCAAGCACAACTTAGATCCCTGACTCTCGCCATGATCTCTTCGAGTGAGATGTGTCATCCATCAACGTAGCAGTTTTAGAAAAAGTTCGTGAACTTTTTTAAAACTGCTGCATACGCCGCTACTAAAACCGCGGTTTTAAAAATCGTGTTGGTGTCACCTACGCGAGCCGACTACTAATTACTCTGGGCTTTCTTTACCTTGAATCTAGATGTTATTTCATAAAAACGCCGATTAGACGAAAACCGAACCAACGTGAAAAACCCGCAAAATGACGTTGACGAAAACTGGCACAATAGCAAAATTGATATTCCGGTTCTCCGTCACCTAAATTTATGCAGATTGTAGGCAAAATCAGTCTAAAAACACTTAATATTGTCTTCATTATGTATATTAGTAGTCATATGGATCAAAAATATCACTTCAACAAGGTGAAAACATTAATAAAACTTACGTAGAAAATTTCCTGTACCACAAATTTTTTTTAGTTTAGCACGGTTTTCGCGGTTCAAAAACGTGGCTCAAACTTTCGTTAATTATATCTTGGTCACATGTTGTTAAATAATATTTGAATATAGTTAATGTTCTAGGTTAGGTATTAAGGAACGCAATGAGCCTCAACATGCGCGGGTAATTGTTTATATATTCTTATTATAAGCATTTTTACGGAAGAAGTCATCCAAAATGATGAGAACCGGCGCACTGTCGGGAACCGGCGAAACGACTCTATTCTGTGATTTGTCCAAGGCCTTCGATTAATAACTATGACATTGCGTATGTCATGAAACTTTGATCAGGAAACTACACTACTATGGAGTTCGAGGATCGGCACTGAATTTGCTAAAGTCTTACTTACATGATAGAATACAAAGGGTCGATGTGAATGGACAGCGATCACCGGGTTCATTGGTTTCTATGGGTGTACCGCAGGGATCAATATTGGGACGTTTCCTGTTCCTTATCTACATAAATGACTTGCCATACCTCGTAAAGACCAACCATGATATAGTATTGTCTGCTGATGATACCTCATTCATATTCAAAGTCAGACATTCAGAGTAAATAAATTCAAGACTTATGTAAAGCGTAAACTCATATCGAAAGCATATTATAGCACAAAAGACTACATGAATGATAAAACACCGTGGGTATAATTTTGGTTGAAATACTAATGATATTTTAATAATTATGACATTACATCTTAATGACTATTTTCATAACTATGACATTAGATGTTGACTTATTTTCCTCTTGACATTCAGATTATTTTACATATTGACGATCTTTTTGTGAATTTATTATACTCTCTTTTGACACACATTATAGTAATTCATTTCTTTTTTTAAATTTTCATATGCATGAATAAATTGCCCTGAATAATTAGATTCAATTTATATAATATACAACTGACGATTCAAAAGTGCTTGTTGCTAGGCCTATTTGAATAAAGAATATTTTGAGTTTGAGTTTATAAAATCTAAGATGATAGCTTATATGTCTGACATATAGAATTCGTCCCTTCCTGTCATGTATGTATATCGTTGTCGTGCGTGTCTATCGTGATACCTGCAACAAAGGAGTAATAACAACCTCTTAGCAGCTTTGGTGTTCAACCTTCTTTTTAACCGACTTAAAAAAAGGAGACGATTCGGTTGTGTTAAAAAATACAAACCGACTCCAAAAAACACTGAAAATTAAAAAAATAATTGCCTAACTTTTGATATCTCAATATGAGACTAATACTCTTCTTATTGAACAATGCAGTCGTATTGGAATTTTTGCAGTTTTAAGCAATTTCTTTGTACGGCACCGACTTCAAAAATTAGAATACGACTACTTACATTGTTCAATAAGAAGCGTATTAGTCTCATATTGGGATATTATATAGATAGGCAATAATTTTTTACTTTTCAGTGTTTATTTTGGAGTCGGTTTTTATTTTTTATGTTAGGAGTGTTATGACCTTGTGACTGCATGTAGGTATCACGTAGTGATTATATTCTCTTTGGTATATTTAAGCTGTCACTGTAATCACTGTCAAGTTGTAGATACCTGCCACTGTCACCAAAGACTACAATTATACAAACTGAGACTGTCACAATAAACGAATACTTTGGAATACTGTGGCTATTATACCTAGTTTATTATATTGTTACCGCTTTAAGATTCTGCCAATTCTACTTTAACTAACTAACTATCTACCTACCAAGTTAAGGTTCCGTATTTAACTATTTACATAATGAATTTTCAATGCGACTCATCAGAAGAGCCGTTACGAGTGCTATTAGTTAATTCAATGGTTCCGGCTGCAAAATTCCTTGCAGTTAAAATTCTCTCTGGTGAAATATTTGGAAAAAATCAACTGATCGATATTACTCTTATGGTTTATTGTAATGATCAGATTAGGGCTATGGGATTGAAATGCGAGTTGGATAAATGTGCGTTTGCTTGTACCAACTCTATCGGAGTTACGTCCAATTTGCCCAGGTTCGGTACCTTACACTATACCTAGTTGTACCTACCCAGTTAGCACGGTAGGTTATGCCGTAGGTAATGCTTTACGAGTATGTGACGCTTACTCTAAGCGCTTTCGTATATTTCGGCCACAAGACGTGACGGCACCTAATCAACCAGTAAGTACAACCTATCGTGCTAGCTGGGCTGGAAACCGAGCTTTGGTTCGGGCTTTTGTCTTTGTTTTCCGAAGAAAAAAGGTTCTCCCGTGAATGAGACCTGGCTTGATCAACTTTAGGTAGGTATACATCCCCGTAAACCCCTATATCGTAAATCGGGAACTCAGTTACAAATAAATAGGTATACAAACATTGCTCGTTCAATAGTAAAGAGACAGTGTAACATTGATTAATTGTCAAGTGCCAACACATCAATATCCAGAAACTGTGTTCAAGTTTGAATCAAATTTGTATTTGCTCGTTTTCTGGTAGATTCCGCTGGCGTGGCTAAGGACCAGCGCTGAGGAGACGCGCAGCGGAAATGATTATAAAATTTATAATCTTATATTAACTAGTAGGTAGGTTAAGTCAGTAGTAGAAACCCTTTAATTATATATTTCTACTCAGAAACCAGACTACCTACCTACCTACTTAGCTAGCACAATCCCGTTTATGTTTGACATAACGCATTCGTCCCTGTCTCACTTATATACCTACATGCCAGGAAACGACGAGTACTTTTATATTGGCCATAATTAAATACAATCGTGCTATCTAGTTTAATACAATAGTAAAAATCGTTAATTGTTTGAATATGCTACTCAGCGTTTCAGATGCGGACGTATTTTGCTTCATAACTAATTTTGTAAATCCTAATCTGTTGGATTTTGACCATTTGAATAATGACAAACATTTAGATATGCTAGATTTGATTATAAGCATAGCCATCAACCTTCAAGGGTCAGCCAAAGAAGAACACGGAGAAGAAATGGCTCAGAAAGACGAAAAACCTAAGAGAAAGCATATATTGCCCGAAAAGAAGGCCCGTAAACCAATATTCATTGCTGACGGTTTGGTGCCTATACATATTCTTATGTCTTTATCTAAAAATATGCCCTCCGATGTTTTTTTCTGCCCTACGCCTATATCGGCCATCGCTAAATCTGTTTTGGGCGAACATCTGAAGGTGGGATTAGGAAAATAATTTAATATAGCTGAGATCATTTGATTAAAAAAAAGTGTTTTGAATATAATTTATATTTTATTAAATTAAGGTCCAGTGCAGAGTTCTTAACCACGTTCTCGTTTGGGCTGCGAATGATGAAATATTTCATCTGGATTTCGAGAAGCCTTTGATCATTTACGACAAGGTGGGCGAGGCGTCGCCGTGTGATTGGCAGGCGGCGGGCAAGGATTTACTGGCCTCTATGAACTTGGATCACACACAGTTTAATTCTGCTTGGCTGAAGAAGGATTTGATAGCAAAGGTAATACATATATTCATAGTTTGATAGAAAATGCGTAGCTTAGGATAGCCTTCTGAAAGGTAAGAAATATAAGTAAGTTAAGTAAGTAATAATGTAGGTAAACATTATTTTGTGTGGTAGTAATTGATTGGCAACCTATCCAATTTATTCTTTAACACGTTCATAGCGTAGCTTAGGATAGCCTTCTGATAGGTAAGAGATATAAGGAAGTTAAGTACATAAGTAATAATGTAAACATTATTTTGTGTCGTAGTAATTAATTGGCAACCTATACAATTTATTCTTTAACACGTTCATAGTCCAGTGCCCCATACATGGGTCACGACGAACTATCTCCGCAAGTCCGTGTCCCGTGCATGGGTAACTATAGCCGACCAGGTATGCGCACTTTAATAACTATAATTATATTTTTGTTTAGATTGTTCTATTTTGTTATGTTTTTTTGCCTGACGATCATGATGCGAATTATTGTGTACTGATAATTGCACATAAAGTGTTATGTCAAACTAGTAGGTATTGTACATTTTTTATGAAACACATTTTCGTTAGATATTTTTAACTGTGGAAACACCACAACTGCCCCCGGCACCGACGAGCTCCGGGTTCTATTCCCGGGCGGTTCCGCTACTCCTAACGGCTAAATTATTGACAGTTACTTGACGTAAGTCTAGCTTGAAATCAAAGAGCAACTTATTCGCTAGAGTATGTATATCTGCTGATAGGTTTGTATTGTACTAGGTACAACCCTTGAAATTATTGATAGTCGTAGATATGGTTCCCTTCGTACTGCATTCGATAAAAGGCTTATAAAGATAATTCTCATTTATAAATTCATATTTTAGTTAGATATAAAATAGCATTCTATAATATACAAGGTGATTTTTAAGTCGTGATCTGAAGTGCCAGGGGGTGATGGGGATGATCACACTGAGCAACTTTCACAATGGACACATGAGCAAATCATTTAAAAAAATTAGTTGTTCCATACATTTAGAATCAAACTGCACCATTGCATGATTCATGGTTAGCGATCAATAAGCTATCAAATAACTCTTAATTTGGTGTTTTTTTTTTGCGATTTCATGGTTGGTCCCATAGTAAAAGTTGCTCAGTGTGACCCTCCCCATCACCTCCTGGCACTTCAAATCACGACTTAAAAATCACCTTGTATATAGTAATAATCCGAGTGCGTGGTGACCCAAACGTGGAGCACGGACGCGTGATGGAAGTAATTTGCTTGGACGTCCAAGAAAATTGAAACATTTTGTATGGGGACTGTGAATGTGTAAAGTACATACATTGCATGTAGAAACATTGTATTTAGTAAAACTAACTGCAGCTGAACGAATTATTTATTACATTTTGCGCATGCCCTGCAGGGCATTGAAAAACCATTCGTACTTATATTCACTCTGCAAAGCAAGCAACTAGATATATCATTTGTAAGGGGGGGGGACAGGTCATAAATTCATAGTACATCTAGAGGAAAAAGCGAGCGCAGCGAGCCTGAAAATTTTCGAACATTATGATGTAGGTAAGTTGCAGAAAATATTTCATACGTTTGAGTCGCCGGTCATAAATGATAACACATTTAGATGAAAGCTCGAGCGCAGCGACCGCCAAATTTTTCGAATATTATGATGCAAGTGCAGAAAATAGGTAATTCATACGTTTGGGTCCTCGGTCCTCAATCATAATAAACCTAGATGAAATCGCGAGCGTAGCGAGCGCGAAATGTTTCGAACATTATGATGCAAGTGCGGACCCCCACTCATATACGTCCTTGCTGCAAAGGCATAGGTACCTACTTAGAATCGCATAGGTATTCTGATATCTTGGATATTATTATAACTATTCATTAGTCGGAAGGTGGAAACACATGCAGCTGGCAATAGGCGTGTTGACTCGACGCGGCGCGTTCCCGTACTGGGTGCAGTGTTGCCAGGGCCCTTGGGACGTAAATTACATTTTCGTTCCTTGAAAAGCTACATTTTAGATGAAAAAGTTAAATTTTTTATATTTTTCAATGGATTTTATTTATTGTTTTCAGTGCAGATTTTATATTATATTACAATTATAAACTCCTGATAAGTTTTGAAAGTGTGAAATATATAGTTATTCTAGCCGTTACTCATGTGTACCTACTCAACAATAATTTGACTCGTTTAATGTAGAAATAGAGGCTATTTGATGCATGTTAATGTTAATAATCCATGAAATGCTGTGAGGTGAAAAGTTGTGTGTTTCGCTCGGCAGCAAAGTTGTTCGGCGCCTCGTGCCTTGAGAGCCTCGCTATGCTCAGGATTGTACTTTAGCACTCGAGCCAAACAACAACTTTGCAACCTTGAATAACAAATAACTATTTATTATCATCATCCGTTTCCCATGTGAGTCAGCCGCGTAAGATAGGGGTCAATTAATCAACCCTTCTATTATCAGTTTGGCTCTTAGCCACTGGCTATGGATCTGCTCATGAAAGCATGTCAGAAGTTTGCCCGAGTACCTACGCAACAACCTGCCAAAACATTCAGTCTTAACCTCTGAGTTATTATGATGCCAACCGACAAAGATTTGGATTTACCTTCACTGTCTTCACTGGTAATCAGGCACTACCTTCATAATGTGATTCGTATTTTTAATTACCTAAAAGTTTCATGTAATTTGAGTATAAGTATTTTTGAAAGAAAAATTTGACGTCTGGGAGCTTAGCTTACATAAATTTCCTACCGTGTTTGTGTTAGGCAAACATTTCCTCGGAAATATTTATTTTAGCTTTGCAGTAAAGGAAGAATGCAATTTGTACTGTACCTACTGTAATGTTTACGGTCAGTTATAAAAACCTACTTACTTCTTACAATTTTTATCTCATTTGCCAGACATAAGTTCTGATGGAGACATAAGATGTTATGGAAACGTTCTAAATTGGGTAGAGAGTTATTTAAGTAATCGCACACAATGTGTCGAAATAAATAGAGCTTAATCATTTTAACGTAAACATAGCCTATCAATCGGCGTTACAGGCGCAACGGGTACGGTGTCCCACATGGAAGCATATTAGGTCCACAACTATTTCTTATATATATATACTAGATGCCCGGTGAACTTCGTATCATTATATAATAATCATTATATCTTAAGAGGTAACTCTTAATATAAACCATATTCATTTAAACCATATGTATTTTAGAGCCGGTAACTTTATAAAGGCCTCATCAGATAGTCTTAAGTATAGGCTCCATAGGGGGCGGAAAAAGTGGGCAAATCAAGCAGACATGTCCATGTTGCATTACATGTCACATTTAGTTTGTATAATTGTAGTCTTTGTGTCACATTGTATTAGATTATAGACACTTCTGTTAACAAATAAGGTACCAGCCTACTTTTTTTTCGGTAATAGTAGTTTAGTAACCTGGCAACACTGTCAGTGTCACTATCACCAAACTTTCAAAGAAAATATTGTTGATATTTCAAATCTAATCGCCAGAAGTTATGATTAACTTTTAACAATGCATTGTCCCTTTTGTAATAAGTGGAAGGAACGGCAGAACAGCAGAGTACCTGTCCTAGTTGCACAAAAAAATTGTTAAGATGCGACGAATGTTTCACAATAATCGCTGATACCTTCAAGTTTTGTATCAAGTGCGGTCACAATTTGAGCCGCTTGCTAAGGAAAACAAAAATCGAGTGAAACAACAGCTGTTACAGATGTAGTGCAAAATGATTTTCCTTCGTACTTTATCGGAAAGGTTCGTATTTATCGTGCTCTCTCAATGAGGGCTATCGCGTATGAATTCGCCGCTAGAGACGCTAGTGTAGCGTGAGGTCGCTTGATTATGGCAAATATGAGTTACGGGTGTCAGTGCTTTGAGACAGTCTTGTCTTTCGGAAACTTATTTCCTCCTTTTTTTCCGAACAAAACGGGACTGCGCTGCAATGCGGGATGTTCGATATTTTTACGGTACGGTTTCAAGGTATTAAATATGATTAAAATGTAAACTTCGTTCTCATGCCCATAATAGCCAATAACAATTATTGACAGCTGGACCTTACTCGATAGTGGCGCCAACTGGTGAGCACAAAAACGATAGCCCTCATTAGCTTCAGTACCCATCTTACAGCCGTAGGGGTAAGTCGCATCAGCAGACCAATATATATATATAGAGTGGCTAACACGCAATTCAAATATTCGCTATAGTTTTGATTATATTTACAGTTTACTTATAAAAAGGTTGTATTACCACGCCGAAACCTCAAAAACGGTTAAAAAATCCAGTCCAAGGAATTATATTTAATATATACCTGTACTTCATGTCAGAAAATATTAAATTCAAATATAGCAATAACTCAAGAGCATTTTGGCAAAGTGCAACAGCGAATTTCGGACGCAACGGGCATATCTAAACGTACAATAAGAAAATTTTTGAACCAGGTAGAAGAATATAGAAAAAATAAAAATACCAACACAAACAATATTAAGCTGGGTAGGTAGACCACGCAAGAAATTCTATCTAGATCTTGATGATTTTGATTACGCAGTGATACGACGAATGGTTTATAACTTCCATCTGAGTTATTGAAGGTGGTCGTAACATCTCTATATTATAGGGAATCCATCATTTTACCGAAAATCGTTACATCGATTATCGTTTCCCATAACACTGTTCGCAGAATTTTATTATCACTTAGGAATCATTCATCGAACTTCGTTAGATCGCTCAAACATTTGATCGAATTACCTTTTACACAAGAATCAACTCATCGAATTTTAATTCAGTATTTTATTTGTTCATCGACGTAGTCGTTCATCGAATGGCCTTTAGTATAATTTTGGTTTAATGAAGGTTTCAGTTCCCAAAATTCTTATTACCTAGAACATCATTTCACCACTGTTTACTATTCTTGATATACGTCTAAAATTAAAATTTTCCCAGATTCTTGGTGTACTCTGTAAAAGTACTCAAAAACAAAAATACTCAAAAACACAAATACCTAAAACCTAAAATGTACAAAAGACCTGTTAGGGCAAAACCGACTGTAATGCGGATAGGTTAGAAGATTAGGAGCGAAGCTCCCGTCTTAATCTTCGGGGTTATTTTTTTTATATAAGCCCAGAATGATTATGCGCCTTGAAAAATCATGCTTGCTTGGTTGTGCGATGAAACATTGTTCTTGGAAAGAATACTATATGGAACGTACTATCTGTGAATCATGTTTCGTTAAATTAATACTATGAATAACGAATATTTCTACGAAAGGTAAATTCGATGTACAGTCAAGGGCATAAATATATATACGTTCCCAAAGCGACAAAAATATCTGTACTATCTATTAGCCAAAAATATCCATACAACGCTTTCGATCAGAAATATGTGAACATTAATCGAGTCATAAAATTCTGTTCGCTAAAACGTTAATAAATATCAGTACAATGACAGGCAAATATATGTAGACAAACACGCAGACAAAAGTATCTGTGCACATGTTTTTCATATGCATGTGAACAAAGGAGAGGTCATTAATATCTAGACACATATGTCATTTAAAAGAATGTGAACAAAACAGGGGTCAAAATATTTACACACATTTCTGTATATTATGAGCAAAAAGCCAGTCAAAAATATGTGTCTGACAGTCAAGCCCTTATATACCATATCTACAACTACTCATTTTATATACCATTGAGATAAGTAATAACTGAATGTAAGTATTATAGGTACCCATAATTTATAATTTACATTATAAACCTATCATCCGCATTAAACAAACTTTTAGGTGCAAGTAGTAAATACTGGCCATTTACTCGTACTTAATTTAAATGATTCATATGCGAATGTCAAGTTTGCAATTAATATGCGTCAATGTTGTCTTCTGAGTAAGAATCTACTAGATGTTTATTCCTATTCAACTCCTATTTGAGACTAGAACTACTACTACGTCGTAAAACTAGCACTTATAAAAAAAGTCTATAACACCGGTTTTTCGTCAATAACAATGTACAGGATTTCGGGCCATTTAAAACACCGCATAATAGTTATGTGGGAAGATGGCATCTCCGTTACACAAATTGCAGAGGAAGTGGGCGTAATGGTAAGTGATCCTGATTATTTCTATTACTCTAACACTTCTATTACTCGCTGGTTTTTTTTTAATTTATTGATTAATTTATATTTTCTGTTAATTGTTTTAGAGGAGCACTGTATATTTATGGGTGAAAAGGTGGATAGAAGAAGGCAATGTAGATAACCACGCATCGAGAGGTCGACCGCGAAAAACAACGCAACTTCAAGATGATCAATTGCTTCAAGACGTAAGAAATCAACGTTTCATTAGTACAACAAGCTTAGCAGCTCCTCTAGGAGTATCTACCCATACAGTGCGGCGAAGATTGCGTGAGGCTGGCCTTAGGTATCATACGCCAGCTAGAAAGCCTTTGTTGACTCGCAGGCATAAAGAAATGCGCTTGGCTTTCGCCAACCGCTATTTAAATTATGACTTCGAAAATGTGGCATTTATGGACGAAAAAGTTTTTGTGTCCTCTGCCGATGGACGACTGTCCCTTTGGCGCACTCCTAAAACGAGATACGAGGAACAAAATGTTCTACCAAACCGACGTAGTGGCCGGATTTCAATTGGGTTTTGGGGTTACATGAATGCTGGTGGTCCAATGGAGTTATGTGAAATTAATGGTCGGTTGAATAGCCAAGGATATTTAGACTTATTGCGGGATATATTTCTGCCTAGTGCTAGAATAGTGTATCCTGATGGCGACGTGATTGAATTCGTCCAAGATAATTCCGCAATCCACAATGCAAGACACGTCCAGGCTTGGATAGAGAACGAAGATAATCTAAGTTTAATAAAAATGCCTCCTCGAAGCCCAGATTTAAACCCCATAGAGAATCTATGGGGTTTAATGGTACAAGAGTGGGATGCAACTATGGCTCGGACGATTAACACCTTGAGAGCACATGTTCTCGAAATTTGGGAGGGATATAGAGGCACAGGAGTGTGTGAAGCTATGGTTAATTCGATGAGAGACCGTCTGCAAGCGGTAATAGATGCAGACGGAGGATACACCAGATATTAGGGAGAGAACTTTATCATTAAGATAAGAGTGCAGCAAGTAATTAAGTTTTATTTAATCAAAGTTGGTAATTGGAGTAAATTCATTTGCGAAATATGTTAGGTGAAATCCGGTAACCTTTTGTTTAGCAATTAATGTTTTTTTAAAAACGTTCATGGTGAACTCGATTTGGTTTCTATTTCCCATACGACGACACTCAACGACGACAGCATACACATTTGCAGCTTATTGCTTTGTGATTGATAAGATTTCATACTGTCTGCAGTGTAATATTTGTTTTTTATAATTTACTTTGGTCTATGAATAAAACGGTTTTAATTCCTAAGAATGGCTTGTGTTATTTTAATAATGACTTACTGACTAGCTCACTCATCAATATCTATATAATATGGTGTGGGTGGTCATAGCAATCACTACTAATGAGTGTCCTAAAATCACATGCCATAACAGTTTTGCCCTATTGGGCTTTGTCATAAGCGTCAACGTTTAATAGTTACAACATTAATTTTTCATAACATATTATCTGTCCTAAAGCATATTCATGCCATAATGACAGTCCTAAAATGTATATATCATAATATACATTATCCCACCACTTACGACTATTAGACGTTTGACTTTTGATTATGATCTTGTTCAATAGGGTAAAACTGATTTGAATTTAACGCATTCATTTCCTGAATTCGTTATCTAAACCATTTCTATCCTATGCGTATTGGTCATAATTTATGCGCCGGTGAATGATCCTTTCTGACCTGCATCTACATACAGTCATACATACTAAGGGGTTGTTCGACGTTCATGGCAGGTCTACGACCATTTTTCTACGACCACAGCGAACATTTTTTCGTAGAGCTATTATGGTAATTGACATAATAACGTGCTTATACTCAATACATTTATGTCAATCATTATGATTAAAAATATATGAGAATTAATTTATTAATTTTCTTGATTATACTTAATGACTATTATGACACAAATAGTTATGCCTATCAAAATAATGATTATGCAACCTAATATAGACCCTTGGGTTGCAGAAGCCGAAGTGTGCCGAAGAAGTTTACAATTTTTCATGATTTAAATAATATCTACATATCAAATTTGTTCTAAAGTCAAATCACAGCTTAAGACAGAGTAGTCAAAGTAATAAAACACAGTTTTCTGTTACACAAATTTAGACGAGCTCTGACTAACTTTAAAGAAGTTAATTCAAACAAGTCCAAACTCCATTCTACTGTTTAATATACCATAATGTAAAAAACCTAGCTAAGTTTGTAAATGAATAAATATATAACAATAATAAATTATGTGGGGATGGAGAGGTCAATTTACACAAATTGACCTAGTCCCAAACCACCCGAACTAAGCAAATGTTTTATTTTTTCTACTGCGGTAAGCGGTAAGCTACGACACTCATCACGTTCACTAAATATACATATATTATGTAGAAAAAAAACCTTGCGTGCTAAAATACCGTTATTTCAAGCCCTGGTTGCTACATTGAATTATCTGTCATTGACTTACTCTATAGTTGGTAAGTACTCGTAGCAAAATCTGAACAATTATATAAAAGTGTCAAATTAAAGGCGATTTCCATAAACAAATGAAGGCCCAATGACGTCAGGACCGAAATGAAAGGGACGAATGTATCGCATGACATTTCCGATCTCTTCTCGATGAACGTCAAATTTCGAAATTAGAATATTGATTTGTTTACATGTGCGGATATTTATGAGCGTTGCATGTTGACATATATTTTGCCCTTTTGCTGTGCGGATATAATTGTTTTCGTAATTTGCCTAGATACCTAATGAAAAAAAATGTTTAGATATTTTTTCCTATTTGCTGTCTATATAAAATTACTAAATCTATGTGTAGATATTTTTGACCTCTGCTTTGTTCACATGTATATGAAAAACATGTGCATAGACACTTTTGTCTGCGTGTTTGTCTACATATATTTGCCTGTCATTGTACTGATATTATTAACGTATTAGCGTACAGAATCTTATGACTCGATTAATGTTCACATATTTCTGTTCGAAAGCGTTGTATGGATATTTTTGGCTAATAGATAGTACAAATATTTTTGTCGCTTTGGGAACGTATATATATTTATGCCCTTGACTGTACCGTTACGCTACGACTAGAGACGGATTCGAAACGATTAACGATGAAAAGTGGTTCGATTATATAAAATGCAATGAATTGATGATTATGTGATTAGAAAAAAAAACCTAATGAAATTCGTGGAACAGTTTTCGGTGAAATGAAAATCGATGTAAGATATTTCGATAAAATAATAGACACCCCTATATTATACAATAACATTTTTCACTTTGACATTTGACACTAAACAATAAAGTTCCATAATAATGACTATGAAAACGTCACTAATTTAATACAATCATTGATTCACAGTTCGGGTGCCATCGTATTCCGATCCGAGTTTTCCCGAAGGAAAATCATTTTGCAATACATCTGTATTAAAACCGAAGTTCGGTTTTAATACAGATGTACTGCAAAATGATTTTCTAAAACTTGCTATATACAATTTAGAAATATTATAAGACAACCATTACACTTAACATTACTTTGTCAGGATCAAAAATTGAGCAAGTTAGCAATTCTACATTTTAGGCTTTACCTTAGATCAATATTGTTCTTGGAAAAAGCATGATAAGCTGGTCTGCGACAAACTCGGCAGATTTGTTTACACGATAAAGCAGCTTGATTGTTGCAGGAGAAAAGACAGCAATACTGGCTTATCACGGTTATGTGTCATCACTACATAGTATAAAACAAAGTCGCTTTCTCTGTCCCTATGTCCCTATATCCCTGTATCCCTATGTATGCTTAAATCTTTAAAACTACGCAACGGATTTTGATGCGTTTTTTTTTAATAGATATAGTGATTAAGAGGAAGGTTTATATTTATAATACATACATCAGAATTGTACCCGTGCGAAGCCGGGGCGGGTCGCTAGTCTGTTTTAAAGTACGGATAAAAGACATATCTTCTTATACTCGGACTGAATTTTTAAATCATCAAGAAAATGTTTAGCGATTTTATAAGTATGTTATATTGACATCTCATATAAACATTAATTTCTATGCCATATTGGTTAAACATAATAATATCCAATAAATAAAATATAGCACTGACTGTAACAACCATGTTTATGAAGATAATTATTTCATTTAATGTAATTTCATGAATATTCGTAAACATTCGTAATGATGTTTTTAAATTTTATAAGGTGTTTACCTACTTTATCTTTACCGGTGTCAGTCTGTACATAATTAAATCTTACACTTAGTGTTGATCTATTTCCTGGTGTAGAGCTGAAATTGTATATACACATCGAATTTAGATTTTTTAAGACTACCCCGGTATACTAGAACGATGCTGGCTTGAATCCATCTTGAAGCATTGTTTTTTTCTTCAGTTTGAAATTTGAAGAGCTTAATGGAATATATAAAACAACGCAACGGATTTAGGTGATTTAGGGCTCATTATAATGGACTTGATAGTTGGCGACTGTGCAATTGTTGTTATCACCAGTTATGTTTTCTTTGTGTGTACCTAATGTCAGGTGGCGCAAGATTGAACACCGGTGAAAGTTTCCGGTTCATTAGAACCTGAGCTCAAATTACTCTATTACACGGAACAAACTAATGTCAGAAACACATATTGTCATATAAACATAAGTTCAAAATAGCCTAACGTCAAAATACCTAAGTCCCAAAACACCCTAAAACCTTAAATCCAAAACGAACTTATCCCCATTATGTACTATTACCGAGATCGCATACTGTCATAAAAGCAGAAGATCAAAACGAGCTATTTCCATAATATACTACTCTTGTAATACACGATTCTCAAAATACAATAGTTTTAAAGCACGCTAGTCCCAAAATACTCTAAATTGTAGTGGTTATTCCTGACAAGTTGAAATAAGTGAAACAACAGATGATTGATTATTGCAATTCGAGAGTTCCGTAGAAATTTTAGGTAAGTACATAATCAGAAATTATACTTTAGGAATCGAGGTACAATACGTTCAAATGCACGTTCAATACTATAAGGGTTCCATTTCTTGGCTTTTGAGGTACAGAACCATAAAAAAAAGTTATATAATGAAACACTATGTGGCTAAAAATAGGACGCAACTATAAGGCTTTCGTTTTAGTCTGCTTCGCCTCACTTGTAGTACTTTTTAGTACCTACCTTACTAACTATTGTAGACTTAAATAATTTAGGGTGTTTTGATACTAGCGTGTTTTAAGACCATTTTATTTTTGAGAATAGTGTATTTTAGAATTAGTGTATTATGGGATTAGTTTAATTTGACCTTCAACCCTAATGATATCAGGTAATACGGGAGAAGTAAATAATCAAGATAAGTTCGTTTTGTTTTTAGGGTGTTTTAGGACTCAGGTATTTTGACGTTAGGCTATTTTGAACTTATGTTTATATGACAATATGTGTTTCTGACATTAGTTTGTTCCGTGTAATAGAGTAATTTGAGCTCAGGTTCTAATGAACCGGAAACCGGTGAAAGTCGCCCTCTTAAAGGATATTAAGATCTTAAGAGATATTTACCGTTTCTCTTACCCCGCAAAAACACTGTTCTAATCACCCCTCGTGATATTACCCGATTAAAATAGGTGATAATGTTGTTAAAGACACTAGCGGTCGCCCAAAAGAATCCTTATGGCAGTATTTACAAGGCGTCGGCGATTGCGAAAACCTTGCATCATATTTGGTTGGCACGTTTAACCGATGAGAAAATATACACTAACATGGGAGTTGTTAGTGACGGCTCTTTAGAATCTATTAAAGGTACGTATCTCATGTTTGTTACACTAGACTTAAGTGAGTTCACTGTCAATTATGTAGTGAAATGTGACTATTATAACGTTTACGTACTGCAATAATAAAACTCCATTATATGCAAGCTTAGTCTCGTACCGAAAATAGTTATTTGTTATACAAGGGTGCAAAGTTGTATTTTAACCGCGAGTGTGGAATTGAAACACGAGCGAAGCGAGTGGTTCGAAAATAGAATCCTGAGCGAAGCGAGTGGTTCAAAAATAGAATCCTGAGCGTAGCGAGTGTTGCAACACACGAGACGTAAAATAACTTTGCAGCCGTGTATAACACAAATCTTTTCACCTCACTAGAGCGAGGAATTTTTTTTCTCCTAGTCCTAACATTGACAGTTGCGTCCTAAATATAGTTGTCCACTACCTAATCTCGAGATTTGGCGTAGGTACTAGTTTTTTAACACAACAGCACGATATAAAATTATTGTTACTGGACTGTCTGCACTGGCCTTTACATGTTATTATGTTTAAAAAAGTTACAAATAGCGTGTTTGGATTTCAAATATTCCTTGCACTCTTGTGGATAAAATGCAGTTTTGATATCTGTTTTTAAAGAATAAAAAAGGGCTTTCCGAGCTAGTGAGGTGAAAAATGGTATTCCTACTTAACCTCAAATGTAGGAACAACCCTCCTTTATTTAAAAAAAAACGGTCGAGTGCGAGTCCGACTCGCGCCCCAAGGGTTCCGTACACAGATGTGTACCCGTCCCGACCCAATTAATTCAGAAAAATCTTTACAACATGGTAAAGAAATTGAACGCCATAGGTTCAGCGCCGTCTATCGGTGAACTTGTATGGTGATTTTTCAATAATGTTTTTTTATCGCGTGAACCTGAAGTAGGTACTTTCCGCAAAAAAAATGCAAATTTGATTAAATTGCAAACTTAGTATAGAAATGTTTTTCGATGATAAAAAAAAAAACTGTATGGTTATATTTTTCCTGCAAAATATACATTGATATTAATGTTATGATTATAAACTTCGGAGATAAGGAGGGGAGGTCGGTTTTTTTACATTTTCCCTCATAAATCGAAACTTTCTCGAGTAAATGAACGTGTAACTTTCAGAACTTGTAACTCAAGCCCTTTCATATGACATCCCACTTGACATATTAACTAGACTGGAATTTTGTACCACCTTTTATCTGTCATTTGTATATTTTATATTTTATATATATATATATATATATATATATATTTTTAAATATTTTTTTGACAATCTTACACAAATCAACCTAGTCCCAAACTAAGCAAAGCTTGTACTATGGGTACCAAGTGACGATATACATACTTATATAGATAAATAGATACTTAAATACATAGAAAACATCCAAGACTCAGAAACAAATATTCGTGTTCACCACACAAGTACATGCCCTGACCGGGATTCGAACCCGGGATCTCCAGCTTCGAAGGCAGGGTCACTACCAACTAGGCTAAAGCGGTCGTCAAATATAAATAAATAATCGTGTATGATATAAATAAATAACAAAGCCATGTTCTATGCATCTGGGTTACCTCCGTTCTTTTCTTGAGATATAAAGCGATGTGATAGGCAGACAGACAGACAAAGTGAAACCATAAGGGTTAATTTTTTACCATTTTGGTACGGAACCCTAAAAATCATCAAGCCTATTCTTTTACATTGCACATATTTTACATTATGCAGAGGGAACCTGCACCCACCCCTGCAATGTGTTATTACTTTGTATTTGTACCCGGGTCATTGTCAGTTGTAAAAACAAAAGTTGTTCACCCGGTGGTTAATAGTTAACGGCTTATGTACATGTAAGTTATGTTTTTATTACATGGATTTATAGTTACGGAAACACCGTTTATGCGGGTTACTAGATCAATCCAAAATTAAACTTTGTGGCCCTTAACTTTTGATATGTCCACCGTAAATACGCGAACCTAAATCTGACAAATACCCACCTACTGGCACTTTAATAACCACCTAACACAAAATATATCTGTCACAATAAGACAAAATACTAGTATTAATTTATATAATGAACGTTCATTGATTATGTATTTTTGGAAGCTATACGGGGTAACACATTGGTGTTATTCCACGAAACAAATTTTGCAAATATTTGCTCTGAGAAAGTAATCTGTGTAGATTTTACGTTATTGCCACCGTGGGTAGTATACGTCACGCCGTGTATTCTTGGTGGCCTAAGGATTAAAAAAACTTGTATTTTTCAGGGTACCCCTACGTGTTGCCTATCGTACTCAACGGTGACACGTGGACAGTGAATAGACGTTTCGAGGAACACGTTCATCTAAAACAAGAAATTAAAACAATCAATAAAGCAGTAAAAGAATTTCATGAAAAGGTATGAAAATTGTGCCTAAACTAAATAAAAGTCTCAGAAATGGCCATTACAAATGAATGGTACCTATATCCAGGGCCGGCCCTATAGAGCGTATGTAGCGGTCACTATAGGCGGGTGGTGAAAAAAAAACCGGTCAAGTGCAAGTCTGACTTGACCGAGAGTTCCGTACAAATTTGTAGGTTTTTTTTTAATTTATTCACGAAACAAACGGTCATGTACAGAAGAGAAAATATCTCGAAAGATCTATTAACAAACTTGCAGTTCCATTAGTATTGATTACGTACTTTAAATAAAAACTATATTTGTTATGATTTAATAATAATGATCACATTTTCTCTCTACTTTGTAGTATAAGACGATATTACTTGCCAAATTTCATAGTTCTAGGTTAACGGAAAGTACCCTATAGATTGTATTTCCTTGAGACTGTCGAAATTATACTTTTTTGCGGCATAAACGGCCGTATCTTTTTTTAAGTTAACTTAGAAGTTTGATTTTTGTACAGCTTCAAGGTACCGTAGACATGTGGTTTTAATTTCAAGTCGATACCTCCACGCGTTCCCGAGACAAAGGACTTGACAGACAGACAGACGGACAACAAAGTGATCCTACAAGGATTTTTTTTCCTTTTGAGGTACGAAACCCTAAAAGCGCTGGGTCTATTTGCCGGGAAATCCTTTCTTCCTGCGATACACGTTTTTCTTATACAACGACAAGAGAAAGCAGTGGTGTTATTATGGCTGCGCTCCTCTGTAAGGTATTTCCCGATCTTCAAGTTGATGTTTCGTTCCGCTCTCTTAACTTTATTTACAGCTGATACCGTTTTGCAAGAAGTTATCGATTGAGTGCGGTTCATCAGTGTTCTCGGTGGAAGAGGACGAAAGTCAGCAATAACTTGCGCTGCAGTCAATGGGCTGGGATTGCGGAAGTTTCTATCGATCAGGTAATATCAAAAGTACCTATTCAATATAGATTTTATTGCCCGACTGATACTAGCCAATAGTCTCTATTTCTTATGTGTGGAGAAAAACAAAGCTCTCATCTTCCAGCTGCCATGAAATCGACGCAAGCCTTCACAACCTTTAGCCCTTCCTTTAGTTTTTATATTAATGTTAATTGAATAGACCAAATCACATCACACATTACTAGTACCGGCATATCGGAGTGTGAACCTGATCCATCGGCCAAGTCCTCGCCCGGGGACTAAAGGAAGAAACAGATATAAAAGCGCATTTACTGAGCGATTAATATTCGACAGACTACACGGTCTCGGCTCCCTGACCGCTTCGTTTGTTTAACCTCTTCTGTCAATTTGATTTCCGACCTCGGGGTATGTAATTTCCATTACGGGACCAGAAGCTTTGTTTGTCTACGCGCAGTCGAATAAGCTCGGGGCCTGTGTTTTTTAAGTATTACGAATCGATGTTAGGTTAATGTTTAAATAATTTGACGGAACAGTAATATTTTTTTTGTATTCCGAACACAGCTAAATGATATGCTTAATGTCGTGAATGGGAATATTCAAATGATGATATATGTAGATACGTAGACGTATTGAACAGGTACGTAAGCAGCACTATTCACTGCTTCAGCCAAACATGCGATGATAGAAGTTAATATAAAAGTTGCTAACGTACCTTACTAACGCAACTTCTATGGGTATTTGTCTTCCCATTCCCATATTGGGTTCCTTTTGCAATTTATAGGTCAATTTACAGTCCATAAATATGCGAACATGGAATTAATGACAGGAGCGTAAGAGCCTACAGATATTTTTGTCACTTTGGTAACGTGCATATATTTATGACTTCGACTGTAGGTACTTACTTAGATTATTGTTCCGCGCGTCGTGTATTTGAACACATCCATAACTCATACGTGCGAAATAGCATTTTCTATGTAAACTAACAATATATATGACTGATTACTTGAAGCCATCTTGGCAACGCATTTGCAGGGAATCTGAATCAAACTCAACTCATTAGTCCGTAGAGGAAAACTTGGATTAGTTGACCAACTTCCAGTGGGGAAATGCGTTGGCGCCTTTACTATGCGAATAAGCTATGTTGCATTACGAAAATTGTCCCAACTTTGTAACAGGTACGGTTATTAACATGAATAATAACTGAACTATGTTATTATATAATTATTATATTCCGTGTTATTATATAATTTTAACGAAATTTGATATGTTCACTGTCCTTAAAATAGGATCTCGCTTTACACAAATTTTAATAATGTTAATCACAAAATGCGTGTTAATGTTAAAGCAATCAGCGCTCTTGGCCTGGGCGCTATGAGTGCCCTTGTTTAGGACACCTATCACGGATAGAAAAGAAATCTTCATTCAAAACGCAAGACTCTAGAGCACACGGTGTCTTAAAGATAATAATAAATTGCTTAGTCCAATAAATACCTATGTCTTGAGTTGAAAATTCCAAGTTTATTTATGGAAGAATCAAAATTGTTTATTAGTTATATCTTTACACATTTTTAAAGCAAATGGGAGAAATTTGAGTTAAGATATTCATTAAGTATTTGCCGCAAAAAAAGCTATTCCAAAGAAGAAGCACCAACATTTTCATTTGAGTTTTTTATTTTTTAGGCGAGAGCGATTAACTATTGGTTTGATGTTTTCAATCTACAGTCAAGAGCCAAAGCTATTTCAAAGAAGAAGCACCAAAATTTCATTGGAGACTTTTTAGTTTCTTCTGCATCGCGCTATCGAAGTTTCTTAAATCAGTTACATAAATACAACTTCCAAATAACTCTCCTGTGACTTGGGTCGCAGAGAGATCTCTCTATTGTGGTCTGTTCCTGTGTTTCCTGTCCATTGTATATAATTTGTAGTTAATCTTTATAAGTATCCCGCGTTGTACATAATTCTACACTGGCGCACATTACTCATCTACATTTGTGACCTCGACAATCGAAGTAAGACATCTGAATCAGATTCTGACGCCGCCTTACAGCCAACCCTCTCTCCCTGTCTCTTTCTCTAGGAGTGTGCTACCTAGCATGCGTCCTATAGGTACATGCCTGGTAAATCAACTCTCAGCAATTTGACTTCTCTCGTTTTTGTTTTGAAGTTGGAACAGTTTGTGAATGTTAGGGAAAGGTTTTTTCCAGGAATATTTACATTAGATATCTTTTGGGAAAGGCGAGCATCATATAAAGGCTCCGTAAACGTTGGAGATGTCCTCATCTCATTGGTAGAAGAAGACAGGCATCGACATCGACAGAAATATTCATCTCTTCACCACCGAGATCTGGATTATGAATCTTTCGAAAAAAAGAAACAAAATAATATGGTCTATGCATCTGGATTACCCTTCTTTATATCATCATTATCATAATATTTAAGAGCTTGGCTCTTGTCGGTGGAGTAATTGCCAGCTTATTTTACATTCAGCTTTGTCCTTCACTTCTTTGTATGACGTAGCATTTATTTTATGTTTTATTTGCTCCATGTACGTCATTCTAGGTCTTCCCCTTTTCCTTTTTCCCTCTATCTTTCCTTCTATTATTGTTCTGATCCATTCGTCATGGCGTATGAGATGTCCTATCATTTTTCCTCTTCTGTTTTCTATCATTTTCAATAAAGTCCTCTTCTCTTTAACTGAGATTAAAACTTCTTCGTTAGTTTTCTTCTCTGTCCAGCTGATTATTTCTATCCGTCTCCAACGCCACATTTCAAACGCTTCTAATCTTTCACGGTCCCTTTGCGTCATCGTCCACGTTTCGCAGCCATAAAGCGCTATACTCCAGATGTACACCTTGATTAGTTTCTTCCTAGTAGAACTTGATATTCTAGCTGTAAGCAGATCTCTTTTAGAGTTAAAGGCTTTCTTTGCCATGGCTATCCTAGTAATAATATCGGGTGTACATCTAGAGTCGTCTGTAATAATACTGCCTAAATATCTATATGAGCTGACTTATTCAATTAATGTGTTGTCTAGAAAAATTGAGCTATTGGTCGTCCTTTTTGATACTATTAATGACTTTGTTTTCCTGCTGTTAATTTAAGTACTGCTATTTTAAACGAAGAAGGTAAATTATTAGTGGACAGTAAGGATATAACTGAAAGATGGACACGATACATTGAGAAATTGTGTTTAGGAACTGGTTTGACAGAAAATTACATAGAAAAGGAAGAGCATGTTAACGAAGATAGCTTAGGCCTTATTTTGTTGAGAACAGAGTACGAAAAGGCCTTACCAGTGTACAGAACGAGAAAGCAGCTGGTTTGGATAATATAAACATAGAAATTATTAAATATGCAAATTGTGACCCCTTACATGACGCAATCTTTGAACTGATACAAATAATCTACACTACAGGCGTAATTCCAAAGGACTTTCAAATAACAAAAACAGTTACACTACCGAAAAAAGCCAATACCCTCAAATGTGAAGAACATCGTACTTTAAGCCTCATATCACAAGTTAGCAAGATATTACTGATAATAATTCAAAATAGAATCAGGCCAATAGTTGAAACGTATTTGGGACTCATAACAGTTTCCTTCATAATTCATAAAATATATCCTATATTTCAATTTTGCTAGTAATAATGTCATTACAATTAAGTATCTTAATTCCTAATTTGTAAATCGATTTTGTCCTGACAGGTCTTTCTGGGCTTTTATAAAAAAATAACCTCGAAGATTAAGACGGGAGCTTCGCTTCGCTTCAGCTCCTTCGTCCTTCCTCGTCTTAATCTTCTAACCTATCCGCGTTAGAGTCGATTTTGCCCTAACAGGTCTTTCTGGCCTTTTTTTGCCAAATAAGGATTTGATGATAAATTATTTGGTAATACATTTTTAGGTTTAAATAACGGAAAATAAGGTAAGTCATTAGTAACAAAAAAAGTTGTATGAATGTTAACACTATGAACGTAAATGACAAGGAATAAAAACACTTATGAATAAAAAAATATGAAAGAAATTGTAGTATTATTAGAAATTGTAATTGCAAATTCGATTATTAAATCTCTGAAAATGTATTTTATACAATTTTATTTCATAACTATTTTTGGTTCATAAATATCTGAAGATTATTAATAAAAAAAATTGTAATTTAACTAGTATGTATAAAAATTATATAAAAATAAACTATATTGCTAATAATCGTTATGATAAAAAAGTATATAAATATAGATAATAGCAATAGAAATACTTATATTTAATGACGTTATAAATATTGACAATTCTGGGATACGATAGTTATTAACCAAAAATAATTATGAATAGTGATCATTATGACATAAAATTGTATAAGATACATTTTCGGATGTACAATAATCGGAATAGCAATTTTATATGAACTTTGGCGCACCCGTATGATGGACATCCTAAAGAAGGCAGGTCTAGATTATCGTGATAGACGAATAATATTTGAACTGTGCAAAGGACAGGAGACCACAATAGTAATGGGAGAAGACATAACCATCGCAAAGATACGACAAGGAGTCCGGCAAGGTTGTCCACTTTCTCCGCTTATATTTAATTTGTTTATTGAAAATGCACGCAGAAAAATCGAGTTCATACGATTTATGGATGACATTGCGGCGGTTGCTGAATATTCCAAATTTCATATCGATAGCATAAGTAGTTCCTGAGATATTTAGCGATGTGACAGATAGACAGACAAAGTGAAACCATAAGGGTTCCTTTTTTACCATTTTGGTACGGAACCCTAAAAACGTCAAACACGCTCTTAGTATAACTTTTGTAGGGAAATACAAAAACAAGACGTTTTCTAAACATAATTTTTTTCAGTGTTTTGCGACTTTTGTTTATTGGTAATGCAAGAAAAAATTATATAAATTATATTTAATGGTCACCTGAAAAACACAATAGCATAGAATTAAAATGTTTTTGAAGATACCCTTGTGCTTTATTTTGTCCCATTGAATTAAAAAATTTAGATTTAGGCCGGGTTTTATAAAGATCCGTCAGACCAAATGTCAGATCAAATTTCAGTAACTCGGTACATTTTTTGACATAACAAATCGACATAAGGTCTAACGGATCTTTATAAAACCGAGCCTTAATGGTTTTCCTTTCATTTAATTTACTATCCGAATCGGTTGGGCAGCTTTCGTGAAGCTACGGCATATCTTTTCGTTTCCGTTAACGTCTCAAGACGAGAGTCTTTGCCCAGTATGTCTTGCCTTGTGTACATATAAAACTTTAGGGAATAAGGCTATTATTTAATATCATACGTATGCGTTATTTTTATACTGCCTTTACTAGTTCACATTCAGTACAAGTTAAATTGGTGCTAAGTAAGAAAAAACGTGCGTAGGTATAGTATCTTTTACATATATAAATGTTTTTGTAACCACTATATCATTTTTGAAGACCTATCCATCGTCGGGGTCTTATGCCCTGGCTGGCTAGGCCCCACACGGATGTGTGAATGTGCATTTAAAAAAACATTCCTCGGTTGTGACATGTATGGAGTGCAAAAATCTAGATGGCTACCTAGATTTCTAATTTAGATGACGGATTTGAAACGGCTCTTTTAGAAAAGTGGACCATCTAAGAAAGTGCTCCACTTGAGAAAGTGAACTTTTTGAGAAAGTGCACTTTTTGGGGATGGGCACCTTTTGAGAAAGTGTGTTTTATGAGCCTAAGCTACCACGTACCGGAAGGCGCAGCATGGGTAGATCCCCGGACTGATGGTCTGGTAAAGATCGCGAGAGTTTGACAAAGGAACCCTAAATTTCAGGGATAAACCTAATATGCGAACCTCCTTCCGTTCATAGAAATAAATATCGAAATAAATTCAAGAAAATGAAATTATAGGGTATTTTGGGACTAGAGGGTTTTGTGATTAAGCGATTATGACATTAGGTTATTTCGCCACTGTTAGGTGTAGTTAATTTAGGGTATTTTGGGAATAGAGTATTTTGAGACTCATTCGTAATGGGACGCAGTCCATTTGAATTTGGGTTGTATAGAGAGTAGTGTTCTTCGAAAAAAGAGGTTATTGAGAGAAGGTGATTTTGAAATTAGTGTCTATTAATGACTAGAGTATTTTGGGTGTAGTGTAAAATCAGCCGAAAGCAAATTTAGCATTATTGTTAGACAGATTTGATGCTTATGATTGATTCCATAAAAGTAGAGGGTGTTATGTGGTATTTTAGCCGGTCTGTTTCCCGGGAGTAGCAAGCGAATTATCAAAATTCTTGAATGCAGTTTTGTTTCTTTTAAAAATAGAGGAATGTTTCTTTAGCTTACAGTAAATTTTCCTATCTACCGTATTTAGAAAAGGTACTTTCCCGGTGGTGTAAAACATTTCTACCTACTATGTTTATTTACGTATGTTATTTAAATATAAATGTAGGGAGGGTTCGTAAGCACATTGCGTTGGTTTATGCAAGTACGTGCTATTTATACAATACAATACAAATACTCTTTATTGCACACCTCAATTATATCTAATTACGTAAATAAAATATTGCTAAGTGCTGCCAACAGTCAATGTTGATTTTGTCGAAGACAAAGTTTAGTTGATCGCAACCTACAGGAATCGTGTCTTGGCGTGGTGGCGTTCCGGCCTTGCTCCGATTGGGCATCGTTTGCGTAACGGAACACTCGACCTGAGCGTTACGTGACTGCTTTTATAAGATCCTTACAACGTGTAGACACGGTTTCGACCCCTCACCTCTTAACCTGCCATGAACTACCCAACTCCTTTAATACAAGTTTACATGACAATGTGTTTTCTACTCGTAATAATCTTTGAGTTTAAACTTCATAGACTATTACACAATGGCTACTTTCAGATCGGGACATAATTTTATAAAAAAACTGACTTTTTAAAACAAAAACTAGAGTATATATAAATAAATAAATAAATAAATAAATAAATAAATAAATATAAGAGGAAAATCTTACACAAATCGAACTAGCCCCACAGTAAGCTCAAGAAGGCTTGTGTTATGAATACTAGACGACGATATATTTAATAGATATAAATACTTAAATACATAGAAAACATCCAAGACTCAGAAACAAATATTCATGCTCATCACACAAATATTTGCCCTGACCGGGATTCGAACCCAGGACCGTCAGCTTCACAGGCAGGTGCACTACCCACTAGGCTAACCCGGTCGTCAAATATATCTACTCAACGAAATCTAAACAAAGATACATCACTCGGTCCGGTGCATGGCTGACTGCAAAACACCCTATCTACCTGAATAAAAATAGAAAATACCTACTCTGTGGGGGTAGAGCTGTCTTTAATAGCTTCAACTGCTTTGTTCGGACGCGGCTTAGCTTGGCAAATTTTGCGCAAATTAACAAAAAGTACTGTATAAATTCATAAAAAACACCTCATCCAAAAATACAATTAAACTTGTATGGTAGAGGCCTTTTAAGGACAGTAAAAAAACTCGATGATAGAGGTCGAAAAAAATTCGCTCCCCCTTTAGATGTATGGGATTCCCCCTTAAAAACGTTTAAAAATATTTTTTTACAATTTGGGTCTACATACTTTGGGTTTAAAAATATGTTTTTACAGTTTGGCTGTGAAAATATGTGCAGACGACGGACGTACATGTGAGTGGCAGCAATAGTACAAAACGTCACTTGACTGTTCTGGTCAAATAATTAAAATATGCCGTTACCTAGTCTCTTGCTCAATGCTCAGGCCATAATCAGTCATTTTCATTTTGAATGCCACGCCAAAAAATACGTTTGTTATCTGAGAGCAGCCTTAAATATTTATTTTATTCTGTTTTTTAGTATTTGTTGTTATAGCGGCAACAGACAGCGAGGTCTTAGTAATAACGTCCCGTTTTACCCTTTGGGTACGGAACCCTAAAAACTGATGTCACATTATTGGTCAAAATATAGCATAGTACGGACTTTTTTTGCGGTGAATTTGAGTATGATTGAGTTTTTTATTTTGAAAAAAGTATTAGTTTAAGAGCCGACGACACTGAACCTAGTTCGATAAGACTCCCAGATGAGATATATATTATAAGATGCGTCATTCCTGGGGGAACACGAAACGGCTATGCTGCCATGCAAAAAACCTGGTGGCCATAGTAAAAAAAAATTTACAAAAAAAATTAAATTTCCGGTTTCTAGTACGATAAGTCTCCCAGGTTTCGTTTGTTCCTCGATACAGGGGAGGGGTAGGACTATACGATAATGCAGTGCTGCAAGCCCCCCTGACTGGCCTTGACAGTGGCAGCAGCATGATAAGTGACGCCAATATTGAGGTATCTAGTATGATCGGTCTCCTGAAAAAACCAAGGCTCATCTGAAAGATCATCAATTTCTGTGTAAGAAAAACCACTGCTGCCTTTTCCTAATACTGGAGAAGGTGGTGCTGCAGCGATTGAAGGGCTCAGTACACTGAACCTAATTCGATAAGACTCCCAGTTGATATGTATATTATAAGATGCGTCATTCCTGGGGGAACACGAAACGGCTATGCTGCCATGCAAAAAACCTGGTGGCCATAGTAAAAAAAAAATTTTCAAAAAAAATAAAATTTCCGGTTTCTAGTACGATAAGTCTCCCAGGTTTCGTTTGTTCCTCGATACAGGGGAGGGGTAGGACTATACGATAATGCAGTGCTGCAAGCCCCCCTGACTGGCCTTGTCAGTGGCAGCAGCATGATAAGTGACGCCAATATTGAGGTATCTAGTATGATCGGTTTCCTGAAAAAACCAAGGCTCATCTGAAAGATCATCAATTTCTGTATAAGAAAAACCACTGCTGCCTTTTCCCAATAGTGGAGAAGGTGGTTGCTGCTGTGATTGATGATCGCCTTCAGCGCAGCTGGATTCGGTTTTTCAATTCAGTTTTGTAAGCAATCACCCGGTTCCTTTCGATTTGTACTGATTTAATACGCGTGCCACGTACACCGAAATAAGAGCTCCATAGAGAATCCACAAAACACTTTTTATACACTAGCTGAATAATTGATAAAATGTACATCAACCTTGTGTGATTTGAAGACGAGATAAAAGCGGTAACTCAAAATGAAGCTTTTTAAATAAAAATCAAGTAGGTACACCTATTCAGTTTCCATCTGTGTTAGTTAGCTGTAAAATATAACTGTATTTCCATTATATCGAAATAAGCACTATAAAAAACCCAGAAAAACTTTTATACAGTAGCTGAATAATTGATAAAATGTACATCAAGCTTGTGTGATTTGAAAACGAGATAAAAGCGGTAACTCAAAATGAAGTTTTTAAATAAAAATCAAGTACACCTATTCAGTTTCCATCTGTGTTAGTTAGCTGTAAAATATAACTGTATTTCCATTATATCGAAATAGAATATAGAGAATCCAGAAAATACTTTTTATTACTATGGCCACCAGGTTTTTTGCATGGCAGCATAGCCGTTTCGTTTTCCCCCAGGAATGACGCATCTTATAATATACATATCAACTGGGAGTCTTATCGAATTAGGTTCAGTGTATTGAGCTCCTTCAATCGCTGCAGCACCACCTTCTCCAGTATTAGGAAAAGGCAGCAGTGGTTTTTCTTACACAGAAATTGATGATCTCTCAGATGAGCCTTGGTTTTTTCAGGAGACCGATCATACTAGATACCTCAATATTGGCGTCACTTATCATGCTGCTGCCACTGACAAGGCCAGTCAGGGGGGCTTGCAGCACTGCATTATCGTATAGTCCTACCCCTCCCCTGTATCGAGGAACAAACGAAACCTGGGAGACTTATCGTACTAGAAACCGGAAATTTTATTTTTTTTGAAAATTTTTTTTTACTATGGCCACCAGGTTTTTTGCATGGCAGCATAGCCGTTTCGTGTTCCCCCAGGAATGACGCATCTTATAATATATATCTCATCTGGGAGTCTTATCGAACTAGGTTCAGTGTCGTCGGCTCTTCTACTATATTGTACACACCTACACAATACATAGTTTTACATAATTAGCTATTGAAATCTCTGACCTCAATAATAGCTCTCACTGTGTTAACAATTTATAAAATACTATTGTTAAAAATATTGAAATAATCCACAATATTTTTTCTAGATAGGGATCGCTGTCAATAACCAATTCCGGGGAGCGCTGCAACAAATGGATCCATTTAGAAACCGAATTGATCGCTGCGATAGCCTGCCGAAATACTTTTGGAAAAATCGAGTTCGGCTATGAAGCGTGTTGGTTTCGCTTATTAATGAAAACCTGAATATTTTGAATAGCTAACTAAATTTGAAACAAAAACGACGCGGAGAGCTTATTTTGCAAGTAATATTACTCTAGCATCTGTTGTTTTAAAATGCAAGTGCAGACGTGGTACAGGCCGAAGCAGTACAGGGGGCCGATTTTTGAGTGTCGAACGCTCGGGTTTTCACTCGAAATCTGTCAAAAAACTATGATTTGACAGATGTTAAGTGAAAAGTCGAGCGTTCGACACTCAAAAATCGGCGCCTTGTGATCGAACATTGGAGTTGAAGTGAATCCTTTCTTCAATATATTAAGGTATGTTGATGTTCAATACATTTAGGTACGTTAATTCTATTCCTTGTTACCTTACTTTGTGTAAATATTTTTCAAATGCTGACAACGTTACCTTGAGAGTTTATCGTAAAGCTTTCAGATATAAAATTTGAGAGTTTTGCGAATAAACCATACAGACGGATTATATTCTCTCGCATGGCAGTAAAATAGGTCACGCATCGGGTTGGATCTAGCAAATTGGAAAAGGTATATTTTAAATAGTAAATTCAATAAGTATTGCCATTAGAATATTCTGTGTAGAAACTGAAAAGTAGATCTAAAGTGGGAGAGAATAAATATCGTAAGTTTCCTCTGGTATTTTTTTGTTATCTTGTGACATAATAGCGAAAGTCGGTTTAAATTGCTCTTATATAATGGTGTAATCTTTTTGTAGACTATTCCGCATTGGTAGACTAAGGTTCATCAATTGGTAGGACAAGAGTCCGTCATACCTGCTCAGACTGGGCAGATGTGATTGACACGTTTATTGTCTGTGAAAAATGACGGATTTGGTTCAAAATTTGAAAGCCTAGTGAATGTGTCAAATGGGGTGGCATTTGAAAGGGCTTGAGTTTCTCATTCTGAAACTTTTTTTTACCTTGAGTCATTGTCGATTTATGAAGGAAAATGTTTAAAAAAATCCCCCCCCCCCCCCTATCTCCGAAGTGTTTACAAAGGAAAAAAAAAGAAATTATTATACGGTTGATATCAACTAAATCTCTACCTAGCTTTTTTTTAATCGTCTTAAATCATTTCTATACTAAGTTTGTTATACTGAAACCTTCTTTCAAATAAGAAAAAAATATTGAAATCGGTTCACGTGATAAAAATTATCCTTGAAAAACCGACATACATACTACGTTATTCAGTCGCTCAAATAGTAACACAAGGCGCCGATAGATGGCGCTGTACCCATCGCTACTTCGCGCTGTTAAGATTTTTCCTGAATTAATGGGGTCGAGGCTCGTACTCTATCCCAGTGTTGCCATTTGGTTCCGTTTGTTCCGTTTTTCGGAACTTCTGGCAACCCCGCGGAACTTGGAAGGAACTTTAGATTTTAGGACAATTTTCGAAACTTTTAAGGTCCCGGCATTAATATATTTAATAACACACTCTAAAAATGTAACAGACTCATTTTTCTGTTAAATTAATTAATCATGTTTTATGTTCCTATCACAAAAATACAGCTGATCCAAACCGGCCAATCACGCGAGCATACACACGAAGCTTGAGCCGTGGTCGTGGCCGCTCATTGGTCGAACGTCGAACAGGTCAGAGGGGCTACCGCGACTGAAAACGAACGAAATTCGAATATCTCCCTCTCTGTCGCACTTGCTAATACGTGCCACAGAGAGGGAGATATTCGAACTTCGTTCGTTTTCAGTTCGCGGTAGCCCCTCAGCAGTTACAATCAAAAGTTATTGATAGAAAATCATCATCATCCTCATCATCATCAGCGTTATCCCAGTACAGTTGCATCCTGAAGGATGCCCGGGGTCCGCTACCTAATCCTATGATTTGGCGTAGGCACTAGATTTTACGGAAACCGCGAGGTAGCCCCTCAGGGGCGCTACCGCGACAGCAAACGAAGTTTTCCCTCTCTGTCGCAGTTGCAAATTGCCTTATTTATAAGTATTTCGTGATTTAGAAAAAAATGGAACTTTTCAACCTAAAATGGAACTTTTCAGGAATGGCGACGAAACTTTTAGGTGAAGTAACCTGGCAACACTGCTCTATCCGTCGTGGTTTCGTGGTCTTGTTTAAATTTGGTCTTTGTCTTGTTCTGTTCTAAAGTCGAGTTTGGTCTGTTGTGTGGGAAAAAGGGAAAAATACTCTTTGGGTCTCACCTAATTGTCGTGGTATTACTTGAAAGAAAATGGAAAAAAAAATGATCGAATAGTCGTGGTGTATATTAGCTTTGTTTTACTCAGCTGTTAAAGAAAAGTTGTATTATAGATGTGGGTAATTTAGAGGGAAAAACTAAAAAAAAGGTTTCTCAAGTCTAATAATAGTTTTACTCATTGATACCTACTGTGATACTAAATTCCGATCGTTCATACTCGAGGAAGAAATTTAAAATGGATGCCGCTAGTTTTTCGTACGTAATTGGAAATAATTACATTGAAGAGGCTTGCGTGGATAAATTTCATGCAATTCTTGCTAGTAACACTAACTACTGTCTGCCTAATACTATATACGAGTTACTTGTACCTGACTTGCGAAGGCAAGTCAAACCGATTCAGTCGGATCAAGAACATTTACAATTGTTATTTCGTATGATAACAGCTTATCTTTATGACGGTTTAGCCTTAGAAAACCGAACAGACATCATGTATTGGGTGGCATGCGATAATTTGAAAGTTTGTACGGAACCCTCGGTGCGCGAGTCAGACTCGCTCTTGACCGGTTTTTTGTCTAAACAGCTTTGACACACAAAACAGGCGCCGCCGTTCGCGCACGAATAAAAGTTACTGGCCTTCGCCATTGAGCGCTTAAAAGCGATGCTCAAACAATTTAATCACTTTTTTAATTATTGTGCAATAAGGACTACTATAAATAAATAAACGTAATCTTTAGAGAAATGAATTCTTTCTTGATTGGTCGATTTTAGTAAAGCTGTATTGCTGTGAGCTGGTTGGTTGATACCCAATACGAAATAGTTTTTCTCAAACATGCAATGAAATTTTGAGGTTATGTTCCTTATAATAGACTGCGAAGTGTCACGTTTCGGGTGCAGCTAGACGAGAGGCCTTTAAAGGAATTTCATACAAAGTTGGTGGCCTGGGCCTGCAAGGTGCTCTTTTTTAATTTCCATTCTACATTTATTTGTGACACAGCATTACGGCGTTCAGCTATAAGCAATTATTTGCTTTTTGCTTCATCATAACATTCTGCCACTACGATTATTAAAAAAATAAATAAACGATGTTTGATATATTTTGCTGTTTTATTTATATAAAATTGACATGGACATAATAAATAACACAATCCAATAATTTTAATTGCAAATTTAATTACCAATAATACACATTTAAAATATTTCATCTAAATATTAGCGGTAAAAATGTCTACTCAAACCGTGAAGTTATTTTTTAAACCATTTATGAGGCAAAATTGTTTTTATTTTCATTCTGTAATTGGATTTAAGCGCTGTTGAATTTGTTACCTATTTAAATATGAGTTCCGACATGACAACAGCGATGAAGAAACGTACATTTTTTAAATAAGTTACGTTTATCTACCCACCTTAAGCATTCATAAAAAAATTAAAAGTGGTTATAATTTTTGACAATAACAAGAATTTAAAACTGTCAGTGTCGTTCCATAGGATAGTCGATCCTAACGTTTCGTTCAGAAACGTGCTACGACCATTTTAGTATATTTATGTAGTAGTAGTGTTTTATATTCAATTCAAGTTAGAAATTGAAGGAAATAAATAGTAATACATGTGTTAATTATATTTTTTGTCTTATCTGCTTTTAGTTTATTTAGAAAGTTTTTTCTTGGAGGTTTTTAAATTTATTTCATTGCATGTTTGAGAAAAGCACTATACATACCTCGGCGTGAAAAGGGGTTGCCAACCTCGTAACTATCCTATATGTACTCGGCCGGCAACCCCTTACTTCCCGGCCTCTGTAGTAATGTACTATTAAATTAGTGTTCTTTGATCGGTGCATTTAATTGGTAAAGTTTATTGATTGGTCAAATTAAAAAGTTTTGTAAATCTGTCATTTTTCAAAACAAAAATGCATGCAATGGTGATTAAATTACAAACTTAGTATAGAAATGAAAGCTAGATAGAGATTTAGTTATATTTTTCCTGTAATATTTATGTTGATATCAACCATATATCATAATTTCAATTTTTTTCCTTCGTAAACTTCGAACGGGAACGGTATTTTTTTTAACATTTTCCTTCATAAATCGAAAATGACTCAACGTCTAAAAAAATGTTTCAGAATGTGAAACTCAACCCAAAATATAAAAAAATATTAAAAAAAACATGTTCTATGCATGTTGATTACCCTTCTTTATAACTGTTCGAAATTTCAAATCGATAGCATAAGTGGTCCTTGAGATATTTAGTGATGTGACAGACAGACAGACAGACAAAGTGAAACCATAAGGGTTCCTTTTTTACCATTTTGGTACGGAACCCTAAAAACATGCCGCCAAATTGTGGAATTTATTGTTCATCTTGGGTGGGTGACCTTCGTTTATTTATGTTCTCGCAATCGAAGTGAAAGGTAGAGTGTATAACTCTGGTCTAAACTATAATACCCATCGAACTATTTTCCTGAACGAAGTGAGTAACTATCTCGTGGTATTGTGCCTCATTTTAGACTCTTGTCATACAATCTACTATCGCCCGAGATCGATGACCTCATAGATATAAATATGATGACACAAGCTTTTTCCCCCGGCTTCGCCCGCGTAGTAAGCGTAATTTTTAACCGTCTATACAAAAATGGAGATTCTCAGTTGCAAATACGTATGTAGGTACGTACGGATGTCATTTTCGTAATCGGCACCCCGACAAACTACAAAAATGACACCCATATCAATTTTTAAGACAAACAAATGTCCACCATCTTGGATTTAAAATGCGTGTCATTTTCGTAATCGGCGCCTCAAGGAACCTTGAAAACGACACCCATATCGATTTTTAAGAAAAGTAAAGACCCCCTTTTCACCCCTCTAGGGGAGCAATTTTGAAAAACGCTGAAACATGTTTTGTTGTATTTAAACAGAGAGTATATGTACAAAGTTTTAAATCTCTCACTTTAAAAAAGATTTGCTCCCCGTACGAACTTGGAACCCCCTTTTCACCCCTTTAGGGGAGCAACTTCGAAAAATGCTGGAATAAGTTTTGTTTTATTTAAGCAGAGAGTCCATATACGAAGTTTTAAGTCTAACTCTAAAACAGAAGTTTCTCCCATACAAACTTTGCACCCCTATTTTACCATCTTAGGGTTAGAATTTTGCAGAACGCTGAAAACACTTTCTTTGGATTTAAGTTCGTAACCTTTTTACGAATTTTTAAGTCTTCAGCTCAAAAAAAATCTCCCATACAAACTTTGCACACCTATTTGATCCCCTTATGAAATAAAATGAAATAAATGAACTTTATTCTGCATGTAGGCCGCAAAGGCACTTTTACAAGTCAAAAACTACTTACTACTTAGGGGTGGAATATCCAAAAATCCCGTCTTATCCCTTGCATACGTCATAAAAGTAAGCTCTGGACCAAATTTGAAGTTTCTAGTTCCAGTAGTTTCGGCTGTGTGTTGATGGTAGATCAGGGTTTCTTCTTTTATATATTTAGATTAGAAGAAGAAGATTTAGATAAGGACGTAACCTTAGTTGCATTAATTATTTATTAAAATTCCTTGCAATCGAAGTGAAAAGCAGAGTGTAAAACTGAAGAGCATAAACCCATTTTACCCTTAACGTGACTATCCACCCTCGCCGTAATTACGTGTACATACTTGGATCATCTTAGAGAAATAATGAAACTAAGTAGATATATCACGAGCAATATTATCTACAGGGATAATCAAAGAAGTAGAGTTGAAACTAAGAGGAATAAATATCGGAAGTTTCGCCTGTGTTTTGTTTGTATACCCTTGCTCGCAGGACTTAGTGTCACATTAACGTGGCCTGCCCGAGCCGGCGTGGCGGGGCACACCCCGAGACATTCGTTATCTGTTCCAGTTTGCTTCTTGGATTTATTGACTTTTTTCCTGCCTTAATTTCCAGAGATTCGGTCGATAAAATTGTCAAGATGAATGGTCTACGCCAGCACCGGAACATTAACGCTACCCCAGGGAAATATTCTTCGTGTTTTGTAGTATTCGAGCGACACGATTAAGTTTAAATTGTTTCAAGCTCACCTTGCTCTCTAATAGGATTTAGTATATTTCGTACATGGTAGCTTTTCATCCTGTATTTACTCGTTATTAAAGCTGCTATGGAATAAAAATAAATATCCATCCGTATAATCCTATCGTGGGGAAACAAGCACAAATGAATCAGTGAAATGAAAATGTCGGCGACTAGATAATCCGACGTTCCGTATGTACCTACGAGTAGGTACAGTCAGCAGCAGATGTAGCTATACAATCGAGGTGCTCAGAAAGAGATGTGCGGTTCAACTATCAAAAAGATATTGTCGCTAGGCTAGGATTTACCCGTGGGTGGTCAGCGCGTTACAAATACCTGAGCGGTCAGTATTTAAAAAAACCGGCCAAGGGCGAGTTGGACTCGCGCACGAAGGGTTCCGTACTAGTATCTATAAAACAGCAAAAATAACTTAACCAAAATTACAGTTAAATCAACCTATCTCAAAAACTATAAGAGATACTTTGATCAAACCAAAAATCGTTGAAAGAGTTAATTAGCATGCATCACCTCTATTTTTTTTAGAATTTTATACCCCGTAGTTATAAAAATAGAGGGGGGGGGACATACTTTTTACGACTTTGAGAGCTGATATCTCAAAAACCGTTCACTTTAAGAAAAATGTTTTTTAGAAAACTTTATATCATTTTAAAAGACCTTTCCATTGATACCCCACACGGGTATGTACATCGAAAAAAAAATTTTCATCCCTCAGTTACATGTATGGGGGGCCCCACCCCCAATTCTTTTTTTTACTATTTAGTGTCATAATTTTGTAGCGGTTCATACAACACATATTCCCATCAAATTTCATCACTGTAGTACTTATAGTTTCCGAGTAAATCGGCTGTGACAGACGGACAGACGGACAGACGGACAGACGGACAGACGGACATGACGAAACTATAAGGGTTCCGTTTTTGCCATTTTGGCTACGGAACCCTAAAAATCTACACACATTACGAATTGTTAACAGCTTTGCTATCGGAAAACCACTCGTATCTAAGCAGTCAAAATGTCAATAATATCTGAACATACTGGAGGAAAAGTTTATAAGTAATTTTGAATATTGATTAGAAAATGTAACAAAGGAAGCAATAAAAATTTATCTACTTGTAACTGTTATTTAAGGGAGAGGATGTATATACTTACCCGATTAGATTATACAGTCTAACATTCTACTTATTTCTTTACTTCAATAATGAATGAATGAATTATTAACGCATACTACATTGATTAACGCATTGACTGTCGGCATTTTGTTACGAATTTTCACCTGGTATCGTCTCTATCCATGGGAATAAGATAATCGACCCAGTAGTTGACACGTTAATGACCAATAGATGATACCTAATCATCATGACTATAAGATTGAAAGTGCCATTTATTGGATGTAGTATCAGTCCACAGGGACGTTTACCTTACTGATAATTAAAAAAAAGCTACTTTATGTTCTTGTTATATGGAACAATCTTGAATAAAATGATCTGAAAATTCACGTAAACAGTGCAGACTTGTCATTGCATAGCTTTGTCTCACATTTTGCGATCTACATGTCATATGACTCTGTTGTACAATCCAGCTGCAGAATGCCCGTCAGGCCTATAAATTCGGTTTTCATCTGCATTTGTCAGATGGCCAGTAATCAATATATGACCCGATATTATAGATTAGATAGATAGTATTGCGTTAGAATTAAATGACTGGCCATTACTTTTTAGTCATAAACATGAAATAAAAGATTGCTTTACGTCTTGTTGACTTTAATGATTTATATATGTTTATAAATTTTGTAATTTACTCGATGATGATACCTACAATATTGCAACTGTTGCAAGGTTTAAGGTTTTCTTCTAACAAAACCGACGTTTGACAGCTAAACATGGCATTGCACTCGCACGCGTTAACCACTAGTGCGATGGGGTATCTGGACACCATAAGGTGTGCCAGAGCCGTGTTTAGCCGAAGCGACAAGAGGAACGGCCTGACATTATGATATTTCTTTAAGAGGATAAATCATGGAAATTTTAACAACCAATCTTCGCAGTTTGAAAGTCATTCAAAGCCCGAAATGACAAGGACCTCTCTCATTCCATCAGAAGTTTAAGCCATTACTAAAAACCCTACAACTATCTATTACCTATTACAAAAAGTATATTGAGTCTGTGTGAAAGTGTAATATATTATACTACATATGTAATATATATTTACATATGTACGAAAATATATATGTATTAGGGTATATCATATTGAGCGATTCTGTCTGTTAGTAAATGTTAGATCGTTGAGCTTTTATTATTAAATACCTATTGTAATATAATATTGTACTGAATGGTCGCTTTTATACCTTACCGTGGACGTCCGCGATTTACCGTCACGATAAAACAGGGGACCTAAAATATATGAAAATGTATGCAGACGCTTTCATTCTACCGTGGACGGTAACGGCATGCCGTGCCGTGGACGTCTACGATATGCCGTAGGCTCGCTGTCTTCCCCACGATATCGTGACGGTAAAAGTGCGTGTTGTGCGTAAAGATACGAAATTGTAGCTGTTGTGTGCTGTCAGTGTCAATGTAAGCGTTTGCCGCATTTTCAGCTAAAACTTAATTTTTTTGGCTTACGTTACGTTACATGCATCGATAATGTCAATATTAAACAGTCTAAAATACTTTAAATCGGCATTTATGTATGATGTGGGATGAAAAAAGCTTGCCGTCATCAAACTATAAAAGCGACATGTATCGACGTCTACGATATGATCGTGGACGGTAACGGAAAAACCGTGACGTGGACGTCCACGGAAAAGTATAAAATAGCCCAATGTGTTGCCTTTTTCCGTAGATCAGGGGTCGGCAACCTTTTAGCAGTTAAGGGCCACAAAGTGGCTAACAAAACTGTCGCGAGCCGCACGTGTTCATAATTTGCGACTTTATCAGACAAAAGTCGTCGGTTGCCAGTAAGGAGGCTCGCGGACCGCAAGTAAGGGGTTTGTGTGGGCCTGTTGCCGATTGCTGCCCTAGATCATATGCAAATACAAATCGTTTATTGCATGAAAGTAATTGTAAAGGTTAACAAGGATGATTTAGCTTGTCACAATCAGTCAGAATATGGCGTGCAATATTCGGTTTTTTAGGGTTCCATAGTAAACAAGGAACCCTTATAGTTTCGCCAGGTTCGTCCGTCCGTCCCCCGCTTTTCTCAGTAACCGTTAGTACTAGAAAGCTGTAATTTGGCATGAGTATACATATCAATGACGCCGACAAAACGGTAGAATAAAATCATAAAAAATTTTTTTTTTAGGGTATCTCCCCTACTTGTGAAGTGGTTGTGAAATTTTTTTTCTTCCAAACCCCATCGTGTGGGGTATCGTTGGATAGCTCTTTAAAAAATATTACAAGGTTTTTAAAAGCATTTTTTGATTCAAGAATCGGTTGGCGTGATATTAAGCTTTGAAGTGATAATTTTTGCTATGGTCAAGTGTGGGGGACCCCTGCCAACTAAACGGTGGCTACTAGGCATGTGAAAAAATCATGGTAGTAGTATATACGATGAATTTAAAAGGAAAACTATCACCGCTAAGTAGACATTACCGTAAAGGGCAAAAATATGTATACAACACAACATCTCAAAAAAGTACATTATCAGTACTAAGATCAGTAAAAACCCTTCTACGGGTCCGTAATTCCGCATATGACCGGTGACGTGATGGACGGGCAACTACGGAACCCTATACTGTGCGTGGCCCGACACTCACTTGGCCGGTTTTATAAATACTTGTCATTGATTTAAAATTAATTGATTATGAGTTATTATGTACAAATGTCGAACCAAATAATAAATATATGGAGTTGAGTACTTACACTTACACATAACATTAATAATTATAAAAATCTCATGCTGTGAAAGAGGACAGAGAACTGAAATAAAATAAGTAATAAAACACCAGAAAATGCGATGGAATAACATTAAAATCCGAGATGTCAGCAACAGTGTGTAAATAGTGTCTTTATGTTTATGGATCGAAAATGTTACTTTACATCATAGTAGTTTATGCAACTGCTACATAAGTAATGAGAGAGCCTTCGGCTCGTATCATACCCCCACACTCGTGTTTAATGCTTAATTATGTACAGGTGCATACACTACTTTATCTCCATCATGTGTTTCATCATGTGGGCGCGTTGAACCGGTGTTCGCATGTTTCACCAGATAGCCAAGCCCGTGGGGCGCGCAGCTGCGCTGTTAAGTTCACTGGCTGTGCAGTTAAATCTCATAACAGTTCTATTTATGATGCTGTTATGGCCATTTCCGCTCGCCGGCCGGGCTCAGTATATTGTACCTAAAGCTGGTTCTTACCTTCGGGTATCGAACATATTAAAGATCGAAGATTCGATCGAAGAACGAAGGGCATGGTGGCGGACTGCCATGCTGGACCGTTAAGATGTCGCTTTAGCAAATTATTTAGCACAAGTCTCAACTGATGTTGATAAATAGCTGGCTGATGGAGCTCATGTGCATTAAATTATACCATAAGCTACCAAAGAATATTCAAAGTGAAGTAAAAGATTACAAATTCAATAAAATTTTATAAATAAAGTTAACAAATATTTAATAGACAATTGTTTTTATTCCATGCAAGAGTTTTTAGAAAGTTGAAAATTAAAAATATGTACATAACTTAAATTACTTATATTGTACGTTTGAAAGATGATAATTAAAAATATACATACATAAATATATATAAAATATAAATAATAAGTATCGGTAAAATATATATAAAAAAATAGACAATATGAAAATTGTGCTAAATCTAGGGCACAAACTTATTATTTAGGATCTCTGTATTGATACACCTAAAGGGATGTCTTAACATTGTATGTTGCAGTAACACTGAAACGGTACAGGGTTTCATTGCAGAACTTATCACCTTGTAAAACCTATATTGTACCTATGAACGCAATACATGTCTGAATAACTGAAAGTCCCAATTTATTTCTATCACGTTTGTATTTAAGTTGGTATTTTATTCAGACCTAGGTATCTCAATACCTTAACAAAAAATTAGGGAGGGAAAGATGACGGTTTATTGGAGCAATAACGTTCTAATCCTATAACATAAAGTGGGTAGCGAGGCCAGAGCGGGTCGAAAAATTTGTTTAAAAATTCAATACCGTCTATAAGAAACTCGTTCTGAGAACGCAACGGCCTGCGAACATTCCCATTTACCCTTAATAACATGGGAGAAATTGCTCGATTAGTGCAAAAGGGATACCTCCCAGCTCTCCCGATCGAGATTCTCGAACCGAAACGAAACTTTTCCGGTATTTAAGAGGGTATCTTAAAATTGTATTGAATAACCTTCTATTTTTGAGTTTTGCAAAGTATTTACATTAATACTATTAATAGTAATGCGTTCTTTCGCGGGACAGTTATTTCCCGTTGTTGTTTATTTGTCACATATTTAATACACTTTTCACCTCACCCGCTCTGAAAGGCTTACTTTATCGTTTCAAATCTGCGTGCAAAAGTCCATTTTATCCGCTAGCGGATAAAGTGATTTTGAAATTCGAACATGACGTAGTACCGCGCTACCCAATTTTTTTATGGATGCGTTCAGAATTATGGTTCGGCCATGCGGTCTTAAGGCCGTTTCTACACTGATGCGGTTTCCGCACGACGCTGCGGTGTGCGAGTGAGACAGCGCTATACATGTATATAGCGATGGCCCGCTCACACAAGGAATGTGTCATCCGATGAAACATTTTATTTTAGGTACTTACATTAAATTGAAAATCATTCAATTTTAGTTTTATATCATTATTTTACCTACTTTTTATGGAAATACAAAAATAAAGAATATATTCAAACAATATTCGTATTGCAATTTTCTTTAATAATATTTGAATTGTTTTCTTGTACTTACGTTTCCTCGCGTAGGGTGAGGTGAAAAGTTGTGTGTTTCGCTCGGCAGCAAAGTTATTTGGCTTCTCGTGTCTTGAAACCCTCGCTACGCTTAGGATTCTATTTTTGAGCCACTCGCTACGCTCGTGGTTCAATTCTAGAATTCTTCGATAGCTCGGCTTTCAATTCGAGCACTCGCGCCAAACAACAACTTTGCAGCCTTGCATAACAAATAACTATAAATATCTTATTTTCAGAACGGTGGACAGAGATCACGCATTTGCAGTCGCTACGATCCTGAGAAATATCCCTTCTGTTTCATCACGTGACTGCATTAGGGATAGTCATGGTACATTCAAAGTCATAAATATACATACGTTCTCAGAGTCATAAAAATAACTGTACGCCCTTACGCCCTTCACATAAAATTGATTATTTTTAAACTAACTGCGTGCGACCTATAGATATTTTCGATGTTGACTGTACAGTTTAAAATTTATTGCTATTTTTTTGAAATTTCTATAAATTTTATTTCTTAGAAAAATGTCGTTACAACGATGAGGTGAAAATTTATTTGTTAAAAACAACATTTGACATTATAAAGTCCGTTCATTTCACTAAAAGCTTACACCTAATAATACCAAAGAATCTAGTGCCTAGCTTGCAAACATTACCTTTGATTGGTCCCGGTCAACATTGGCACATTTTCTCCAATTCTTACCATTAAAGAATAGAAGCTGTAAACAAATGAATAAAAAATTTCGAAAAGCAAAAGAACCTCTCCGGGCTGAGTGCTCCACGAGACTTTGATTTCTCTTTAAAAATGTAAGTCCATCAGTGTGACACGGTCTTCATTTTTTGTAGACTGAATAATAAATATTCTCTTTCCACAATGAACTCGTGCTTATTATTTATGAAGTGATTTAGTGACCACTCAATGTCGTATCAAACGCTGAGCATTACCGAATGCGCAACTTTTGTAGAAAAGAAATCTGAAACAATAATATTTAAAAATACCTACTTAAGTTGAATAAGTTGATATGTTTACAAGCGTATCTAAGTGGTAGTGCTGGGGTTTCGGAGAAGCTGTCGGATTAAAGGCATTCAATTTAAATATCCCAGACCTTTGTCCAGCAGGCTCCGTGAGCAACCGCCCGTGAAATTTCATTTAATCGTAGGAAAGAAGTGCAGGTCTCGGCTAATGCAGATTGCGAGCCTCACCTCGAGGGTCGGTTAATTTATAGCCTAACAAATTTTTATTCTTTCTTGAATTGCTTGAGCGTCCATTTATTTTCAAAGTTAATGGACTGAGCTCCTCAGATTAGATATTTAATTCGATAAGTCTTTTTCCTCACCCTTTTCCTATTAAGTAAATAGTGATTGTAGTAATCATTGTTTCAATTTCCTCTGTCGTAGAGAGATTGATTTGAGGGAGAGTACGTCTACATGTAATCTATTGATCCTTTAGTTAGTCAACGTTATGTTTCATGTGGTGAGAATTTAACATAATCTGATTAAGTAGGCAACCAGCAGCGGCTAATCTCAGCTCGCTAGCTTTATTGATGGAGTCATTATCAGGCGCGACTTCGCTGTCTTGCCTTTGCGTCTCGCCTGAACATTGTATGAAGCGGTTTCACAATACACGGTAAAGCTTAAATTATTGTGATTGGCAGACTATCCTAGTTTACTCCAATTGTAAACTGTTTATTTATTTTTAGGGTTCCATTGCCAAAATGGCAAAAACGGAATCCTTATAGATTCGTCATGTCTGTCCGTCCGTCCGTCCGTCCGTATGTCACAGCCGATTTACTCGGAGACTATAAGCACTACAATTATGAAATTTGGTAGGAAGGTGTATTCTATGAACCGCTACATAAAAGTGATGTGAAGTTACAAAAAATATTAAATTAGGGGGGCACTCCGTAAATGTAACCGGTGGATGAAAAAAAAATATTCAACGCACATAGTCGTGTGGGATATCGATGGATAGGCCTGTAAAAATGATATGGAGGTTTCTAAAAAACTTGTCCATTTAAGTCAACCGTTGGTGAGATATCAGCTGTCAAAGTCATAGAAAGTGTGCCCCCCCCCCCCTCTAATTTCCAAACTATAAAGTTAAAAATTCTGGAAAAAATTGAGGTAATGTGCATTAGTAAATACTTTCAACGATTTTTGGTTTGAACAATATAGGTTTTACGGTTATTGAGTTTTCGCTTAAAAACTGTCTTGCCCAAACAAAAGGTCGTAAGTACCGTGAGTTCCCTATGAAGATACGACTTTTTAGATTTTGTATTGGATAGTGATTTTAAATGTGGACTAGTAGGTGTTGGTACGGAACCCTTCATTGTGCGTGGTTCGACACGCACTTGGCCGGTTTTTATTTTATATAAGTATAATTCGTCTATAATGAATGTAACTCTAGTTATGTAACGAAAAATTACCTATTTATATAAGAAAAAATTTCGTTATTAGTGTTATGTTAGGACTATTTTTGTTAGACAGTGCATGGGCTTTTTGAATTTTATTACTTATATTTTTAATGTATTAACATAAAAAAAGACATTCGCAAAATATGAAGAGCGCAATAAATTTTATGGCATTTAATGCAATTGAATTAAAAAACTAGCCTGTTATCGGTATTTCTAAAACATCGTCACAACGTAACAAAATCGGTTGTCAGTCAGTAACTGAATGACACTTTCTTAGGTGGCCAGTTGGGATTGCCTACTTTAATAATTTGACATGTACCTAACTAAAGTAACTAAGCAAAATTGTAGCTCAACTTATGTCGCTAATTTATCTAAATCAATTGTTTTACAAAAAATATGTGTAAATATCTCATGCAGATGCAATAGGTTCATGCTTGCATGTTGTATGCAATATATTAGTTTCCTCTTATAAAATTAGATCAACATTAATCACTGTAAAGTTATTTTTACAAGTTGTAGAACAAATTGTGCTCCTTTAATAAAATTAAAATCTTAGAGCCCGCACATGGACACGGTGTAACTTAAGCAAAACAGGTCTTTATTTATCTAAATATAATTCATGCGTGTAATAAAGCCTTACTTCAGTAAAAATATTTGCAAAATTTGAAATCTTATACTATTTATACACATAAAGTTCTTTGGATCTTGCTTGGAGCTGATGTAGGTACCAATACATTTCTATGTTGTTTCATTAAAGGGCCATAAAGAATATTGATATAGTCGTTAGCGCTTGCTGTACCAGCACGGCCATAGTTCACTATTAGCTTTGGGTGTTTTTGTAAGGTTCATCCTCCGCCTGCAGTCGTCTACTGTTGGACATAGGCCTTCCCTAATTCACGCCACCACACCCGGTCCTCAGCTCTCCGCAGCTTGTAAGGTTGTTTCAGTATAAAATCAATAACATAAAATCTTGAAACATGTACGATCTTATGGTTCTAGAATCGGTGACCTTTTTCTTGTTGACATCTTTATCGAGTGATTTTCAAGATTCCGAGGCGTGGAAAAGTTAAGTAAATCCAAGAAGAACATTAGATAAGGGGAATGGCTTTTGTAATGTCTTCGGGACGCCGTAAATGCAACCAACGTCCCATAGATATCTGTCGCGAACATATGCGAGGAGTCAAACTTTGTATCTATTCTACTCCTTGTAAAATCTTTTCTCTACTTCTGAACTTCGAAGGGTATTCAATTTTACAGTTTGAATGAAATTTGAAAGTTGTAGTTGTCGTAGCGACAAGATATAGATGGAATTTATGTTGGTTTGAGTGATAATGATTTACGTACATTTAATGCAAAACGCATGTGCAATGCCGGATCACAGCAGCGGAGTGTAAATGCAGCGACGGGCCCATAAAACATCATTGTTATGTATTGGATTACGAATAAATCAAATGCACTGTAACGCAGACACATGTGGTACTTCAATGTTAATTTGGACAGCGTTGGATCTGCACTGACTGTTCTGGTGCAAACTTTGCGAAATAACATTAACATTTTTAATAACATAGCCTTCAAAATTGTTTTCATGATACGTAATCTCACTGCTGGGCATATGTAGGTGTTTCTTTGAGTTACTGGTTAGTTGCCGCTTAGTCTTTTAACGATATTTTATAGATTCATTTTAAGTGCGAAAGGCAACTGACTGTATTAGTAGGTACGGTACAAACGCATTACTTTAATTAAGGCGTTTCTTTTTAGGGTTCCGTAGCCAAAATATGCGAAAACGGAACCCTAAAGTTTCGTCATGTCTGTCCGTCCGTCCGTCTGTATGTCACAGCCGATTTACTCGGCAACTATAAGCACTACAATTATGAAATTTGGTAGGATGGTGTATTAATTAGGGAGGGGGGGGGGGGGCACTCCATATACATAGTAACCGGAGCATGAAAAATAAAATTCAACGCACATGGTCGTGTGGCATAGGCCTTTAAAATGATATGGAGGTTCCTATTAGAAAACTTTCCCATTCAAGTCAACCGTTGGTGAGATATTAGCTGCCAAAGTCATAAAAAGTGTCCCCCCCTCTAATATCCAAACTATGAAGCTTAAAATTCTGGGAAAAATTGAGGCGGTGTGCATTAATAAATGATTTCAGCGATTTTTGGTTTGAACACGATAGGTTTTACGGTTTTTGAGTTTTCGCTGAAAAACTGTCTTGCCCTAACAAAAAGTCGTAAGTGCCGTGAGTTCACCATGAAGATTCAACCTTTTTAGATTCAATGTATTAGATCGTGGTTTTAAATGTGGAATAGTAGGTGTTGGTACGGAACCCTTCATTGTGCGTGATTCGATACTCACTTGGCCGGTTTTTATTGTATGCATGCGGTGTTTATCTGTAAGTGATTGTTACACATAGCAAGTAGCTAATATAAATTGGATTATAGTAAACTTCTGTGTAAACAATTGTTGGTGAATCACAATAAATAAATAAAAATAAATTACTAATTCGCAGTTCATCTGTAATGTAGCAATATACGTACATCGGCGTGAAAAGGCGTTACCAGCCTGGTATCCCTATCAGTCCATACCTACTTGGCCTGCAATCCGTAATCCTCTATACTCTGCAGTAAAGTACTGGTCTACTATTAATCTAGTTTTGATTTTAGCTCGTTTATATGACTGATTATTCATGTGAAACGTTCGTCAGCGTCACGTCAGTGGAGTGAAGAGCGCGCCGGCTGTTGTGGGCCGTAGAGTTGTGGCACATGACGCAATTTGAAATAAATTGACCGGGTGTTGTGGTCTGGACTGTTTTAATGGTCAGCGATTAATTCTACGCCTTCACAAAATTCTACCTTTCAGAATGAAGACTAACACGACGGTGGCTGTTGCCGAGCCACATTTTTTATATCATTCTGAGTTCACGCTGGAGGCTACGATTGCTACGATACATTACATGCCTTGTTTTTGAGGTTTTAGACGAAATTCGCATTTTCCCAATATTTCGTAAAATAAATGATGGCTCGACGTCAACGGAAAGATGCATGTGTAATAAATCTACCATTATGCACGAAAACAGTGCTTTGCGTTTACCCAAAAGGGAGCGCATGATACCACCACGATTCACATATTTATTACTTCAATTTATATCGAAAACGCGTTCCGGAATTGACCTCCAGGTAGATTTGGTGTACGTGAGATAATGTAATTGCGATCATGTGACAAATTAGTACAAGATTTTGGCCTTAGGCTCTTCCTAACTGGGGTAGCGAAATGTGACGTCACAGTTTTGTAGGCCCGTACTAACTATTGTATGGAGATCGAGTAATTTACTGTTTTGAACGTGAAATATTTCGTTTAGGTTACATAATGCTTAGTTGTCACAAGCATAAAAATCCAGATGCTAGTTTTAACTTGTAATCAATGACATATAAAAATCATTTCTAAACCTTCAAGTGTCATTAGGTCGATAACTATATCTTTGTAAGATTCTAATTAGGTATATATTATTAATTTAGTTTTTTGTTTTAACCCTACGGACAAATAAAAATTTGGCAAATGAATGTACGGAATTATAATCATTGTGATTTTAAATCAGCTGGATAATAAAATTGTGACCATACAAAAATCTGTCAATAGAAAATATAGAAAATGAAACTTCGGACAAATGAAAAAATGTACAACGAAAAAAGGCGTTTCGTTTTCGGACTTTTAATATTCGGCATAAAAAAATTCGAATTTGCGACAAATGACATTGTGGTAAAATGAATCCGTGGTATTTCAAACAGTTGCGAAACAAAGTATTTGGATTGTAAAGATTCGGTGAACCGTTTTCGGACAAGTGAAATTCGGTAAATAGATTTTCGAAACATAGATAGGTTACCGTCGTCAGTCCGGGTGTAACTAATCACGCAGTCCACACTTGCGGAGGACAGCATGTGGAAACTGAATCTGATTTATAAATCAGTTTCAGTTTCCACACCATAAATGGTGTCGATGCTTGTTCTCCGGACACTGAACATTTTGATATCGAGTTTGTGTAGGCAAATACATATTAAGCAAGTAGATGATTTTTATATGCAGTCTCACACGTAATGTGTTAGTGGGAATACTCGTAGATTATATGATTGATCACTCTATACCTAAACTAAACAATAACATTAAATCAGTAGTTTTCAAATGGGTGTATGCAAGAAAATTGTCTATTTTATATCAATATTACTGTGCTGTGTTTTTATTGAGGTGTGCAATTAAAAGTATTTGTATTACATTGTAATGTTATCAGGCACTAGTTATTCGGTATTAGCGATAGACGAGTCCTATATACCTGAATATACGAGTGATTTTACTGCCCAGGGTTTAAAGTAGTGGCTATACAGACTGAGAAGTGAATTGAAACCTGTACTAAACTTATTTTGTAGGCAGTTACAGCCCTTTCGAACGCCGGACGGTATGTTTAAAGTGCAAACTCATAATTGCTAAATTTTCGTAAAAATTAGTAGTATCGAACCATAAATTAATGCATTTCCTAACAATTTTAATAGCAGAAAACAAATACATAATTTTGCACCAGGCACGATGTGGGGTGGGCTATTTTAGACTGCTGTTTTTGTTTTATTTCATTTAATATAACTTTTTTCTATGTTGTAGTTGTTTAATATCCTGAACTGTGAATTGATTCTTAATAATTTGTGTAAACAAATAAAAAAAGTGTATGGTTTTAAAAATACATATAAATTGCTTTTATCTGCAGGATATAACGAGTAACGTGGTTTTTCTATATATATAAATTAAACAAATTAATTCACCTACTCACTCCAATTACACGACTGCCCAAAAAAGGGTGATGTGTAAGTTTTACTTGTGATGATTTAAAATTGTATTTTTATCTGAAAAATATGAAATTATGTAATCTTCATTTTAATACAATATGCAATAACTTGGTTTTCTTAATTTTTTCAAATAATGATCTTATTGATCTTCTTGGACAAAATACATAAAACAAGTATTGTAGTAATTTTCGCAAGGGCGGTGAGAACAGCATATCGAGCTAACAGTCTTATTATATTAGTTAACCTTTCATTATATTATTATACCTATCTATATATATAATTAATAAATCCATTAAATAAATTTATACGAATTACGAGATCTGTAATATCCGACAGAAGGGTACGTGTTCTCTTTCAAAATAATGATTTATCTACCTATTGTCTCCTTTTGTCAAATAGCGTGGATAGAATATGTGTGTAATTTTATCTATTATGAAAGCTGGGACGAAGAGTCCTCTGAACAGTTTTACCTTCAAGGTTAAAGTTCTGCACGAGACGTGTAACAAGAGCAGAAAGGTCCTACTCGGGCAACAGAATATCGCAGGCAATATCAGAGTAATGCCAATTAACGCTTTTGAATGGAGGCCCAGGTAGGTTATCCTGTTCCCGCAGGAAGTTTCATTAGATGGTAATATTGCGTTACAGTGTTCCAAGACGCCCATCGCTGCCTTGCTGTGTTTTGACCTAATTAATTTATTATCTGGGGACAGAGCGTGCGACACTAATTTTGATTAATTGCCATATAATTATTAATGAATTCCATTGATATAAATAAACTTTTACTTAGCGGATTTTGTATCAGTTGTTAAAAATTAAATACCTATTAAACGGGGAAAAATGGTACTTGAAAAATGGTCGTTAACGAATTCATCGTATTGTCTTAAATTTCATGAAAATCATCAGTCGTTTGAAACGCTTTTTAAAACAATCATAGGTAAGTAGGTATTACGTTATTTATAACAGTTATAACTCTTAGCTAGAACATATAAAAATCGCTTTCCCACGAACAAAACACTATACCTACCTACTTTTTGATTTTGACGCTGGAACTACCTTGAAATGGTATTGGGCGACGCCACTAGAGTGTGCCTAGGCCGCTTACCATACTGGATAAATAGGTTAATAAATGTAATTAGTTCATTAAAATAAAGGTCTGAGCTGTTGGGAAGGGTGTGTAAAGTAAACAAAGAGCTAGAGTTTAAGTGAATGTTCTTTTTGTAATTGATATTATTTGGAATTTAATCGATGCTCTTGATTATTTAACCAAATATGACTAGTGGTATCCTTATTCGGTGTCTACTTTGCTTGACCTAGGCAAATTTAGAGGAAAAAGCTAATAGACATAACGAAAAACCCTCTTGCTTGTAACCCAAATACACAAAATAGTTAACTACACGAAGTAAGTGAACAATAAATTATAACCTTAGGCTCAATAGCGTAACTATTGTTACACAAAACGTTTGGACTACAAAACACAATATATTTCTGATACACAAAACATAAATACACCCAAGCAAATATGTCCATTAATCTACCTGGATCAATTATAAGCCAAACTGGATAAGGGTTTATATGCACTTCAAAACACTACAATGCTACAATGCACAAGACATTATTACGCACTAAAAAAAGGGAAATTAGTGAATAAAGTATAAGTTTACACACAATTAGCTTCTTTATAAGTACTTGCACAAATTAATTCCGACCAAGGGTTCGAACCTTGAAATAAATTACCAGACCACACAATTTATGGACTCAACTCCTACTGACACGAGGTTCGGACTCGTCAACCACTATTGTATACAACCAGCATAATAATCTCAATGTATTTAGTCAATCAGACACACAATCTGCATCCCATAATATTAAATGAACAACGTTTGTATATTTCAAGTTATTGGCACATTCGACGTTTAGTTAATGAAATCGTCTAATCAAATACTCGTAATATGAGTCAGGGATGAAACATCATCGCGAAAACCATGAGATCAGATCCCTTGTTCTGTCTTCAACAAATATTCATTTGGTTATATACTGCGCAATGTGGCCACATAGGTAACAGTGTGGCTACTTGTTATTTATTAGGTAGCCGACTCATTTTAACTTGTGACGATCTCTTGTCAATAAAGTCCACGGAAACCTCAGATGGGATGGAAATTGAATCCATGGTATTTTTATAAAATACAAAGAAAAATCCATAATCAAAATTAAAGCAAAGTTGATGACTCGGCTTAATCATTCGGTACAATATTTGTTTGGAATTAATGAAATTACCGTTTAGCGTTCTTCAATCTTCAGGATTCCGAATATTTCCGAATGAGAAAGTCTAGGGTCAAAATATAGTAAATACTTAACTTGGTTCTACCGGTAGGTTCCCAACTGCTCTCCTGCGCTAACTTATCTCGTACTAGAGAATATGTATCTCTAATGAACTGTAGGATATTGCCAAACTCCGTACTCCGTTCGAAACTTCTCGCCTACAAGGTCTAAGATCAATTCCCCTCCGTCCTTAATTTCTTTTTACCTAAATTTATCTAACATAACAAGTTTATTTGTAACATCTCTTATAATTATTTTCGTCTTAATTATAACACAATAAAGACTCCTCGTCGGCGATCGTTCCTGGTCTGCCCTTCCACTCGGCCAATTTGCGCAAACGTCTCCTTTTTCGGTCCTGCTCCTTAGTGCAGGAAGTGTAGCGCCGTCTCGCTCTCTCAGTGTGATAGTGGGAACCTCTCACGATACATCCGCCTGATAACCACATGTTTGCGTAACTCTGGAATTGAGACAAAACTTTGCGTAGCATCTGCATAGTAAAATGTGCTCTATGCCAAGTATGGCGAAAGTCGGGGTTTCTTTGCTTGGTTGTTCAAAATAACAGATTTTTATAGAAGTAGTCTTCGAAATGCGATACTTAAGGTTTACTAAATGTCCAAACCTTTTCTAAGCGCCTTTTATCTCCACTTCACCATACTGTCTAATTAATAACGGCAATTTAAGTCACAGACATAAGTTGTAGTTGTTGATTTAGGGCCAATTCGCCTTTCCCTTTGCCACTTCTAAGTATTAAAAGTAATTCTTAAGGTTTATTACTTCCTTGTCAAAGGACTTTAGTTGTAATGGTTGGGCTTTTGCTATTCCTAATATATAATAATGCCTATGATCACGCATACCTATAGCATGTCTATGTTGTTAGCTTTTCAGCTTTTGCTAGACGTCTGGACTTATTTGGGGTGGTCGCCGACTACCTATCCGAGTAACTCGTAATTTATACTATTTATGTATTGTCTACTTATGTATTCCGAAGACTCATATTGAATCTCCTGACAATGGATTAATTCATGTATATAAAGTAAATCTAGCGTGAAAGTGTAGTAATCCCTATTAGCCAACGGTTTATAGAGCAATAGGACGGTCCGGTGCTGCGCAGCTATCGAGCTTTACGACCAATGAAAACGAAGCCTCTCAACTGAGGTAATTATAGGATTACTTATATGTGCGCCACTTAGCCGGCCTTCCTGTAACCTATAAATTTGTAGCAAAACCGCCACATTTGTTTGTTTATCCAAACATGGTGTCGGTATAGTCACCATCAGATACAGATGTACCAGAGTGTTAAAAAAATCTCAACACGCATTCTATTGCCTTGACAATAAAGTCGTGTTCGCTATTCGGGGGCACGATCATTTTGTATAAACGTAACTTACATTGTATAAGTCTCATCTCCCTCCTGTGACAAACATGGAAGTGTCGGTTTGTCGTATATTGATGGAGGGCCACCCCCCGAAATCGATTGCGTCAACCTACCTTTCGCCTCAACGTGATTTACTTAAAAACTGACCTCGACTCGATCGTGGCTGGGGACCTAAATAGTAAGCATATTAACTGGGGTTGTATAGCAACCAATCCCAACGGTAATCGGCTTCATCACCTATTAATAGAGAGTCTCCTTTTGATCTCCTCGCTCCCTTAGTACCAACTCATTACCCTCATAACTCTACGTTATCCTATCTCATAACTCACCGACCTGGCGTACTCGACATAGCACTCAAGAACGTAGCGTTAACTCTGCGTTCTGTAGAACTTGATTCGGACCATAGGCCAGTTCTATTGCGACTAGGACCTCACCCTAATAGTACACCTCGTACCAGAACGCTCGTCGACTGGAACGAGGTACAATCAGGTACAGGCAGATCCTCCCCTGCTTAGAGACATCCCTGACAGTGTAACTACTACTGAACAGACCGACCAAGTGATCGATTCATTCACTAACTATCTCAACACTGTTCGATGTGACGCTTTAAGGGAGGTGTCGGCGGAGGAAAACTGATCCAAAATCGACCCCTACCCAGGGAACTGAGAGAGTTAGTTACTAGGAAAAAACGTTTTTTTCCTGCTTTTTTTCTGCCGAAAACCGTCAAATCCCGAGGAACTTGTGTAACGAGGCGAAACAGAGAAATGCCGAGTTTCGGGAGAACTCGTTCAGGAATCTGATGGGTGAGATCGCGCCTAGTCATCTGGCTTACTGGAAAATAGCGAGATCTCTCAAATCAGATGCCTGTTGGAGCATATCCCCCTTGGATTGTCCGGATCAACTTACTCCTGCTTTCGAGGATAGTGAGAAAGCCGAATGCCTTGTGGGTAGCGTAGAATCCCAATCGTTGCCTAGTCTCCTGCACCCCGACGAAGCTTATATTAGATGGGTCGATTCCGAGGTGGACAGCCTAAGTAACACTTCGTAGCCACATCAGTAGGGTACGCAACCCTGCACTAGGAAAGCTTGGGCTGATGATTAACAAGTTTAGTAAAATATCACTTAGAAATAAGCTGACACTGCACAAAACTTGTGATCGTCCAATGTCTTATGCAAGTGTAGCTTTTGCTTACGTGCCTATGACATCACTCAAGCCGCTTCAGATCATTCAGAATCATGTACACCGTGGCACCAGTCAAACCTCAGTCTGCACCACGACATGGGGATTAGCACCATGCATGGTTTCTTTAAGTAGACTGCCAGACGTTATTTTGACAACGCTTCCCATCGTAAGATAGGAAGGCTGTCGACTACGTTTCCATCCCTTCCCCCTCTCTCGTAACTCGGCGATCACTGATTCGGGGTCGCACGGTCCGGCGTCCTAGGCACACACTTACGGACCCAGACGACGTACCCACAGCGTCCATCGAAAGATAGAACGCTGAGCTTACGGCGTCAAACTCAGGCACGTCGCGTACACTTAGGCATTCCCGTCGGCGGGGACGTCCACCGCGCGATCGCGACAACACAGACACATATGACATATAGGCCCTATTCGTACCGGTACCGCCGCATACCGGGTAGAGTCAGACCGACCTAAGTCGGACCTAGCGGAGTTTTTTGTTGGACTCTTCTCAGCTAGGTTAGGTTTAATGATCCAGGGACAAAACTCCCAGTAGTTCGATGCCACCACCTCAGGTTCGGTTGAAACTCAACTAATCTCACTGGAGCGCAAACTCTTAGAGGATTCCAGTGTTCAAAACCACCGGCGTGGTCGTGTCGGAGGTCTGCCCTGGATTTTCCCCAGGCTACTCTCCAGCCGTGCACTTCTATCGCTTTATTGGGCCCGGCCTATAATGCCACAGTCAGGTTAAAAAAAAAATTCGTGTTCAGGTGTTTGGGAGTAGGTACAGTCAAGGAATTTAATTCCCTGCCTATTTCGTTGAAATTTCGTTAGACATTCTCGCCGCTTACCGTGTAAACTATTAAGAGCTCAAATAGTGGAGTTACACCAGGGAGGAATTCACTAGAAAACTCCAATTTTGGCAAAGTGCCTTGGCGTCCCAAAGTTCAGTTCACCATGTCAACGTAACTACAGATTAACTAATCTGTTGCTTAGTTACTATCATAAAACAATGCATGCGATATGTGAAAGTAACCTCGTGCTCTAGCTATCTCTTATGGTGACAGTTTGCTATATGATATTGAACCTTAGGTGGGTTGGAAATGAAATTCCTCGACTATACCTTGTTCGCTCTGATGTATGTGGTGGTAAATGAGTGGTAATGTATGACTGTACAATGTACCAAATGTACAAATAAGTACCTAAAGCAAAATTTATGTTCAAAATCGAACTTTACTAGTTCGAAAAACTTATGAGGAGCTTTTAGACTGGGTATTATTTTTATAATTGGGTTTTTGGTTCCAGGTTATCTTATAGTATATACTAGCGCTCCGCCCCGGCTTCACACGGGTAATTCTGTTTTTTTAATGTTTTGACTTCTAGTACTATCTTCTAGACTATATGTAACTTTAAATGAAATTTCTAGTCTTACTCTTATTACTCATTTTTCATACAAACATTCAACAGCCTGTTTTACACTTAAGGAATGCATATTCAAAACGCTGTAATTACTTTTCTTATATTTTAACGGAGAGTGTACACGCGAAATATGAAGTCACTCACTTCTTAAATAATCAGGTTACCAAAACAAACTTTCAACCCCTTTTCACTTCCTCAGAGGGTGAATTTTCATGAGTTTATATACGATATATCTCTCATTAAAAAAAAACTTGTTCCTCATACAATTTTTGAACCCTTTTATAACCCCTTTAGGGTATGAATTTAGGAAACCGCTGAAACCAGTTGCATATAAATAGACAGTCTTTATACGAATTTTAAGTCACTGACTTTAAAAATTACTTCCTCCCCATGCAAATTTCAAGTAATTCGCTTAGAGAAATTATTGCTCCCTATACAAATTTTGCAGCCATATCTATAAAAACGGCAAAAAATCACGTTTGTTGCTTTGTTGTATGGGAGCACCCTTAAATAATAATAATAATAATATATTTTTTATTGCACCACAAAAGGAAATTGTTACAAGATTATCCATAAAAACTAATAGGTAACAACAGGCGGTCTTATCGCTATAGAGCGATTTCTTCCAGACAACCTTTGGGTAGCAGGAGATGAAAACTTAAAGAAAAATAACAACAGGTAGTGCTAGGATAAAGCAAGAGAGATAGAATAACACATACATCTAGGCTAATATATACAGCTAACAATACAATACATTAATAAGTATGTACATACATAACTACATAAATATTTATATATACATATATATATATACATAGCTGCAAAGATAATACAATTAAACTAAGAGAGTGACAAGTAATGATGTCTCAGGAGATTTTTGAAAATGGGCAGAGACTTGGCACATCTAATATCTAACGGCAGAGCATTCCATAACCGAACAGCTAAAATATTTATTTAATTATGTTTTTTAGTATTAGTTGTTATAGCGGCAACAGAAATACATTATACTAGAGTTCCGTAGCGGCGTCGAACCGCGGCAATAATATGGAAATGTATATAGTTGTTCCTTTTCTGAATTACTAACGGACACATTTTTGTAATTAGTACCTCTTTTAGGAACACTAAATAGTAGATTGTATGACAAGGGTCTAAAATGAGCCATATTACCACGAGATAGTTATTTTCCCGAACGAAGTGAGGGAAAATTGTTCGAGGGGTAATATGGCTTTTAGACCAGAGTTATACACTCTACTTTTCACTTCGATTGCGAGAAAATAAATAAACAAAGGTTAACCCACCCAAAATTAACAATAAATTCCACGGCGAAGATATATACTTTTGCAGCATGTTTTTTTTTCTATACTCCTTTGACACACAAAACATAGACACTGCGGTTCGCGCGCAACATTCACGCGCGAAAAAAGCTAACTGACCTTCCATTGAGCGCTTCAAAGTGTTGCTCGAACGATTTAACCACTTTTTTAATTATTGTGAAATAGGGACTACTACAAACTTAATCTTTAGACTCTTTAGAAAAATTAATTATGTTTCCTGATTGGTCGATTTTAGTAAAGCTGTATTCTGGTTGGTTAATACCCAATACCAAATATTTTTTTAAGAGTTAAATTAAGTGTTCTGTGATTGGTGGATTTAATAGGCGAAGTATTTTGATTGGTCAAATTCAAATGTTTTGTAAATCATAAATATGTATTCATATTTTCCCTAGGGGTTAAATGTACTACTTTAGCCCCGCTTGACAAGTCTAATATGACACACTTTTCGAGCATGAGAAGTGAAAAACATGTAAAAAAGGTGTGTTTTAAAATCGACTGTTCCTTTTCACTGTCACATGCCTGACCAAAACTAAGCCTATTAGTAGACTGTAAGTGCTAAGTTATCCTGACAACGTGGATGCGGCTCATCATCGTCATCATAATTAGTCGTTCCCTCAATGCTGAGGACCATGTCAACCGAAGAACGTCGTGCGAAGTGTTCGAAATACGCGAGGATGCGGTCCTGACATACTGTCGATAGTTGACGACTTATACGTAGTAAGTTACATGTTGATGTTGAATTAAATGTCGATACAATACGTCTGTCATTCATGTAAACATTGTAAAAATATCGTTTATTTTGTATTTTGTTAATTGTCTTGGGTTTGTGGATATATCTCGCCGACTCAAAACGTACATTTCTTCATGCTGAAGAACTTACTACAGGTTTGAGTTCAGTTATTGTTTAATTTTTTACTGTGTTATGTCAATTCAAAACAGGAGCCACGTCACGTGACATCACGCGGCCAAAATCACGTGGTCAGCGCACAGTAGTTTTATAAAATCCATTTTTTAGTACTTTTTCTACAAAAATATGAAAAAATAAGAGTTTTATGCAACTCTCCAGTATGAGACGAATCTAATGACATATCATTTATTAAAACCGGACCACAACTGTAGATCTGATGGGATGTACAAAAATCAGCCTCGCGTAATATATAAATATATAGATGTGAAAATTTCAACTGTCTAACTATCACGGTTCATGAGATACAGCCTCGTGACAGACGGACGGACAGCGGAGTCTTAGTAATAGGGTCCCGTTTTAAAAATAAAAATGTAATTTTAAAGTAGGGCCCCTGAGGCAAGGTATATAGGCTAGGACGCTGGTAGCATTTCCTCGCTGAATCGCATTCGCAATGTCTAATTGTCGATGCGTTGTATGACGAAGCTGCCGACCGAAGACGACGACCAACCCTTTAGCCAAATACGGTGCAGTTTGTGTCGCTGGGCCTCACGGACCAAGGGTCTCGACAATGAAATTTCCATTTAATATTTTGTTTGTGTTACATAAGTATAGTATTCAAATATTTTGTGCATATATAGTTAAACTTGGCTAAATGGGACCTGGATAAGTGAGAAGCCTCCATAACTGGAATTGCTGAGGTCCCAACACTTTGGCACTGAATTACCTCTGTTAGTGGGACGAAGCAAACCTATATCTGGGATTCGTTATATCGATTTTATCGTCATAGTTACCTCTATAACTGAGACAACGAGTGAATTTTATATACATTAACCTCTGTAACTGAGACAACATTGTTTTATTTGTTTGGAAAATGAAGAAGAATACGACGAAATGGGCTCGGAAGTAAATTTAGTAAAAAATTCTAAATGCGAGTCAGTAAAGGCACTAGAAACTTTACACAGTTATTTTGAAATAACATCAATTGGTGACCAAAGCATGTTTGATAAAATTTATAACATCGAAAAACATCTGATGGCTGGTACTTCCAAAAGACAAACTAAAATGACAGATTTTTATGATTTATACATTCAGTTTACATTTTTGTACTAAGTATTTATAAAAAAAACGTGCTTGAATAGGTTTTTTTTATCACAATTATTACCTTTATTATCTTTCTTTAATTCGCAATAAAGATTAAAACTCACGTACTATGTATAATGTTTACATAATACATACGTTATTTTATTTAATAATCGCACCTCTATAACTAAAATTACCTGTATTCTGAACTGTATTAATGGAACCCTCTGTAAATGAGACAGCTATTTGTTTATACCAGGATATATGAGACACTGGGTAAGTGGAATACCTCTATAAGTGAGACAAATTTACAGGTCCCTTGATGTCTCACTTAACCAGGTTTCACTGTATATTACAAGAAGAAGCATTTTTTTTCCTCAGTTGCACAAGCTTACGTTGAAAATCAGCCTCAAGTCTCGTGCCATCAAAGTGGAGAGTGTTTTATTCGAGGGATAGTGAAAATGCCGAAGAGCAGAATGTACGTATAAATAGCCATTATCCGGGCACCTTCGCGTAAAGTAAATCTGCAAAAGAACAACGTTTTAACAATTTAAACATGTTCGATACTTGTAAAGTGTAATCCCGGTGTAGCAGGAGTTAGCGTTACTTTATTGTTGCGGAGGAGATCAGCACGTGAAGGATGAAGGTGCGACGCTAACTTTACGGAGATAAAACTTGTTTGCTAGTTTATGCCCTCGTATTAAACGGAGTTTCCCACTTGGATACCTTTAGCGATATCCCATGATATAAGAAATCAGACGCGAGAACGAGAGAAAATTATCCAAGAGCTCAAGTTTCTAGTTTCTCGCTGACATATTGCATCATAGATCTATATATCTGGGATTAGCCCGCGGTTGGTTGGTCCGTAAGTAGGTATACATGTTATTTATGTTAATACGATTCCTTCCTCTAATTCACCTCTCATTACTATAGCAGTAATAGTTTTACCTCAATTATCGTTTTGTTTGTTTTACCGTTTAGCTATGGCGGATATAATACAGCCAGAGTTCAATAATTTGTTTGCGCTAGTTATTAGCTTCAGATCGGTCAGTTGATAATTCCCCTTTGTTCGACCAAGCTTGTTAATGTTGTAATTGGTTTCGCCTGTGGCATCGTACCTACTCATATCATTCGTATCGTTTGTATCTATTAGCACCTTGCGATTACTATTCGGGAGCCCAAGTGTCTGTTACCGGACAGAAATTCCGTGGCTGTGGTAAAATTAGCGTGCAAGTTTATACGGGCATGTCCATTGCAGTGTTTGGAACAGGTCAGAACAGACGGGCGACCGCAGTGTTTGCGCTAGCCACAGCGACTGTATCCAACTGCTTTCCCGGCGGATTGGCACAGGAAATTAATATAAATTCCTATCGCATAAACTCGTAACACCACTTTAGCGTATAGCACGACGGTTATGAGGCCTATTTGCGAAAGTGATTCAATCGAAACGACACCCAGCTTCAGTTACTGGAGAAACGTTTTGAATGCTGCTTTATTATAAGTAACTGTAGACAGATAAGAATCTTTTTGTACATATTGTATGTTGCGTTCCAATGACGGATGAACAGAAATTTGTAATGAATCTTAAATCTTAAATGCCTTGTAGCCGTTTCCGAACCCATCTTTTTTCTTGAAGACAGCTGTCACTCTGAGCTGTTAAACCAATGTGAAACCTTGAGTTCTAAAGACTGTATGTACCGTTAAGTACCTAGATAAGAGTGTGATGTATGACTGGTGAGTTAAGTATAAGAACAAACAAAACCGATTCTGACTGTTGACATGCGTATTATTTTGAATTACAATGTTCTGAGAATATGATCTGAGGGTGTTTTTTAACCATTTCATCTAATATAATGTGGTTAACTTTTGTACATATCTTAATTCAGCTTTATTATGCTTTCTAAATTATCCAGAATCCAGAATACATTACGGACAAGCCTATTGAGCTCAATTCGAGACTATTTTTGCGAATCGTAATATGTATAATTTAATAAAATATTGGGTTAATATGCTGCAATATGGCCAAAACCTGTTATTTATCTAAGTATCCTCTCCATGATTGCTCAATTGAGCATCCTCAGAATAAATGTGGTGGATTTAGAGTTTTACGTAAAAGCGACTTTTTACGCAATGTTTTGGGTTCTCATCAACTTTTGGTGGAGGCAGTAGGACGGAAACTAGCCAACGATATCAGCCGGAGACGAAAGCACAAAGGACATTCATGGCGTCAAACCATCGATAGAGCACGTCGATAGAAACGCTCCTTGATAGTTATAAGAGATGTCAAAGTCGGAGTTGTAATGAGTGATATCGTCACTACTTTGAAAAAACTCGTATCTGAAAATCATCAAGTTTATTAAGATACTTTGATAACAAGTCATTAATTTTACAAATGCTTGAATACAAACAAATTTTATTGAATTTACTGTGCCTTTACCATGAGTTTGCATGACCGTACTCGCTAGCGACTGCGTAAACGATTTAGTATGCCAATTCTTAGTTCTATTGCGTAATCGCCAGAGGCGCTGTACTTTTGCCCGTACAAATTTTTACTTAGTCGCTAGCGAGTACGGTCATGTAAACTCATGGTAAATGCACTGTTATGGGTATTTATGAATTAAAAAACGCTCATCTATTTAGGCCATTTTCTGTATGAATGGACACATCTTGACATTTTCTCAATGTTACTATATAGAACAGGGCTACTGCGACCTAATGTCATACATTTTAAATGTATTTTTTGGATTTTTCATTAAGAAATATCGTTTCAAACACCACTCCAAATCCACCATTTTCAAACTAAAAACTGTTTATTTTCCGCTTTACTTCTACTACACACAATTTAATAAAAAAAAGTGCGTGTCAGCTCCGGCGCACGACTGGAGTTTACTCTTTACGAACGATTATAAAATATATTATTAGTAAAGATTATATATTAGTAAACAATTATATAGATTGGCGAATGAGGATAAATGAACTCGTTTTTCATATTGCCACAAAGTGGGGCTATTTGAGACCCAAGGCGACCCACTTTACAGTACTGAAAGCATGCATATTACATTTATTTATACAGAATAGAATAGAATAGAATAACATTTATTCACGTAACACACCATAAGTGAAAAAGAAAATAAAAACACATTAACAAGTACATCGAGAAAATAGGTAGACATTGAAAGTGACAAAATAATAATAGTAATAATACAAAACAAGTACCATCAGGATGGGAACCTGAAATGGCCTCCACTCAGCAATCCAGTTGGCACGGCTAGCGTGATCAATGGCGCTGGTTGTCTGTGGAGCCAGCGGGGTGTGCGGGACGGCGTACTGTGCGACTTGTGTCAGATGACACAAATATTACGTTATTAATATGAAGTATAATTATATATATATATATATATATATATATATTGCAAAAATAAAAGTGCCTATAAGTATACATATAATTTTTTTTCATTTTATGTTAACTCCATTGAAGCTAATAATTTTTATGAATTGGTGTTCTGAACCTTTTTAATAGCGATTCACCGATTTACTTCGATAACATCTTAATCCCTTTTTCTTCACAAGTAAAACATTTAGGCATTATTATGGATAGGACTTTATCTTGGTTACCTCAAGTGAACGAGGTCAGCAGGATGATGTTTTCGGCAATAGCTTCTCTGAGAAGGCTACGTAATTTCCTGTCCATTGCCACTAAAATTGCGGTTTCTCAAACAGTACTCCTCCCCATCTTGGATTATGCTGATGTTTCCTATATTGACCTCAATGAGGAGCAATTTCAGGGAAGAGCTTTCCACTATTTCTAGCGCGTGACGGGCCTTTAGTATTCGTAGCAGACTTACGGCTTAGTATTTCCATTTCAAAATCATTCTTGTGTAATTGTGTAAAGTTTTTTAATAAACTAACAACAAACGAGACTAATTTATCTATTAATAAATTCAAGACTTATGTAAAGCGTAAACTCATATCGAAAGCATATTATAGCACAAAAGACTACATGAATGATAAAACACCGTGGTTGAAATACTAATGATATTTTTCACTTCTTATGCTCGAAAAGTGTGTCATATTAGACTTGTCAAACGGGGCTAAAATAGTACATTTAACCCCTAGGGAAAATATGAATACATATTTATGATTTACAAAACATTCAATTTAGACCAATCATAATTCTTCACCTATTAAATCCACCAATCACAAAACACTAATTTAACTCTTTAAAAAATATTTGGTATTGGGTATTAACAAACCAGAGTACAGCTTTACTAAAATCGACCAATCAGAAAACAGAATTCATTTCTCTAAAGAGTCTAAAGATTAAGTTTGTAGTAGTCCCTATTTCACAATAATTAAAAAAGTGATTAGTTCGTTCGAGCAACGCTTTGAAGTGCTCAATGGAAGGTGAGTTAGCTTTTTTGCGCGTGAATGTTGCGCGCGAACCGCGGTGTCTATTTTGTGTGTCAAAGCATGAAAGCAGTTTAGAAAAAAAAACATGCTGCCAAATTACATATAAGTTCGCCGTGGAATTAATTGTTAATTTTGGATGGCTAACCTTTGTTTATTTATTTTCTCGGAATCGAAGTGAAAAGTAGAGTGTATAACTCTGGTCTAAAAGCCATATTACCACGAGATAGTTATTTTCCCGAACTAAGTGAGGGAAAATAGTTCGAGGGGTAATATGGCTCATTTTAGACCCTTGTCATACAATCTACTATTAATAATTATGACATTATACATCTTAATGACTATTTTTATAACTATGACATTAGATGTTGACGTTCAGATTTTATTCTAGAAACTGTCTAGATTATACAATTTTTTACGTTTTTATTTTACATATTGACGATATTTTTGTGAATTTATTATACTCTCTTTAGACATACATTACAGTAATTCCTTTCTTTTTTTTAATTTTATATGCATCAATAAATTGCTCTGAATAATTAAATTCAATTTATGTAATATATAACTGATGATTCAAAAGTGTTTTCTGCTAGGCTATTTGAATAAAGAACAGTTTGAGTTTCAGTTTGAGTTTGATGTATCCCAATTAGATTTTCACTCTAGCAAACCAATCCGCAGTTTTGTCAAATTCTCCATACCTAACCAATGTGTCCAAGGTTTGCACCCTTTTGGACTCTGAGTGAATATTTCACTACTTTTATATATATAATGGACAGGAAACACAGGAACAGACCACAATAGAAAGATTGATTTCAGAAACTTCGATAGCGCGATGCAGAACAAACTAAAAAGTCCCAATGAAATTTTTGGTGCTTCTTTTTTGGAATAGCTTTGGATCCTGACTGTAGATTGAAAACATAAACCAAGAATTAATCGCTCTTACCTAAAAACTTAAAAGTGTGAAAGGAAAATTTTGGTGCCTCTTCTTTGGAATAGCTTTGGCTCTTGACTGTAGATTGAAAACATCAATTAAAATCAAACCTGTAACCAATAGTTAATCGCTCTCGCCTAAAAACTTTAAAGTCTCAAAGGAAAAGTTTGGTGCTTCTCCTTTGGAATAGCTTTAGCTCTTGGTTATAGATTGAAGCATCAAACCAATAATTATTCTCTCGCGCCTAAAAGCTTAATTCACAAATGAAAATTTTGGTACTTATTCTTTGGAATAGTTTTTTTTTGCGGCAAATAATGAATATGTTAAATCAAATCTCTCCCATTTGCTTTAAAAAAAATGTGTTAAGATAGAACTAAAGAATATTGGTTCTTCCATATAAAACCATGGAATTTTCAACTCAAGACATATTTATTGGGCTAAGCAATTTATTATTCTCTTTAAGGTTTTGAATGAAGATTTCTTTGCTATCTTTGATAAAGTCGTATTTGGTGAACGGGAACTGATAAGATCACGGATGGTCATCCAAAACTCCTAGTGTTTCATCATTAGCGCTAAGATATTCCGATCAAGATACGGAAGCGAGTATGATGAAGCCAATTTAAATTGTCCTAAAGTAATGTTACCATCAATCTGATCTGGTAATCGAAACCGGAAGGTAGGCAACGGAACTACGTAATAAACAGTGTAGCTTAGCCGTGTTTGAGCTTATTGGAATAAAATTGTCATGATGCACTCTGGTTCACTCACATGTATTCACTAAAAAGTGTGAAATAAAATAAAAAATAATAATAATAGTAACCAAGAAAATAAAACCAGTAAAAAAGAATTGCATAACTTGCATTAGGTACCTATAGTAATTTTTGTAGTCGGTGCCATTTCGTCAACTTTAGGCAATTTCTTTTAATGGCATCGACTTTAAACATTGAAATACCTACATTGTTCAATATGAAGCGTAAAGTCTCCTATTAGAAGTTAGGCCATTATTTTTTATTTTTTGTGCTCTTTTGGACGGTTTTTTTACGAAGCTACAAACATCAAAACAATTAGGTAACATATAAAGCACCGGAGCACAGATTTAAAATAAATAAGTCACATAAATGTTAATCGTATCGCATTTAGCGGAATAACGTCATCCACGCTCACTGACATCAGGAATACTAATTATTAGACCACCGGCCGTGTAAAAAACATTAGCACATTTGCTGTTAACGATCCCGAAAACAGGCTCACATTAGACAGCATCGAGCCTGGTGAAATAAAACGAAATAGCAATAAAAGTAAATCGACGGACCCGGGCGGGCCCTACGTGCCGGATTAAATCAAACGTTATTCGTCTTAGCAAATTACGGACCATGTTTTTGTACACTCCCTAGACTTGACGCGCGGAAATGTAAGTGGGATGCAATTTAGGAAATCCTGTTGACGGAAACTAAGCCACTTTACTGTGGAAAATAAATTAAAAACGCTTACATTCACATTCCAGTTTGACGTAAAGCAATTTAATGCAGGTCTGCAATCGTTTATTTAGTAGGTATTATGAATGAGTGCTAACATTGCTATGGTTTTGATAAACCTAGTAATTTTCTTTTCTTATATTGAAAATATCCGCTCAGCGATTAAAATAATCTTATTAAAATAGCTAGAATAAAACCTACTTTTCTTTCTGACTTTAGGCTTTTAAACAGCTTCGGACGCCGAGCTGCTTTGCTTTTAATACCCCATTAAGGGGATGGGATATAGGTAATTGTGCGTATTTTGAAAAGTGTATTTTGTTATGGAGGCCGGTGAGTCTACTTTTTATAACTTACACAGTACTATGTCTGTATCCTATTTAGTACGTAATTTCTAGTTTACATGTGCTTCCTAGAAGTTTTATACGTTGTGTTTAAGTCCAACGACGAACAATATTAAAGCCACGATAAACTTAAAAACAAGTTTAATCGGGCTCTCTGCGGACTCCATACCTTTATCCCGGCAACTTGCCTGCATCGCTGTTGAATTACCTCGCTTAAACAGCCGGGATGTTCATCTTAGCGTTGCTTATTGTTTATTCTCATTCCTAGAAGTTTCTATTTTTTTTAACTTAAAACAGAATGTTTTCGGTTACGTTGCCAAAATATACTTTTGCCAAGTCTCAAAATTATTCTTTTGCGATTTAATAACGGACTGGTATATTGTGATACAAGTGCGGTATATTTATCATTGCATTCGAGGCGGAATTATTTTCTTGTTATTGATGACAACAAATTTTCTACATTTTTGATTTTAATCAAACAGATCATTTTAAATAATTAATTTAATATTTTTAGATTAGTGGCACGGAACAATATTTATTCGTGTTTCCGTATGTGCGCGCAGGCGCAAAGTGGGGCTCAAAGTATGGATAAGTAAATCATTAAAGAGTCACTACAAAATGATTATAAAATACTATTTTCATATTAATTTTACATAAATTCATGTTACTGGCTATAGAAAAATAATGAAACGTTTTTATCACTGACTGACTGACTGACTGACTCATCAACGTACAGCCGAAACTGCTAATGCTAGAGAGTTCATTTTCCACAGTCGATTACATCTATAACGTAGGCTAGATAGAGATAAGAAAAGATGTTTCGAAATTCATTCCCTGAGGGGGTAAAACAAGGGATGAAAGTTTGTATGAAAACATGTAATTATTGAAGTGAGAGATTTGAAATTTTGTACATGGACTCTCTGTTTAAATACATGAACAACGTATTTCAGCGTTGTTCTAATTTGCTCCCCTACAGGGGTGAAAAGGGGGTTCAAAGTTTGTACGAGGAGCAATCTTTTTGAAGTGTGAGATTTGAAACTTCGTAAAGAGACTCTCTGTTTAGATACAACAAAACGTGGACAAAATTTGTTCTTAAAAATCGATATAAGTGTCATCGTCGTGGTTCCTCGGGGTGCCGATTACGAAAATGACAGACATTTTCAAATCCAAAACGGCGGATATTTATTTTTCTTAAAATTCCTTATGGGTGTCATCTTTGTGTTTCCTCGTGGTGCCGATTACGAATAGTTATGACATCCATTTTCAAATACAAGATGGCGAACATTTATTTTTCCTTTTGAATAATTTTTTACAAAAGATTAACATCATCAGACAGCTGACAGCAAAAAATAGACCTGTTTTATATTTTTGTTACCATCTATTTTATTTATTTATTTATTCATTGTAATGTCATGCATACACAATAAGATGTTACATTTCTAATTTAAGTCATTTCATGACACCCTGTAAGGGCACACAATAGTCATAATATTAAATCTAGATTTAAAAACTCGATTATTACATTTACAATTATGGTATATGTCAAATAAGTTAGGTGAATCAACTATTTACTTCACAATTAATTATATAATATATATTACTGTTATTTTATGTATAATGTTAATCTAAGACTAAGTGCTTACATTTTATTTCAACTTACTTATAATAATTTGCTAAATTTTTGTCATCAAGGAATGCGTCCACCGAGTAGTAACAATTTTCTATTAATAGGTTTTTTAACTTAGTCTTAAATACCTCATCATCAGGTTGCGATTTGACGCGGATTTATCTACGCGGACGAAGTCGCGGGCGGCTAGTATTGTATAAATATAATGAGTGGGACACTCACGTTTGGCTCGATATCGCTCGACGTGTTTCGGACCAATACGTGGCCCTTAATCATGAGACCCAGCCACGACGGCTCCGCGTACAAACTTGGAACCCCCTTTTCACCCCTTTAGGGTAGCAATTTCGAAAAACGATTTAGTGTATTTAGTTGTATTAACAAAGTTTCAAATCTCTCACTTCAAAAAGATTGCTCCCTGTACAAACTTTGAACCCCCTTTTCACCCCTTTAGGGGAGCAATTTAGAAAAACGCTGAAATATACGCCATTAATATAAAAAGTCTATATACAAAAGTTTCAAATCCCTCTCTTCAATAAAAGGTGTTTTCATACAAACTTTCATCCCTTGTTTTACCCCCTTAAGCGATGAATTTCAAAAAATGGTATAGCAACCGTCCCACGGTCTCTTTGTTTACTTTTGATATAATGTCAGTCGATCAATATAAGTACTGTAAACAACGTTTAATAAATTCCTTATACGCTATCCTAGTTTATCTGCGCTAATCTTCTGCTCATATAGTTATCCCAATATTCTTATTCCTAGTCTTCGTTATAAATGTAATCGACTGTGCAAAAAACAACTTTCTAGCGTTAGCAGTTTCGGTTGTGCGTTGATATGTCAAACAGTCAGTGAGGACTTCTTCTTTTATATGTATAGATAGATAATAGTTTGTTCCTGAATGTAGTCTAAGAAATTTGAATACAAAAAATCACGCAAATGAGTTAATAGTAAGAGAAACTCAATATTGATATGTTAGTTATCTCGAAACTTTCCCTAGTGAGTGTTTGTTAGGAAGTTTTTTGACGTCGCGATGTTTCCGAGGCCAATGTTTTCAGGTGATTCTCCTCGACTGAAGTGTTCGCCCGAACTTTATATAAGTATGAGTAGAATCTCGAAGTTTATCTTCGTCGAGCTCCATTGAGAAGTCGCATTGCCGTCGACCGTTGGGGAGACAATGAGTTTGTCTTTTGACTTCGAGATGCATCTCTGGATGCGCTTAAACTATTTAAAGTTTTGTTTATATTTGTTGAACGTCTTTTAAATGAAGGAACAATGGTTTTGAAGGTCTGGCGTACTTAGTTATAGTAGAAGAGCCGACGACACTGAACCTAGTTCGATAAGACTCCCAGATGAGATATATATTATAAGATGCGTCATTCCTGGGGGAACACGAAACGGCTATGCTGCCATGCAAAAAACCTGGTGGCCATAGTAAAAAAAATTTTTCAAAAAAAATAAAATTTCCGGTTTCTAGTACGATAAGTCTCCCAGGTTTCGTTTGTTCCTCGATACAGGGGAGGGGTAGGACTATACGATAATGCAGTGCTGCAAGCCCCCCTGACTGGCCTTGTCAGTGGCAGCAGCATGATAAGTGACGCCAATATTGAGGTATCTAGTATGATCGGTCTCCTAAACAAAACAAGGCTCATCTGAAAGATCATCAATTTCTGTGTAAGAAAAACCACTGCTGCCTTTTCCTAATAGTGGAGAAGGTGGTGCTGCAGCGATTGAAGGAGCTCAGTACACTGAACCTAATTCGATAAGACTCCCAGGTGATATGTATATTATAAGATGCGTCATTCCTGGGGGAACACGAAACGGCTATGCTGCCATGCAAAAAACCTGGTGGCCATAGTAAAAAAAATTTTTCAAAAAAAATTAAATTTCCGGTTTCTAGTACGATAAGTCTCCCAGGTTTCGTTTGTTCCTCGATACAGGGGAGGGGTAGGACTATACGATAATGCAGTGCTGCAAGCCCCCCTGACTGGCCTTGTCAGTGGCAGCAGCATGATAAGTGACGCCAATATTGAGGTATCTAGTATGATCGGTCTCCTAAAAAAACCAAGGCTCATCTGAAAGATCATCAATTTCTGTGTAAGAAAAACCACTGCTGCCTTTTCCGAATAATGGAGAAGGTGGTTGCTGCTGTGATTGAAGATCACCTTCAGCGCAGCTGGATTCGGTTTTTCAATTCAGTTTTGTCAGCAATCACCCGGTTCCTTTCGATTTGTACTGATTTAATACGCGTGCCACGTACACTTAAGAATAATTTTGCTTGTCGTTGATTGCATAAACAAATGATTTTGAAAAGTTATTCTCCATTATACCGAAATAAGAGCTCCATAGAGAATCCACAAAACACTTTTTATACACTAGCAGAATAATTGCTAAAATGTACATCAACCTTGTGTGATTTGAAGATGAGATAAAAGCGGTAACTCAAAATGAAGCTTTTTAAATAAAAATCAAGTACACCTATTCAGTTTCCATTTGTGTTAGTTAGCTGTAAAATATAACTGTATTTCCATTATATCGAAATAAGCTCTTTAACCTCCTACGACCCATTTTCGAAGACGGTACTTCCGAGGAAGACCCAATGTCCTAATATTAGAACTAATTAATAAAGTACTGAACGCCCGGACCAAAAATTGTTCATATCTGGTTAACCGTATATTTTGTTCTAGTACTATCACAGTGGGTCATTGCTCCAACTCTCTGTTAAAATACTTGGGCTTTCACTGCAAACTGATTTTGTCCTAGTATTATCACTTTGAACCCCAGGAGGATAAAGAACCCAGAAAAAACTTCTATACAGTAGTTGAATAACTGATTAATTTTGATTAACCGCTTTTATCTCGCCTTCAAATCACATAAGGTTGTACATTTTATCAATTACTCAGCTATTGTATAAAAAGTATTTTCTGGATTCTCTATAGAGTCTATTTCGATATAATGAAAATACAGTTATATTTTACAGCTAACTAACAGAGATGGAAACTGAATAGGTGTACTTGATTTTTATTTAAAAAGCTTCATTTTGAGTTACCGCTTTTATCTCATCTTCAAATCACACAAGGTTGATGTACATTTTAGCAATTATTCAGCTAGTGTATAAAAAGTGTTTTGTGGATTCTCTATGGAGCTCTTGTTTCGGTATAATGGAGAATAACTTTTCAAAATCATTTGTTTATGCAATCAACGACAAGCAAAATTATTCTTAAGTGTACGTGGCACGCGTATTAAATCAGTACAAATCGAAAGGAACCGGGTGATTGCTGACAAAACTGAATTGAAAAACCGAATCCAGCTGCGCTGAAGGTGATCTTCAATCACAGCAGCAACCACCTTCTCCACTATTCGAAAAAGGCAGCAGTGGTTTTTCTTACACAGAAATTGATGATCTTTCAGATGAGCCTTGTTTTGTTTAGGAGACCGATCATACTAGATACCTCAATATTGGCGTCACTTATCATGCTGCTGCCACTGACAAGGCCAGTCAGGGGGGCTTGCAGCACTGCATTATCGTATAGTCCTACCCCTCCCCTGTATCGAGGAACAAACGAAACCTGGGAGACTTATCGTACTAGAAACCGGAAATTTTATTTTTTTTGAAAATTTTTTTTTACTATGGCTACCAGGTTTTTAGCATGGCAGCATAGCCGTTTCGTGTTCCCCCAGGAATGACGCATCTTATAATATACATATCACCTGGGAGTCTTATCGAATTAGGTTCAGTGTACTGAGCTCCTTCAATCGCTGCAGCACCACCTTCTCCACTATTAGGAAAAGGCAGCAGTGGTTTTTCTTACACAGAAATTGATGATCTTTCAGATGAGCCTTGTTATGTTTAGGAGACCGATCATACTAGATACCTCAATATTGGCGTCACTTATCATGCTGCTGCCACTGACAAGGCCAGTCAGGGGGGCTTGCAGCACTGCATTATCGTATAGTCCTACCCCTCCCCTGTATCGAGGAACAAACGAAACCTGGGAGACTTATCGTACTAGAAACCGGAAATTTTATTTTTTTTGAAAATTTTTTTCTACTATGGCTACCAGGTTTTTAGCATGGCAGCATAGCCGTTTCGTGTTCCCCCAGGAATGACGCATCTTATAATATACATATCACCTGGGAGTCTTATCGAATTAGGTTCAGTGTACTGAGCTCCTTCAATCGCTGCAGCACCACCTTCTCCACTATTAGGAAAAGGCAGCAGTGGTTTTTCTTACACAGAAATTGATGATCTTTCAGATGAGCCTTGTTATGTTTAGGAGACCGATCATACTAGATACCTCAATATTGGCGTCACTTATCATGCTGCTGCCACTGACAAGGCCAGTCAGGGGGGCTTGCAGCACTGCATTATCGTATAGTCCTACCCCTCCCCTGTATCGAGGAACAAACGAAACCTGGGAGACTTATCGTACTAGAAACCGGAAATTTTATTTTTTTTGAAAAAATTTTTTTACTATGGCCACCAGGTTTTTTGCATGGCAGCATAGCCGTTTCGTGTTCCCCCAGGAATGACGCATCTTATAATATATATCTCATCTGGGAGTCTTATCGAACTAGGTTCAGTGTCGTCGGCTCTTAAACTATTATAAATGTTCAATATTTTGATCTTTGGGAAATTATACATATTTAACACACGCAAGGGTTCCATGACAAAGGAATATTAGCTACCTTTCAGCATTTAATTAAAAGGTTAAAAAAACACGTGTGATTACCACTATTATACATTTTTTTAAAAGTTTTTTTAATATGATATGATATGAATGAACCTACATAGTTCTAAATAATAGTCTGGGCAGTTTCAGACGTTACAAAACAGTAGGTATTTAGTTAGTAATCTAAAATATGTTTTATTCATTCGTGTAAACAATGAGACTTAATGAAAAACCTTGAAGACGGAGACATTGTGGGGCGAGCCGTGGAATGTGAGCTCGACACAGTCATGTAGGGTCAGGATAGAGACATTTACATAACTCCATTAGATTAGATTGGATTCTGTACCTCTCTGTAAATACTTCTTCTATAAAATACATTTCATGTGAGACTTACTTGAAACAATTGTTCATCGAATATCTACAAGAAAATCTGTTAAGTGTAATATCGAATTATTGTATTTAACAATGTTTACTAAAATTGTTAGAATTATCCTAACACTTTTAAAACAACTTTAGTAGAACGCGAACTCATCAAAAAATTGAACATAGCAATATGTGGGCACAGGTGTCACTGCGACGCGATGCGAGACGAGAAAAGTCTACCTACTTCTTTCTAACTCGCACAGTGGAAGCGAGACAAGACACACTGAGTCACGCGTGACACGACTTGACAGCAAATCGTGCTAGCCTACATGATAGTGGGGATGTAATGTATCCCCTCAGTCAATTTTCGCGGATGGAATCGTGGCTGGTTAAATTGCATTTTCTCAAACATGTAATGAAATATTGAGGTTATGTTCCTTATAATAGGCTGCGAAGTGTCACGTTTCGGGTGCAGCTAGATGAGAGGCCTTTAAAGGAATTTCATACAAAGTTGGAGGCCTAGGTCTGCAAGATGCTCTTTTTTAATTTCCATTCCACATTTATTTGTGACACAGCATCACGGCGTTCAGCCATAAGCAATTATTTGCTTTTGTGACATTCTGCCACTACGATTATTAAAAAAATTAAATAAACGATGTTTGCTATATTTTGCTGTTTTATTTATATAAAATCGTCATGAACATAATAAATAACACATTATTAAAACAGTCGAATAATTTTAATTGCAAATTTAACTACAAAAATTCACATTTAAAATTTTTCATCTAAATATTAGTGGTAAAAATGTCTACTCAAACCGTAAAGGTCTTTTTTTAATCATTTTGGAGGCAATTTTTATTTTTTCATTCTGTAATTGGATTTATGCGTTGTTGAATTCGTTACCTTTTTAAATATGAGTTCCGACGCCGATGACAACATAGAGGCTACCGCGAACCGAAAACGAACGAAGTTCGAATATCTCCCTCTCTGTCGGACTTGCTAATTCGTGCGGCAGAGAGGGAGATATGCGAACTTCGTTCGTTTGCGGTTCGCGGTAGCCCCTTAGGTCGATCCTAACGTTTCGTTCAGAAACGTGCTTTCGTACATTTTAGTATATTTTTGTAGTAGTAGTGTTTTATATTCAATTAGAGTTGAAAATTGAACGAAATAAATAGTAATATATGTGTGTAGGGTATAATAGTTTATTACACCCCACATGTACGAATGTTGTATGTTAGGTAGTTATGTTGATTGTTGATAGGGACGATATTGTTAAGTAAAAGATGTGACCGACCAGGTTGAGTACCTTCATTGCACTAAAATAACTAAGTAATAAAATGTTTTAGGTAAACGATATATAACGCACGCGCGGGTGCATCGTAAGCTTAACATTAAAATATCGAGTGTGCTCGTACAATGTGTTAGTTATATTTTTTGTCTTATTTACTGTTAGTTTCTTAAGAAATTAAAGTGATTTCTTGGAGTTTTTTTTTAAATTTATTTCATTGTATGTTTGAGAAATGCACTGTACATACCTCGGCGTGAAAAAGGGTTGCCAATCTCGTAACTATCCTATATGTACTCGGCCAGCAACGGCCTTACTTCCCGGCCTCTGTAGTAATGTACTGTGGCGATTGTATATAAACTCCTTGGTAAACATTTTTGTATTTAGCGTGTTCGATTTGGTGACACATTGACAATAGCCATCAAGGCAAATTTTTGTCTGTAGTCATATAGCTGCATGATAAATAATTCCTGTTAAAATACGTAATATATTTGTGGACTAAGTCTGGAATTTTTACTTCATCTCCTGCCGGCTGACCTGAACACTTTTACACCGAGGCGACGAACGTCGCCTTCCCAAATTGGTGACCCGCTTCGTTTGAACTAAGCTTAGCCGGCTTGGACTGAAGAGAGCGCGGCTACCCGGCACGACACCGACGGTTCCCTGCGTTGGACACCGCATCGAGCGTGCGCCGGTCGGTAGCGCATTAATCGGATTTCTTCAAGTAAGGCGTTGCATTTTCACTTTTGTTTGACGTCTGTCCACGGCCTACAACGAGCAGCCCCTGGAGATCGGGCGGTCGGTTTCTTCAACGTAGACGTCGTGTTTTTCCATCACTTCCAAAAAACGACATATACAGTGTGTGCGTTTAATACCCACATATACAGTGTACCGCATCATATCAAGTTTTCGGACAATTTTTTAGTGAAATATTTTGTGTAAATTATTTACTAAATTTAACCCGTGTTTTGCGTTTAGTGTTTTAATTGATTGTATATAAACTCCTTGGTAAACATTTTTGTATTTAGCGTGTTCGATTTGGTGACACATTGACAATAGCCATCAAGGCAAATTTTTGTCTGTAGTCATATAGCTGCATGATAAATAATTCCTGTTAAAATACGTAATATATTTGTGGACTAAGTCTGGAATTTTTACTTCATCTCCTGCCGGCTGACCTGAACACTTTTACACCGAGGCGACGAACGTCGCCTTCCCAAAGTACTATTTTAATTACAGGTAGTTACTACATTTATCAAAACAGCCGATTCTAGATGTTGTTCTAGATGTTTGTCAAGTCACGCTAACCCGTCGTCTACTGGTCCCTGGGATCCCAAGGCTCTGTACAAAAGAATGCTATTATTTATTTCTTTTCGCATGGAGATGACGGCTTGTAGCAAACTATTTAATAACATAATTGTAGCAAGCTATGAAAGAACTTGGTTTCCAGACAGATCTCACTTCTCTCTAGCGAAACCAGTTACGAACTTGACATTTCTTTCACATTTATGTTTTTGATGCGATAAGTTTAACAACAACAACAAAAACAGGTGACTTAAAAGAGTAAAAAAAAAACAACTTAGAGTTTTTGAAAACTATTACTAAGGTGTGACCAAAGTTAAGTTGGTCCCTTTTTTAAGGAATGAAGTGAAAAGTGTGCCGTGCTCACCGTTTGTATGGCGCGCGGGTCTAGTTCTCCGATTGCATTATGGCGACGGCAGCCGCCAGACATTACTGAAGCCATTACCTTATCTAAAGTCCTCTCGGATTTATTTAGTTTTCCCTCGCCGCAATTTATCGAAAACCGCTCGATAAAGTTGTCAACAGAAATGGATCCGGTGCCAATTTGAGACGCGAACATAGCGCAAAAAGTAATCGACTTTTTGTCGACGGTACACGAGCATTGCGATGCTGAGGTGCAGGCATTGTATAGAGGTACATGCTGGTGTACCAGTAGATGGTTTGTTCAAAAACACGTACACTTTAGTTACCTTTCCATCACACTTGCTCGTAAAGGGCAAGCATACTGAAGAATTAGGTAATGTGGAATTAATCTCCCGGGAGTAATGGCTTTTTAGTATTCACAAGGCAGTATAATAGGTTTAGTTTTACACGTAATAGGTGTGTCATTTCATACTGAGGACGTTTTAAATAAAACATGTCATATTTTATACATCTTCGAAATATCAATTGTTATAGACAGTTCGTTTGCAAGAATACTTTTAAAATACTATGTATATTATTCTTATACGTAGTTTTGTTCGGCACATTACTAAGTGTATAATTAATTCTATGGTAGTATATTTAATAAATATTTCTTCAATTTTTTCTTTAAATATCACGACATGTTGTATGAACAAGTTTTACGGTAATACCTCCGTCAGTCCGCGTGGTCGTGTCGGAGGGTTTTCAAGGCCACTCTCCAACCGCGCACTCGTGTCGCTTTATTGGGCCCGGCCTATAAAGCCACAGCCAGTTTAAAAAAAACCGTCACTACTTCGGTATAATCAACAATAATATGATTTTTTTCAACTCATTTAAGCTATTTTAAGCCCACATTATGTTAGGACCAAATAAAAATACAAACACGTATTTTAATTACTTAAAAAACTTTCAACCATGCTCCACAAGTTTCTAGATATTGTGGTTACAAAAATATGAAACAAAGTTGCTTCTTTCACTAATATACATTCACTCACTCACTCCCTGATTACATATCGAAATCCCCAGGTTTCTACCTACAAATTTTTAGCAGACCACACAAATGAAATTAGGTATGCATGGGGTTAAGTAGTATTTAGTGTGTACCTAATACTCACTAAAATCAAGAAATCCTTATTAGCGGTTGGTGCGGTTAGCCTATGTACTAATTAAACTAGTTAATAAGTAATAAATCATAAAGGTGGTTGCGAGGCTGCTGTCCATGCCTTAAGGACCTACCTTACATGCGATGATTGTAAATTTGTAGTCAAAATTGATGTGAAAAATGCTTTCAATTCGGTAAATAGGGACACGTTGCTGACGGAAGTAAGAGACAATATTGCAGAACTTTACAACTATCTTCTCTTCTGCTATGCAGACCCTTCTAAATTAATGTATAATTTTCATGAATTATCTTCTGAGGTTGGTTGTCAGCAAGGTGATCCTCTCGGGCGAGCAATATTTCGTTTGGCTATAAACCCAATAATTTAAAAATTAAAATTTGTATTTAAATTCTGGTACTTAGATGACGGAACCCTAGGAGGCAATTTGGATACTGTGCCTTTACCATGAGCGTAAAAAATTATATGGGCAAAAGTACAGCGCCTCTGGCGGTTACGCAATAGAACTAAGAATCGGCATATTAAATCGTTTACGCAGTCGCTAGCGAGTACGGTCATGCAAACTCATGGTAAAGGCACTGTGCTCTCTGATGAAAATATAGGTTGAGAAATAAATTTTAACAAATGTGAACTCTTTATTCAAAAGACTTCTTATAGTTTGGCCGATTTGAAATCCAGATTATATCGTTCCTACCATAAAAATAATAGACAAATATTCACTTTGCCTCCTGGGTTCTCCTATTTTTGAAAAATCCTTCCCCGATTATATTTCTAACACTATTTCCAAATTCCAAAGTCACGCGAATTGTTTACTCGAAATTAGCCCATATTATGCACTTGTGATTCTTAAATTTTGTCTTTTCGTCCCTAAATTTACATATGTGCTCCGTTGCTGTCTTTTTTGGAAACATCAAAATCCTTTGTCACATATAGATGACTTAATCAAAATTAGATTAGAAAACATTCAGCTAACCGAGCCGTCCTGGTCCCAAGCGTCCCTCTCTATTCCATACGGAGGCCAAAGAATCCTTAAAATTTCCAGTGTGGCCTCCGCCGCCTTTTTGGCATCCATCCATAGCACGTCTGTTCTCATAGGAAATATCCTAAGGGCTTTGCCCATATACTGTGAGATTGCGGGCTTGGAGGATGCCAAGAATGCTTTTAGAATTGCTTGCCCGGGTAAAAGTTTCCCAGAAAACCCAAAATCACAAAGGAGCTGGGATAATATTTAGTGCTGTGATTTTACTTCAAATTTTCTCCTTGATTGCAGTATAGGCTCAGATCGTGCGAGACTCTTGGCGGTCGGAACCCGGGAAGCTGGTTACTGGCTACATACCCATCCTTCGCCAAATACCGGTACTTTCCTGGATCCGACCTCCCTTAGACTGGCGACTGGGTTGCGACTCGTAATATATAATGTAAAACCTTTCTATTACAAACAATGAAACAATCTGGAAGCTTGCGACTAGAAGAACTTAAAAACACATTATTATTTTATAAGCAATTTTACCAACTTATTCTCTAGCAAGTACGTACCTAAGTAAGTGCCAAAACAACGGCATAGGTTTTACCCCCTTTGACCTATCCAACGCCTAATTTTTGTGACACTATCTAAGGGTGACAGCGCGAACAGCAAACACGTCTGCCGATGTGTGGACAGATCGCAAATTTATCTGAGTTTATGTTTGCTGATCCACCTGCGGACGCATCCGTCGATGTCTCGAGGGCGCATAAGGTAGACGCGCGCGCATCCACAGCGCCAAGTAGTTAGTACTATATAGTAGTTCCAAATGCTCGGTGCGCGCGAGACCATAAAATGTGTAAAAAGGGACACCTTTGTTGCGCTCTCTCTCTGTTGCGCATACTTGACACGATTGGTACGACAGAGATCGCATAAAGGTGTCCCTTTCCTACGCCTTGTGTCGGCTCATAATTCCGAACACGTAGGTTGGCTCATAACATATATCTGTATTTGGGATTGGTAGGTCAGATCGCAGTCACTTCTGTAAAAACTGATATCATCATCATCATCCTCCTAGCGTTATCCCAGTAAAGTTGCTTCCTGAAGGATGCCCGGGGTCCGCTACCTAATCCCATGATTTGGCGTATCTTTAAGGATACTAATACTGTACCTACTGGGATAACGCTAGGATAATGATGATAATCATTTAAAAACTAACTCACTTTTTAACTGTCTTCAAAAACAGGAGGAGGGCCTCAATCCAGTTGTACCTATGTACTTTTTAGGGTTCCGTAGCCAAAATGGCGAAAAAGGAAACCTTGTAGTTTCGCTATGTCTGTCCGTCCGTATGTCATAGCCGATTTAATCGGAGACTATAACTACTACAATTATGGAAGGTGTCGTATTCTATGAACCGATAAATAAAAGTGATGTGAAATTAAGAAAAAAAAATTAAATCAGGGGACATCCCATTGTGAAAAAATTGAGGTTGTGTCTAACTTCAATAGTCGGTGCTATTACCATTTCGTCAATTTTAGGCATTTTAGGCAATTTTGTTGGATATCATACCACTTGTTTTTATTTTTACTTGCGCGTCTTTGCACCGTTCTTTAGATGCAATAAGCATATGTACATAGTTTTAGTTTTGATAATATTTCAGTATAGGTCGGTATGTAGAAGATTTAATATCTTCGAGTGCAGACAAAAGCGAGATAGTCTGTGAATTACTTTGCCTAGTCATTACGTTCAAAATATAGTGAAGGTAATGTTCGTATCTAAATCAGTTGCGAAATACTTTGATCCGCTTGCGAAGTTAGTTTTCATACTTTATCGCGAGCCCTACCCCAGCAGCAAATCATAACGATGTAGAGGCGATTGTCTCCTTCCAGTGCCTGTGAGGATAATAAACAGGTCGTCCTGACCATAAAATTTTGAGGTCCGGCTCTCGACTATTATCTGCTATAGACCTTGATTTTTTCGTTTTTTGTATGGACTCCCGTTTACTAATCTTTTTAGTGTTTGATTAATAAGTTTCAGAATAAGTAATGTATTCATATTCATATTAATTCCATTAACATTAATCATAACAAAAATCATAATGTGTACTAAAATAGGTACTTTAATCGTGAACCTTTAAATTTTATGGAGCACGCAGATCCCCCAAGCTTTAAAAAACGAAGGTTAGAAAAGTCGACGTAACCAAAACGTTTTTAAACTGTTTCCGGGAGATATTGGCGGTCGTTGAGCCCCGGAGAGCATTTTTCACCGAGTCCCTGGATATCGCTCTGACTAATAACATTGGACATTTCCAGTAAAAGAAATTCGATTGAAGTCAACCCTTTTGATTACTCTAATTCGTATTCGAGAGGCTGGTTTACAATACAGTAATTCATTGGTTTTTTTTAAGGGTTTGCAACCCTTGAGTGTGAATGCAAGCGATTTGACCCTTTAATGTTTGTGAGGACCTTCCCTCGTATTCGGATTTAGTGTGAAAATATATCTCTACGAACTTTTTTATTTTTTCATCAAACGGTTGTTTATTAAGGTTTACTAGGAAATGTGGGATTCTTCTCTTGAATACGAGTATGAAACACATTTATGTAGCCAATGCACTACGTAAATGTCTACAGGTGATTAGATTAAGTAAGCAGGTATAATTGTAGTGGATATAGTATAATGTACTTATATAAATATTTTGGGAGAATCTTATAGAAATCGACCTAGTCCCATCCGGATATTGGATCTTGGCCCGCGCCGCGCCAAGCAGCTGAGTGGGCAGAGCATATAGATACGTAGTGCTAAACGCGCCGGCATTACGATCGCTCACTATTAAGAACCATACTTTGATGTTTTTGCGCTTACTATGATTTGAACTGAGCATCTTCATATATTTCTTAGGCAGGCCCACCAATTAGGCTAAACTGTTGGTCAATGGTTTCTAGTACATAAACCTGTACGATAAGTTTGAGGACAATTTCAAAGAGTTGAGGCAACCTTATAACAGAACTAATCAAGTTGCTGGGCGTGATCGAGCTGCTTCTGCAGTCAACGGAATTGCTATAACTGAGCAAATATAAGCACGATAATGGAATGGTGCTCGATACGTGATTATTTGAGGAAATTGGTGATTACATTAATCGGTTATGGTCGAACTGTACGTAATGAATTCAATTCGTGCCTAAATGGCCATCATTGGTGTAATAACTACTGACATGTGCTAGGTGTCATCTCAGTTACTATTTTTATACCGCCCAGTCAATGAAAATAACACGATACAGACCTACCTATTTTTTTCTAAATCGGCGGGATTAGATGTTTGTAATTGGGAATACTCGTGTTCCTTAGATATAGATCGGAAAGAGTTGCACTAAGGAAAGATTTGACGAAGCTCAGCCTATAAGAAAGTAAATTTGGAGATTGATATTAGCATGAGCAAAATTGAATTTTCACGCAGATTAAGTTGCGGGGCGTAAGTTTGTATTACGTAAATCGGATCCACAATAAACTCATCACGAGTTAACCGCTTAAACGATATTGAGGTCGCTAAAGAAAGAAATGGGTTATACAATAAACCCAAAAGAATTCATAAATATAAAATAAGCGACGAATCCGAGAAAAGGCGTTTCAAAGAAGAAAAGTATTGAATAAATAAAGAAATCGACACGTTTTCGCGAACTCTCAATTTATCTAAGAAAATTTTATTCATATCCGGCAAGAGGGGACGGCTTCAGAGGATCTCGACATATGGACACATGTTGAAAACACATAAGCTTTACTTATTATTTTTTTCCTTTCACGTAGGTACCTATATCTTCGTGTTTTCTTTACACTTCGCTACGCAAATTGCGAGTGTGATGTTCGGATCGATAAGCGCAAGTCTTCGTTGAATTGAATGGTGTACTATATGTGAAAAGATTAAAAACTTTCTCCACGACGTCTTTCGAGGCTTAAAGCTCGCTGTCATAAGGCAAGTAAAAGCTTGAGTTGAAAAGCGGATTAGGCCCCTTAAGTTTGTTCAGAGGTAAAGAAATATTCTTGAAGATAACAAAAAAGAAAACGAGGAAGAATGCTTATCGTGCCTCCTGAATATTAAAAACGTTGCCAATAGCTAACTAATTAAATTTATTACGAGTCTATGTGATTTTTCGGCTTGTAAAGGTTAGTCGCGCCTGAAAGTAGGATTTATTGAAATATGTATATAGTCAGGAGGAATACGGAGGTACTGCTCCCGATATTGCTGTTACATTAATATCGCTCGCGAGTCGCGACTGTGGAGTCAGAAAGGCGTGCGTGAGTGATTGTTCTAGCAACTGGAGGGATGAAACTATTTTCAGCGCTGTTTTTGCGTAAGCTCTTTTATCCCAGGATTCTCTTAGAGGGTACGGCGAATCCGTGCCCTGTTCTTATAATTTCCTTGAATGGTGAACATTTGATTTAAGTACCGTCCCAAGGCTAACAACGACGCTCTTGGGACCGCCCCGACTATTTCCTTTTGTTTTTCTCCCGTTTTTAACAACTTTTTCTCGAAGGAATTCGCTAAGAGTTCGGGACGAACGCAAGCATTTAAAGTAAATCTCGTGATTAGAGTCAAACGATTGACATTCTCTTTGGGATTTCGTGAGGAGATTAATGGTAATGATCAAAATGGTAATTACGGAAATGAAACGTGTAACTTATGCAAATGGGAATTCTCGAATTTGAGGCTTATAGTTGGGAATATCGGTTTACTTACACGTTCACTTCCTCGTGTTAAACCAATTTTAACAGAAATGAGCACTCTAATTAATTGATTATGATTTGAATCCTTATTTACTATAAAACTTACTATACATACTTACATACTATTTCGTGAGTTACATGCATTTTCTCTTCGTATTTTATCGATAATAAGGAGATATCTAAGTGATCCCTTGGGAGCACTTCGGTCGGCCACACGGTTGAGAAAGAGCAGCGTTTTAATCCCGAATTTAACGTCCCTTCACGTTTGCTCAAAAAGATTAATATGAACACTGAAAATGCAAATTCCTGTAGTAACAGATACTAAGGCAATGGAAGAATTAGGACAAGGTAAGTGTTTAGTGTAGGTAGGTGTGTGTAAGGAAAATAGGATAGTCGAATGCGTACCAGCAGGAGGCTCTTAGGAATGAACATTGGTACCTATGTATGTAGTTGCGGACTGCATGTAGTTGTGAATTGTTCGAATAGGAATTTGTTTTGTTTGTGTTACTAATCTTAAATGTGTTTCTTAAGTTATTCATACTATTAATACTAGTGGCTGTGTGAGCTTTAGACCTCTGCTCGTAGAAACATGCGAAATCATTGAAAAAAACTTTGTTTTTCAAAAATTCCAAAAACTAACTCAACAAAATAATTCGATATAATTATCGAACCTGCTTACAAAATTTCACAGAATCGGTTGAGAAATGCGACGGAGTGAGGAGGACAAATGGAAATCCGCCAAGCATACGAAAGCATTTTTATTAAATATGAAACAGAAACCTTCGTTTCACTCGGTCAATTACAAAAAAATGGGCAATTATGTATAAATGTGAAAGTGTGTCTGTCTGCCTGTCTGTCTGTCTGTCTGTTACCTCGTCATGTTTAAACCGCTGAACCAATTTAGATGAAATTTGGCATGGAGATAGTTTGAGTCCCGGGGAAGGACATAGGATACTTTTTAGGATACTTTTTCGTTACATTATTCAATTTTGGGACAACAGTTACAAATATAACATTGAGGCTGAATTTATTGCACAGAAAAGAGCGATTCGGATTATTGCCAAGGTTTCACAGCAGACATCTTGTATTGTGGGAAATATTTACCAATTCCTTTTTGACAGTTATGAATTGGCGTTTGTAGTGATGAGGGTAAGACGAATCGATTGTCTTAATTAGCGATGAATGGCGAATGATTATTCAAATCGATTTAATAACAATTTGTTTTTTAATGTTCCCATATAAGTATTTGACTACTGAATACGAATTTAGAGTAAGAACTTTTGTCATATGATTTTTATTCTACCCACGTTAATTTTGTATCGGTCAGAAATCGATACTGAATACTTATTTGTTTTATAACACGTAATTTATTATGGTTATAAATTCATACATTTGATCGATTTCCATCAACTTACGAAAATATCACCTGAATCGAAAGGAATGATTTAGCCACTACACTAGATTTAAAAAATAAAAGATGTAGTATGTAACTGTTTTCATGGTGAATTATTATTATAAATTACTACGCATCAGTGATAGAAAAAAATATACATTCATTTGATTGCTCCTCTAAATCGCGTATTACAACTAACTACCTAACTACTCATGAAGCTCTAATATCATTACTTGATTTTATTCACTGTTTCCATGTGTAATGCCGATTTACGTTATATGGGTGTCGCGATATGTCTAAAAGGAACTGGTAAATATTTCCCACCATAAACCCTACTTTATTCAATACAAATTTTTAAATATTCCTTGCCTCTATATATTGGTAGTTCTTACAGACTTGGTCAAACGCATTAATGATATTGAAACGCAAGAACAGAGGGGAAAACGTCTTGCATCGAGAAGGAAAGATCTGCCATAGCCTGTCATTAGTAAACTTAAAGTAGTCAAACACTCCTCAAACTACCAAGCGATAAGGCTATTTAATAAGCTGCCTATTGTCATGAAGTCACACACAAACATTTCTTTATTTAAGAAAAAATTAAATGCTTTCTTGTTGAAAAAATGTTACTACTTACTACTCAGTGGATGAATACTGTACTTAGTCAAAACGTAAATTAATGTGTAACTAACTAGTTTTTAGTTATTCATTTTGCTTAATTTTACTATTCTTTTTTTACCAGGCATTATATTATGTCATTTTTGAAATATTTAATTAGAATTTAATTTTCTTATGTATGATTTCCGTAATTTATAATGTTTATTTGGAATTTTAATTTTTATGCTAGTCAACATTTATTTTATTTTATGTTATTTTTATTGTGCTTATTTGATTAATTAGATTGTTAAAAAAATTCAAACACAATTTACTTTGTTCATGAATAAAAAACTATTAAATTAAACTAAAACTATCACGGAAATCATTCCTTAAGGGGGTGGATGTTTGTATGGAAGAGCAATAACTAGTGTAGCTGTAAAAAGTAGTAGAAAAGCTAGTTTACTAATAAATATAAAATAACACAAATCCAACTCACAAAAAAGGCAATCGCATACGTATCGATGCATTACGGGCACATAGTGGTAAATCAAATGAAGTGGATCGCCATAATCCTCGCACAGTGTTTTGATACTTCTCATGAAGTCAGTTCAGCATAAAAGGCTTTAACAAGGCAACTTACACCGTGTAGCTAACTTGGCTCAATGAAACAGTATACTAGTTTGAAACAGTATAAAATATTCGAAATTTTAATGATAACTACCGGCATAGGCACTGTAATAGCTTTCCTAAGAGACAAATCATGATATAATTTATGAATAATCTATATATATTCTTTATATCGTAATACATTACGTGAGGCCGATTTTTGTACACCCCATCAGATGTACAGTTATGGTTCGATTTTAATAAATGATATGTCATTATATTCGTCTCATGCTGGAGTTGCATAAAACTCTTATTTTTTCATATTTTTCTAGAAAAAGGACTAAAAATCTCTAATACCATGGACTGCAAGGCGAACAAACCAGTCCATCCAGCTACGTTAACGACAGTATGTCAGGATCGCATCCTCATATATTTCGAACACCTCTCACGGATAGCCAGTAGATAAATATTATGACGGGAAACGTTGAGGGACAGAGGTCCCGGGGCAGACTACCAGCTAGACGGAACACCCAAGTCACGGGTGTCCTGTAACTATATCTGCACGAGGCCATCCAAAGGTGCGTGATAAGAGCCTACGGAGGAGATTGGTGAGCAAGAATTGGACATTATGTCCTCAGCATTGAAGGAACGACTGATGATGATGATGTGCCACATGCACGTTGTCCGGATAACTAACTTAGCTAGCAGTCTACTATTAGGCTTGGTTTTGGTCCGGTATAATGTGAAAGGAACTGTCGATTTTTAAGACCCCTTTTTTAAATGTTTTTGGTATAAGATTTCAAGCTTACATGGTCATTTACATTAGAATTACGATTTGAAACGGTATATTTACCATGTATATTTGTATTTTTGAGTTCCCGATATTAAAATACAAATATACATGGTAAATATCCCGTTTCAAATCGTAATTCAAATATTTTTGGTGTTCCTGAGAGAGGCACAAATTAAAGAAATGTATCTATATTTGTTCCTTTTCTGAATAACTATGAGACTCTCGTATTTATATGATTCTCGTCATTGGAAATAATCGAAATAATAAAGGGTATCAAAAGTATCATCAAAGAGAAATGGCAGCCTCGAGGGCCCTTGTCAGTCAGTAAGAGATATGTTAAATACGAAATAACGAATAAAACCATTTACCAAAAATAAATAAATGTGCCTCCATTAGGTTATTATTACGATGGTTAAAAAACGGGCTGTTGTGTTCACGTCAAAATTTGAGCGCTCGTAAAATAATGTGTTGTCTCTGATGGCTGTCAGTTCCAGGTTTTATTGTTAGATCCATTATTTTTAATGTGGTCAAATAATTAATCAAACAGGGTCAGTATGACACATTGAGTGTGACACAAAAGTTATTTCGTAGGGGTGAACACTTCTCGCTACTAAGATATAAGATTTTAAGACACTACTTTGTAAGTCAGTTTAATTTTGTTTCGTTCAACTCAATTAGGGCCCTAAAATTCCTTCACACAAATCATTTGAATGCGAAACCATTTTGTTTTTTTTTATGTGTTTGTACTTTGTAATTTCATCTCTTTGCCGGCTACGAAAACTTACAAGTTTATTTTAACATTTAAAAATCCGATTGCGGAAACGCGTAGTTGGATGTATTATACGTAGTATTGTACATATTCTGTATGATTTGCTCTAGGTAGCGCTACTTCGTACATTTGTGTATCTTCAAAACTGTTTCATGAAACTTTATTGTTGTATTTAGTCAATAATGTAAAAAATATGCGCGTTTGTTAAAATGTATACAATATACAAAAATGTTGTACTAGCTTAAGTAAGAGGGTTTGAAAAAACAAAATCGTACAATTTAAGTGCACAGAGAAAACAGATATTACATACATGAAATGTCTCGATTACCAGATAACAAAAGTAGATTGTGTGGAAAGTGACTTGAAATTGCTGATTTTTTTTCTCCCAGTTACAACACCTGTCAAAAAATTCTGAAGGTACCCAAAAACCAGCACAACAGCAGTACTGTTTTGCACCAGGTTAATAGGCCGCTCGGCGCTGTTATTAATCACCGTCAGCAAGTTTGCGCGCACTTACACTGCGATTCCCTGCATTGTTAAAACTACACCTAACCCATTCAAGTAGCTCGTGTATAAGCAAGCAGGATGCTGGTATTGTTGCTGTATTAAATATCTTAATAGTTTAATGAGCTTGCGGAACTGGCTTTGAAAAGGTTTTCGTATGTTAGGCGTAGTGGAATTAGTTTTCCCATCCACTGATTTCCATTTTACATTTTAATGAATTAAACATGTGGTAAATTGACAATAAGAAATTTAGACTGATAGGTTGAACTTATATAAAGTTGCTAGGCTTTTTATGCAATTAAATAAATCATAATTCTCCTAGACTTATCCCAATTTACAATCTGGGTCATACATAAATTGAACTACTAATAAAAATATTAAAAAATAAAAATTTATTTCATTATACCTCAAAAGTAGACAACTGTTTAACTTATTAAATATTTATTTATTATGGTTGACCAATAAAATTGTTTACACAGAAGCTTACAATAATCCAATTATATTAACTACTTGGTATGTGTAGCAATCACTTAAAGGTAAACAAGATAAATTTAATAAATATTACTTAAAATTATAGCGGTTTCAACATAAAATTCACATGAATGTAAAAATAAAATCTGACCTATTAATTTAGGATTACTTACGCTTGATCTTGAAAAGTCATACGCTTATTGTGGAGTATAAGTCTTTGGAATATTCGTTTAATAATATCCTGAGATCAGCGTGTGGCAAACCACGGACACGCTAAGGCTGGTTTTAGAGTCACGCTGACCGTCGGCGCCGATCGCTCAGCAGCGCTGACGTGTAGGGCGTGCAACGCGATCGTCAGCGTTCATCTATTGGCTTTACTCAGAGCATCGCTCTTAACCAACTGAGCTATAGTGGGTACCCCTTGTGGTGACGAATCTTTCAATCACTTCAATCTTCTAATTACGCCTTAGTTAGGCTCGTAGTTTCAATCTAATCCTAATTGTTTACTTACGGAAAGTTTATCTGGAATACCTCAAAAACCGTATCCAGATTCCAAAAGATTTAGTTTCGCTAAAGAGTTGCAAATCTTAGTTTGCAAAAAACACCGTAAAGTGGACGGCTGTTTGGATCGCAGATAACGTCCGTCGGTGTTCGAATTTACACCGATGTCGTGAGCCGCCGCCTGTCCTGTTCACATGCACAACATCGGTGTAAGCCGGGAGGGTCAGCAAAAAGAAACGGTAGCACTTTGCATATTTTTACGAGGGCAGCTTTATTTTTCCGCTTCTATTTGTACCTATCAAGTTGATAAGTATTTTTTTTCCTGTCCCCTGGGTTAGCAAATTTTTTATAGCTTCACGGATGCGCGATCTGATTTGAGTCAGTCTATTAACTGTTAAATACGATATTGCTAATTGTATACCGCTTAATTTGCTTAAAATGGGTATGTAATGATATTTATAGTGTCTCATGTCTTCGTATACGTATCTAGTTCTCTTTCCAGCTTACGGTAACTTCAATGCACAATTTTTATTGCATGGTGCCATTCGATTAATTAACCCTAGAATTGGCAGCATATCAAGTACTAATGCACAAATTTTTTGGTCAAGGTTTTGCATTGTTTTTAAACTATCCTTTTTACTCAACCGAGGTTTGAACGCACGATTTTTTATTTATTTTGTCAGTTTAAGGGTGTGATCAAAATCATAAAAAGTCATTCTGGATAGTTTAAAAATGTAACTACATGGCCTTTTATGGCCAAAACAGCAAATTACTCGTTTTTCGAGGCAATGGTCGTACAGAACCACACACTGAACTGTTTCTTCATCTTCCCAGGCGCTAAAGGCGGTAATTGTTAGGAACAATAAAAAAAGTCCTCCACCTCTCCCACTGACTGATATTGCAAAATCCTGAATGCCGGTCCCTTCCTGTATATAAATGTTGGACGATAACTCGAGTATGAAGTATCTTTGATCGGAACGACCTGAAATTTGCTAGGCAAATTAACAAGACCAAACATGCGTGATCCAGAGTCCCAGACCCAGGTCAAAGTGTTGTAAGACGGTGTCAATAGTTTTATTAGTATAATTTGATGAAGAATAGTCACTTAATTATACTTACCAGCTACAAGGTTCTATATGGATGGCCGCCATTTTGCAACGATCAATTTTGTTTTTATTTACAATATCTGCATAAACTAAGACGATCCACATCAAGACATTTTATCCTCCGGGACTATAGGCACCCCAAAACTAACGTACGAGTCCTTTCGGAACTGACTGTAGGTATCTATACGTACCGCCATATCTCAATACGTTATATTACTGTCGTTTTGTAACAGGCAATATGATAATTATGATGAAGCTGTCACCTGTTCTCCTTTTTGCGAATGCGAGTCGGATGATAATGTCGGAGGGATGGTCGGTTGACTGCGGTGCCCATTCCGATTGACGATGTGCATTGTGCATTCTGCGCGCCGATTAACTGACGACGTACCGATAGTCGATATTCAGATCATATTCGTCCGGAATTTTATACACGGATTCAGCGAATATTTCACTTTTTTGGCTCTCTTACCCACAGCGATATGAATAACAGCCGTCAACAACGTACATACGAGTATCTATAGGTTTCAGTTTTGCACAAATATTCTTTCTGGGTTTTAATTTGTCTTTTTTGTGGTTCATAGTTAAGGTGTTGGAAGTATGGAATACATCACTTAATATCACCATCATAATTTGGAAGTTATGATATTGAACCGAAGTCTTGTAGTGGACTACAAGATGACTACAGGACTTCAGTGTCCTTAACAATCAGAAACAAGGAGGACGTTTTTGCCTATATATGACCCGTTTAGGTATTATAGACATCATGAAGTTATTGAAAAATCTAAGTTTCTAGTCGCAATAGCATTCTTGAATTCTTTTCCAAATGATTAACAGAAAAATATACATTGAGTAAAATATTGTTACCCTATATCACACGTAGTTGAGTCATACAGCGTATGTCAGAGATGATATGGTTGCAAGATTTACTAATAAGAATATATTGTTAATGCAAAATAGAATAAATAATTTAGATACTTCAGAAAGAAATAAAAAATACTTACCACTGAAAACTCAACTAATTCTATAAAATCGGAAAAAGTGGTAACTGATTACACCCAGTAAAACCCGTATAAAACATTGACATTGAGATGCTTAGGCTCGGTTTTATAAAGAACCGTTAGACCTTATGTCGGTTTGTTATGTCAAAAAATGTACTGAGTTACTGAAATTTGATCGAACATTTGGTCTAACGGATCTTTATAAAACCCGGCCTTACAGTGTCAATCAATCAAAATGTTGTAGTTGCTAAGTAGAGGCATTGTTTTGTTTATTGGGTGCCGATTGTAATGTGTTATTCATAGCGTGGGAAAATGTCGGTCGATTTTCGAGGATAGACTTATGTGAGTATAATAACAATCAGTGTTATATTTTACTTCAATTGCTTATAAAATATTTAAAAATAGGTTAACATCATTGAAATGTAATAAACGGGTCAATCACGTCTTTAAGGTCGAATATCGATCGATATGTTTCGGACCAATACTTGGCCTGTAATGAGAACCAGCCTGTAAGGCGGTCTGCTTGGCTGTTCGATTTTGGTGTCGGCGGCGGCGCGGGAGGGAGGGAGGATCCACCCTCATTTTCGTCACTATTATTCAATGTTGGGTTACATACAACACTCACAACGTCACGTGCTAAAGTCTCGTCCAAAACCGTTTTTCAGCTGGCAGCAGTTTTAAATACTACTTCTGTGATGATTAAGGGACAAGTATTGATCTGAAAAATGTCGAGCGATATTCGACCTTAAAAACGTGAGTTACCCGTTTATTATTTTTCAACATGTCTGAAACTCACGAGAGTTTTATACTCAAAATTGGTTGATAATATTTGTTTAACACTGAGTGCCAGAAAACCGCCTCGGGGTTTCTCAGTTTTCAATACAAAACGAAAAACATGTTTTCACACCTGCTATTCAGAAAAGAGTTATTGTTGCCCTCGAATGAGGGATCAAAGATGTACTTTTCTTCCCTCATTTGAGGGCAACAATGACTCTTTTCCTCATAGAAAGTGTGAAAAGCAGTATGTGACACTCTGTAGTAAAATCATTTGTAAGATATTTCATGTTTTAGCAGCGAGCCTCATAGACGGTGTGAAAAGCAATATGTGTCACACGGTAGCAAAATTATTTCCGTCTTGGGCGTAAACACTTGAATCCCTCGCTGCGTGATTCTACTTTAGAATCCCTCGCTACGCTCAGGTTCTATTGTAGAATCTTTCGCTTCACTCAGGATTCAATATACCGCCCTCGCCGTAAATATATCATTTTGCTCCCTTGAGACACAATCTACTATTTTCACTTCTCCTATTCGAAAAAAAAAGGCTTTTCTAGCCCATTTATAGGGAGCAAAAGTCGTTTATTGCTCCCTCTTAATATTTTTTTGAAATGAATCATGTTTGCCCTGCCGATAGGGAGGAAAAAAAGCTTTGCTCCCTGTGCCTGGTCGCAGGCGGACAGCGCGGGCGGGCGGCGGCTGCACGGGCACCCCCGAGCTGGCAGCGCGCCCGTTAGTTATTTCATCTTTATTCATAACAACAATCGATGTACCTAAATATTATGCTATGTATCTTAATCAAGAAAATTTTTGACTTTTTCTTGCTTTCACGTAAATTTTGGTTTAGTGTTGTTCGTCAACAAGTCCCTGAGGGCGGTCCTTCATATTTTTTGGCCAAAGACCATACGAAATGAGGACCTTTGCCGGCAACCCACCAGCGTCGAGATCGCATTGCGCAAATAGGGATGGATGTTGGATAGGCCATACTATTCGTAGAGACGAACAAAATAATGCAAGCATCGCGTTTGAATGGAAGCCGCTAGACAGAAGGCGAAATCGCGGGTGCCCTGTGCACACATGGCGGCGGACAATTGAGAGTGAGCTGCGAGCAGTTGGTCTGAGCTGGAGCGAGGCCTAAGACGTCGCTGAAGACAGAAAGGCGTGGTGCTAGCTTATAAAAGCCCTCTGCACCTCTGGGGTGCTACAGGACAACAACAGCAACAACAAAATTGTTCTTTTACTTACTTGTTTGGAGGAAGGAGAAGTGAAAAGGAGAGTTGTAATATATGGTAGCTAAATTGTTTCTGACTCGGGCGTGGCAGTTTGAATTCCTTACTACGCTCAGTATTCCATGTTACTGTTGGACGTGTTATGTGTTCCTCGCTACGCTCGGGATTCTATTCTGAAATCCTTCGCTTCGTTCGGGATCCAACACGTTAGCTCTCGTTGAAATATTGCATTTTGCTCGCTTGTAATACAATCTACTATTAGCGCTACGGCTACGCAACCTACGCGCGTAGCGCTACGAAAATGTTGGCACTGAATTAATCTCGATGGTGAAATTTTCATAACCACATTTCGAAATCTCACACCCGAGATACGTCTACTCCCAGAGTTCGAGATGCAATAACGAGTGGTCAGTAGCGATAGAGATGGTTTTGTCACTAAAATTTTGACATTTAATCGGCCGATATTTACAACTTAAATGGGTGATCTACAGTTAACAGCAGCACAAAATAAACATATTTACGAAAAATATGTCGACTTATTGAAATGAATTAATTGCAAACAAATTTTGATACGTTCGGTGGTGGAATGGCGTTGGTGGTTGGCGGAAAATATTGAAGCTTACAAATATTGAAAGTAGTCTTTGACTCAAAACTGTCAAGTTAAAACAGTTATTATGCATTCCACTTCACGTAGTGCATAAACGATCATATAGGGGAAAGCGGGGCAGCTTGGTACAACTTTATTGACATACTTTAATTTAATGACATACATAGAAACCATAAACATGTATTTTTCGCACTAAATGAATAACATAATTATTAAGGTATACAAATTCATCGTTCTTTTGATGAAATTCTACTCATCAACTGAAATATATGGATCTAAACAAAAAATGGGATTTGTTCAATTCTACACCAGGGGTACTTTCTTACACCGCGAAGGGCACTTTGATACCTGGTTTGGGGGCACGTTGTTACGTATATCAAAGAGCCCCTTGAATGTCTTAAACTCCGATCAGCAACGGCTGACTGGCGACTTTAGCCGTCGCAGGGGTTTTACTCACACATAGAAAGCTATGTTTTAGAGTTGCTGCGGGTGAATTTAAGTTTTTGGATAAGGAAATAATGTAGGTGTACTAATGTGCCCCTTGTACTAAACCGACCCCTACTCTTAAATTACCGAAATAGGTTAGATATGTTAAATCACCATAATTATTTCTTAAATTATTGTGAATTAGTAACAGCTTTGTTTTTGATATAAGAGATAATTAATTAAGTAAAAAAACTTATAAAAAGATACTTTTCACTTCTCATGCTCGAAAAGTGCGTCATATTAGACTTGTCAAGCGGGGCTAAAGTAGTACATTTAACCCCTAGGGAAAATATGAATACATATTTATGATTTACAAAACATTTGAATTTGACCAATCAAAATACTTCACCTATTAAATCCACCAATCACAGAACACTAATTTAACTCTTAAAAAAATCTTTGGTATTGGGTATTAACCAACCAGAATACAGCTTTACTAAAATCGACCAATCTGGAAAGATAATTAATTTTTCTAAAGAGACTAAAGATTAAGTTTGTAGTAGTCCCTATTTCACAATAATTAAAAAAGTGGTTAAATCGTTCGAGCAACACTTTGAAGCGCAGTCAGTTTAGCTTTTTTCGCGCGTGAATGTTGCGCGCGAACCGCAGTGTCCATGTTTTGTGTGTCAAAGGAGTATAGAAAAAAAAACATGCTGCAAAAGTATATATCTTCGCCGTGGAATTTATTGTTAATTTTGGGTGGGTTAACCTTTGTTTATTTATTTTCTCGCAATCGAAGTGAAAAGTAGAGTGTATAACTCTGGTCTAAAAGCCATATTACCCCTCGAACTATTTTTCCTCACTTCGTTCGGGAAAATAACTATCTCGTGGTAATATGGCTCATTTTAGACCCTTGTCATACAATCTGCTATTTCACTTCTCATGCTCGAAAAGTGTGTCATATTAGACTTGTCAAGCGGGGCTAAAGTAGTACATTTAACCCCTAGGGAAAATATGAATACATATTTATGATTTACAAAACATTTGAATTTGACCAATAAAAATACTTGACCTATTAAATCCACCAATCACAGAACACTAATTTAACTCTTAAAAAAATATTTGGTATTGGGTATTAACCAACCAGAATACAGCTTTACTAAAATCGACCAATCTGGAAACATAATTATTTTTTCTAAAGAGTCTAAAGATTAAGTTTGTAGTAGTCCCTATTTCACAATAATTAAAAAAAGTGGTTAAATCGTTCGAGCAACACTTTGAAGCGCTCAATGGAAGGTCAGTTTAGCTTTTTTCGCGCGTTAATGTTGCGCGCGAACCGAATTGTCTATGTTTTATGTGTCAAAGGAGTATAGAAAAAAAAACATGCTGCAAAAGAATATATCTTCGCCGTGGAATTTATTGTTAATTTTGGGTGGGTTAACCTTTGTTTATTTATTTTCTCGCAATCGAAGTGAAAAGTAGAGTGTATAACTCTGGTCTAAAAGCCATATTACCCCTCGAACTATTTTCCCTCACTTCGTTCGGGAAAATAACTATCTCGTGGTGATATGGCTCATTTTAGACCCTTGTCATACAATCTACTATTATTTTACACTCGATTGTAAACTAATACAATAGAAAAAAAAACGGAATGTGTATTACAATATACATTCAGATCGTCGTTCGACATAATCTCGATCATGCCCAAGAATACGAAATTTTGCTGTCGTTGAAATTTTTCGAGATTTTTCAATAGACATTGCATCATCTCGAACGGCCCGAAAATTGGCCTCCAGCTCTCCGAGTCGCTGAGTCGTAGCCGCGGCGCGCTGCTACGAACCAGGCTACGAGCGACCGTAGCGGCTAAGGGTAATAACATCAATTCATTTGCCATTACCAAGCCCGTTTGTGCAATAAATGGTAGGAATCAGAAGGTCTATTGGACTTAGCATATTGATAGCATATTGTCATGACATTTGTGACCACTCGCTCGCTTTCACTCACGCCAAACCCCACGTATCAGAAACTAATGTTATACAGATATTATATCAAGGCAAATTGGCCTCCAGTATTATCTCCTAATAATTCAATTAAATTATGCTTAGTGATTGACTGATTCTTCTTGCGAATAATACTCATTAGATTTTACTTTGATTAAAGAATTTAAATAAGTGTTATATTCTGTAGTATAAAAATTTTACAGTTGAAACGCTTGTATACATGGTGTAAAGTGAGTGTATTATGGTTTTATTCGTATTGGTCCGACAATCTTTTCAAATTTGTGATTTTTGCATCACTCACATACGCTGCTCGTATCTCTGTTCCATTCCGGGACATACATTAAAAATAAGCATGCTAAGCCGTCGATCCCGGCTATTGTCTATAATAGCAGTCGTTAAGGCAAGTTAGAGGCCTTCGGGCGGCTTGAGAACTTCTAACAGTCAAGTTGCCCACTTACAAGGCTAATATCCCGATAAGGTCCAGTTTCCCCTCGGGTTGGAAGGTCAGATGGCAGTCGCTTCCGTAAAATCTAGTGTCTACGTCAAATCTTGGGATTAGGTAGCGGACGCCGGGCATCCTTCAGGTTGCAACTGTGCTAAGAGGATGATCAGCTGAAAGATCTATGAATGCTTCAACTACTACTACCTAATACGATTACGAAGAGATGTTTTACAATTTTCCACCTTATTGCATTCTTATAAATGTAATAGGGTTACTAAGCGCTTTTACATGTAGTCAACTCGAGTAATATTTTAGTGGGTTTTGAATTAATTAGGAAGTTTCTCTGCTGGACAGAAGTGAGTGGGGAACTAATTCGGTCGTATAAATATCACAAAACCGCCACGACCTGCCATCGCGCTGTGTGACATATTACGAGAACCATTTGATAAATATCCATAAACTTTGTTGAGCCGTATTCGCGGCGGAGCTTTTACATTACAGCGTATACATATAAACACAATTTGTGCGCTCGCTTTCGTCGCCCGCAGCTCCACGATGCATGTATGTAAAAGTTGTAAAACCCATACAAAATAATTACCTATTCGCTGCATTGTAACCGTTGTTGGTACCTATCTAAAGTTAAATAAATAGTTTGAAAACTGTGAATATATTTCAATAAAATAATTTGTTTTGATTAAAGTGCTTACATACATACATACATACATACATACATAAAATTGTGACTACTCAAATTTATCGAGTTTAACAGTGATTTACAACGTATCAGGACTGAAAAGTCATTAAGGGGCCTTAACGTTCGTATTTTTGGTAATGAAAAAGGATTAATGACGTATTTCTAAAAAAAGTTATTCTAAATCCTGATTACTTATAAGTTCGTTCGATTACTGACAGTAGGTTTCTGGTTAAGGGGATGCCTCGATACGGTCAGCCACGCCCCTTGTGACATCTCTGTCACGCTTATGTCTTTCGCGCACGACAAAACGGGATGCAACACTCTTCAGGAACGGCTTTTTTTAGACAAACCTCGATAAATATCTGACTTTGTGCAGTTTTATTAAATTTCCTCTTGACAAAGTTTAGATGAGGTAAAATACCATAATTATAACTTAATTTTGTCGTTTAATAGTGCGTTGGTTTAGCAGGCTTTCTTTATAGCCAGAATATATCCTTTTTGTTACCTGAAAATTTAAATCGTCCTTATTTTAAATCATAATTTGTAACAAAACTTTAAGAAATCAAGGATTTTCTATTATTGTTTACTTGTTGATAGTATGCACTACAATAAAGTTTATATATGTAGCAATAAATTTCAGTAAAATGGTAGATTGTGTAACAAGGGTCTAAAATGAGCCATATTACCAGTGAGGGTTCGCAATCGAAAATAAATAAACAAAGGTTATCCACCAAAAATTAAGATAAATTCCACGGCGAACTTATATATAATTTAACACGTTTTTTTCTAAACTGCATTGACACACGAAACATAGACACCGCGGTTCGTGCGCAACATTCACGCGGGAAAAAAGTTAACATTGAGCGCTACGACAAACTTAATCTTTAGACCAAGTATTTTTTAGAGTTAAATTAGTGTTCTGTGATAGGTGGACTTAATAGGTGTGAATTTTTATTGGTAAAATTAACATGTTTTGTAAATCATAAATATGTATTTATATTTTCCCTCGGGGCTAAATGTGCCTACTACTTTAGGCCCGCTTGACAAGTCTAACATGACACACTTTTCGAGCATGAGAAGTGATTTTTTTTGATAAAGGTAGAACTATATGGAAATCCAGCGTTTCGCGAAAGGGGCCTTAATAAAATATTTTTTTAAGCGATCGGTTTTATTTAATGAACCAGTAATCTATAGGTAGGTATAATTTGGTCCACCTTGGTTTGGTTGAACTATGCGCTATACATCGGTGGTAAACGTTAACGTCGTATTACATAAATATATCATTTCATGCTCAGAGGTTGCACACGAAACACATGAAAGAGGAGTTAATAGATGGGTGTAGAAATACTATGTATGCAACTGTACATAGTTAGGCCTTAAAACACTCATGTGATCTTATTAACCACACTCGTGTGTGTTGCATAAACTACTATAATTTTTACCTGACGATATCGAGATGACTTGGACGCGTTCTCAAGAAATTGGCCAGCAATTGCGGGGGACAAAGATGTGTCGTAATCCAGGGGAGGTTTTTTGCCCAGCAGATAACATAATCACCATACTTTTGAAAATATGTAAATGATTATGCATTAAAAGGACGACGAGGTTGAGTAAGCTCGTTAAAAACAGCATTGAAGCCGTAATGCTAAGACTAGTCAACAATAACATGCCCGTTTCAAATATCTCCGTTAAATCAGTTTCGTCGTGTTTGTGGTAAGTAAATCCTACTGATTTTTATGATTTAGATACTGATCTCTCGTTCTCTCGCTCGTCGCTATGGCTATAATTTATTCCGTCAGTAAAGGCTTTGACTGGGAATTCGTCCGGGTTTTTAGCGTTATCAAAATTTACTAGTCACGGCGCCTTCTATCCCACAAACCCTTTCGAGTGTCGGGGTTAATTGGATCTTTTGAAAAATTCTCACCGAAATAATTTTTCATCTATCACTTTGCCGCGTAATTTGCGTCTGTTTGCCTCGCCAGAGCGAGCCTTTGATGTTTGCTCCTATCTTTAAACGCGAGGCGAATTACACGGCTTCAATTTATAATAAAAACATGAACCATTAAGAGTAGGGATGAAGGTGACTGGTTATAATTGAAACTATTCCTTTTGAAATTTCATTTATAAACGTTTTCAAATTCCAGTGCCTGACATCTGACCCAATATTTGACTTGCTGCAACACTTTCAATCTAAGTCGAACAATGTGTTAACTGTTGTGTAATAAGGTGTCAAACGTTGAGACGTATACCTTATAGAAATTGGTATATATAAACTTTTTCTCCAGTATATTTCGTTTTTAAAACAATAGTACAATTCTGCTATTACCCGCGCAGTACTGTAGTTCTGACTTCAATAAAGTTCACTCTAGATTCCTTCTTTTACTGTTCCATTATTTGCATTTCTAAAGTAATAAAACGATAACGAATAAAACGGGCTCCTTCCAGTTGTACCCATAAAAGAGACAAAAGCAATTTATGAGAGTAGTAGCCTTAAAAACCAGAGAACTATCGGAGTAACTGATACGAGTATTACCAGTTTACGTGGGAAAAGAATAAGTTAAAATGTGAAAAATAATGTGCAAGAGATAAAATATGACTAAACAATGCATAATAAAACATATTTATATTAGCTATCTTTAGTACCATCATACCTATACTCTAGCTAGCTCAGATACAAATTGTGCGAGAAGCTCATTGTTACAGAATAATCATTCAATATGGGTGTTACGTTACTGTTTCTATATATAATATTAATGAGCACTGACGTAAAATCATTAGGCTGGAACGGACTTAGATATATGTAGATAAATATTTAATGCAATACAAATTATGTACACAAACTGCATAGATAATGATTAATAGGCAGCGCCAACCATGTTTATACCTATGTTTGGACGTGGGCCGCGGAAACAATTCTATTTTTGGAATATTGGCTTGTGTTCTGTTAAAAAATCATTTAGATCATTTATTCTTGTTCATTAATCTCACGAATATTTTGTATGCGAATGTTTGGATGTTTGATACTCAATCACTTTGAGGTACGTGATTGATTACGCCCTGTCTAGTTACAATATGTAATATTTGAAAATATTAACAAACATTACTTCGCATCCGGTGTTCTGTGACTACGCCTACCACAGGTCAGGCCTTAATACATTTTACTTTAAATAAGTGAAAGCTTTCCTCTTTAATGTTACACGCGTGTATAATTATTCATTAAATATACTAATTTGATGCGTTAGGCTGCAAAAAGTTATTATTAGCACATTGAAGTTACGAGTACACCAGCAGTACACCCCTGTGCTCTAAAAATAATACAAAATATTTATCTAATGAATAGAACTCGGTTTGAAGTTTATAAGGGTGAACTGGGGATGTGCGAATTTGCGTTTTCGTATATTTGACATCTCACACGCTCGACAGCGCGGCGGTAAATGTTGTCCTTATTCCTTGGACAGGTAGCGACCCGAGTCAGGCTTCAGGTTGTACAAGAACTGTATTTGTCTATGCTAACAATAAAATGAATTTTCAAATCAATTAAAGCAGGCGATGTGCATGTAACCTCTGAAATCGCAAACGTCCATAGGTTCTGGTGTCTGCTTACCGTGAGACAGTCCGCATGCTTGTTTGCTACCGTTGTGGTACAAAAAATCAACGCAATTGTCAAATGTGAAAGACAGTCTGAAATATTTATATGTACTTAATTACTAACTTCGGAATTTGTTCATACAAATTTAGGCTCTCCATTTCATCCCCTTAAAAAGGGATGACTCCCGGGATAAAATCTATCCCATGTCCTTCCTCGTGACTCAAATTATACTCAAATTTTATCTAAATCGGTTCAGCAGTATAAGCGTACTTTTTTGATAAAAATTGATAGAATACAAAAAGCCTTACATTTTGTACGGGCATCAACCGAATAACTATTCAATGACAAATTTGATTAAAAACACTTATGTCACATTCAATTTATACTAGGACTAATAACATTCATTCTACTTTCACAAATGTAATCAATGCTGAATATGAACGTACGCAATAATAATATACGCAAATACGGCTCTCACTCCAAGGAACATTTTGATATCTGCCTGAAAAATCAGCCACCCAACTTCTCATATTTGTCGTAACACTTATCGCTTCCTAAAAAGAAGGCGCGTAAAAAGAACAGCCTGTAAGGATTTCCTTACTAAAGTTCGCCGTATCACAGGCACTTTACAAATAATGTTTACACGTCGTGGCAAAGCCAATCCGAGACTCACCTCAGCCTTCGTATAATCCATTTGGGCCAACAACCAAAGTCATGCCAGCATGATTGATGTATAACTGATCCATGAGGTGACTTTATGAATATCGGTTTATGTTACTGAGAGCTTTGTGGTGCTTGGGTGCTATTTATGGTATCAAAAATTTAATTTACTATGATCTGATGGAGAGTAGATTATCAATTTGAGAATGAAATTTAACAAAATATGTACATTTTAATAATTAGAGGATGCTATCGTCTATAAAAGTTTAATCAGCAGCGTCGTTTTACAATCTTACCCTAAATCCCGGGTGAAGCAGCTGAAGTAGGTGACACATTCATTTTTATTCCCGATATAAAGTAAAGCCGGGACAATAAAACGACCCATTTATCGGATCAACTGAAATGTTTTGCGACGTTCAAATTAACGAAGCATTAAGAATGCCTTGAATGTCAATAGCAGAGCCGGTGGGTATTTACACTCGGTTAGCCGCGATGCGAAATAGATTTCAACTTTATTGCGCCATTTGCTCATTTCCATTTAAACCGGTATGCAAAATTGAGGAGTTGGGAGATATACATAATAATTGCATTAGTTTCTTTATAATCTTTTTTTCTCACGCTTTAATTTACGTAGAAATGTGGAGTTATTGCACTTCCATACAAATGGCCCGTCCACGTTTCGGTCAAGCGATGATTTCCATCATGAAAACACCTGCCCTTATCTGAGACTTAAACTATTTTCATAACAGAAGAAAATACATATCAGTTTGGTGATTTAAGTGTAATAAGGTACTTAAAGACAAAGGTTTCTTTACAGTTTATACCGATGTCAAACAATAGAAATGAAATACAGCAGGAACATTTGCCGCTGAAAAAGAAAGTCTTAAATATAGTGTGAAAAAATGTCTTAGATAAAATGTATAGACATACAATGCCTATCTTTTTCATCACTCTAGGATGTATTAGCTAATTAGTCGCTCCTGATAGTCGTTAGAAACCGTTCGTATCTAACCAACTATCAGCTTATTGGGCCGCACCATGCCACCCCTGCAGTGTGCCTAAATATCAAATGTATACTTAAGTGTTATTTATTTTGATACCTCTCCCTCGAAAGCTTACTGATTTTATGCTCCGCTTTATGGCTCGACCAGCACAAGCCATAAAAATGGTCTTCCGACTGATTGCCATCGCTAGTTCAAACAGTTAGATGGAATAGCCATTATATTTTACGGTGTTACTGAGGCCTACTCTCATTAATTCCTGTGATACATTAAAGTCATTTCAAACTTAATTAAGTGAATTCATAATTTACTGAAACAATCCCCGCAATCGAACACATCGTAAATGATTTAATTATGCTTTAAGTAAACACGTGGTAAATACTTTTAAATTGTGTTTAACTGCCAAGACCAGTTTTACTGTAACTCTCCATGTAAAAGCTTGCAGTCCGTATGCAGTGAAAGCATATAGAAAGTTCAATTACATTATTATTGCATCATGCGCGTTGCAAAATTCTCTGGAAAATTTAATGAAAGTACGTGACGGCAAATGTAGTCCTTATAATCTAGACAAACTGTTGTCCTAAAAAAATAGAACACTCACTTCCCTGGCTGAATAACAAAAACAAGCGAAGAACAAACAACAGAGTTATGGTGAAACTTAATATCTTAATGTGAACAATTCAGCTAAGCGAATGAGAAAAATCGATGGTACTTCTTACTCGCAACTAAGAGGGTTCCAGCGAAACTTAATTAGTGAATGGATTTCTGTATAAAAAAAGCAAATTATTCGAGAACTGTTAATTGTTTCGTATGTTCTTTCATGTTTTGTGCTGACTTTTATGCTTCTACTAGTATCAATCTTTTAACTTATAGTACCTATACCAAAATTGGCTACGGCATGTTTTGCAGATAATTGTTACAGAGTCCAAGACGTTAAGACGTTATTGGGGTGCTGGTATACCGGCATGGCTCGATGCAGACTGACATACTTTAACTATACAGGAACTTCGATCACAAATATGTTGTGATCCTGAATATAAAGGAACCCTTATGGTGCGGTGCGACTCTGTCTGTTCATCTATTACTATTGTTATTGGGATGTGTTAAAATATTTATTAATCTAAGTTCTGAAAGCAGGTAGGGAACAGGAACAGTCGAGAATCTTTATTGAAAACTTATATCTGTCTTACGTCTGTCTTTTTAGGGTTCCGTGCCAAAAAAGGAACCCTTATGGTTACACTTTATTTGTCTATCTGTCACAGACAGTCTGTCCTGTCCCTTGTGTACGCGAGTCGGACTCGCACTTGACCGTTTTTTTTAATGTTTAGATCCGTCAAATCCGCAAGGTATCAGCGGAAGGTCAGATGGTAATCGATTCCGTAAAAACTAGTACCTACTCCAAATCATGGGATTAGGTAGCGGACCCCGGGCGTCCTTCAGGATGCAACTGTACTGGGATAACGCTAGGAGGATGATGGATGGGACCGGTCAATCCAAAAGGAATCGCCGTTTTATTTCCTTCATGTTTTCGTTGGAAATTGGGCGCTTCATCTACGATTAATTTACAGTGTTATTTTTACAGAGTGTACATTTACCTGCTAAATGGTATATTTGGCGTAATTAAATTTAAGCACTTAGGAGTAATACCGCATTATCCCCTGTTCATACGTACGTTTTGCGAATTTCTTTTGTCTGGCCAAATGGGTTAGAAACAAGCTTTGAAGATTTAAAGGCCGTTTGTTCACCAGACAAAGAGAGTACGAAGATTTAGTGGCGAAGAGAAAGATGGAAGCTGTATACTCGAGAACAACTAAAGTATAAAAAGATTAGTAAGATAATCAGTTTAGGGCCGGCACCCTAATGGCTGGTAATTAAGCGAAATAACTCCAGTGTTGGCTTTCATTGTCACTGCTGTTTCCTTGCAAGTTAAACAAACAGGTTTGAAGGTTCCTTCCCGAGCTAATTGGAAAGGGCTTGTTTGATTTGAGGGTATTGTTGCTGGACGCCGCGTGACGAATCTAAATACTGGATTGGATTGATTACTTCTTGTTCTGGCTAGTTTTTCATATCATTGTACCCATGTTAATGTCTTAAGGATTAAAGTAAGATGATGATTCATATCCGTTTTAGTCATTAACGTGGTCTTAAGCCGAGGTGAAATGTCACAGCTGTATTGTTTAATCTGTCACTCTCTTAATCCAAAAAGATCAATGATTAAGAGATTAAAAATTAATGGTTAGATGTGACTGATCAAATGAATTATTGTTCTCTAAAGTGGTGTCTTATAGTTGAGTCGAGATAGCATTCGAAGTACAAATACAATATAATACAAATACTCTTTTCACTTCTCATGCTCGAAAAGTGTGTCATATTAGACTTGTCAAGCGGGGCTAAAGTAGTACATTTAACCCCTAGGGAAAATATGAATACATATATATGATTTCCAAACATTTGAATTTGACCAATCAAAATACTTCACCTATTAAATCCACCAATCACAGAACACTAATTTAACTCTTAAAAAAATATTTGGTATTGGGTATTAACCAACCAGAATACAGCTTTACTAAAATCGACCAATCTGGAAACATAATTAATTTTTCTAAAGAGTCTAAAGATTAAGTTTGTAGTAGTCCCTATTTCACATTAATTAAAAAAGTGGTTAAATCGTTCGAGCAATACTTTGAAGCGCTCAATGGAAGGTCAGTTTATCTTTTTTCGCGCGTGAATGTTGCGCGCGAACCGCAGTGTCTATGTTTTGTGTGTCAAAGGAGTATAGAAAAAAAAACATGCTGCAAAAGTATATATCTTCGCCGTGGAATTTATTGTTAATTTTGGGTGGGTTAACCTTTGTTTATTTATTTTCTCGCAATCGAAGTGAAAAGTAGAGTGTATAACTCTGGTCTAAAAGCCATATTACCCCTCGAACTATTTTCCCTCACTTCGTTCGGGAAAATAACTATCTCGTGGTAATATGGCTCACTTTAGACCCTTGTCATACAATCTACTATTATTGCACACCTCACATAATAAAATAGCACATAAAAAACAAAAAACATAGATACAGGGAGACAGAGGCAGAACAACAGGCGGTCTTATCGCTAAAGAGCGATCTCTTCCAGATAACCCTCTCTCTTTGAAGTAGATCGAGTAGAAAAAATATATACCTATACCTAGTGCGATTTATAACCACATAATTGAATCAATAATCAACATTGTACGGTAGCTATACCGTTTTGATAATAGAACAATTTTGCTAACGTAATAATACTATATCAGTTGAATTCGAATCACGTTGTTTCTGTTTTAAAAGCATTCCATTGTTCGAAGTGAGCAATGCAGTTACGTTACGTACAGAAAATAGAATGGTGCATTTCGTTTCCTGTGCCTTAGGCTGCAAAACGAAGCGGTTACTAAAGAATTTGAACATGTATTTATCAAGTAAATGTACTTAATATATAGCAATCGTTGATACTGTAAAATGCTACAAAATTATTTCGCTAGATCTGCAGTAGAATAGGCTTAGGAGAAATTAAATGTAATTCTATTCTCGTAGCACGCCAAAAGGGCGTATGAATTTGAGATGAAGAGAGCGAGAAGCCTCAGTTGCGGTAACGACATGACGGAGAGGGAGATAGACTTCACAATCCTGGGCATATAAAAAGATTTGATATATCCTTGTTTCGGTGTAACATCAATCACGCGGCACATTCTCGCCGTCGACATTTGCGAGGCATAAATAAGTATTGAAGGCTTCCGACGTCGGCCGTATTCATGTATTCAACGCAAACTGATGCCTACTTAATGTCGGACGCCCCATTTGTAAATCATAGGGCTAAACCTGATAGTCATCACTTTCGTTTTGTGTAGTATTCTGTCCTGCGTTGATATATTATTTACTAAAAACTAGTGAGCCATATGTTAAAGGACCAATTTTACATTAAAATATTAGTAGAGTTAATTGCCCGCCGCTAATATAGCGTGATAGTAAACTCTGCTATCTTAATTTACCTAGTTCATGTAGACATAATTAATTGTTAATTTATTACGCTGAGTTTACTAATTAGCAGTGTGTATAAAATAAATAAGTAGAAAGTTTAGGGATACGTAACAATGAAAATGTCATTTTATGAAATGGGCTCTGATTAATGGTGCAGCAGTAGAGTTGCGCGACTTCCTTGCTTGTTTTTTATTCAGGGCCCTCGTCAAGGCCCTTCTATGCTTGTGTTATAAATATTCGAATGATTAAATTTCACACAGCAAGACTAAGTAAATAAAGATAATTAATTTTGCACGGCATTACTTCGCATTTGCAGATCCGAACCCTTGTAGGTATTTCTTGTCATTGATTATTAAACCGGAGTAGATCGAGATAGAACAGTAACAATAAATGTCGTGCGACATGATAACAATGCGATGGACGGGGTATGAAGCGGGGACGGCCTTGATAAATGGCCGTAGCTTGGTTCTAAGTACACGTACAATTTATGCATAGCTGTCGTCTATGAAACCTTAATAGTAGATTCTACACCAAAGGGATAAAGCACTGTTTTATATCACGGGTGCCATATTGAATCCCGAACGTAACGAAGGACTCCAGATTTTACTTCCGAGCGTAGCGTGCAATGAGTTATCCCTGAGGAGTAACTACACTCTAATTTTTTCACCTCTTGCGAGACCATAAAGAAAAAACCGGTCAAGTGCGAGTCGGACTCGCGCACCGAGGGTTCCGTATACAGATGTGTACCGGTTCCAACCCTATTATCAGGAAAATCTCAAGAACCTTGTGTGAAAATTAGACCCCATGGGTACAGCGCCATCTATCGGCGACTTTTGTTACAAATTTGAGCGACTGAATAACTTTGTATGTATGGTAGTTTTTCAAGGATAACTCTTTATCACGTAAACCAATTTCAATTTTTTATCCTTTATTTGAAAGAAGGTACGTTCAGCATAATCTCGTAGGAATTTATAAAACAAAAATACATGCAAATGTGATTAAATTACAAACATAGTATAGAAATGTTTTTTGACGATAAAAAAAAGAAAAACTAGATAGAGCTACAATTATATTTTTCCTGTAAATTATACATTGATATCAATGTTATGTAATAATTTTATAATTTTTCCTCTGTAAACTTCGGAGATAAGGGGGGGAATGGTATTTTTTTTACATTTTCCCTCATAAAACAAAAATTACTCAACGTAAAAAAAATAAAAAAATGTTTCAGAATGTGCAATTCAAGCCCTTTCATATGACATCCCACTCGATATGTTAACTAGACTTTCAAATTTTGAACCACCTGTTATCTGTCATTTTTCCCAGAAAAAAAAAAAAATTAAATAAGTCATATTCTATGTATGTAGGTAAGCCTTCTTTATAACTATTCCAAATTTCAAATCGATAGCATAAGTAGTTCTTGAGATATTTAGCGATGTGACAGACAGACAGACAGACAGACAGACAAAGTGAAACCATAAGGATTCCTTTTTTACTATTTTGGTACGCAACCCTAAAACCAAGCCTACTAGATGATTCTGATGATTCTCTTGAATCAAATCAGTTAGTCAAAGCCAAATCACATTCGTGACTCAACATTTTTATCTTCTATTTCTAGAGAATATCTAAGCAGTTTTACTCCGTTACAATTCAGCACTTGCAACACTCGCTTTTCTTGTAACAGTCGCGGTTATAGTTTTAGATATTTAATAGTTTTGTAATTACTATCTGTTGATATACTTATCCGCGGTTTTATATATTATTTGTTGATAATGTTCAGGTAATGTGTATTCAAAATTAATTTGATTTTTTTTTTTACATTAATTCACAGGGTTTTTACTGTCGTTTTCGATTTGTTCTTTTCAACTCATTTGATTTTATAATTATAAGAATACTACAAATGAATTTCGAAGGATTCAGTACCAGTACTGCTGCGCCCGGCGCAGTCTTTTGTTTTGGGGCGCGTCGGCCGTGAGCGAGAGGCGAACTTCACGAAATTATAGCAATAAGATCAGTGAAAAGTGAAATCACATTATTACCCGGCGGAACATAATTAAATTAAGTACAACATTACAATCCGGTAAAAGCCCGGGGCTATAATGTTTTCGCTAAGGTTTGCAAGATATATAATTTGGCATTGTCGAGCAGGAGGTTTGAAAAATACATTATAGCTCAACAGGCATTGCGAATGACTAAGCGGGGGATGATTATCGCATATATTTGTTTCTATAATCATTATTCAATAATTAAACGATCAATGAACCTAATTCTAGAACGACTCATATAAACAAGTGCCAATACAGACCTACGTTTAACCACACGTTAAACTAAAAATTGCGTTCCTAGTGACATCTACTTATGACTGTGTTCGTAAGCATACTGGAGGGGCGTAGGTGTAGGTAACTTTGGGGGTTGTACGTTTTAATATATTATTTTCGGGCGTGCGACGGTGATTGGGCTGTTAGCATATTTGAAAAAATCCCTTGTTCCAAGTTATACCCAGTATCAATAGTTATTTTTAGTCGCTAAACAAATAATGAAGTATTCTGAGTGAATATAATCAGAATAGTCTTTCCGATCGAGTTTTTTGTCCTTTACTTCTGTAGTTGATTGTATGGACTCGGTTAAATTGATTACGATTTTAAAACCTTATAAAAAGGGTGGCGCGAAATTAAAAAGGTTTCACAAATATTTTCTAGGTCTGCTTTGAAAGGAATTGTATCCAATATGCGCCAGGCGAAGCATTGAGCGCGATGTTTAAATAGGCTGCTAATCCCACCAATATTGAAATATCTGCGACAATATTCTGGCGGGAGGAAGCTGTTATCCGCTTTTTATTAAAACACCGTTTTATATACGAGACTATTGGAAAAAAATGCTGTTTGTAATATCTCAGTGATTTAATATTGTTTTATTAAAACTTCTAATAAAATACGTATAGATTTCATTTATAAGTAAATTTTTTTTTTAAATGATTTCAAATTTCACTTTTGACTTGGGCTGGGCAAGTTAATATTAGTTTCTAATTCATTTCTAATTATTTCTTTGAAAATAATTAATAAATTCAACGAATTTTGTCAATCCCACATTAAACTCATTTTAGGTACATCTTAATATAATGAAGCTTTCGGCTTTAATATAATGAAGCAGGTTTTTTTTAATGTATGAATGCAGTTTTTCTTGTTATTAAAATCGATGACATGGTTCCTAAGAACAGATCTTCGTATATCTTATAGGTTCAGACTTTCCCATACTGACCGATCTAAATGAGCCACTCTGTATAAGAAGTGAATATTGCATACGCGACAGCGCAAAATCTACTGAAATTCACAGCAATAGAGAATGTGAATATTTTTTTTATGATGCCATCGAACCAGTTTTTAGAGAGGAACTAATGTGTATATGGAACAAGTTTAATTGGAACAACATAAAAGACAAAAATGGATTTCAAAGTACAGCATAAAATCCGAGCGTTCTCAAAATTTCCATACTAATTGAGCGTAGTATGTGACGTCATATACTATGCGCCCGTATTATCATTGTATGGAAAAACGAGTAATTTACTGTTTTGATTGTGAAATACTGCGTTTAGGTATATCGTTATCGTACAAGTTTTTGTTTATTAAAACATAGGAATCCTGATGGTGGTTTTTAATTTACTTTCAGTCAATATAAATTACATCATTTTAATATTTTGAACATATTTATTAATTTACTGTTTTTTGACATAATTTGATGGTTTACTATTCACATAATGACATCTTATTATTATTCATTTCGCGTGCATATTCTTTATTGATAAGCGCGTGTGGCGTGTCAGAAGATTTCTTACCTGGGAGACATTTAGTTCCCTGAAGCTAAAATTAATAATCGCGTTAATAAAATGGAAGTCGATGAAAGAAGACTTCGCAATTTGTGAAATGAGGGTATTAAATTCTAATTACTCGCAAATGACAAAAGCTGCAGGAAGGAGAGCTGCGCGGCGGTCATTAATAGTTATTAGTAGCAACGTTAAGAATCGTCGCCGTGAAAAAATTATGCATTCGCGATATTTCAATGCACTTTCTCAAAATGTAAAAGAGTATATGATTTAACTTATCTAGTTCCAAGTACAAAAATCGACTCATAAAAACTATATCAAACCATAAGGATTGATGAAAACGACATCTACCTAATGCAACTGTTTGTATGATGGCACGATTTGTTATGTGTTTACAGTGCAAAATATGACATGTTGTCCAGGTTCACATCGTTAGGAGACTGGTCTTACCTCAAAAAGGTCTTGTTTTCCCTCTGATCTGGAAGGTCAGATGGCAGTCCCTTTCACCAACCGGGAAAATGATAGAAGGATGCGTTTGTTTTTTGCGGAATATTAATATTAGGGCTTGCATTCCGGAATTCCAGAATTTCGAAATTCCGGAATCTCGGACGATTTTACCGATATTGCAATTCCGGAATTGGTACACTCGGAATATCGAAAATTCCGGAATTGGAGTTGATGATTTCCAGAAGGTTTTGTATGTTTATTCTTAAAGTTCCTAATGTAAAACTGAGATATTGTTCGCCTATCACCAGACTCATAAACATTTTGTGAATAGATTTCAAAATGTTATTTGTTTAGCATCACGTATACTCCTCCTATCCGGATTTTGGATACGATGATCGTTGAAGCGATCCGCCGTTAGCTGCGTTCGTGTGCTCCTACTCTCGTGTGGCTTACGGAGCCTTTCTTATCTACGAAGACCCATGCACGTGCACGCAGTGGGTATGTGAGCACACCATTGGCATAATTGTAGCTGATCCGCTTCGCTGCTGGTGGTCGCAGTTCAAGCTCATCTCTTTCACCGTCCCGCTATGTACGTCGAGATTGGTAACAGTAGTTTTTTTCACAACGGCGATGGGTAGTTTGCTTCTCCCACAGGAAAGGGTGAATATTACAATTTTAAATGGTACTTAATAAATCACATACTTTTATGCTTAGGTAGTTTTTCACCTTGCTTCCGCTTACTTTCCTCTAGATCCGAGAGCGCTCATTAGCCGTCCGACCCTCTGCCATCCTTCATGTTATCCATGTGAAAACCTAACTTAGAGCAAGACTCGTGAAATTCAGTCACAAGCTGCTGAAAGTGGTCTGGACATTCCGCAAAGAAGCAAAAGTTATCTGCGTACACCATCACACTTATGAGCGCATATGACACTTGTATGCGCGCTTTGAACCTGGCCAGGTTGTTGAGGTTGGCATCAGTGCGATAACGAATGAGACTTCCTTTTGAGGAGGTTCATCTCCAACCGGCAGGATTATCCATTCAACCAAGCAATACATTGATTACAGTTTTCAGAATTTCATTTTGGTGAAGATCATCATATCAGCCGAAAGACGTTCACTGCTGGAGATAGGCCTTCCCAAAGAGTGCCAAAACACTAAGACCAGTCCTACGTTACCCGCATCCATCGGACTCCCGCGAGCTTTCCCCACTCTCAAAGTCACTTTCTGAGCCTTCTTATGAGGCCCATGGTGAGCGACCACGTTTAAGTGCCATATGTCATCAATGGCAACACGCGCTGGTTAAAGACCCTCGTCTTGAGACGCGGAATATTGGATGAAAAAATGTGCCGTAGTTTCCCGAACATTGCTCAGCCTTAGGAGAAATAACATCTCTTTGCCCGACTCCGCGCTAGAGATTGTAGTATCACCCAGGGTTCGATCGAATCAAAGGTGTTCTCATAGTTCGCAAACACTCAATACAGGTGTAAGTGGTACTCTTCAGTCTTTTCTATAACTTAAAGGAGCCTATGAATGTGGTTTGTGGTTTATGGTACTAAAGTCTCTTCGGAAGCCGGCTTTATAGGGAGGTTGGAATTCATCTAGCCTGCGTGCGAGACGGCTCGTAATGACTCTCGAAAACAGCTTGTGGACATGGCTCAAAAGTGAAAGCATGATGGTTCGGTAGTTGTTCAGTAGAGTGTTGTCACCATTCTTGAAGAACCACCACCTCGCCTGTGTTTTTATGCTTTTGATGTAATGTGGTAAAGTTAAAAATTGAGATTGCCTATAAAACGATAATCATTCGTATTTTAGTACATTTTTGTGATATCCATTTAGTTGAAAAAAGTAAATCCCAATTCCGGAATTGCGGAATTGGGATTTACTTTTTTCAACTAAATGGATATCACAAAAATGTACTAAAATACGAATGATTATCGTATTTTAGTACATTTGTGGCCAATATCGAAAACAATTCCGGAATTGAAAAACCGTCCGATATTGCATGCCCTAATTAATATGGATTAATATCGATATTTTAATCACTAAAGGAAATAAATCATTACGATAGAGCTGTTTTTTATAACGTTTTAAAGGCCCTAAATTGGAAAAAGCCTTTGGAGGAAGACATTGAGTGAAGGCGTGATACTTACTTTTAGGACGAAGTAGGCTTCCATAGAGTGTATTTGGTACAAACTGCTGGTCTGGGCGCATTTCTGACGTATTGATATCATTGTGAATAGCAGGCACGTATCCAGAGGGGGGGATAGTTGGGATTTATCCCCCCCCGGAAACGTTTTTAGCCGTCTGTTTATTTATTCGCTTGCGTGTTCTTTCAATAACATTCATCATTTTCACATGGTTGTTTCAATGTTTGTCCCCCCCGAACCAAAAGTCTGGATACGTGCCTGGGAATAGGGTTGGTTCAAGGACTCCTTCTTGCGTTGCGTTAGTGCAATCAAATATATGTTAGCGCGATGTGCTGATAATCAGATAGAATGTAGGTTAAATGATTAGCTACAAAAAGAAGGATTCTGTTCTAGTATCATTGCTAGCCCGATTCTTTCACAGCAGCTAAATAAAATAGTGGTGTTGTGCGATATAGGTCGATTCGCGAGCAAAACCCCAGTTAGATGCACGTTCTGTATCTACAATTCCCGTTTTTGAACGGCGCCCTAAGCCGGCCAGAGATGGTAAATGAAAAATAAAACCATTGAGCTCACGCCAAGTTCGGCAGTAAGCCGGTCGGGGCTGGCAAGGCGTTCGCGGAATCTCCTCCGGCTCTGTTTTCAACTACCTTGTTATTGGACGATATCGTTGACCTGGGGGACTTTAGATATGTTCTTAAGTAAGGATTGCAAACAAATATCGAGTTTCAGAAAATGGATAACAAAGTTTTAAGTTACGAACACTACTTTGTATGTTTGGGTCATAGTCCGATGTAGGTAGGGCCTGCAAATATTCGACTTTTTCATTCACATGTTCTATTATTATTTTCATAATTCTATAAATTGACTTAGACGCGATTTTAAGTACTTTTCTAGCAAAAAATCTTAAAATTATTGCCCGGTTGTCCTTTGGTATTCGAATTTTGGAATGTATTTTTTCAGTAATTTTTACACTAAATTTTTACAACAAAACTGAAATCACAGCGCTATCTCGGCGAGCTAATACTCGTTAGGAGGTAATTAAATAATTAGTAAAATCACGTGCCTATAAAAATATTTGAATATTCGATGTGATGTTCATTTAACTATAAAACAAATTGGGTATTTTTCACATGTTAAAATGTATAACATGGTATCACTGTATGTATAGTAAACTATCAAAATTTCACAATAAATTATTAATAAAAAAAAGATATAATAGGTAACTGCAAAAATTCGGAAAACTATTTATTTTTCTTAACCTAAGTAAGTCCAAAAGTATTATAAAAGGTTTCGTCAAGGATTCTATCTTATTTAAAAATAATGAATAAATTGTATGAAGACTATGTACTTTAACGCAGAACTTGACGGCTAAATGAAATGAAATGAAATTTATTACGTGACATATTTAGGTTTCCAATTCTGCTGGTCTTATTGCTAAAGTTGCTACACAGCTGGTCGCATTAAATATTACCGTGCCAGGTACCTATGTCAGAATACATGTCAAATAATATTATTAAAACAAAAATTATACTTATTTTCCCATAACACGGGTTCGGTAACTTATGTCTGACGTTAATTGGGAACCGCAAGTGTTTTGGAGTGGTCCATATTATGTTTTTTATTGATAGTGGACTTATTATAGAGTTTCCGGTTTTTTTTATTAAATATCGTTTTTATGAAATATTTTTTTGAATCTTATCCATGACATACCACACGTTTGGGGGCATTAATAAGATCGTGCATTGGTCTAGCAGATACAACAGATGTCAAATGTGACAGTTACATCTATGAACATAACTTATTTCTAAGTGACATTTTACTAAACTTGTTAATCATCGGCCCAAGTCTTCCTAGCACGAACAACGCACGGTTGCGTACCCTACTAATGTGGCTACGGAAAGTCAGTTTTCTGTCGAGGGTCACTCCAAGATATTTGACTTCGTTGGCCTAGGGGATGGGCCGGTCAAACATCTGAATCGGAGCCACACGCCTTTCCGTGCTAACGCGGTCAGACGGGTGGAAGACTATCGCAGTGCTTTTTTCCGGATTGACTTCGATACGCCAAAGATTAAACCAACGACCTAGGTCAGTGATTGCCTCCTGGAGGTATCGCCGGATAAAAGTGTACTTACAATGAGTCGTAAAGAGCGCGGTATCGTCCGCGAACAACCCTAGTTGCAGTTTAGGGTGCCTAGGAATGTCGTTCGTGAATAACGAATAAAGAGTGGGAGAGAGCACGGAGCCTTGCGGGACTCCGGCCCGGATGGGGTGTGGGTCCGAGTACGTCCCCTCCAGGCTGTATCGAAAGCTTCGATCCCTGAGAAAATCTCGTATGGTGAGTACGAGTCTGACAGGCATACCGAGATGATATAACTTGTATATCAGCTCGTTATGCCAGATCTTGTCGAATGCTTTCGCCACGTCGAGAAAGATTGCACCGGTCCTGAGCCCCTGGAACGAGAGAAACCATCCAGCACGTGCTCCGTGACGCGGTGCACCTGTTGGATGCACGAGTGTGCGGATCTAAAGCCGAAGCATCAGCGGAATAGATGAGGTCCAGGGTCTAATTATGGAGTCAGGAGATGGTCACCAGAACTCCTCATATGCTCATCACAGCACCGCCGTGTTTCGGCTCTTTGGATTTGTCTTGATGAGTACCAACGGAATATAGATGAGGTCCAGGGTCTCATGATGGAGTCAGGAGATGGTCACCGGAACTCCTCATACGCTCACCACAGCACCGCTGTGTGTGGGCTCGTTGGATTTGTCTTGATGAGTATCAGCGGAATAGGTGAGATCCAGGGTCTCATTATGGAGTCAGGAGATGGTCACCAGAACTCCTCATATGCTCATCACAGCACCGCCGTTTCGGCTCTTTGGATTTGTCTTGATGAGTTCCAGTGGAATAGATGAGGTCCAGGGTCTCATGATGGAGTCAGGTGATAGTCACCGGAATTCCTCCTATGCTCATCATCGCACCGCCGTGTTTGGGCCCTTGGATTTGTCTTGATGAGTACCGTCGGAACAGATGAGGTCCAGGGTCTAATGATGGAGTCAGGAGACGGTCACCGGAACTCCTCATATCATCACAGCACATCCGTGTTTGAGCCCTTTAGGTTTGTTTTGACAAGCACCATCAATCTAGATGTGGTCCAAGAGTCGGTAGAGATGGTAGAGTCAGGAGGTGGTAACAGGAACTCCTCATATGCTATATTCATTTACGCATTATGAGATAAATTTAAAAAAATTAAATACGAAACGTTTTCCTTTGGGCTCTTAAAATATATACCTGTACGACTGGTAAGTACTACCAGGTTCAGGGTCAGCTGCATATCGCAAATAAACAAAAATGTTTGTTTGCGGTATGGACTTATCCTGAAAATCGCTTAAAAGTAGAATTGACTGAATCAGATGATAATTTCTGGGCAATAAAGATGGAAGAAAAACTGGCAAAATTTTATGAAAAATGTTTTCTCCCAGAAACTATTTCGACAACTCGCTTCGCTCGTTGTTCAACCATAGAATCCATTCGCTGAATCGTAGTTCAACCCTAGAATCCATTCGCTCGCTCGTCTTTCAACTCTACACTCGCGGTTAAAATACAACTGTGTACATTTGTATAACAAATAACTATTAACCTGTTATTTTGCATTATAAAATGCTTCCATACATACATACAAACCTTAAAAAGGTAAATAAATTAAATTTCAAACATGCAATGAAATATTAATGTTATGTTCGTTATAACAGGCTGCGAAGTAGCACGTTTCGGATGCGGCGCAACGAGCGGCTCATAATGGATTTCATACAACATTGCCTAGGCCGGCAAAGTGATCGTCTTTTGTTTCCGGGGCGCTTTTCTTATAATTTGCAAATTTTATTGCATTTTTGATATAATCACTATAATATAAATGTTCTCGACGTGAACAGGGATTGTCGGCCTCGTTAAAACTCGGCCGGCAATCCCCTATTTCGCGCTCTGCAGTAATGTATTATTGCGTTCGGTCTTATATAGATAAATAGATACATAGAAAACATCCAAGATTCAGGAAGAAATATTCGTTTTCATCACTCAGATAAATGCCCTGACCGGGATTCGAACCCAGGACCACCAGCTTCTTTGGCAGGGTTACTACCAACCAGGCTAAAATCTACGTAATTGCAAAAGTAGATACAGCATCTACCTTTGAAACGCAACGAAACAAAATTATGAGTTATAATTATTTGCATAACTATATTTTCCTGAAATATAATATTAAAGTACTGCTTTCAAGACATCAAATACATTTTTAATTACATTAAAAAACTGTATAAAACTTTCAACTTGGAAATTGTCAAAACGATCAAGATTGTTTGCGTCCCGGTTGAAACGCACACATACGCGCTGTAGTGTGCTGTAGAGCAGTGCGCTCGTGTGCCGAGCGCTAACGCCATCTATCGACTAAGATTTCATGAAAATGATGAACGTTCAAATTTATAAGGACCGTTGATGAAATAGCACTGACTACAAAAATTGTTAGACAATTATTTATTTTTATTTTTCAGTGTTTTTTTGGATTTAGTTAAAATGGCGTCTTAAAAAATGTGGGGGCTTAGTTCGATTGATATTTTATTTAATCTTACACAAATCGAACTAGCCACCACAATTTCGTTTCCAGGATTCCATTCTCCACCAATATGATCCCCAATATTTACTATTTCACATCATTTACTGCCCCTTTTATTATTATAACCCATATGTATTGTAACTGGATGTATAATCACATTGCAGTTACATAACGTAAACATAGTAAAACGCAAATCTGAACAAAAACTGGTACAAACCGGAAGTGATTATTTTAATGGTGGACCAGTACGATTTAAAAACTGATGGTGTTGCCATCGCCATTAATGTGATGGACACAAAAAATATTTTCCTGATTAAAGGCTGGGAAATGTAGAGCAGGCTGAAACTACAGCTGCAAAAGAGCAACTCGAAAAATATACCAAAACGAGTTATTTGATGTAAAAGTTAGTCCCATTTACAGTCATATTAAATAAACAATGTTATGAGTTATAATTTTTTGCAAACTAGTCAATTCATAATTCAAACGAAAGTTTGTGATAGCTGCCACTTTAAATGATGTGTATTTGTGTATTCGTAAAGCTGACAGATATCGTAATCACATGCTGGTAGGAGGATCACCCCTCGGGGAATAAAACGAACGTCGCTTCGCTGCGCCACGCCTCATCCGCAGATAAATCCTTGTAAACAAAATTGTAACTGTCGTCGATATCGTACTTTATGATTGGAGATCCGCTGTATGAAATTCAAATCGGCCAAATTGACCACGGACCCTTTCCAAGCATCGCCCTGCTTCGTATATAACGTTAAAATATTCTCCAAATTCATTCTACTTACATAACGGTTCGACGAGACACAGCCTCTGTTGTTATATTTTATTTTTGCGCGCGGAGCCTTATTATTTTTATACTTTTCTTTATAGGAGGCGATATCGGCTATAAAAGCGAAATGTTCGTTGTCTGATTGCTCGTGCCGGCCGGGTACCATACATTCAAAATGTTTATTAAGTGATATTAACTGAATATCATGAGTAATATCTCTAATCTTGTGTATTAAAAGATTAATAGGTATAAGGTAAATGTAGGTTACTCGTAACTTGTTTATTTTATATTATAAATATAATAATTATATATATAGATAAATTAATCTGTAATAACATTAATTAACATGTTCTTACAATTGTCCTGTTGACTTATATTTGCATCTCAAACTATACATCTATACATATAACAAATCTGAAGAGGATCGAAAGTCTCTACATGGAATATATTCGAAAAAAGTTGGCTGGGGATACTTAGAATCGATAACGGACCTTCCAACAGTTTTAGAATTTTTGCCCGAGCTGAAATGAATACCTTCGATCGCTAAGCTCACTCGATAAAAAAAAATATTTTTAATAGAAATACCGAAATTTTTAAAGACATGTAATAGCTACATATTTATGTAACCTTATCCTTCAAAACCTACCTACGTACCTACCTACCTTACCTTTGTCTTCAAAACTCGGAACTCTCCCCTCCCACCCGAAAAAGCAATAGATTATACGATTACGCCGATTTTAGGATTTCTAATTCGATTTTTTGGAATCAATTTATATTTAGAATATCTGCTATGATATATGCCTTAGTACATTATAATGCATAGAATGCAAATGTATACGTAACAATGTTCTATTTTAAATATAAGTACTTGGATTATAAACCTGCGACAGCCAAATCAACTCGTTTGAAAATTGGCCCATTAAATTCTTAAAAGAAGAGGTTCTTAATTTATTTTTTGATAGGCTCGACGGTATTGAAATAGTAGTTTATGCAATCGTTATATAATGTATGCTTTTTTAGTCGAGAACTGCGTTTAGACCACGAGGCTTGCCGAGTGGTCTAATTAAGATTCGAGACTTAAAAAGCTAATTATATAACTATTGCATACACTACTTTTTCTACGAGTCAACGGAAATTAATTAAACAAACCGAAACTATCAAACAAACTAGTCCTGCGGCAATGAACATTAGGTACATGGGTCGGGCGCTCGTTGGTCTTTTGTTCTATGTCCGCGGCATCACGTGATTTGTCAATTTCATAAGAGTACTGTAATGGTGACACGTGATTGGCCAATTTCATAAGAGTACAGTAAAAGGCGACACGTGATTGGTCTATTCCATAAGAGTTCACTTGAAGGGAACCAATAGAGAAATGTATGTGATTTTAGTTTTGTCTACTATATCGTAATTCAAACATTAAAGTCGACGAGTAGAAAAAAAATTTTAACAGTCTACAAAAGGAGGCTCTCAGTTTAACTCGTATATTTGTATGTAACTATGTATGTAGGTATGTATGTAGGTATGTATGGATGGATGTCGATGTCAGTTTCGTAATCGGTTCCCCGTGGAACCTCTAAGATGACACTCATATCGATTTAAAAAAAATGTCTGCCACTTTGAATTTGAAAACTGATGCCATTTTTGTAATTGCCACCCCGAGGAACCTCGACGATGATGACACCCATATCGATTTCTAAGAAACATAAATGTCTGTCTTCTTGGATTTAAAAATGGATGTTATTTTCGTAATCGTCGGGGTCGACGAATCCCGACGATGACACCCATATCGATTTTTAAGAAAAATAAATGTCCGCCATGATAGATTTGTAAATGCATGTCATTTCCGTAATCGTCATCCCGAGGAACCACAAAGATGACACACGATTCGATTTTTAAGAAAAGTAAAGATTTGCTCCCTGCACAAACTTGGAACCATCTTGTCACCTCTTTAGATGAGCAATTTCGAAAAACGTTGAAATATGTTTTGTTGCATTTGAGCAGAGAGTCTATATACGAAGTTTTAAATCTCTCACTTCATTAAGGATTTGCTCCCTTACAAACTTGGAACCCCTTTTTCACCCCTTTAGGGGAGCAATTTCGAAAAAAGCCGATTTTTTTTGTTGTATTTAAACAGATATTCTATTTACAAAGTTTAAAATCTCTAACTTCAAAAAAGATTTGCTCCTCGTACAAACGTTGAACCCCCTTTTCACCCCTTTAGGGGATAATTTAGAAAAACGATGCAATATTCCATTAATATATTTAAACAGAGAGTCTATATACAAAGTTTTTATATAAAATTTCATCTCTTGTTTACCCCCTTAGGGAGTGAATTTCGATAAATCCTTTGTTAATTTTGTTATCCCTAGCCTACGTTACTAATTGACTGTGAAAAAACTCTCTAGCATTAACAGTTTTGGCTATGCGTTAATGAGTCAGTCAGTCAGTCAGTCAGGACTTCTTATTGTATGTAGTAGTGACGTGTTCCAATTATATGTTTAAAATTTGTAACACAAACAAAACCAATGCCCATTCGAATAGTCACTACTACACGCAAGAGGGATTTTACTTAAGTTTTTAACTTTCCATAAGCGACGTGAAGAGTAAGTAAGTAACATAAAAGATTATTAATGCGTCGAAAGCAGCTAGTGAAGTCTCGGCAGGTGCTCGTAATTTATAAATCATTGATTTATTTCGTAATGAAGCGAACAGTATTTCCACGGCAAAATGAACGCGGTTTATGGTTAATATAGCGCAGACTGCCTCGGCGAGGAACTTAGTTGCATTTTGCATAAAATCGATAGCCTCATAGTCATAGGACGCTCGTAACAATAGCTATCTGCTATATCGTTACTGTTATGTATATGTAGCAAAATATTATCATTCTAATAACAATCTGTGTTTGGAAAATTTGTATTGCGGAAAATAAATTACATAATGTTTGTTATCTTTCGTGAATCAGCATTATCTCGCTTGAAACTCCGGTTATTTGTTGCTGCTCAAACAAAGGCTCTCCGGTTGGTATTTTAAAAGCTGGAAAATAATTAATTTCTTACTTGTAGATGTTTTAGTATTCTAGGCCCACGTGATCGAGTTCTCCTTTGTAATATTATCTACTAGTTTGAGTAAATAAGATTATAATACCATTTTATTATTTTGATTGTATATTAGATACGATATTAACGATATTAAAAAGTAAAGTCGAAGTTGCATAATCAATTAATAAAAACTGACCAAGTGCTTGTCGAATCAAGCACCATGAAGAGTTCCGTACCTACTACTACTTGTCCACATTTAAATCCACTATCCTTTGCTGTTAATTAAAAAATGTCGCATTTTCGTAGGAAACACACTTTTTACGACTTTGACAGCTAATATCTCACAAACGGTTGACTTAAATGGAGTTTTTTTTAAAAACCTCTACTTAATTTTTAAAGGTCTATCGATAGATACCCCTGTGTGCGATGAATTTTTTTTCATTCCTTGGTTAATTGTATGAAGTATTAGGGGGGCCTAATATTTTTTTTCATAATTTCACATCGCCTTTAATTAAGGGTCCTTATCAATTAAAAAACACTCATCTATTTATGCCATTTTCTGTATGACTTGACACGCATCTTGACATTTTCTCATTGCGACCTTCTGTCATAAACTTTAAATGTATTTTTTGGATTTTCCATTAAGAAATATCGTTTTAAACATCACTCCAAATCAACTTATTTCAAGCTAAAAACTTGTTTTTTCCGCTTAAATTCTACAACACACAATAATATCAAAAAATGGCTATGTGACTATCTAAAACATTAATAAAATTATAGTAGCCTTTAATAACTTTATTGGTATTATCAATACTTTTGTCATAATTTGAAATCAAAACATTTATAAACATATAAGGCCTCTTAACGGTTCATGGAATACACCTTCCTGTCAAATTTCATAATTGTAGTACTTATAGTCTCTGAGTAAATCGGCTGTGACATACGGATGGACAGACATATCGAAACTATAAGGGTTCCGTTTTCGCCATTTTGGCTACGGAACCCTAAAAATCTAACTTTAGGTTAGGTTAGGTCAGGTCCTTATTCCTGTTAGCTCGAAGTGTCCTACGTGCGTGACCAATATAGACGCGAAGCGAACGCGAACTGTTGGTTTGATATTTTCGCGCGAATGTGACGCGGCGGCGCGGCCGTATGAGTTTGCATGTTGGGCGATTCGCGCGCAGTAGTATTCTTGTAAGTATAGTAAATTTACCAGTCAGTAGGAGCGCTCGTGGCCCAGCGGCGTACTGCGTGTGGTATGCGAGGTTAAGTAACGTCGGCCCAGGTCAGTCATTGGATGGGTGACCGCTTTGAGTGCTTTGGCAGGCACGTTAAGCCGTTGATCCCGGCTGCTGTCTATGATAGCAGTCGCTAAGCCAAGTTAGAGGCCTTCGGGCAGCTTGAGAACTTCTAACAGTCAAGTTGCCCACTCACTTGATAAGCCCAATTCCAATAAGGTCTGGTTTCCCCTCGGGTTGGAAGGTCAGATGGCAGTCGCTTCCGTAAAAACTAGTGCCTACGCCAAATCTTGGAATTAGGAAGCGGACCCTGGGCATCCTTCAGGATGCAACTGTACCGGCATAACGCTAGGATGATGATGAGTAAATTTACGAGTCGTTTTTTTAACCTATCGGTAGTGCTTTTTCTACATTTACCGGACAAGCTAGAAAATACGAGACGTGCGCCGCCAGCAGGGACACATCCTCATAGCTGATGAGTTTCGAATTTGACAATAACATTCGCCCGAATTTCGAATTTTAAAACTGCAGACATCTGCTCGTCAGTTTGTGCGACTTGCTGGTAAGTGCATTAAAGTGTCAGCCGCCGGCCCAGAAGCTTCTGGGCCCATTCGTGGAACAATAACCCTCTGTCGTTATCTGACGTGTTCTATGCGCGGGCATACTGACAGTGCAATTTAGAATATAATTCATTTGTTTAATTTTATATGACATTGGCCTGCATTTTATTAAATAGGTTTTTAGGTCTTTATCTTATTTTACTGTAGGTAAGCTTGATTAATATTATTAACCCAGTCATTTATTAGCAATGCATCATAATACATTTACACGTCATAAAATAACAAAAAAGGGTGATAGATATGTAAATTTGCTTACATATTATTTTTTGACCCTAAATAATTCAGTTTTTGACTGGGTTGAATCCTGGATGTAGTCATTTCATTTTGAGGAAATTTTGCGTTCATATTAGTAAAGCTCAGCCGCCCGGGTGGTAATAGAATAAAACAAAACTCATATAAAAGAATTACTTTATTTTTATAATAATTTACAAGAACAGTACTACTGTAACGATACAATATACTAGTACGATTGTTTAACACGAATTGGTGAAATATGCTGCGGGTCAACGGACTCATGCCGACTATACTTAATCGAGGTTACTAACATTGAGTAGACATAACATCCACTGTAACAGATTTAGCACACATAAGCTTCAAAGTTTATTGTACATTATAAAATATATTACAGTTATTTTATATTCCATATTTATTATTAAAAAGCACGCCATATTGTCCTTATTGCAGATATGAAGGGTTTTATTTATTTACAAAGTATTGAACGGTAATTGGCGATAGTAAAATGATAGACTTTTGCTAAGCAATCCATACCTTTGTAAAGTCGTGACATACTATTTAAAACTAACACACAGCACCTATATCATATTCACACTATAAGCTTATGAACATAATTTAAGTTGATATAACTGGGACTTTATCAAATAATAATTACATCTAATGATATGCGCTGAGGGGGTTAATAGGGACCCCGTGGGGATCCTCGATCTTAGGAAGTGACACCTCGCGTTAACTGAACAGCTACGATGTATGTAGGTAATTGTAAATAGAGGTGTAAGTAAAAGTGAGCCAAGTAAAGGGAACATAATTACGAACAGCATGATGTATGACTGAGAAGTATTTACAGATTTCTTCTCCCATTCAGTGTAGGTGTATTTTTTATCACCCATAGGTACCAATATCATAATTGCGAAAGTAATTCCGTCTGTTTGTCATATTTTCACGCTTAAACCGCAAAACCAATTCACATGAATTCGGGCATAAAGACAGCTTGAGAGCCTGGGAAGGACATAGGATAGTTTTCATCCCGGGGAGTGAAAATAAGGAGGCCGATTATACGGTAGTAAGTTAACAAAAATTAAGCATCAATTACGTCTTTGGTATTCGATTCTACAGCCGTAGTGCTTTTTAATCCCTTTAGGCGATTATAGAGTATACGCGAATGAAGTGGCGAGTATTTTCATAGACCGCTTGTATTTTCTTTTATGACGACTTCTTTATTTCATTTAAAGTTGTGTCTGCAAGTCAATATGCTAATTGATAAATATATAACTTTTGCACAATTGACAGGACTGCTAATCGTAATTATAGAGATTTTGATTACTACTCAATTAACTAATTTTGTACTCAAACCTTAGGTCAGAGTCCTAATACAACCAGATTTAGTAAGTATAATTCATAGTGAATAAATTGTTTCAGTTCCTATTTGGAAGTCACATTTTCTACGTTATTTAAATAATCCATGCAAGGAGAGTAGAAAACAATAATCTAATATTACCACAACTACAATTATTCATAAATCTATGTGACTAAGTTTAGCGATGCTATATAATTATTAGATATGGCACATTTATCGTAGATATCTATCAGTCTTTCATTAGTATCGAAAAAATACGTTACATTAATAAAATACGCTTACATGCATTAAAATTATGAGATCATCCTTTACATTTTCACAAAAATATACATGTATTTACACCGTAGGTATAGCATTTCAATGTTGATTTTACGGATTTCGATGTCTCTGTCATTAGTCTAATCTGCAATAATGCAGGAATGTATCATCCATTTTGTATGCGTACGTACTTACTAACCAATTTTAAATACTTGTCTGTCTGTTTAATTATTGTATTCATGACTTGTAAATGTTTTTATTTTTACAAATAAATAATCTGAATCTGTCACAACAAATAATAACCCCGTTCCAGCGCACTATGTTTGTGAAATCGTTGCGGCGGCTGAGGAGAGTATAGGTACACGGATAAAGAAATCGATAATAATTGGTTCGTAAAAGTCAACTTAGTAATCTTCTTGTTCATTTTAGTTCCATCTCGTAGCTGGCTTCCAAATGGGAGAAATAATCCCAATTCGAAGCTGGCTACAAAATGGGAATCCCATAGTCCCATCTCGTAGCCAAATTTGGTAGTTGGCTTCCAAATGGGAGAAAAAATCCCAATTCGAAGCTGGCTATAAAATGGGAATCCTTTAGTTCCATCTCGTAGCAGGATTTGGTAGCTGGCTTCCAAATGGGAAATGTGGCTTCCCGTCGTAGCTAGTTATGAAATGGGAACGGCTTTCCCTTTGCTACGAGACGTGTGGAAGTTATCTACCAAATCTGGCTACGAGATGGGACAAAAGGACAAATATGTACAATCGAAATGATGAATAGGAAAAATATATAATTATGTGTATTTATAGTTTGTAGTGTTTTTTCGTCGATCTATACGAATATGCATATCCATACCTATACAGATTTTAAATCAGGTCTGAAGTTGTCGAGTGATTGACTCAAATCCTATCATTGTCTGAATATTTTGCAATGAGTTAAATAAATAGTAATATTAACTAATAACAAACTACTTATTGTTTGACATAGGCAAAAAAAAGCAATATGTAAACATTATGTTGCCCGCTCATTTTTTTGGTTTGCTGCGTTTTTCTCAGGTTCAAATAACTCACGGAAGCCAGATCTAATACGTGATGTTCGAGAACAAATCACAAAGTGGCTTTATTAGGTATTAGCTGATGAAAGAGGCGTTACTTGATTTTGATTTACTTGCTGATTGATCAAGCTAAGGTAAGTTAAATCTAGATTTTAATAAAATAAATGTTGCATAACGCTTTCATTATTCGCTTGACTACGTCGATTTGATCTTGACTGTAACCAAGAAATAGGTACCTACTAGGCAACGTATTTACCAAAAAGCTTCCTATGATTATGCATCTTACTTAACATAGAATAGTCCGCTAGCAATAACTGAATAACTACCCAATACAAACATTGTCGCTATGTTTTTTATAACCTAGTCATTACAATTTTAACAGATTATTTGATCCAGAACATAAAAATCAGTACCACTTAAATAAGTAGGAATAAGCAGATAAACGCATATAATAAATATATATAGTGAAACGACATCATCAACAAAGGCGTGCTTGAGCAATAGATGCAGACTCCCATATCACTTAGATGTGTGCTTGTAACTTAAATTTAATATACACGGAACAAAATTGCTTTTATTCCTGTTCCGTGGATTGCGACTTCACGAATATTAACGTCACAACTAGTGTAACAGACTTATCCAAGATGTCGTATAACGTTTAGCACAACGTCTGGTATTGGCACGATGTTACGGAAGCGAGTGCGTATCAGCTGGACACCAGGAGCGCTGCCACGACCACGACGGCCTCGCAACGGCGCCGTGACGAATTCGAAGACTGGGTTGACTCGTAGTCAGTACCTGGCGCATATGCAAAATAATGGATATAATAATACATGCACTTGAATCTGCCCCTTGTCCAAATGCTAGAAAGGAAAATAACCGTTTTTTTTATTCCAAACCAAGTCACGGAGGTCACGGAGCCAGTGTAGGTAACATACCTAACGCGCTTGTTCACTAGTATGTGTGCAAGATCCAATTGTTAAAAATAGCTTTCTTTTATACCTAGGGGTCGTGGTCGATCAGAATTAGACACGTTTAAAATCGATAGCCCGCCGAGCTTAGTGTCAGAATAAAAGAAAACGAAAAAAAATTAAATTATATGTACGTATATCAAACTAATGTGTTGAGTCAGATAAATCTCCAGAATTATGGCAACGTACATGCCTAGTGCCTACTTATAAAATTATATTTCGATTGGTTGTTTCTATTTACTCTCAACAATGCATGACCCCGGCGTTAAGTTCCTGCAAGTAGACCTCGTATTGCAACCTATTATTCGGATAAACAACACTGTGGTTTGAGGAGTTCCCATACTAATTATTATTTGCGTACTGACGCCGGCGGCATCACAGGCTAGTATTTACCTAATTTAGACTACGTTTAGTAGTTCTTAAGATAACTTTTACGCTTAGTACGTGGTAGATGCGCGGTACTTGAGCCTTAATGTATTTGACTTGCTCCTTTATTACTTTCTTGCCACTTAGGAATGAGATTACAAAAGGGTGTATTTCGGGGTCGGTTAAATACGTTTCGTATTTTAATTTGATATCATGGTTTGTTAACCTATACCTAAGCCTGCGAAACACTGTTATATCATATTGGGAGGGAATCGTAAGTGCTTGATCGACCCGATCGTTCAATGCTTGCAATTTACCTCCTGAATCCTTCCACTCCTCAATCTCGTAATCTCCTATGACTCTGTTCTCTGCCGAACCATCTCGCCAGCGACTTTTATTTTTACCTAAAAATAAAAAAAATACATCGGTTTACAGGAAATAACCACAGGTAGGTATTGCTACCTTGTCTCAAATATACACCGTATTGTACCTATAGTATATTTGTTATTTATTTACCTATGGTAACGGTTTTAACCTAATATTTCATCTTCATTAAATAAATGCGACAGTACCTCTTCATTCTGTGACTTTTTAAATTTAGGTATTCAATTTGTGACGTTTACAGGTGTTCAAACTTTATTTAATAAGTTGCCAGAACCAAACTATGTTTAATATATTAGTTCTGGAGTACCTGCTTATGTTGTTTTTGTCGAGGAATAAGGACGATCCTGTCATTCAAAGTCATAAACTCATAGAGAGTTGGTAGATTCACAATTATGGTAGACATACCTATGTATGTGATACTGAACAGGTAAAAGTAAAGCGAGGTTTATACTTTTATTAACCATTAGAAATGTCGCCGAGACTTGAAAAACGGTCCGGAAAATTATTGTGCCATATTTATGAAGGGCTATGAAGCTAGGCTTTCAAGTCGAACATAACATATGATGCCATAAAGAATATAAAGGAAAGCCCAAATCTATAACAATAAACGGTACATTGGAAGTCAAAGCGCAAACAAAATCGCTTTTCCCACAATAATATTACTAACGACCCAATTGTACGGAAGCATTGGGCCGCGGCGGCAAAACCAATAAATACAAAATCCACCTTTTCCATCCGGCCGGGTGCAGGATCACGATGAATGAATCTATAAAAGGCGTGTAGGGATGGTTGAATTTTCGGACTCTCTCGACTTTTCCATAATAGCGCTTTACAAAGCAATATATTGTGTTCCAAAATTTATCTGCTGTGATATGTTGTTGCGTATTTCCAAGCAAATAAGAACTTATTCCGAACTCATGAAAAATTAAACCACAGTAACGGACCTGATCAACCCTGGAAGGGTTTCATTAAAAACTTTCGAAGTGCCGTAACGGCATTAATTATTTGGAGCCAATCGGAGTGAGGGGTTCTGAACTGGATCAATCCGGAAGATCTATATCTTAAAAAAAACTATAAATAAAAGTTCATATTGTATACCAGGAAATATGAGCGTGCGTGCTCTGAAGCTATCTTAGCACGGGCCCTGTTTAGTTCGGGCCACAATCTCTCCTTGTCGGAAGCCACATAATAGCTCTGCTATTTGCAGTTCAGCCTCGTGTCGTGAGACAGTTAGTTGCGATGCTATAAGATTTTTCTTCACGTGAACACGTCATGAATAAAAGTATAACGGAAAATATTGAAAGTATAAAACAGTGTGAATAATATACAACGTTATTATATAAAGGTAAGCTATTTTTTTACCTTTTTTCTTATCCGAGGAAGTAGGGACGTAGTTGACGGCGGTGCTCGTCGTGGGTGGAGCAGTAATTTCTGGAGAGAAATTTAAAGATAAGTGCCAGTTTATGAAAACAGCTTCTCACTAGAGCGTGGTCTGGTTTAGATCACATTTACTCACGTCTAGGAAATAGGTTGTGATATAAAATGTTTTTAGTGAAATTGACTCATATAAATACAAACCGTCTAGGCGGATTAATCCGTCAGTCTCGCCGAGCGAGTTTTTGGCCACGCAGCGATATGATGAGAAATCTCTTGATGACACTTTACGTATGGTCAGCTTCATTTTCCTGCTGTATCCTTCGTCGATCAAATTCGTGACGTATTTGGTTCCTGTTAACAATGAGAATACGCATTAAAATACAAAAATAAAATTATAAATTCAAATGTAATATTAGAGATGTGGGACGCGTATATTTATTTATTTATTTATTTATACCTTATTGCACAAAACAAATGAGTACAAATGGCGGACTTAATGCGTCCACGTATTCTCTACTATTCAACCCGAACCAGAGTCATATATAAAGGTGTACAATAAATTATACTTCTACCCTAATTATTGTTTTTAAGGGCACGGTAAGAAACACAAAGCCAGTTTTCAGTATTTGAATGGCATCATAATTAACTAGAATATAATAGTATATTATGCAACTGGTGTATAAGAAGGGTTTAAAAAGGCGAGTGGTGTGGGTTGCGACGTGAGCCTTGGCGATCATCACAAGTAAAGACACCACGAGCCTTTTTATATCAGTTATACACCGTTGCATACAATACTTTTTCTACGACTCATTTCAAATAAAAAGTAAGTATTTATCATACTTTTCATGCGCCATTTTTTCCCTTAGTAACTGTGCAACTTACCTACGCGATTTCTTCAGTAATGCTATATAACTTCTTCGTGGATTTTTAAAAGAATCAATAAACAAACAAACAACAAACAACCTACACATTTTCTTCATGAACACAAACAAAATAGATTGATTTAGGTAATATAATCATTTATCAGCTTGAATATTTCCGTTTTCAATTAGGAATTTGGTGGGAAATCAAAAATGACATTTTGTTTATGGTTTGTTTTTTTGTTAATTTGGTAGACTTGGCATCCGACGTAACTGGATTCAAATCCGGATCGAATCTTAACTGTTTCGTTTTCATAAATATATCCGAAAATAGATAAAACTTGTTAAACAACACAAAAAAGTTGATAAACGTATGTATGTATTTATATTAGTAAATAATATATTATGCATTAATTAATACATAAAAATTGTAGCAAAGTTGCGTTAAGTTGGCAGCACTGATTTTAATCATAAAAGTTTCACTTGAACGCAAAAAGAATGACTACTAAACATAGTATTTGTAGTAGTCTGTGGCACCCAACTTTGCTTCAATTTTTCTTTAAAGTTGGGTAAGGAGTGTGTTTTTGGGCAATAGACTAGATAGACTTTTTACAGAATAAATAAAGTATGTATTTATATTAGAGTTCATGATTGCTTAAGTCGCGAAAAAAAGTACAGGAGTAGAAAAATACTTGAAAGGTTACATATAAGGTTATAAATGATAAAATATAAAGTAGAAATTCTATTAAAACCCTTTTATACTTAGATACATAAACAAATGACGCTAAATATTCGAGACATTGTTTCCCGCGACTTGAGAAAGTTAAAGAAAGTAAAATAAAAGGAATAATTTTGTAAGATTATTTCAAGTATTTGGCCTTATAAGCTCATTTTTTCTCGTCTTTATAAAGTAAAATAATTGTGAACCGTTTACAATTTATCCTTTTTGTGTAATTTAAGTAATTTGGCTCCGTTACTCATGAATGTACATTTTATGTCCCGATTCATTGCCAGATCCCCATGTTTTTTTTCCATCTGCACTATGTCACATAACCAATATAGACTATTTTTACTTTGCTTGCTGCATAAAAAAATACCACGGTAGACGATGGCTTTGACGCAATACGTTAACAACAATGCTGCAAGAAGATACTAACAGCGAAAACCAATGATCTCACTCGACATACGACCATGAGCTAAAAACTGTATCTTAATTGGCACGACAGTGGTCAAAGCAACATTAAAATGATAACATTTTTATGATAATAGTCAAGACATAATTTAATGGGTATCTTTATTTAAATAAAAAAAAAAATTAAGTTCATTTATTTAAAGCGACATGAGCTCATACTTTGATTAAATATGTACATTAGATGAAACGTAAACACGTACCTTTTTAACCCTTATTATCATTGAGATAAGAACGAAAAAGGTACGTATTTCTATTTCCTTAACTGTAAAATTAATGGATAGTTAATGAGGTTATCACAAGTCTGAACGTCCATGTGTGTTCATATCAAGTAACGCATATGTTTCATTACACAAGTGACAGGTTAGACGTGAAGTTGTAATGATTATTATTAGAAATAACTCTATTGTTTGTTAGTCGACTTAACACTAAATGCACTACATGGGATTTATTGAAGTGAAATTGACTTTTATAGTGTTAACCATTGTAAAAGCTGACCTAGTTATTGCAAATGTAAAGCTTTTATTATAATCACCCTTCCTCGAGTTTACATGTAGGTACATGATTTTAATTTATTTCTCATTTGGCAATGTCTGCTCTAATCTGATTGCGAAGACGAGGGTTGTGACACAATTATCACTGTTGCTGTGTGACGCCTGCCTATTCTTTTTTAGCAATTTTCGAAACATGTCTATATTAACGACTAGCATCTGCCTTTTTTTAAAGCATTGTATATCTTTGTATTGTATTGCAGTGCATGCCCCAAAAAATAAAAGTGATAAAATTGCTTATTACGCTGAAAACTGTATTTAGCGCATCATCACGAGCTCATCAAGACGCTACTGTAATCAATTAACGAGCTTGTGTACTGCTAAGATTTTATGTTATTTTTTTAGCTTAGCACCTATGGACAGTATGCTAGCTTAACGGTACCGCACTGTAACCAAAAATTGTATAGAGTTTATGTCCGTGAGTTAGAAAGCTATCGGCTTTTGCCGCGCATCAAAGGCGCTACAGAACATATTGGTATTGTGCTAGCAATGGCTATGGCTTGCAAATGAATTCCTTAGTTGTCTTTGTTTTATTAGCCGCCAGGTTTTGCCCGTGACCATGCATTTTTGTTTCACCGTAGCTGGATACAGGTTATAACTATAAGAAGACCTCATTGCGTTTACAAAAATAGATCTACGTGTACAAGTATATTATTAAAATGGAGCTCCGAACAACATGAATGAAAATTCGAAATTCAATATCAATCTGAGAATTACGAGGTACAAAAACGTTAAGGAATTCTCTCCTCTTCAATTATAAATAAGCGCTTAAATTAAAAATATGTTAAACTGCACCTTTATTCTTCTCTACTCTAAGAAACAAAAAAAAAACTCGTTATGATAAATTTTTATTAAGTAGAGTTGAGAAGAACAGCGAATTTGCCAAATTTTAGTTGCCTAACTCTTACATTAAAATTTCTTACCAGTGCGAGAACATGTCATATCAATGAGCCAACTCGATTAATTGAAATACGATTGGAATGTGAAAGAGAACAGAGTTGAGTCCGGGTTGTTACCTGATATGATCATGTCCCCACGATCAGTAGTCCAGTAGTTGATGGAGGAAGGGTAGGCCTCGGTGTGGCACTCGAGCACCACGTCCTGCTTCACGTAGGCGGCTTCCAGCTGGTTCGGGATCGATAGCATCGGTGGGACTGCGCACATGTTACTTCATTAATTATTTGCTCTGTATCCGACATGTTTTGTAATTGATTTTGGAAGCTCTGTTTGTATTAGGTAGTCTTGCGAAAGTAAAAGTACTTTTGAAAATAACACTAGATCTCAAAAAGGCCTCAATGTTAAGGTTTTAAAAATAGTATTTTGAATGAACAAAGTAGTAAAACGTATTCGGTATGATTTTAATTCTGAAAGCAGCTGCGCTGGTTAATCGAGTAAAAATTACGTGAACGTTTTACGTATGCCCATGGAAATGAAGAGAGTCGCAGGGCGAGAGCCCGAGAATACTCGAGATGCGGAATGTGAATTAAGGGGAAGATAGCAAGTCATTGGTTTGGGAGGCGGGCCCGGTGGCGTGGGCGCGCGAGAGATAGTATCGCCATTATCGCGTCCGTACCGTATTCACGTCAGCATAATGCTCTAATTGGGCGCAATTACGGCCGATCCGGCGGAAGGCGCCGTCAGGTAGAGACGCCGTGTCCTCGTAAATACTCGTTAACGACGCCCGCCCTGAGAAAAATAATATTTCTGAACGCTGACTCCCGCCAAAAGAAAACGACGTGAAAATGCTCACGTACTTACCATCGGAAGAATTTGAGGCCAAGTTAATGGGGCGGGCAAAATGTGCGGGCATTTTCTTTCTTCCTGATGAGGAAGTGATATTGGTACAATTTGCTTGGCTTCTGTTTTACGACTACCATTCGGACTGAGTGACGAGCGGGAGTTATTAAACGGCTAATTGATATTTATTTCATTCACTCCGTGACTGCGGGCTCGTCGTTCGGCTAAACGGTTCGGTAAATGAACCTCCAATATTAAATTATAAAACTCATTTGTATTAACATGCACGTCTCCAGAGCGAAGAGAGAAAGTTATTTAATTACCATCGAAGTTTATTTCGACAACCAGGATTCCATGCTATGTACATCAATAATTCAATGGGACGTCGCCGCTAGCGTTTCAGGAACAGCATATTTATTGAAGTGGATTCCCGACCATGACGTTCATTTACGTACTGGATGAGCAGAATAATATCATATGATCGTTACTGGAAGTGATTCTCTAGTCGTAGGTAAAATAGAAGCAATATGGCGGTGTATGTTTAGTTCCCGGAATTATCAGGAAATTACGTACATGCCGGTCTCGGGACTGCAAGCCCCGACAATAGGTAGGTATTATGAGAAACATTATGACCCGGTATATTTTCCGTACCGGTTAGAGCCACACCTTAAGAGCCTAACAGTTTAAGTAGTTTAAGTTTTAATGAAATCATTTATTTTGGACGACGGGCATCCATATACCTTATATATACACATTACAAGAAATTGTTAGTAATAATTATAGATTAATTAATTAAAAATAAGTTAGTAAAACACGAAATATTCATTGGATTGCACATGCACAGCCATCCAATGAGTAATAATAGGGCTGTTCAATGTTCATCCTTTCCGCGATAACCCTCAGGAGAGTGTTGGCGCTGCCCCGCACGCGCCCCCACGCGGGAAACATATCTAAGGCACTGCAGCGCCAAGGCAGCTCCAACAGCCCCCTGAAGGAGTTATTATACTGGACACGCAGAGCACTGAGGGTCTTTTTGGTGTAGTTGCTCCACAGGTTGCACGTGTATAGATTTTGGCAATAAGTTTTGAACAAAGTTATCTTCACCTCGCGTGAACAGCGCGCAAACCTGTGTGAGAGCATGTTACCCCTAACCGACAGTGCTCTGCGTTCCCTTTCCATATCAACATCATCTTTGTGGGTGTCTGTAACCCAATGTTCCAGGTTTTTAAATTTAGTAACTGTCTGAAGAGGAGACCCATTTAGACTTGTGGGCGGGATGGAATACGTTTTAACGCCAGATATAAAGACTAAAACCTCACTCTTCTTAACATTATACCTGAGCCCGCGGGCCGCAGCTAACTTTTCACACATTGACAACATTACTTTTAATCCATTTACTGAGGGGCTTAGCAGCACCATGTCGTCAGCATAGCTTATGTTATTTACAAAACAGCCATCCACTGAACATCCAACACCAGTGCTGCTGAGCTCCTCAATCAACCCATTTATATAAAAATTAAATTGATGACAATCCCCCTTGCCTTACACCACACTTCATTTTGTAGGGATCCGAGTGCCCCTCGGCCCATCGAACAACATTTATTTGATTTTCATACCAGTACTCAAACACATTTACTACTTCAAGGTAAACTCGTACTACTCAGTAATTTATCCCACAACACTTTGTATGATACCAGGTCAAATGTAATTGTAATAAGCATATTTTTGGAGAAAATAACTAAATGTCGAGTTTCTTTCAGTGTTTCTTCTCGGTCTTTTGAGAAACGCTAGTAGTTTTTGACTTGTAAAAGTGCCATTGCGGCCTACTTGCAGAATAAAGTTCATTTATTCATTTAACCCATGATAAAGGTTATGCTCGCAAGGCCATCATTATTCTACCTAATGCAGTTACTACAAATGCGTGCTCATTATTCGCAAGCTGATTTAGCTTACAATCATCATCATCATGAACGCACAAGAACAGCGCTTATTCATCTCGTATAAAAAGTAACCAGTTAGGGAACCCTATAAACTAACTTTCCCAAATCAATTCGTTCGAAGGTAATCTAAATAATTAACCGGTTGAACCTAAGTAAATATCGGTGTATTAGTAACCGGTGAAATAAGAGCAAATGGAATGAAAATAAGTAAAAGGAATAATAAGATTTCTTTAATTAAGATCAACAAAGTTTTTAACAGGCACATTATACTTGATGTGTAAACTACGGGCCATGCTCATATTAAAATTATGCATTTACAATTCAACGAATATTGATTGTGATTAATTAATTTCCAATATGATTTTATGTACATTATTGTTGCTTTGCTATTACTGCCAGCAATGCTATACGTCTTTTAATGAATGCTGGAAAGCCAAACAAATAATAATATATGATCTACTAACTACCGTGTTTCAAGTTTCAGATATTTTTGCAGTATCTAAATAATATTCTGTTTACTAATGGGATTTTTTTTACTGGATTGTCATACTTAAAATATACATCGATACGTACATGTATATTACACCGATGGTTGACGTCAGAAGCTCTAGTTCCGATTTGTTTTTTGCGCAACCTTTTACCAGCTAATTTGTCAAACCAAGCTTCATCGCGTAACTTTCTGCCGTTCACAACGCGTTTGCGCCATTCGACTCTATCAGCGGCAAGTGATTCCCAGGCCTAATTGTCAATTCGAAAGCCCGCCATATCACGCTTAGCGCAGTTCTTAATGCGCAGCAATGGTCTCCCAACGTTCCTCTTAGCGTTAGCTATAGCGCCAAGCATGATACGACGAGATATTCGACAGGAGAATCCGGTACACATGCCTTAGCCATCTCAGGCATCTCTGCTTGAGAAAAGCATACAAGTTGGGCAGCTGCGCCGTATCAAGAACCCTCTGATTTGTGACTTTGGCCTTCCAAGTAATACTTAGGGATGTTGCGTAGAAAGCGCATGTGGAAAGTGTTAAATCGTCGCTCTTGTTTATTAGCACGTCATCCAGGTTTCGGCTCCGTACAAGAGAATGCTCAGAACGCATGTTTGGTAAACTATAATTTTGGTTTTGATAGTATACGTAAGATGGTTGTTACACCACACTCTTGTACGTAACCTACCGAAAATCGCTGCCGATATGCCGATGCGAATATAGATCTCTGCATCAAACGAGAGATTGTTTGACACGGTCGACCCGAGATAACAAAATTTATCGACGACTTCAAGAGCTTATTTGCATCGATATTATTGTTATTTCAGTAATAATTGCAAGGATAAAATACATGTTTCCAACATTGAACAATTTTGGCCTCTTGTCGACGCGTCTGGGCAAACAAGTTGTTAATATTTGTTAGACTATTCAATAAGGTTTATGTATGTATGTAGGACACTTTATTGTACAATTAATTATTATTGGGTTTTATCTTATAGTCCTTATTTAGTATGAACTAGATCACTATTAGTCATTATGGTGTATCTTACCATTAGATTATCTTAACGGTAACAAATTATTGTACTATATATTTTTTATACTACGACGGGGTGGTGAGCAAATATCAGGCATGTGGCGACTTGCAAGATTTTAGAACATTGAACACCTACTTACAAACTTACCAATTTATAGATATGTGTACAAGAAGGATAATATACAAGGTTGAATATATACAGGAAAGGGAGTATCTACAAATTATATACATATATACAAACGATAGGAAACACAGGAAGAATAGAGAGATATCTCAGGGACCGAAGTCTAGTGAGAGTTGGTTGGAAGTTATATTTATGCATCTAACTTAAGAAACTTCGATAACGCGATGCAGAACATATTAGAATTCACAGTTGACAGAAGTGACGCCGCAGGTGAAGTCAATATAGGGCTTGTAATAATATTAAATAAAAAACTAAATATAAAAAACCAGTACGACCAGCATGTCATCATAATGCCGTATTTATTGGGCAGTGTGGAAAATGCTATTGAAATTAAACATAATGCCTTGTTTGCGACGGGGGTTAAAATAAGAAAGCATAGCGCAGTGAACCCGGCTTTAACAGACCGTTGCCATGGAGAAATAAACAAAGAGGTTACTTACATTGCACCATTACCATGACCCGCTTGCTGATGGAGGGTGGTACGCCGTTACTCGCAATGCATAGATATGCGCCCATGTGCAGCCGCGACACCTTCGATATCGTCAGGTTTTCCCCGTCCACTACGTTCACTGTATTAAACAAACACATAACAATACAGTACTAACGAATATCATATATAAAATAAATATTAATAATAAGAATCAAAAGATCGATGGAGTCGCCGTGCAAGTCATTCAGAGTGTATCTAAATATGCATCTTCAGGAGTAAGGCACTTGTCCCACCGCCGGCGAGCAGCGAGTACTTTCATAGTAATTTTACTTGTTTTCTCGCTCAAGCGAGTGGAATTACTATGAGGTTACTCGTTACTCGCCGGCGGTGGGACAAGTGCCTAAGCCTAAAAAGCCGTCTGCCCTACCATTTAGTTTTATTGATTCAGACAATATCTGTAACAGCATCTACTGATATCAATACAGAGATGACAGTGACAAAGTAGATGGTATCGTAAGGGTGCTACGAAAGCTATAACGAGATAATATTGGAACCGCATCGCTAAACGCATGGGGGTTTGATGACTCATCCATACAGTTTCTCATACCATATAAAATATAATTTAATTAAGGAAATCTCACACCTGCATATTAAAAAAAACACAAAACGTAGTAAATTCAAATAAACTAAAAAGACATACAAAATAAAGTAAGCTAATCGAAATTAAAGGGAATTATTATTATTATTTTTTTTCACTTTGTACCGTTGCATTATTTAAGTGCAGTGTTTTTAGGGTTCCGTACCTCAAAAGGAAAAAAAACGGAACCCTTATATGATCACTTTGTTGTCCGTCTGTCTGTCTGTCTGTCTTATCACGGGACGGCGTGGAGGTATCAAGTTCAATTAATACCTTATACTAAAGTCTACAGTCCCTTGAAGCTGTGAAAAAATCATACTTCTAAGTTAACGTAAAAGAAAGGTACGGACGTTTATGTCGCAAAAAAACGTATATTTCGACACTCAAAATTTATAGGGTACTTCCCGTTGACCTAGAACTATGAAATTTGGCAAGTAACATCGTTATATACTACAAATACAGTGAAAAGTCTAAAAACTAAATATTTGTAATGAAATCATATAAAATATCCTACTTAATATTATACATACGACAGTTAGAATGTTAGAATATTTGGATGTTTAAGAGGCTTTATAAGTTTTAAAATGTTTTGATTTCAAATTGTTACAAAAGTATTGATAATACCGATAAAGTGATTAAAGGATACTATGACTTAATAAAAATTTTAGATAGTTACATAGCCATTTTTTTATTTTATTGTGCGTAGTAGAATTTAAGCAAACAAAAGCGTTCAATTTGCATTTTGTACATCACGCTATTAAGATATTTCCTGAATTAAATGGGGTCGGGACGGGTACACGACCTGTGTTCGAAACACTTGGTGCGCGAGTCAGACTCGCACTTGACCGGTTTTTAATTTATGATTCTTACGTATCGAATCTCATTAGTCATTAATGTCATTATAGCACAAATATTCATTCTCCCGTATATTGTTTTTACAAATGAATGAATGGGTTAGTAAAACCATATTCAACAGTTTCTTCATCTTTTTAAAAGGTGTTCCTGTTTGAACGGACTTTATTTAATTATAAATTGCAATTTTTATAACCACTATGACTACGTTAAAAATAATTTCAGTCTTTAGATTGAAATACATTTGTGGCCAGACACCGATTTAAAACAAGTTCTAGAACAAATATAAAATTTATTAGATTTACAAATAAACATGATATAACACAGGTCTAGCGTAGACTACAACGACAAACATCTGCCTGGAGAAAATAATAAACCACATATTCCAGTGCCTTATACAGCGATTGTTGATTAAATTGTGCAAATATTTCTGCTATGCGATAATTGTACAATTTGGTCTTATTGTGCGAAACAATCAGTTCAAGTCGGCGTCATTCCGCCGGAAGGTCTTTCCCAAACCATTGCCCAGAAATTCAGTTCAACGAAATAGCTATCGCATTGTCTCCTTTAGAAATATACTTTAGGATAGAGACAGACGGATAATATTCCCGCTTCGATTATGTAATCGAGGGTGAGGTATGGAGGGTTTTCCAGTTTCCCTCGTCGAGTGCCGTCCGCGGGTCCATTCACGTGAACTCCGGCTTGTACTTTCTCGCTCCAGAGATTTCCATTTATTTCATCTGTTTTGTTTCTCCAAGAGAGCTAACGCCATCATAACGATCGAACGCTCGAGAATTGACCGATTTTTTGTTGTAAAATAAGTGCTTTGGACCCTATTTTATAATGGAGTGCTGTTTTCAATTTTGTAAGCATATACCTACTTGTGTATTGTAATAGTCTGTCCAACTAATCATATCAATAACAAAATAAGTCAAAGCTGTCACTTATGTAGATATTAACTGAATAAAATATAAGAAAGAATGTTCTCAGTTCGTTACATGTGTCTCGTAGCGATAATTCTTATCAATGTTGTCCGATTGTGATATTTTTTTGTTTGATAGCAGGTTAACGCACACACAAAGACAGACATACACAAAAATAGTCCATACTAATATTATAAATGCGAAAGTGTGTCTGTCTGTCTGTAACCTTTTCACGCTTAAACCGCTGAACCGATTTAGATCAAATTTGGTATGGAGATTGTTTTAATCGCGGGGAAGGACATGGGATACTTTTTATACCGGAAATCATTACTTAAGGGAGTGGAAGTTTTTTTATGGAAGAGCACTGACTAGGTACATCCCGACCTAATTAATTCAGGGAAATCTTAACAACATGGTGCAGAATTGAACGCCATCGGTATAGCGCTATCGGCGAATTTGTATGGCGGTTTTTCAAGGATAATTCTTTATCACGTGAACCTATTTAATTTTGTTTTATTTATTAGAAAAAAGGTATCACGTAGGAATTTATAAAACAAAAATACATGCAAAGGTGATTAGATTACAAACTTACTATAGAAATGTTTATTGAAGAAAAAAAAAGTAAAATGAGATGGAGTTATGATTATATTTTTCCTGTAATGTATACATTGATATTAATGTTCAGGGGGGGGGGGGGGGGCAGTATTTTTTTTACATTTCCCTCATAATTCGATAAAAAAACATGTTCTTATGCATCTAGGTTAATGTTATATACAACTATTCCAAAGGGTCTCGCCGGGTTTCCATATGAAATCTGCACTGGCGTCTTTTTTGACATTGGTGCCTTTAATATATTGCTAGTAGTTTAAAATAATTTTTGGCTCATTATCAAACCCCTAACTCCATTCGTTTTTGGAAAATGAGGGTTGCAACCCCTAACTTCAAAATTATTTTTCTACGAAACTATGACAGATATTCGCATGAAACCAACGCGACATGAAAGCTCTTAATTAGCTTTACATTACGTTTTTTTTTTATAATTTTTTAAATAAATATAGGGCTGCAAAAAAAATATTGAAAAAAATAGGGGTGGTTTTTAGTAGCTATTTCTTGAGGTACACCGACCAAAAAAAAACCGTATAATTAGTACGTATCCAACTATAATATGTAATAATTACATAGATGTGAGATAGGTGGAACATATTTAAAAAAAATAAAAATCTCATTTTGTTACTTAAACTTGATCTAACCTGACGTCTGTTTAGATTTTTTCAATGTCGTATAATGATTAATAAACGCCTTTACAATCTTTTATAATAATTCTGATGTGGTTATTCAAATATGTTACAATATGTTACCGTGTGACTGAACTTGTGAGCGCGCAAAACGCTTGCCGCTGCCGCCGCCGTCCGTTAAACTGATACTAGTTGACACTCGTAATATACCGCGCTATCGACAAGTTATGACAAGTTCACGAAACTGCGTTATTTTTATCAGTTAAAAATATAAACAAATTCGAACAGACGAAGAAATTCTAAAATACCAAGCTGTTTGCAAAAATACCGTTCAAATAGGCTCTTTATTTTGTAACAAGTGCAGATTATTAGTGTATAAACAGAGACAAGCATATGAATCGAGCAGTGATGATAATAAAGATGGTCCTAGTTTTCTTTACCTTTTTTTTTGCGCGCTCACAAGTTCAGTCACACGGTAACATATTGTAACATATTTGAATAACCACATCAGAATTATTGTAAAAGATTGTAAAGGCGTTTATTAATCATTATACGACATTGAAAAAATCTAAACAGACGTCAGGTTAGATTAAGTTTAAGTAACAAAATGAGATTTTTATTTTTTTAAATATGTTCCACCTATCTCACCTCTATGTAATTATTACATATTATAGTTGGATACGTACTGATTATACGGTTTTATTTTGGTCGGTGTACCTCAAGAAATAGCTACTAAAAACCACCCCTATTTTTTTCAATAATTTTTTTGCAGCCCCATAGTTATTTAAAAAAAATAAAAAATATATGTAATATAAAGATAATTAAGAGCTTTCATGTCGCGTTGGTTTCATGTGAATATCTATCATAGTTTCGTAGAAAAATAATTTTGAAGTTAGGGGTTGCAACCCTCATTTTCCAAAAACGAATGGAGTTAGGGGTTTGATAATTGGCCAAAAATTATTTTAAACTACTAGCAACATATTAAAGGCACCAATGTCAAAAAAGACGCCAGTGCAGATTTCATATGGAAACCCGGCGAGACCCTTTCAAATCGATAGCATAAGTGGTTCTTGCGATATTTAGCGATGTAACAGACGGACAGACAGACAGATAAAGTGAAACCATAAGGATTCCTTTTTTACCACTTTGGTACGGAACCCTAAAAATAGCTTATGTAGGTTTATCAGTTTAACAACATTGGCTGTGTTTTTCAGTGCCACTAGAAGAAAGTAAGGGCTGCGCAAATAATAATTATTGCCCACTTATACGTTAATTTGTCCATTCATTAGGGGATTTTGGACAACAATGAGTGAAAATAAGAAATAAATACTTATGGAATGGATTTGGACGGGATTGGAAGTGGCCATAGCCTACCGCTCAGCGGTGCCGACCTATCTTGCGCTTCTTGAAGAAATCATACATAATATTAGCCTTGTCAGCGCCTATGGTCAGCGTGACACAAAAACCACCCTTAAGAGGCCTATATCTTACTGTGGTTGCCTACCGGTTCATATATGAATGATTTAAAAACCCTTCTGACCTGACTCCCCGTTGCAGTTGAACTCCTGGCCGTCCTCGCGGCGCCACATGACGTAAGGCTCAGGGTAGCCCGTGGCGCGGCATACCAGCGTGACGTTCGTGCCCTCGCGGACCACCATGTCCGTCGACGTCATGTTGTCAATGATCATTGGAGGAACTGACATAAAATAAGACCATGAAAAGACCCGTTCGTTAAAATATTTAGAGTTAAGGACAAAATGAAACGGTTGATTATTAAGCTACACACGCTACTAGGATCTATAGTCTAATCCTGTTCAAATTGCACCGATAATCGAAACGTTCAATCTAAAAACTGCGCATTTTATCATTGTTTCCACCAGAACAATCCACGAGAAAACTGAGCGTTCGGCACACATGTTACGATTATCGACACAGTTTCTTCGATTCCGTTTTATCTGCCTATTCAAATTTTCATACTGAGTTCGAAAAAAAAATCGTAAAACTCCAGTTTTTATCATACACACGTCTTCGATTATCGATGCAGTTTGAAAGGTAGGTAGGTATAGTTCGATCTTAACAATTTTTAGTAGCGAGTGTATAGCAGCATTAAGACATTATTTCGAAATGGTTATTTTTTTTGTATTTTATAAAAAGAGCACTGATTTATTATAATTAACTGAATATATGTTAATAAATGATTTATTGAATTCATGATTTTAGGACATCCAAATATTTACCTAGATAAATAAAAACAGGATTGTAAATTAAAATTGACCCTTCACGTTAAATTTTGGCAACGATAAAAAAATCAGAGCCGATGAGCTGAAATATTATTTAATATTATTATTTGATGGCATCACGTAGCAGATCGCCACGCTATGCAAATAAATCAATATAATCCCTTTTTCGAAATATTACAATTGTCAGAGCGGTTTTAGGTTTAGGAAAGTGCGAGTATCGTATAGGACTACGAAATCCCAAGCAAGTGGTCAAAATCAAAAAAAAACAAAATGAAACATTTATTCTGCAAATAGACAAGAGACCACAAGGGCACTTTTACATGTCAAAATATTAATTTAAAATTTAAGAAAGTCTGACTATAATAAGTAATACATTTTCATGTCAAAATATTAATTTACAGTTCAAGAAGGAATAATAAATAATTTGGAGTTTACAATTATAACAAAATTTATGTCATACAGTGAAGATAAACTTGCAAAGTTATCTATTACAATTATTACAATATCAGTAAAGTTAGAGATGTATAAGGTCTCAAGATTAAATAAGGAGTATACTGAAATTAATATAATATCCCAGAGATAATATCTCTGAGCGTCAAAATTAAAATTAATTTTATTTATTTATTTATTTTAGGAGAAACAATGTACAAAATGAAAACATGAAAGTACCAGTACTTAGTTGCTAAACATGCATTTACCCCCTTGACAGTTCCCACTGAGACATAAATATTAAGTAGGTATAGGTACACTACGCTACACTTAACCTAACTCCACATACAGCTTTAGATTTGGCCGCTAAAGTTCTGATGCTAACATTTTTGCCACTTGATAATGAAATTGTTTTTTATTTATATTAAATATATCAACCGAAACAAAGCGTTTTGAAGCATGATTTAATATCGTTTATAAATAGTGCATACAAAAAGGGCCTAATATGGATCCTTGAATTACGCCTGAAGTAACTTTTGTCAGATCAGATCTATACCCATTTATTACAACTATCTGTGCTCTGTTAGACAGGTAAGACGCAAACCAGCGTAGGAGGTTTCCACGTATACCATTATAAGCTAATTTTTTGATGAGCAGTATATTATCTACTTTGTCGAATGCCTTCCTAAAATCTGTAAATATAACATCTACCTGTTTTATTTTATCAATGGATTCAAATAAGAGGTTAGTATATAGAATTAAGTTCGTTACAGTTGATTTCTGTCTCATGAAGCCTTGTTGTTCTGGTATTATATTAGATTCCAGTAAAGGATAGATAATATCATGAACCAAGCCTTCAAATAATTTTGGGATACATGACTGAACTGACATTGGTTTATAGTTAGTCACTAGTGAGCGCGAGCCAGTCTTGTGTATTGGGGTAACGTGGGATATTTTCCATCGTTGTGGAAACGTTCCTGTAGTTAAACATTTATTAAAAATAATATATAGAGGATCCACAAGCACTTTAGCGCAGTTTTCGATGAGACGAGGACTGATTTTGTCAGGTCCTGCGCCTTTATTAGTGTCAACACTGTTCAATTTTCGAAGAATTTGAATTTTGTTAATATTAATACTAGAAATATTAGGAGCACTATACGATGTCGGAAAGCTGAGGTAGTCTTCGCTATTTATATCTTGCCCTGGTTCGAATACCGATGAAAATAGTTAGAGAACATATCCTTCACCGCAATACATGGTAGCTGGGAAACCGGACGAACTAGATTTAAGAGATGATACATAAGACCAGAATGCCTTGATGTTTCCCATCATAGATATCTCTGTATTCATAGTGTAGGTATTGAAACTTTCCAATAGCAGTGATTTACAACGTGTTCGAAGCAAAGCAAGTTCACAGTAGTCAGCTAAGGATTGGTAAATCTTCCATTTACGCCAGATTTTGAGTTTCCTATTCATAGTATTTTTTAAGGCAGGTGAAAACCAATTCGGGTATTTATTACATTTAACACGTTTGAGAGGTATATATTTGTCCATGACGCCAAACATCAAAACATAGAAGCGCTCAACTGCCTCGTCTGGGTCTAAATCGGACATTTCAGTTTCCCAGTTTATTTTGCGCAACTCGTTCTCTACCAGTGTAAAGTCAGCTTTATAAAAGTTATATTGAGGATTTTTATTACTAAGGATGGGCTCGAAAGGTTTAATATCTAGAGCAAACTGTACGGCCGGGTGATGCCTATCGATGTTAGAAATAACTGTCTGGCTGTTATACCACACAAGCACGACTGCAAAAAAGTAGATCTAAAATACTATTATTAGTATTACGTAAGTTGTATTGCTTTAGGTCTAACAGGAAAGCATATCAAACGATTTAATTTAATGTTTAGGGGAAGTATTTTACATTATAAATATACAATACTTTTACTGAAACAAATGAAAATAAAATACTATAATAATTATATACTATTAATATAAGGCTAAGTCTATATAAAAAAAAAAACATATTTGACATGTCTAATACAAGCCTGTCACATGGGCATTGTGTATTCATACTGGGTGACATTTCATTAGAATTCGTGGTAATTACCAGTCAATATCTGGAATATTAAAATCGCCAACTATACAAATATCAGATTTTTTTATTCGGTTATTAAGTTCAAATTTATTTATACAATACTGATTGTATACGTGTGAGTTACTTTTAGGAGGTATATAAACGCCAAAAATTAATAATTTGCGATTATTTAAAGATAGTTCTATACATATTTCTTCAATATGTTTTGTCTCACAATCTATTCTGCGAGACGCTAGTACAGTTTTTTTACACCTATTAGTACCCCTCCGCCGTCCTTTTTTGTCGTTCCAGCTAAGTCTCGGTCTTGCCTAAATACATTATACCGCGCGTCAAATATTTCCGCATCAAAAATATCAGGTCTCAGCCAAGTTTCGGTCAGTATTATGATATCATAATCACACTGTATAATATTCAAACGCACATTTAACAATTTCGATCTGAATCCACCACAGTTTTGATAATAAAACTTTAAATCCTGTTCAGTCATTAGCATAAATAGTCATTAGCAGAAACATCACAACAAAAGCAAATAAGATAAACATGAACTTATTACGTGGGGTTATTGGTGACATAACTCTTTGATAAACTAATTGAGGTGCGCACAAAGAATATCTGTAATGTAAGGTAAGTGTGTTTAGGTTTACAATACTATAATGGCTGTAAAAATCAGACAAAAAAGTAACAATAACATAACGTATGCACGTATAACAAAAATACTGGCATTGAATAAAAAAAGTGACTTTATCAGTGGCTAAGCGGTATTTGAATGTGAACAGATACTGTGGAGCTCCTAAGAAAAGTGAGAACAACACAATACCACCAGGTGAACATATAAAAACATCGCAGTTTATTTATATCAGCCTCACATCGGATTCTCATTACTCGGGAGTTATCTTCTTTCTGGACCAGAATCCCGGCATTCTTAATCCAAACGAACTTGTATTTCTTTGCGCCAGCTTCCTTGCGCGTGTTTGAATAGAGTATTTTATTCTTTAGGGTCAGATGTTCATTGAGGAATATCGGGCGCGCGGTCAGTCGCTCGTCCACTCCGTCCAGCGAGCCTGCAGCAGCACGCAGCAGCTGACCGGCGGTGAGCCCGCGCCGCGCCCTCGCCGCCGCTATCATGTCGTCGCGTAATTGGCATGAACTCAGCTCAATGATGATATTTTTCGGTCGATCACTTTGCATGTTCTGAGCCACTCTATGTGCAGTCTTAATACAGTCAGGACTAATAGGTACCTACATCTAACACTTTGCCCAGTGCCAGAGCAATGTGGATCAGATATTCCGATTTCTTCTCTGGTAAGTTTTGTAATTCAACATTATACTGCCTCTACTTTTGTTCCTGGTCGTCCATGGTTTTATTCAGAAGATTAAATCGAGTACGAAGATAAGCATTTTCTTCCTTGACCGCGACGACCTCGGCCTGCACCTTCGTAACCGCTTTCTCTATCAATTGGAATTTACTAGACCACAGTTCGATTGAACCAGACAAGGCATCGAACTTGATGTCAAAACTGTTTTTTATGTCGGCCATTTCCCGCAATAATTCACGAAATTTCTCGTTCATATTGCACAGCAGGGCCCTGGTATCGATACTGACAATGGATGGCATACGTTCATTGTTATAGTCCTGTTGTTCAAGCACAATTACGGGGGAATTAGGCGTACCGGTGTTCGTTGATTTCTTGGATGGCCTACATTTGGGCCACTTCCATTTTTTAGCATTCAAGGGGAACATTCTTTTAAAATCCGCACCCGAAAGCCCTCCACAAGCAATGTGGAGATTATCACCACATGTAGCACACTTAATATAACTGTCCGAAGCTAAATCCCTGAGGCATTTATTGCATATCATTGTGAATAACGATAAAATACCTAATATGTGATTAAGGATGGCCTGTACCACGAGATCTTCACTTTACGCTGTGAGCGACAGTTTACAAGGACAACGATAGCTTTATCGCTTCTGGGACCCGATCGTGGTACAGGATCACAGCAAATAAAACGCAAGTCCGGGTGGGTATTACGAACAAAATTTCACTGCATCTTAACACTTTACGTAACTTTGTTTTTATTGATCACTATATACACAGTATGTCCCGACCAATACACCACTTTATCAAGCGATATTTGCACTATAATTGTCACAAATTTGGAAAAGAGTACGTCAAGTATAGAATTTATTAGTCGTTATTATGTAGGAGACAGATGTTCACGGCGCGAAGTACCCGCCGAATTTCCAATTTAATGTTGTTAGAGATGTATATGGTCTCTAAGTCACTGATAATAAAAACGAATCCACAACAGGATGATGTCTCTCGTCAATCCCCTAAAAAGATGTTAAAGAGTAAGTCCATAATTGAAATGTTTTTTCAGTCCAACCGTTGATCACGAGAAACGTCGGGATCTGTTTAATACATACATACGCGATAAAATCCATTTAAATCGTTTTGTTTACTCGGTAAATAGTTAGTGTGGTATTCGTAAAGCCAGGTCGGTCGCCGCACGTTCGCTCGGCGTTCTCTCAGTCCATCGCTCTGTCGCATCAAAGCCTTTGCTTAGTCACGTAATCCCTAAGTACAGGGCAATCACAATCCAGCTTTTAGCATATAATAGTAAGCTTACCTGAGTGGACTTAGTGTCAACTGGAGTAGGTACATCCATTTATACAAACATTAAGTAGTAATTACACATTTAATATTAGCCCATTGTGGTTTAATCATGCGTCTGTCAAGCGGCGGTCGTGGGTTCCGGCCTGTGACATCTCGGCTTGTGACAATGAGTTTTTCTAACTTATGTATGGAATATCATTCGAAATTTTCCGTTAGCTTTCCATGAAGGAAAATATAGTGAGGAAACCTGCATAGGGTTAGTTAGTGTAGATACTGTTGATCTGATACTTACCAGACGCTACGTGGTCCACCTCCTGCTCGCTTTAGTAGGTATTAGAACGCTGCTCCACATCTAACGGCCGACATTACTCGCTTACCCACGACCTGCCGATATCCACTCCTGAAGCGTATGAAATCGGTGGTGACCTGATACATGTTACCATCGTCGGTACGCTCTTTATTACAACTATCGAGAACGTTGCTCGACATCTGACGTCCGACAGATATCCTTTAACTAGGGCACTGCTCGATATCAGGTGGCCTAGGTAGCCGGCTTACCTACGACCTGCAGATATCCTTTCCTGGAGCGCATGGGGTCGGTGTTGACCTGGCACATGTACCAGCCGCGGTCCACCTCCTGCACGCTCTTGATGTGCAGGTACCACGAGCGGTGGTCGTTGTACGACAGGCTGATGCGCGGGTTCTGCGTTATTATGTTGTGGTGGATGCTTAAGATTGTTTGCGTATCAACGCGGACCCATGCTACCTAAGAAATAATTTTAATTAATTTTTTTTTATATTTTCACAGTAGGTTTTATCTATCTATCTCTAGTACATTTCAACCGTCACATACCTGTCTACAAAATTACACATATCATGAATTCAAACTTGGAAGTGGCAGAACGTTTTAATATTAGTAATGGCATAGTTTGAATTTGTCGAATGCTGTGACAAGATAATCAAATATTCAGCTATTGCCGAGTTAATCCGTTGACACGTTGTTAATCTACTAAAGCAAATATCTTTTATTGGGATGGACTCCCTGATACACATTCTATTTTTATATTGAAAATTGTATAAATATGCATTTATAATAAATATGTGTGTGAAGTAAATTGACGAAGTAACGTTGTTATTACTTAATGGTCTCAAAGGCGGGTAGAATAATTATCACGAAATGCATCCAATTTAAAAGTTTTACAATTATTACGTAACTAGACCGTTGCTGTGACACACAAAAACTCCACTTGGGATTTTACAACTAGCAATTAATTATTAGGTAAATCCAGACACCCAGTTATAGAATTTAAACGCTCCACGTATAAATCATGCTCTAATTTCACTAACTAGTCGCCTTGCATGATTAATATCTGGCGAATCGTGCATTCCAAGCAAAGTGATATTAAGTTGGCTTGTTAAAACTTCCTCGCGAGCACCAATGACGTGCGCCGCCCTCGGCACGATTGCTGAGATAAAACACCAGCCCGGCTTGTTACGGGTGGGGTTACGTTTCACACTTAGTACAGTAATTTACAGCAATCTACGAAAAATTCAGCAGATAAAAAAGGAATGGTAGGTTACATAAAGTAAAATGTAAAAAAAAGTCAGTTGGGGTCAAAAAGTAAGTCGATTGGTATTTTACTTCATAACACAATAAATGTACCTACTTTACACATAAGTTAAATAAGACTAACGAAAAACGAAAATTGGATCAAGCTCTGGTTTTTATTGGTAAACGGGACTTAATCGCGTACAATTGAAATTTATTCCCCTTCTTTGAGGTTTGACCGACGAATGTGTCACAACACCCTTGGTCGCGAACTTTTCATTTATTTATACTTTATTGCAATAACAAAGGGCGCACTATGGAAGGAAAGAAGAAGCGTAGAGACGGGAATTTCAGAGTCCAGAACTAACCTTAATTTCGATACCCATTGGTAAATATATTTATTGTGAAATTCGGTCGATTCATTGCAATTCTGTTACGGATATTCATTCCATCCGATATGGTAATAATCCGATCGCGTATCGCACATTATAAAATCAAGATAGATTTAATATTACCAAAGTTGCAAGGTATTTCAATATGACATCAAACAGCATGTTATCGGTATTTTCTTATTAATTTGTGCGTAAGGTACGATAAAAATCTAGGCGGAGGCGGATGCACAGTTTTGACATGTTTTGCGTATGGTTATTGAGGTTATTGACAACTCTTTGTTTCGAAATTAGATGCGGGTCATACCCACTTCTATATAACATTTCGATGAGTTCCGTGCAGAGTCGTTAATTAAATCTGCTCGTGCACACCGAAACCATCATTTTCGTTTGTTCTTCAGCAGCTTTAGGGTATGTCGGTAAAATGTTATGACCAGACATTGGATTCTTAAATTGTTTATCGTAGGTAACCTATTTTTACCTAAGTAGCCTATTTTAACCGTAGGAAAATCATGAAATAATCAAATGAAAGAACGGGAGACGTAAGAGAGCGAGAAAACAGTTTACTTCTTCTGAGCTTCCAAATTGAAACTGCTGCAGGGAGAAGCGTAAGTCCGCAGACTTTCCATTCCGGGATTGCAAAGCCCATTAACACACAAGCTTCCTGAGAAATTGTAAACGATCATACTGTAACTTGGCTCAATATAGTCGTATCTATTATTACCAGAAATTAGCTATTAACCCTTATTGCAAATGTGACAAGAGCGAAAAAGATACATAAGAATACGTGTTTCGGTATCCTACGATGTACTTCCTAATAATTGTAATGTACTGCTGCTTCCTGTTTACTTTTTATATTAAGTATAATTCATTGGTGCTGTTGACATGATTCATACTGACAAGGTAATTGTGACGACCTACATTGTCACTATGATGAATGACTGAAACGAAACATGAAGTGTTTTATGTTAGCTGCATCATTAACGTTACTGTACCTACTACAAGAAGAAAACAATTCTGGTTTTGGACTAGGCATTGAGTACTAATTATTCCGTATGTCGTGACTGGTAGAAACCTAAAGTGGGACCGACTTTTTAATATAAAATTTGATTTTCACTTGTTATCCTACTAATATTATAAATGAGAAAGTGTTAGGATGTTTAGGTACGCATTAACGGCTGAACGGGTTATGATCAAACTTGGTATACAATGCGTTTATAGCCTGGATATAGAATACTTTTTATCCCGAAAATCGTCCTTCGAATATATGAAATAGGGAGCGGAATTTTACTTGGACGAAGTCGCGGGAAAAACTAGTTTGTAATAAAACCTTAATTTACCTTAAGATGTTTTTCATAATATAAAATATTTTTGAACTCAAATCATGCGAAAAGTAATGCTTAATAGGTAGTAAAGTTGTAGACAGTAACGGGAGGGCATTGTTAAATAAATCTATGGTACGAGAAGCTGGGTGCCGCATTATAGTCCTGGTACTACATGGAAAGAGAAAATGTCAAGATACTATTGATTCTGACACAAATCGATGATCGTTACATGTACTTAGTCTAGCCATAAGTTCTGTCCCAAGTGTTTACCGTTTATAACAGATTAACACAGCTTTCTTCTTCTTATTGCTATTCATGGTTTGAAAGCTTGTTTAATAAACTAATCAGATTAAAATAACATTATTTAGATTTAAAATATTCCTGCAAATACGTTCAATATCGGTGCTTATTTTTCTAATGGTGCTTAAGACAGTTCTAAGTTACATCAGGATATCGTCAGACTCGCTATCTTCATTTTGATATATAAATAAAGTTACTCAACTCGACACTAACGCCATATTTGTGTGTCAAAAATATGCAAGTTTGTTGAGAATAGTAGCTAGAGCAGAAACCTTTTGGGCAATCAAATGCTAGTTGCTAAACATGCTCTGAAATAGAGATTTCAGAAAATATTTAAGTTATATTTCTTGCTCAACTGAAACAGATATTTTTCACATTTATTAAAGTCTTATTTTCAACGATGGCCTTGAAGATACTAGGATCTTTAATAGGGGTTATTAATTTATAATATATTCATTTTCTAGTGGCTCTGTGAGCTGTAGACCTGGTGAGTGTTTTTTCCTTTCCAAAATCTGACATGACAAAAAAGATCTATTATAATTATCGAGCCTGCTCACAAAATTTCATGAGAATCGGTTGAGAAATGCAACGAGAACAAACGGAAATCCGCCAGACATTAGAACATTTTTATGGACGCTGAAGCAGAGACCTTCGTTTCACTCGGTCAAAGGTAATAAATAAGCTTTCGAATCATGTATATTGAATTGGAGAAGGTTTGTTATTTTAATATGTCTATCTACATGCTTGAGACGAAATTCATGGCTAGACTATGTATAGGTACCATGATAATATACATGTATTGTATACGTGCCTTGTAGCCCCGCAGGTCTTCCACAACGCACGCCAGGAGCGCGTCGCGGCCCACCGTCACCGTGACGTTGGTCACTGGCTCCACGAACCGGGGAAATAATGATTCTGAAACAAAAGAATAGGGTATATGCACAATTTTTGTTTCATGATGCCATTCGAACCAATTTTTAGAGAGGATCAATTGTTTGTATGGAACCAACTACAATTAGAACAACACAAAAGACAAAATAAGTGTCAAAGTACGTTATAACTTCTAAGGTCTAAAAATATCCCATACAGTACATTGAATACACACACAGTACAGTGAATTGTGAACAGGACAGTGAATTGTGGCGTCACATCACACCAGCACCGGCTACCATTGTATGGAAAAATGAGTCATTTTAGCCTAGTTGGTAGTGACCCTGTCATCGAAGCTGGAGGTCCCGGGTTCGAATCGTTCAGGGCATATATTTGTGTTGATCTAGCCAAAGATCCTAGAGCTAGATTAACCCGACAATATACCGAAGATATCCCGGACGTCAGCCTGTATGAGATTAGTATGGCTCTCAAACAGTTGAAGAACGGCAAAGCCCCGGGTGACGACGGAATTACAGCCGAAATCCTGAAGGCGGGCGGTAAACCTGTCCTCAGAGCCCTTCAGACGCTGTTTAATTCTGTAATTCACGAGGGGAAAATGCCGCAAGCATGGAACAGAAGTGTGGTGGTGCTTTTCTTCAAAAAAGGCGATAACACTTTGCTGAAGAATTACAGACCCATCTCACTTCTGAGCCATGTTTACAAACTGTTTTCGAGAGTCATCACGAACCGTCTCGCGCGCAGGTTTGACGACTTCCAGCCTCCCGAACAAGCCGGATTCCGAAAAGGCTACAGCACCGTAGACCACATACATGCCTTGAGGCAGGTTATACAGAAGACCGAAGAGTATAACTTGCCACTTTGTTTAGCATTTGTGGACTACGAGAAAGCCTTCGATTCGATCGAGACTTGGGCTGTACTGCAGTCTCTCCAGAGGTGCCAAGTTGACTACCGGTATATCGAAGTCCTGAAGTGCCTGTACAAAAACGCCACCATGTCCGTCCGACTACAGGACCAGGAAACAAAGCCTGTTCCACTGCAGCGGGGAGTCAGACAAGGAGATGTGATCTCTCCGAAGCTCTTCACCGCTGCACTGGAGGATGCTTTCAAATTTCTGGACTGGGAAGGACGAGGCATCAACGTAAATGGCGAGTACATCACTCACCTTCGATTTGCTGACGACATTGTAGTCATGGCTGAGACCATGGAGGACCTCAGTACAATGCTCGTTGATCTCAGCAGAGTTTCCGATCGAGCTGGTCTGAAAATGAACATGGACAAGACGAAGGTCATGTCTAATGCCCATGTTGTACCAACTCCCGTAATAATCGGCGGCTCTGCGCTCGAAGTTGTCGACGAGTACGTATACCTGGGACAAACAGTCCAGTTGGGTAGGTCCAACTTCGAGAAAGAGATCACTCGTCGAATCCGACTCGGCTGGGCAGCGTTCGGGAAGCTTCGCAGTGTATTCTCGTCCAATTTACCGCAGTGCCTCAAGTCAAAAGTCTTTGACCAGTGTGTGTTGCCAGTGATGACATATGGATCCGAGACATGGGCGCTAACGATGGGCCTCATAAGAAAGCTCAAGGTCACCCAAAGAGCAATGGAAAGAGCTATGCTCGGGGTTTCTCTGCGCGATAGAATTCGGAATGAAGCTATCCGTAGCAGAACTGGGGTCACCGACATAGCCTTCAAAATTGCGAGACTTAAGTGGCAGTGGGCAGGGCACATTGCTCGCAGGACTGACGGTCGATGGGGCCAGAAACTGCGTGAGTGGCGTCCACGCAGCGGAAGACGAGCTGTCGGTAGGCCTCCGACAAGGTGGAGTGATGACCTGGTGAAGGTCGCGGGAATCCGGTGGAAACGAACGGCAAAGGACCGGTCTGAATGGCGAGCCTTGGGGGAGGCCTATGTTCAGCAGTGGACGTCTTTCGGCTGAAATGATGATGATGATGATGATGATATCCTGAGTCTTGGATGTTTTCTATGTATTTAAGTATATATTTTATATCTATATAAGTATGAATATCGTCAATTAGTACCCATAGTACAAGCTTTGCTTGGTTTGGGAATAGGTCAATTTGTATAAGATTCTCCACAAATATTTATTTATTTATTTACCTACTGTTTTGATCGTGAAATATTGCGTTAGGTACATAGTTGCCATAAAATTTATGATTTATTGAAAAATAGGTAAAAAACCTGAAAACTAGTCAAAATAATATTTCAGTGCGGAATACTAGGATGTGTTTGCAGGATAATTAAACGATAATTGATATAATATGAATGTAGGACAACAACTTTTGCAAAATGTTTATTACTACGTTCACACTTTAAAAACTACGTTTTCTAAAAGCATCATCGCAATATAAACGTAGTAATTCGATGTGAACTGAATTCAATATAATTTAAATTGAATTGACGAGGTTCCAAATAAACTAGAGTGCAATCAGCGCAAAGCGTTCGGATAATAGTGAGTGTTTTTCGAACATATGGAAACCAAATCCAAATTAATTGCTACAGTATATAAATAATTGTATCACAGAACAAGCAATCCATCAAAACACGAATTAAACTTGTCTCCAACAAATACTGTCTAGCAGGTGTCTAGTTGAAGTTTATTGATCGTCACCGATGACTCGGTGGGTAACTACGAACTCGGGCGACCGCTTGAGCGGCCGTTTGTTTTTTATTTATTTACCGTGGCAAAGCGACTGCTTGCATTGCTCTTGTGCCATAGAAGCAAGCCAATTAAAAATTCTCGAGAGTGATGGCAGAAATTTGAAGTGGAAAAATTGAGTGAAATTGGTACGATATTTGACTGTTTTATGGAGGTACAGTCAAGGGCACCAATAAGCATACATTTTTTCACCTTATTCCATAGAAATAAGGTCCAAAAATATATACATATTTATGCCCTTGACTGTACTGTTAGTATCTTACCTACCTATATTATTTTTAGCCTATCGTCCCAAGGACCGTGTGGTAGGTACTTGTGGAAAATGGTACATAGGTACGTTGCTAATTCCAATCTAATTTTGATTTGATTTGAATACATTCAACTTATGCGCACGAGCTTCAAGTCCACGCGCGTCGAGCTCTCTCTTCGTCACAACCACAACGACTGTTGCGCGCAATAATCCAGTTGATAATATATCGCAACAAAGTGGGGTGGCTGAAAAATATTTTAAAAAATACTGTGTTTATGTTACAAGTGTTAAAAAAGCAATTGTAGTACGTTTAATAAGATTTTCAAACGACACCTCACAATGTAACGAGGACCCTGGTCCTCGAGGTGGAAAACTTACGATAGTCTTCCTAGTGTAACCCGTGAGGATAACAGCTGGATTACAGCGTAATTATTTATATCAAATCTCAATGTATTGCAAATGTATTTCATCAACCCCCAGTTTTTATATTTTGTCATGTATGATAATCTTTAGAGGAGTGGAATCATGTACCTGCATTTTTAACTAAAGATAATAATAGAGGAGTTGTAACACTCTGACTATCAACATTAAACTCGCGGTAACATTCGTGTACATAAATATAACCCGTTGCCGAAATTAAGTCAGGATTAAGGTACGGTAAATACCAACAAGAGTTAATTGAAGTAACTGATTAATAAAATAAATAAATAGTGGACTGAATGACACATACGAAAATATCAAGCTTCTATGAAATGAAATAAACACCAGCCATTATTTATCCCCGGGAGCTGGTTCCATAGTTTATATCTGATGATGGTGTAAACCTGACATGGCAAATTCGATTGAATTGTTTAAGCTTAGTTTATGTTCTATTTTATTTCATACGCCTGTTCATTATCATTACCGTATTGAATTGTTAGTGTAAAATGTAAATGTAATTTATCTATAAAACACTATTATTTTATACTACTTAAAATAACAGAAATAAACAACTTATGTGACTATGAACACGATATGGGTAATTTTAGATAAACAAAATACCCACCTACCTAGAATTCAGTAGGTACTTACTTAAAGAAAAATCTAAATAAATATAATTATTTTACAGGCATTCAAGTTTAGAAAACTCGTATAAAAATAATCACAGAGTAGCAAATAAGTGCAAGCAAGTTATTTTTAATATCAGTTACTTAACAGGAATCACTTTTAAAAGTCAAAAACTACGAGCGTTTTTCATGAGACCACTGCCGAGAAGAAACGCCGAAAGAAACTACACAGTCAGTCATTTTCTCCAAAAAATATGCTTATTACAATGATACTACGTAACCTACTTAGGTAAATCTGAGTGGTTACGTAAACAACAAAGGAGAATTAAAAAAAAACGAGGAAATAATAGCAATAGGTATTTACAATGTGTATAGTTCCACAAGAAAACTGCATACGAAACTGCATAATTTCCCATAAGTAATTGCTTTGTATAAGTATGGATTGATTGTATTACTATGCGAATTATTCAGCCCCGGCTATCCGTAACATTAGTTGAATGTGTTGTGAGCCAATTTTGGATTGTATTCTACTGGCTCTAAATTGCTGCTATTACAATAAAGTTACGAATAAATAGTACCTACATCACGAGAACTTGACGCAAACGAACGTACGTACGAGTTATCATTCTTATGTCTTTTTGCAACCAGCGATGTTGTAGCACGTACAAAACTTCAATATAAATTCGTAACTAGTTAAGACACATTAAAGTTTCCCACGTTTAGGGTTCCGAACCAATCGGAAAATTAAGTTGGTTTTAATGGAAATAAAAAATAAATTTCAATGAAAAAGAAAGCTGATTTATAAATATAGTACTGGTTGGTAAAAATATACGTAATAATAAACATTATCCCCAAATTTCGAGTTTATAGGTTAATGGAAAGTTTAAAAAATCATCGGTACAAAATTTTGTAAGAAAAGCTGACCTTGGGGCCTTTTTAAAAACAAAAAAAATATAGTATTTATCTACTCAATGAGCTCTAAATTACGATACTCCACTCGATGGGATGGATCAAAACAATTTTTTCGCGCCCCCTTTAGCTGGCTTTCTCCTTGATACATTTAAAAATAGGCTTTGATAATTTTTATGACTTTGGGTCAACAAGATAAGATGCCTTTACTGTAAAAATTGAGACTTTAGTTAAAACCCTTTGGCTGTAAAACCTGTGTGACAGACGACGGACGGACGGACGGACGCGTGAGTGAGAAAAATAGGGCTCCGTTTGAACCCGGGTACGGAACTCTAAATTTTCTATACTAAACTTCTCAACAACTTAACCTATAAACTTGAAATTTGGTGATAATGTTTTTTATTACGTTCATTTTACCAAAAAATACTAATAAAAAATACTAATATACTGATAAATCGGATTTTTTTATTCAAAATTTCCTTATTTTTCCTATTAAAACCAACTTAATTCTGCGGTCGGTACGGAACCCCAACTGTGCGGAGTCCGACACGCACTTGGCCTGTTTTTTTTAATAGATGATACTTTGTGCATATCTACTGAAGCCGGAAAAGAAGGACTCATGCCAAGTGTGATAGCTAACAAACAATCCATCGTGATAAACATAAGTACCTACTCGTAAAGGTTAAACAAAAAATATAAATACGGCACTCCTTTCTTCTGGCGACGGGTTGGGCACTCAGACGCAACAGTCATAGTCCTCAATCGCCAGCGCTTAAAATGTGGCACTTCGCTCTCTAAAACTTAATGAACGTACCTACGGCCTATGTCTCCGGTTGCCACCGCACGCCACGTATGTATAGCATCTCGTTCTATAGAAATGTAAAGGCCGTGAGCTCTTGGAATGAGACTAACGTGGATTGGTTAATCGGAGGGGTAATTACGTAACTTATCGAACATACGATAGGTAGGCATATTTTAATGTCATTTTAGTAGGAGGTGACAATTAGATGTAGGTACCTTACGCACGGTCGAAAACGTTCCAGAATCACATCACGGGTCCCATATTTTCGAGTATGTATGCGAAAAACACCCATTAATTATTGTGTTTAAATACAAACAACTTTGAAAGGGTCAAATTAATTTATAGACGGCTTATTCTTGTAATCGTGTTTGTATTTATTTATGGCATTTAGGTGTATTATTAGGTATACTTTTAGTTATTATTTTATTTCGGTTTTGTTGTTCTTTGTGTTATGTAATATAACTAATAAAAATAATTATTATAGGTACATAAACAGGAAAACAGGATTAACGTGTTGGTAATTAGCGGTAATACTAATATTTTGATACCTTTATAATCTAAGCTTAATAATTTTCTAGTGCAATCAGTCAACGTAAGGCGGCTTGTGGCGAGCTGTTAGGGAGTAGCGGCCCTACGTACCTGAGTCCTCCTGGGGTTGGCCTGTGTGGTTGGTGGGACAGGCCCCCCCGCCTCTGGCTTATCTTAACCGGCCGTCCAGAGTGGAGTAGCAAGAGATGATGATCGAGGGTGGATGTGGTCACCTAAGTGGCGAGTTGGCTATATGTTTAAACTCCAGTACCACTTCTTCACCTCCAACTCTCTGACCGGTGTTGCCCTTAAGGCTATTTAATAATTTCGCTATTTTATGGGGGCCCATCTAGCAGAGAGCGAGTCACCGCCTGCCGGAAATAAATATCTGAGACAGTTTTATTAGGCAGACGTCCGTTGTCTCACGAAATAGCCCAGCCATTAATCCATCATTTTCACCCAATAACCTAGTTCATTTAGACTCCATTAACCAGAAATAGTCCCTGTACACCCTGGCGGGTGCTGTCTCTGTGTGCGTCCCATGACACGGGCAGGGACAGCATCCGCTCGGTGTATCCTTTGCATTTCATTAAAATGTCAAAAGAGCCTCTACGTGTTGGCTATGTGGTACTCGTTTGGTACTTCGGTGCCTCGGTACTTCGGCTCCACGCACGCTTCCCAAAGGTGCGGGATACCATTGTCGCGTGAGACATACTAATTAATACTAAAGTGAAAGTCCAGCCCTGAGACACTTACGGCGTGATCGCTAAAGTAAATCAAACCATTTTTATGACTTAGAAATAAGTAATAAGGTCACAGCGTAATCCACCGGAAAGTTCTACAACTTTTAATAGTTGCTAGCACAAATAATAACTCGTACCAAAACATGTGACAGTATTCTCAAAGCATGATTGATGGAATTTCTAACCACAAAATAAACGCGCAAAAGACTTTCCACTCGACAGTTTAGCTTATCACAGTCTCATGTTAGAGATTTGGCTCCGTATAGTGACGTCACATTACAGCTAATGTGATACACATGTCGATACGTACGACATGGCAAAGCCTGCAACAATCTATTTAGGCTAAACAACCTGAGACACGGAAAAATATCCGCGAATGATTGATGAGTGTGAACGCGAATAGAACAAATCCATCCGAGCCCCATCAATCTTTAGGCACGCCGGGCCCTCCCTGCAAGCGACGTCGCCGACTCTAATGAAAGAAGAGCTTACCGAGCAACGAATAAACAATCGCGAAATGTTGTTTCGAATACACCGCGAAGACTGATGACCTATGGAATGTGCTTTTAAACTAGTCATGAACTTCTTTCGTAATTTAGTCGTACTAGTTCCGACGATTTATTACTAGCGTCTTATTAGCAAAATACGCTGTGATCTGTGATGTACACTGAGTCAGGTACACATTATCTAAATTTTTGGGTTATTTATTATAGCTAGGTTACCTATTGCTCAGACATTCTGAGCGCTAGTAGATGGCCTTAAAGTTTAAAGGTAGACAGACTATGGAATGCAAAGATTTAAGACTAGCGGATTTTTATTCTGGATTTGCGGTGGAACGTTATAGCTATTGGATATACGAGTATCCATCATCCGTGATAGATCTTGTCGGACATCGGATGCATCATATATTTATTGTTTAAATTTAAAGTGCGATTGTTCTATAAGAATGTTCTGTGCATTCATAATTACGACGATGTTAAATTAATAAGTGCGAACACGGCGCGTGGAGTTACTTTGACGTATCAATCGCAGCATGGGAAGTTGAATCCTCACTGGATTCATATGCCTATACGGATGCAATTAACATCGTGCTCCATTTTAGTGTGTCAGTCAGATCATCAAACAAAGTTCCGTTAAGGTATTAACAAAAAAGTCATCAACAATCTATGGCAAAATTCTACCTGTTATTAACATTATCGCTATTCATGTCATTTTTTCAATTTTTTTTAGGTAGGTTTAGGTTAGGTAGGTCTTATAATAAAGTAATAATAAAAGCAAAAACTAAACTAAAATTAAAAATAATTAAATTATATCTGAAAAGGGCCCCCGTGGCATCGTACCAAAGACGCTGGTAGCATTGCCTCGCTGTATGGCTATACTTAAATGTTCTACGCATGACACCATTTTTTATCACTGTGTTCTTTAATGTGAGCAATTGAGCATTCGTTAACATAGACTTATTAGAGCCTAGGTTAATAAACAAATTACCTTGTTCAGACAAGTCATGACAAGGTTTATATCAATGTTAAATATCTCAAATTGCTCTAAGCACTAACAATTTGTAAAAGAATGTTGCAAATTTGATAAGTTTACCACTCATCAAATTTGCAACACTCTTTTAAGTATTTTACAGGGTGGTCACTGCTACGGGGTACTAGTGGAGACTAATTTATCGGCGGCTACTTTTATTACTTTACATTGTTATTTTTGATAAGATAGAGCTTTACAATGTTCAATCTGTGATAAGTATCTTATCAAACGGTGTTTGTGCATGTCTGATTAAAGTTGTAGATGCAGTTTGATTCATACCTGTTCCATTTTCGCTCAAAAGGGAATATACCAACGGCATTCGCATGTCGTTTATGTATTCCGTGGAAACGTGATCAAAAGTATCTATAGATATGCCCCGCTATGCGCTATAATATCACTTCTTTTCAATTCTGATATACCATTCGATGACTATTAATTTACTATGATAGTAGTGGATTACGTACAGATAAAAAGATACTCTCGCGAAGAAGATCTCAAAAAGTTGAAATGACTTTGTGCCAAGAGCTTGCACCTGCTGCTATTTTAAACTGTGCTTGAGCAATTTTATTAGTATGTTATTTCATATGTATTCTGATTGTACAAAGCAGAGATTTTAGTTTTTTATTTAAACCATATTCCATAATAAAGTATACGCGTTGCATTTTGATACGATTATGATAATATACAAATTAACCCTATCGCATTCGGAGCGAGGTGAAAAAGTCCAGTACTTGGAACATGATTACGCGTTCATCAGTCCGTAAGTAGGCAGCACGTGTCGCCCCGCCCCCCGCACGTAGCGTGTCCCTGCCCTGCCCGCGTATTTGCCTAATTGGTACAGTCAGTGCGCTGTGACAAAAGTCCGGCCGGACACCCACGCAAATTAGATTTTCTTCCCACACTCGAACCGGACAGCAATGTACCTTACTTACCTCTTTTATCTTAAATTGACTGTGGATCTAATTGAAAACCTCATCAGGGAACCATTGTGCGGTTATGTTTCAATATACCGTTCTAAAAACTTAATTAAGGTATTAAGTTAAAGTTGTATTTTGTAAGTAGGGCTTTGGGTGTATTCGATTTCGGATCGGTTCATGTGTTTTTTAATCAGGCAAGTACAAACATCTGGGGGTACAATAGTGCCCTCGCCAAGACGAGCCAAGCGAAGCGCAAGGACAGTACCTACCTTTTCTCGAAGCGCTTCGTCGTTTTTTGAACCCTGATAACTTGGGTTGGGATTATACTAGGTAACAAAATTTGTATTATGTCAATAGCGGACTTATTAGACATGTAAAGTTTCAATTGCATAGCTCTTATACTTGAGATTTTATTGATATCTAAAAATCCGGATTTCTTCACTCACTCACTGATGATCATTAAAATTCGTTACTACAAGAAGTATTACAGAAAAGTATTGAACAGTGCATACATTTTCACCTTACGCCCATGTGACGGTAGTGAAACGGTCACGACATATATTTTGACTAAGGTTTAGTTTGTGAAGTTAGGGCTTATAGAGCCAAAGTGCGTAGAGCCTAGCGTAGAGTTAGGAGCTTGGCTCTACATGAGATCTGATAACTTTTTGACAGTTCGAGCTATATTTATGATCTCGCCTTGGCAACATTTCACATGATAATGTTTTTGGTTGGATAAATCATTTCCCGATTTTGCATACGGTTTCGCTAATACCAGTGAAGTGAGGATTGCTTGATTATAGCGTCTCTTTCATAATACTGATTAAAGCTCCCTCTTTTATAGCCGTGCTAAAAAGCTGTAAAAAAAGCTACTTTCAGTTTAACAATGGTCACTATACATTAATTGGAATTAATAATTAGTTTTATTGTCATCGAAAATAGTGTAGTTATACCAGATATTTAGTGGGTGACATTCACTAATGTGGAACCCCGGTAGTGCAGTGCATACTACCTAGGTATGTAGTAAATGCCATATCCTCATCCTCACCCCCGCCTATCCATTTGCAGCTCACTTGACTTGGCATAATGAAAGTGTTGGATAGAACGGACTAGTGCTAGGGCGTAGTGTTAGTATTGTATGTATGTGTGTGTGAAGGTTTTCCATTATTTGATTTCAGAAGGTAAATAATAACTAGCGGCCGCCCGCGACTTCATCCGCGTAGATTTTAGATGGTAACAAAGATATAAATGAGCTATATTTTTTTCTGTCAGTTGTCTGATGCTATTAATGTTTTGTGAAAATTACTCGAAAGAAAAAAATAATGTCCGCCATCTTGGATTTGAAAATGGATGTAATTTTCGGAATCGGCACCCCGAGGAACCACAAAGATGACCCCATATCGATTTTTAAGAAAAATAAATGTCCGCCATCTTGAATTTGAAAATGCATATCATTTTCGTAATCGGCCCCCCGAGGAACCTCGACGATGACACCCATATTGATTTTTAAGAAAAAACCAAATCCATGAAAACGGATGTCATTTTCGTAATCGGCACCCCGAGAAACCATAAAGATGACACCCATATCGATTTTTAAGAAAAATAATTGTCCGCCATCTTGGATTTGCAAATGCATGCCATTTTCGTAATCGGCACCCTGAGGAACCTCGAAGATGACACCTATATCGATTTTTACGAAAAGTAAAGATTTGCTCCCCGCACAAACTTGGAACCCCTTTTTACCCTATTAGGGGAACAATTTAGAAAAACGCTGAAACATGTTTGTTGTATTTAAACAGAGAGTCTGTATACGAAGTTTTAAATCTCGCACTTCAAAAAAGATTTGCTCCTCTTACGAACTTGTAACCCCCTTTACACCCCTTTAGAGGAGCAATTTAAAAAAACGCTGAAATATGTTTTGTTGTATTTAAACATAGAGTCTATTTACGAAGTTTCAAATCTCTAACTTCAAAAAAGATTTGCTGCCCGTACAAACTTTGAAGCCCCTTTTCACCCCTTTAGGGGACGAATTTAGAAAATCGCTGAATTTTATTTTGTTATATTTAAACAGAGAGTCTAATTACGAAATTTCAAGTTTCTAAGTCCAAACAAATTACGTTTCCCATACAAACTTTCATCCCTTGTTTTACCCCCTTAGGGGATGTTAAAATCCTTTCTGATCCCTAGCCTACGTTATAAATGTAACCGATTGTGTAAAAATCAGTTCTCTAGTGTGAGTAGTTTCGGCTGTGCGTTGATGGTGGATCAGGACTTCTTTTATATATTTAGAATAGAATAAGAATATTTAGATTAAGATGATGATATGATTTGTGCCACTATGTATACTCAACAACAAAAAAAAAACCAGTCAAGTGCGAGTCTGACTCGCGCACCGAGGGTTCCGAACACAGGTCATGTACCCGTCCCGAGCCCATTTAATTCAAAAATATCTTAATAGCGCGATGTGCAAAATACAAATTGAACGCCGTGGGTACAGCGTTAATAACTCTAATCTATTATTTTTCATGCGATTATGCATGTCATCGCTAGAAGTTTAGGGGCTGAAATGCGTTGAATTTAATTGATATAAGTCGTTTTGGTTTGGAGATCATTTAGTTCTTGTTATATCAGAGTCCCGAACTAAATCTGTCAAAATAATAGCTCATCAAATAATGCGAAAACCTGCTTTATCTAAGCCATGATAAGACTCAAAGTGTAAAATTATGTTCAATTCAATTATGTAAAATATGTTCATTAATATTAGCTTCAACTTCACCTAATGTCATCGGTATGAAATGACACGTCTGTGCCAATGACGTTGTCAAATGTCGTGATATTGACAACTGTCTATAGTCGCCTCACCATACATACGTTCTTATTATATCTTTACCCTAAGATTCGTAACAAATATGTGCATATTCGGAGATCAGGCTTATACTGGTTCTTCTGAATCGAATTTTCCGTACGTTAGCAGGCATTGTAAATATCTACATGCCTCTGGTCTGGTTCATAACTTTAACTCCCACCCATAAATTCATCAATTTAAGGGATGATTTAAGGGACGAAAAGTATCACTCATGTAAATTCAGGCTATAAACTCCATATGTACAAAGTTTCATCATAATCGTTTTAGCCGTTTTTGCGTGATTGAGTAAAAATATCCAAATATTCAAGCATCCTAACTTTCGTATATATAATGTTAAGTAGTATATTTTATATGATTTCATTACAAATATATAGTTTTTAGATTTTTTCCTGTACTTGTAGTATATAACGATATTACTTGCAAAATTTCACAGTTCTAGGTCAACGGAAAGTACCTTTTAAATTTTGATTCCCTTGAGAGTGTCGAAACTTACATTTTTGTTTGCGACATAAACGCCCGTATCTTTCTTTTACGTTACCTTAGAAATATAATTTTTTCACAGCTTCAAGAGACAGTAGACCTTAGTATAAGGTTTTAATTTCAACTCGATACCTCCACGCCTTCCCGAGATAAAGGGTCGTGACAGACAGACAGACAGACGAACAACAAAGTAATCCTATAAGGGTTCCGTTTTTTTCCTTTTGAGGGACCCTAAAAATCGACCAAGAGTGTGCCGGGGCACGCACAATGTTGGGTTCCGTAGTTGTTCACCTATTACATTATGGTTATATTTTACTATCAATAGAATTTGTACGAGAGTTTGCTTTTCTAAGTACATTTCTTAATTTCGGCTATTACTCATTAACTAGCATTGACTACTTACTCGTGATAGTTTTTCTTTTAAATTCATTAAATATACTATGATTTTTTTCAGACGCCCAGTACCCACCGTTTAGGTAGCAGTGGGGGTACATTTGACCATAATATAAATTATCACTTAAAACCTTAATATCACGCAAACGGATTTCTGAAACCCCATAATATTTTTGAACGAGCTTTAATATACAACGGTACCCCACACGATGGGTTTATGAAGAAAAAAAGTTGCACCCCTACGTTTCGTGTAAGGTGAGTACCCTAAAAAACGTTTTTTCAAGATTTTATTCTACCGTTTTGTGAGCGTAAATATATATACTCATGCAAAATTAGAGCTTTCTAGTACTAATGGTCACTGAGCTAAGCCGCGGACGCGCGGACATGATGAAACTATAAGGGTTCCTTGTTTACTACGAAACCCAAAAAACGGTCTTTGATATAATGTTAAAATGATTTTTGTATTGTTGCAAAATAAGTACCAATTTTTGCTCTTTCTATAAGAGATATGTATGTATTTTACAAATTTTAAAGTGTTAGGTTATGTTTAGGTTAGGTTATTTGCTCATAGGTACATTGCGACTCTGGAAATTTTAACCTTTTTATATTGGGGAGAAATCCGTTAACCTACGATTTCTTTTTAATTGCCTCATCACCTACTCGTAGTATTTTCCTACAGCCATACCTAGATACCTACTCGTAATAAAAATATACTAGGAACTGCTTTCCAGAAATCAAATCAGAATGAAGGAGTGTCCACGTATTACGTTTATCATTTCACGTTAGCACAGGCTGGTAAGAAAATGAGCGTGCGAGCGAAACACATTGCAGTCAAGTTGGAATATGAAACGAACATTTTAGGCGACTGTGCCCGGCGTACGGTGGAAGCGGCAAACGCCATAGCCGCATTTGCGTAAATGCGGCCTTAGATATATTTAAGGGTAGGCAGGTCAGGTAGGGCATTCATGCCAATGTATTTCGCAAGCTCGATCCTTACTTTAACACGACGCGTGTCGAAATGAATGAGCAAAACATATGGAACCAAGTTGAAATGCAGAAAGTCAATGTTGTTGATCGACTCCTTAATCGTAAAATACCCTACTAATATTATAAATGCGAAAGTTTAGCTGTTTGTATTATTATATGTTTTGATGATTAGGTGTTTGGATGTTTGCTACACAGTAACTCAAAAACGGCTGAACGGATTATGATGAAACTTGGTATGCAACGAATCTATAGCCTGGATTGACATATATAATACTTATATTCCGAAAATCATCCCTCCAAGGGATGAAATAGGGAGTGACAATTTAAAATGTATAAAAATGAGAAAAATAAACAATTTTGATTGATCGAAAGTGTATGCCTACGAAGTTGCGGGCAACAGCTAGTGTTAATCATTCATGGACCAACGTAAGCGCTCAATTATAATACTTATAAATATAATTCGTTGTAATTTGAACATTGTCGATCAAAGATAATATAAAATTAATTGGCTCGGGTGCTTATTGGGTGCTATAAATATAAAACCGATTTAGACCAATTCGAACGGCTATTCTCTTGCACTGCGGCTTCGCTGCGAACCTATTCATGAGTATTGATTTTATGCAAAATGCAACAAGATTCACTTGGACATGGCTAGTACGTATTGTGTGGTATATACCTATCAATCTCGCAGCAATTACGTTCGCTGGTATCGCTATCGACGCTTGTAAATGACTGCGAATGGCGGCGGGGTGTTGAAATGCGAGGCCTCGTCGTGCGAAATTGAGGGAATTGGAGTTGTGTATACACATGAACACAATTAGCGGTTAGCTGTGGATAAGGCGGCAGGCGAGCCCGGCCCTCCACAATAAGATGCTGATAAAGCCAATTTAGCTCGGATCCGATTTCTCCACCCTGCTTATTATCAGTTGCGTCTAATTTTAGTTGTAGCCATTGTTCAAAGCGCACACAAACATGTAACACAAATTGTGGTTAGCTAAGTTATTTGAAGTTTACGAATTATGCCGCGAGATGATTTTCCATTACGCGCGTATAGTTTGTTACTTTAGTGTTGGAAACTGTTTCAATGCGTATTACATTGCAAAAGTTTAGATATTTATGCCACCACTACGGACGTTTATCCAGATTTTCCACAGCACGTCCGAATTTTATTTACTTTATCAGATTTAGGATCGTTTTGATATGTTTGTTGTTTTAAATGTATTCTTATTATTTTTGGATTTAGTTCATTGTTACGATAACAATATCTCAAGTTCAGGGTGAAATGAATATTCAGCTTGGTACACAATGCAATGTAGAGAAATAGTAACAATGCATATACATCGTAAAGAGCTATTCGCTAAGTATGCGAAGACCGTAGGACAGTTACAAAAATATCTAGATGACATTTGGCGTTATATTGCCGTTATAAATCAGTGGTAGGCGACAGAGGAGCGTGGCGACGACGAAGCGAGGGTGTGGCGTAACGTGGTGTGTGACGCCGGTGCCGTGGGCGTTTCGGTACCGCCGCACACCGAAACCGCCTCGCAACACTCAACTGCATAAATATTACCTAAACCAATGCCTTATCAGAATTATCCAACTATTGATATTTGCCCTTGGCTTATTTTTATACGGGTTGTCATCCATGAAAAGCATCATCGACGAAACAAGTAGATTAAACTTTCCCAGTGTTTCCTAACTCCATCCGATATAGTTCTCGTGGCGTTAACTCTGGGTGTTTGGGAATTCCGCACGTTTGTTTGGAATCAGATACGAAACTAGAAAGTACATACTTACAACAATATATTGACATTACCTATTACACTTAAAAGTTGAGCATACAACTTATCTACGGACCTTTAGATCGTTCAAAGTACTTCAAACAAGAGGGTTTTTATTCCCTGTATATACTTCCCAAGATGCCTTGCTTGCTCGTGCATTAGGTAACGAGATCTCAAGAGAAGCGTTTCTTTATTTGTGACCAATGTCGAGTATCTACTCCAAGTGGCTCTTACTTAATTTCTGTTTGTATACTTGTTCGTCCCTGTCAATACAAGCGTGTGATTTTGAATTTGAATTTATTACAAACTTACGATGTTCACAATGTTACCGTGTCACGGATTGAACACAATAGTCGTGTTTTTTCTAACTTCATGTTTTTTTAAATTCTTTATATATTTTTATAATTGTTATTTCGTTCGAAATAATGTAACTCCGAGCCATATAAATTTGACGAAGGTCTGATGATGGGATCTAGGAAGAATCGAGGGAACAAATATGATAGGCTGGGATGCATAATGTAATATCGGTATTTTCTATAGTAAACCATGCGTTTCCTCTCGGAAATTGCAAATATGGCGAAGTGGGACTAATGATGACTACCACATACGATATATATGTTCCACATTATGGAACTCCTCAATGATGAAGGTGCTTCACAGATTCCGATGAGATTTCGTTGACCTAGTAATTCATGCGTTCGCCATTGGAGATTGATAGATTGCGTATCGTTTGAGATTACCATAACGCATAATGTTGGTTCTTTACATAACATCTTAGGCGACCTGCAACTTAAGCGGTCACGGTTTGCGTTGGCTATAAACACTTCTACTGGACGGGCATGCATTATTAATGCTTTGCGATACTGGTTGAACGAACCTAGTTTCCAGGTGAAACCGCGTTTTAAATTTTGCGATAACAGCCACCTACCATGCAAGTGCAAAAAGAATAGCAGTAAAAGTTTTACTGCACGTTGTGCGACGTCAGCGAGTGACTATGGTTTACGCTTCATACGGTTCGATTGGAAACCGCGCGTGCTGGACCGTATATGCATACGGCAAAACGACGTGAAATCGTCAAATCCTCCGCTACGTGAGATTCACTAAATACGTTTGTTTGCTTCGTGACCGAGCGCTATATTGAGCGTTGCAGTTCAACTGTCAATAAAAGCGGAGTTGTGGCGCGGAAACCGCATATCTAAAAACCAGAGAGCGTCGCGTGAAAAGCTAGGGGTGGTGTAGACGGGCTAAAAATATGGGTAAGCTCTGCACGTAGAAAATATGGCGAATTATGGTGTCGACGGTCGCTGAGGCCGTGACGCCCGGTGCCGGGCGCCCGAGCCTTCGGCCGTCTAATCTATCTAGTCACCGGAATATGTCTAGGATTCGTGACTATAGTTTACAACAAAAAATTTAATACCTATAGATAATAAGTCAAATCTAATGTAATATCAGTTTCAGATTATAATACTGTTAAAGTTCCATCATCGATAGCGCGATAGATGAAACCCCGGTTCGTATGCACAGTGTTTGCTGTAACTGTAAAAACACATCCTATGGGCTTCGCGCGTAGCATAACATCGACTATAACGGGGTTGAGAAACAGAGTATTCGAGTACTGGATTTTTTAAAAATTAACTAACTTAAATAAAAATAAACGTTCATTATTATTAAAATGTATTTTTAATTAGGTACACCTACAGTGTTTTCGGTAGTATACAGTAATTGCCATACGACAAATGAATAAACAAAAATGGTTTCACGATAATGTTAAGGCTTATCTTTGGTAAACTATTGTAAAAATTAGTAGTTTTGTAACCAATTTATTTACATTTATATAAAACTCCCAAGAGTATTTATGCATTAAGTATTAGGTACAATTTTAATGCTAGAAATAATATATCATACTTGCAGGTCGTAAACAGTAACGGGATTTTACTAAATAAAGAAATAATTGTGTATCATTACTATATGAAATGTATGGATAACTTTCGTAACGAAAAAGTTACAATTAAATTTAGGTATAATTAAGGCCTTAACTATTTTTATGTACAAAAAATATGGATTGTACCCATACAATACTTTTTTAAGACTTACTTCAAATAAATAGTAAGTACTTTTATAGACTTTTCATACGTCATACTTTCCCTTAATAATTGTGCAATGTAAGTAGAATTGTTTTTCACGAATATTTTCGTTTTCAATTGGAAATTTGGTGGGAAAACAAAAACTATGACATTTTGGGTTTTTAATTTGTTGGACTTGGCATCCGACCTAACCAGACTCCGAATCTGGACCAAATCAGAACTGTTTATTTTCATGAAAATGCCCCCAAATAAAATAAAACTTATTAATAACATAAAAAGATGATAAACGTATTTATTTATATGAGTAAATAATATAATATGGATAATTATTACAAAATTATGGCGAAGATGCGTTAAGTTGGCAGCACTGATTTTAATTTCAAAAGGTTCACTTGAACGCACAAAATAATAAATACGAATATAGTATTAGTAGGCTGTGGCACCCAAATCTGTTTTAACTTTCCATAAAAATAGAGTAAGGAGCGTGTTTCTGGACAAAAGACTAGATAAGCTTTTTACAGACTCAATTAATTTATATAAGAGCTTAGTGATTGCTTAAGCCGTCGTCTCCAGGCAAAAAAAATAAACAATAGCATTATTTCGTAATGAGCCCTGGGATCCCAGGGACCGATAAACGACGGGTTAAATCGCGAAAAAAGTACAGCGGCAGAAAAAAATCACCCTTATTTATGTACTTGTAACCATTTTTTGCTACTGCATTTTTTAACGAGTACCTACTTATTAAAAATATTTAATCTTCGCTTCAGAATAATTTATAATTCTTACTTTTTACTAGCAAGCGAGCAAGAAAAAAAATTAACGGCGGTCGAGCCTAAACAGTAAGAATGAATATGAATAACATTTAGTCACTAATTGTATTCAGAATGTATCCGTCCACTTTATTTGTAATGGGAAACATTATGGTATGTATATGCAACTATAGTGTGAAAGTGAGCACATTACTTCCTCATACTAAGGGGCTATAAAGAGTAATTTAATAAAGTACCAGAGAGTTATATGAAACACTTACAATGGCGGGATTATAAGTCAAGTCCCGCACAGCACAATGCCGTGCCATTATTGCGAAACTAGTACCCTAGTGTAGCGGCTACGTAAACCTACGGCTTGTTAATTTTGAATACAGACGCAGAGAGTATATCTGTATCGCACAGACACTCGTAATGCCATTTCCGTCGCAGCTGACTCCAAGCCAACTAGCGTGGATCTTACACAAAAAGCAGCGAGCAATTTAAAAGAGAAGCAAACCGAATGTAAACGAGTTATAATTGTAACTAGGAAAAAGATTTACGGACATGATGAGCTTATGAATATTCTTTTAACTTATGAATGCCATTTGAGCCGAGAGTTCCAATTTCACAACCTTTCGTCACGGGCTCCAAATTACAGACATGGCGCCTTTTCTCGTATGAAATATTATTTTATAGAGCTGTATTTAATTATCGTCCTTTGTTTTCTGATATGATATCAAAATATCCACAGTAGCTTTTCTAAAACTTAAATAAGTATGAATTCAGCAGGCTAATCACGTAACTTTATGTACTAACGATAGATAGATTTTACTGTCAATTTTGAAGTATAAATGTATGAGGTGACAATTAACATTTGACATTAAAATCTACCTAACGGTAGTAAAAAAGTTACGTGATTACCCCGCTGGTCTCTTTGTTTTCCAATCGCTCTTTTTTAATGAATCGTGAATAAAGTATAATAGTGACAAAAACTGTATCACTTTCAATTATTACAAATTAATATCTTTCACAATTTTATCACGTAGCAACACATTGCTTTGCATAGCTTTATTTAATTAGTGGCTTAGAAACAGAAAAAAAAGTTTAAAGAATTAGAAAAAAATGGTATAAAACAAAAACCAACTCTAAAAACACTAATAAGTAAAAAAAAATAAATGCCTAATTTCTAATCGATCGTGAGACTGAGACATGAGATGAATTTACGCTTCTTATTGAACAATGTCGTTATTGCAATTTTTGAAGAAGAAGAAGAAAATGCCTAAAGCTGACGAAATTGCACTACAAAAATTACAAACCTACATTGCTCAATAAGAAGCGTAAAGTCTTATATTGACCTATTAGAAGTTAGAAAATTATTTTTTACTTTCTACAATACAATACAATTAATATTCTTTATTGTTCACCAGAAAATACTTTGATCACAAGATTAAAATTAAACAAGTTAAAGGTAGACGGACAATAGGCGGTCTTATCGCTAAATAGCGAGCTTTTTAGTGTTTTGATTGGAGTCGGTTTTTATTTTCATTTATTTACACTTTTTAGTGAATCATTACTCAATATACCCATATCCAATAAGCTCAAACACAAGTTACACTGTTTTAATACGGAGTACCCCTGCCTACATTCCGGCTTCGATTACCAGATCAGGTTGATGGTAACATTACGTCAGGACCATTCAAATTGGCTTCGTCATAATCGCTTCTGTATCTTAGCACTAATCATGAAACACTAAGAGTTTTGGATGACCTTTCGTGGTCTTCTCAGTTTTTGTTCACTAAATGCTATTTTCTGAATGCAAATACTCGATTCGCTATATGTTTCCCTTGAATTTTTGAGGAGTTCCCTCAATTGCTCATGGTTCTCATCATCAGAAGCGAACTTTGATAACAATGGGACTAATCTGGAAGCATATATGCTTTCAAAAAAAGAAATAATTTTTCAAATCTGTTCATAAATAGCAGAGTAATCGCGTAACAAACATACAAAAAAACTAACAGTCGAATTGAGTTTACTCCTTTGAAGTTGGTTAAAAAATAATAATAAAAATGCATCCTCTTGTATCTTTTAGAATTACAGGAATCAATGACGGTGGAATTTGAAATCAAAAGTAATCTGTCTGGATGGAAATGCGAAAAGAGATGGATGACAGGGAAAATACGCGAGAAAATTCAAAAGGAAAGCAAGGTGGAGCGAACGCAGAAAATTGGCTTCATTAGAGCGAGGGACTGAGGGCGCGTTAAAATTTTACACACGGCTACGGAATTCCTCGGATTCAGGGACCCAAAAACTCAACGAAACCGGCGGTTCAGACTTTATTTTGTACATAGTTTTTTTATACAATTGCTTAAATCGTCCCACCTAGGTATTGCGAGTGGCAGATTAGTGAGAAAAATACGATATCATTATTGTTGTCTGAATAAAGAATTATTATTATTATTATTATATTGAATGCAGAATGACTTAAGTATTCGTTTGTATTTAGAGGATTAGGATCATGGTCAAGGAAAACAAGGTTTGTCAATCCGGATTCGTGTGACACCGTGCACCCTGACGTCACTGTCGACGACACACTCACACTTATATACGCATACCATCGATAGGCTAATGTCGTAGGTCGCGTCACCCACACTACTGACCGATGTACCGGATTGCCATCCCTGGCGCAGTATATTACGATATTAAAACGACAGAAAATGTTACCTCCTGCTATAGACCTCTGTCATATACCAAAATGTGAATTTTAATGCTGCCTTATTTGCTAAGTGAGGAGCAATTCGAGCAGCTTGTTCGCTGACCGGCGGTGGCGTGAGTGTTGTGCGATTATCGTTCGCCGGCCTACCAACAAGCACGCTACTCAAATTCATTTACTAAATCAGGGAATATTATCAAACTCTTATTTTTGCCACTGAAAATTAAAATTCATTAATCGGTTACCTAAAATGTCAAAGCAATCGACGGTTAGATAATTATTACCTTCCTAATTTTGACCTTGTTTACATAACTTGGCAATTTAATTGAGATCTAACGAAGCTGTGAAGATAATTATTTTGGATGAAATGGTTGACGTCGTAACTATTATAACTTTTGATATATTATTATCGTTTCACGATTTTTGTATGTGACCGTGAATGTAAAAAAGTATGTCTGACAATTGAATTCATCGTCGTAGTATCTTATTTTTTATTATATTAGAATGTATCATGCCTAATAGAGGTGTGCGCCGACCGGCGTGGCGTACGCCGCCGGTCAATATTTGCCACGCCGCCGCCGCCGGTCATACCACCGGCGTGAAATCGGCGTGAAGATAATTCTTAAAACCCGAACGGCTACAGGTTAATATCGAAATTCGTATGTCTACATCTTTATCGCTCTTGCTTTAGTCGCTATTCGAGCGATAGAGACGTACAGCGCCGCGTATCCATAATAGTAAAACGCAATAAATAAGGTGCAGGGAGTAGCAAATAATAGACTCTTGGTCAACGGCGTAAGCGCTTTATCGCACGCACGCCTTAATAATTGTATTGCGGGACGCGTGGGGCGGTGGGGCGAGGTGCGGGGGCATACACTACAGTTACACTGATTGGTTTTTAAATTTTGGTCGGCATCTTCAATGCCGCGCTGACCAATGCTCACTTTCCAGCCGCGTGGAATGGTGCAGCGGTCATAGGGATAGCGAAGCCCGGTAAACCCAGGACTTCGCCTGCCTCTTATATAGGCCGATCAGCTTACTTAGCTCTCTAAGAAAGCTATATGAGCGGATTCTTCTCACTAGGATTCTCAGATTTACGGCTGAGAATAACGTCATCATTGACGAGCAGTTCGGCTTTAGATCCGCGCACTCGTGCGTCCAACAGGTACACCGCGTCACGGAGCACGTGCTGGATGGTTTCTCTCGATTATAGGGGCTCAGGACCGGTGCAATCTTTCTCGATGTGGCGAAAGCATTCGACAAGGTCTGGCATAACGGGCTGATATACAAGTTATATCATCCTGACAGACTCGTACTCACCATACGAGATTTTCTCAGGGATCGAAACTTTCGATACAGACTAGAGGGAACGTACTCGGACCCACACCCCATCCGGGCTGGAGTCCCGTAAGGCTCCGTGCTCTCTCCCACTCTTTATTCGTTATTCACGAACGACATTCCCAAGCACCCTAAAGTGCAACTAGGGTAGTTCGCGGACGATACTGCGCTCTTTTCGACTCACTGTTAGTTCACTTTTATCCGGCGATACCTCCAGGAGGCAATCACTGACCTAGGTCGTTGGTTTAATCTTTGGCGTATCGAAGTCAATTCAGAATAAAAGCACTGCGATAGTCTTCCACCCGTCTGACCGCGTTAGCACGGAAAGGCGTGTGGCTCCGATCCAGATGGACCGGCCCATCCCCTGGGCCAACGAAGTCAAATATCTTGGAGTGACCCTCGACAGAAAACTGACTTTCCATAGCCACATCATTAGAGTACGCAACCTTGCGTTGTTCGTGCTAGGAAGGCTTGGGCCGATGATTAACAAGTTTAGTAAAATGACACTTAGAAATCAGCTGACACTCTACAAAACTTGTGTTCGTCCAATCATGTCTTATGCAAGTGTAGCTTTTGCTCACGTGCCTATGACACCGCTCAAGCTGCTTCAGGTCATTCAGAATCGTTTTCTCCGTAGGGCGACTGGTGCTCCGTGGTACCAGTCGAACCTCAGTCTGCACCACGACATGGGGATTAGCACCATGTATGGTTTCCTTAAGCAGACTGCCAGACGTTATTTTGACAACGCTTCCCATCATAGGAATCCGTTATATAGGAAGGCTGTCGACTACGTTCCCATCCCTCCCCCCTCTGTCGTTACTCGGCGATCACTGATTAGGGGCCGCACGGTCCGGCGTCCCAGGCACACACTTACGGACCCGGACGACGTAATCACAGCGTCCATCGAAAGATGGAACGCTGCGCTTACGGCGTTCAACTCTGACATGAGGCGTACACTTAGGCATTCCCGCCACCGGGGACGTCCACCGCGCGATCGCGACAACACTGACACATATAGTCCCTATTCGTCCCGGTGCCGCCGCACACCGGGTAGAGTCAGTCCGAACCAGGTCGGGCCTAGCTGAGTTTCTTGCTGGACTCTTCTCAGCTAGGCTAGGTTTAGTGAACCAGCGACAAAACTTCCAGTAGCTCGATTCCACTCACACCTCAGATTCGGTTGAAACCGCTCAACCAATCTCACTGGAGCGCAAACTCTTAGAGTATTCCGGTGTTCCAAACCACACGCGTGGTCGTGCCAGAGGATTTCCCCTGGATTTACCCCAGGCTACTCTCCAACCGCGCACTCCTATAGCTTTATTGGGCCCGGCCTATAAAGTCACAATCAGGTTAAAAAAAAACAAAAAAAAAACCAGAAGAAGGCCTCAGAACTCAATAGTAGAATCCGGGGAGAGTCATGGACCGGTGATATTACGTCGCACTAACAGAACGTCGCACAAAATGGACAGATTTGCTTAGGTGTGGTATGAAAACCTAACATGAGGGGATTTCGAAGTCGTTAAAAGCGGTAAAATGTTATATGCAGAGTCGTAATGATTCTACTGAACCTATATTGCATAATACTCGTAAATTGCGTTCAAAGTTAGTTGTCCGTTTCTTCTTCAAAAGTTTAACTTTATCGCTTTTCCTCATCATATATTTGTTGGTATCTCTTTACGAAGTAAAAAAACGTAATAAAATTAAAATATAATGAACTTGAATAGTCAAAATGTACCACTCAGTTGTCGTTTCAGGATAGATCTTAGTTTTATAATGTGTGGTGTGAACAGCAAATAACGAAGTTATGCTATCGCAACCGCATAACTCGGGTTGGGGAGGCTTGTTTATGTGGCAATCGGCTTCGCAATGAACCGGCGTTCTGGCGGGACCAAGTTGCCAGCAAAGGCGGTCCCGGCGCGAGCTACAAATTGAAGCATAGTGCCAGCAACTCACAAATAATCATACACAAGGTAAATTGTGCGACGAAAGTTCCTACAACTCGACTCCGTAATTTCCTTCGGAAGTGCGGTCAAGAAATAAAAGTTATTCTTGTACTCAGTTTATCTATATCGTTCGTAGGACTTTGCTCATAGGAGACTGGCTTGTAGGACGAGTGGATAATAATAAACATAATCAATCGATCACTATTTCCAACTCCGCTCCAACTTTGCATGTAGAGAACAGAGATTTAATTCTGAAAAATGAAACCATGTAGGAAATGATACATATATTTTTAACATATAATTGATACATATAATTTTGTCATTCCAAAATGTCTTGAGTAGTCATGGAGAGCGAGCTGACAGCGGAGATCGCACGTTATTTTATACAAAGACTACAATTATACAAACTGAGAATGATGTTTTTGTGTATTTGCGTGTTTCTGTACTAAAACGGTTGGAAAGTAGTTAAAAGACAACAGGATTAAGTAGTATATAATAGTAGATTGTATGACAAGGGTCTAAAATGAGCCATATTACCACGAGATAGTTATTTTCCCGAACGAAGTGAGGGAAAATAGTTCGAGGGGTAATATGGCTTTTAGACCAGAGTTATACACTCTACTTTTCACTTCGATTGCGAGAAAATAAATAAACAAAGGTTAACCCACCCAAAATTAACAATAGATTCCACGGCGAAGATATATACTTTTGCAGCATGTTTTTTTTTCTATACTCCTTTGACACACAAAACATAGAGACTGCGGTTCGCGCGCAACATTCACGCGCGAAAAAAAGCTAACTGACCTTCTATTGAGCGCTTCAAAGTGTTGCTCGAACGATTTAACCACTTTTTTAATTATTGTGAAATAGGGACTACTACAAACTTAATCTTTAGACTCTGTAGAAAAATTAATTATGTTTCCTGATTGGTCGATTTTAGTAAAGCTGTGTTCTGGTTGGTTAATACCCAATACCAAATTTTTTTTTTAAGAGTTAAATTAGTGTTCTGTGATTGGTGGATTTAATAGTTGAAGTATTTTGATTGGTCAAATTCAAATGTATTGTAAATCATAAATATGTATTCATATTTTCCCTAGGGGTTAAATGTACTACTTTAGCCCCGCTTGACAAGTCTAATATGACACACTTTTCGAGCATGAGAAGTGAAAAATATTATAAACGCTTTTTTTAGGTACTTCCTAGAATTAGTAAAATAAACAATCATTGATTACTGTTGCCAGACTACATATTTACTGCTTGTTAAGACAGTACCGGACTGGTTAAAACTTACTGCAACCAACAGAGAATTCAGGTCATTTTATAAAATTTGAAATGAACTAATTTTAATATCTTTGGATTTACGTTTAATAAATTAGGTTGTAATACGTTGCCAGACTGGTATACCGTTTCGCTTCCAGATTAATAAAACCGCCCAACTGCGTGTCGGCCCACGCGCAATGTAGGGTTCCGTAATTGTCCACCCGTTACATTATGCGAACTTAAAAGTTCGCAACCCTATATTTACCTAATGTTTTTGACACGGCTACGTTGTCTATGTGATCAATGAAAATTGTACGAAAGTTTGCTCTTGTAAGTACATTTTTTAAGTTCATTATTTTTTCACATGCCAAGTAGCCATCATTTAGCTGGCGCGGGGCGGACACACACACACTTCACCTTTTCTTTCTTCTTCAACATAAATTATCACTTTAAAGCTTAATATCACGGAATAGTAGGTACATTGTGATACAAGTGAGGTACGTTGATATTTAGACTAGAGACAGTATTGCTCGCGCGAGAAAGGAGCCTGTTAATATACGAGTTGTTGATGGGAACATGTTATTACTTACAGATTATGCATTGTACCACCACCAAAAGTGCTTCCAGTGACGTTTTCACGTAAATACTATTTATTATCACAGTTGTTATCGAATTACGAAGTTTGAAGTACTCATCAACAATGTTTACAAATATTTATGAATTAATGGCTAGCGGTAACATATTCCCTTGTTTTTGCGCTAACTGCGCGCGCATGTGCCAAGTGGGGCTTTAGCGAAATCTCCAGACAGGCACTACATAATAAGAATAAATATTTAGGTTAGCACATTAATATTATTAATACGTTATTCGAAATTGATTATTTTACTAAATTAAACATTTATATTTAAGAAATAATCACTCATTGTTTTAGCTGTGTAAGAATCTATTGGCAGAAAAAAATCTGTATAAGTCGAGTAATTTAAGAATGCTCCATGTTCTTACTTACATCTTGCTACGATGTAGAAACGTATTTTAACCCATCGTCTACCGGTCACTGGGATCCCAGGGCTCATTACAAGATAATGCGATTGTTTATTTTTTTTCGCCGGAAGACGACGGCTAATCGGGATATAAATATGGAAACAATATTTTCTGTTACCTAAGTTTAGATGTGTCACTAATCTGCAATATCCTAATTTATCTATCCCCAAGAAATATATTAGTCATCATTTACGCATGCGTGATTGCTTGCTTGCATGCATACGTATGCATGCATGCAAGCTTGCTTGGGCAAAATTAGTGGCATAGTTTAATATGTAATAAAAAGTATACTTAAACAATAATAATATGCAGTATTGGGCATATTATAGTATATTTTTAAAATATATGAATAGTTATTGAACCGATACATCGGATGAATGAAAATAATGAATTTAAGTGCAAACCAATAATTGGGAATGATGGATATGTCAAACAAATAAAAAAACAAAATCATAAATGAGCAACCGCTAACATTCGAAATGAACTTTCGGACAAACGAAAAAAAGTGAATCAAATTATGTCGAATAGTTTTTGCCGAGTGTTTCAGATATATAACTTATTTTTTGACCGTAGTAATTACGGGTTCCTCTTAATCAGACTGAAATACATACTTCATAATTTTCCAGCATACATTTTCTTTTATTTGGAACTAAATGCGACCTGGGTTTTGTTCGAGAAAGGAGTGTTAAGCCAAGGACTATTCTTTACAACTTTTTTAAAGTTTTTGTTTAAACACAACACGTATTTAAGTTAATCCACATAATCTAGCACATAGTCAATGGGACCGCTAATGAATGTAAAGACTAATGAATGCAAAAGACGATAGTCATAAAAGCGTGAATAGTAACGCCACACTCACAGAGTCAAATAAATCCAGTAATTCCCTTTTGAATATTCTACAGCTCATCCAGCAAAAAGCTAATCCGCTGAATAATGGGGTTATAGATATCAACGCTTCAGCAGGCGTGGTGAAAAAATATGCCAATTGTTCGGCGCGGCATGAGCTCATGCCATTTAAATAATAAATCTCAGCTTTGTCTGATGTTTTAATTGTTTTCAGGGCTCTCGATCGAAACCGTTGTTCGCTTTGAATGATCTGCTAGCTCAATGGAAAGAAGCTTTAATATTTCTCGAATTATATCATCTTTAATTAAATAAGTTTGAATAGTTTACGTACAGTTAGTTGAATAGCTTATGTTTTCAAATTTACTATTATTTAAAAAAAACACTTTTTACTAATTAATAATGTTTGAAATTTATTTAGATAAGTTCTGTACTAATTAGTAATGTTTGAAATTTATTCCGTACTTTAGGTTGTCGTTTTGTTATTGCATCTGAGATATTTTTGTTTAATTTTAGTCCAAAACTATTTAAGTTATTTACTTTTACAGTTAATTTCGAATCAGTGTTGGAAGACATAGAAGAAGAGTAAAAAAACCGGTCAAGTGCGAGTCCGAGTCGGGCACCGAGGGTTGCGTACACGGATGTGTATCGGTTCCAACCCTATTAATTGAGGAAAATCTGAACAACATGGTGTAGAAATTGAACGCCATGGGCACAGCGCCATCTATCGGCGTTTTTTTTACAAATTTGTGCCACATGAACCGATTTCAATTTTTTTCTTTATTTCAAAGTAGGTACTTTCAGCATAATCGGAATTTATAAAACAAAAATACATGCAAAGGTCATTAAACTAAAACCATAGTACAGAAATGTTTTTTGATGATAAAAACAAAGAAAAATATACATTGCTATCAATGTTATGTAATAATTTCATGTTTTTTCCTTGGTAAACTTCGGAGATAAGGAGGAATGGTATTTTTTTAAACATTTTCCCTCATAAATCGAACGTAAAAAAAATTGTTTCGGGATGTGCAACTCAAGCCCTTTCATATGATATCCCACTTGACATATTCACTAGACTTAAAAATGTTGAACCACCTATTAAAATATACGTAATTTTTCATATAAAAAAAAATATGAAACAAAAACAAGTTCTATGCATCTAGGTTATCCTTCTTTATAACTGTTCCAAATTTCAAATCGATATCATAAGTAGTTCTTGAGATATTTAGCGATCTGACAGACAGACAGAAAAATTGTAACCATAAGGGTTCCTTGTTACCATTTTGGTACGGAACCCTATTCATTGAATTCTCATATAATGCTTTTATTTATCACACAATATTTCGGGTTCAGAGCTCTATTTCGGTTTGTTTAATGTATTTTGGTTGACTCGTAGATAAAGTATTGTATACTATACAATAAATGAAATAAATGAACTTTATTCTGCAAGTAGGCGAAAATGGCACTTTTACAAGTCAAAAACTACTACGTTTACAACAACAAACTACAACAACAATAATTAATTAGCTTTTTAGCCGATTACCGAGTTCACGAGGCTTGCCGAGCGGTCTAAGGCTCGGTTTTATAAAAATCCGTTAGACCTTATGTCGGTTTGTTATGTCAAAAAATGTACTGAGTTACTGAAATTTGATCTGATATTTGGTCTAACAGATCTTTATAAAACCCAGCCTAAGTAAGGTACGATACATGGCTCACACGCTTGGTCGTGCCGGAGGTTTTCCCCTGGATTTTCCCCAGGCTACTCTCCAACCGCACACTCCTATCGCTTTATTGGGCCCGGCCTATAAAGTCACAGTTAGGTTCAAAAAAAAAACATAGGTAGGTACATTACATAATTATTGGTTTAATTATTTAAAACATATTTTTAAATGGTTTCAGTATTGAATTAACATTTCAATGACAATTTTTTTTACATGACTGCCCAAAAAAAGGATTGTAATGTTTTCAGGGTTCATACATATATTATGTGAGGTTCTTTGTTCCATCAGAACTTATCGACTCCTTAACCGATTTAGATGTGTGTGTTAGAATCCTTACGTCGTCCTGAGTACCATAGGATACTCGGGACGTTGCAATAAAAACAATATGGCGGTCTATGTACTCCATTATGGATGTTTTAAGATAAAAATATTCTTATCCAGTGGGGTGGTATCAAAATGAAGCATTTGATAAGAAGATTTCAACAATATATAAATGTATGGTAAAAAACACCAATTAATAACAAAGATAGAAATTAAAAATGTTAGAAAGTAGCTGTAGTTTCATTCCAACTCAGAGAACGACAATTATAATACAAATATGTTGTCCCGAGTCACGTAAAGAATTATTTTATAATTATCCGCCTACAAAGAAGAAAACAACCTATGTAACAGCGTTTGTGTATATAAATCAATTTTTATTATTCTTATATATTTATCACGAAAAATATGACCCAATAACCACGATCCAAAAGTAAACCATTGAATTAAGTGAGCGAAGGAGTATGAGTAGCTAAAGAACTTTGAAGCCTGTCATCGTTGTTAAAAGATGGCTTATCTGTATAATACAGAATACAAACACAACAAAACAATGCTGTTTGAGTAGCTAGATAATAAAAAATGCAGCTTGGCAGCAGCTTCCGTCGATAATGTCCGTGAGCTCTTTTTTGCTTATATTTGCGCAATTGAATAATCTGAAGTACCTAAGTGCCGTGCACTGATTATATGACAGGAATGGATTGAATAGTTGTTTGCAAAATAGGTTGCATGTCCTTCGTTACAGTTGCACCCTGAAGGACGTTTGCCCAGGGTCCTCTACCTAATCCCAAGGTTTGGGTTAGGCACTTGTATTACGGAAGCGACTGCCATCTGACCTTACCACCCCAGGGGAGACCTTAGAGACCTTAGTAGACAGCAGCAGGGATCAACGGCTTAACGTGCCTTCCAAAGCACGGGAGCGCTCAGTTAATAACCACTCAAAGCGGTCACCCATCCAAGAGTTGACCTGCGCCGACGTTGCTTAACCTTGCATACCGCACGCAGTACGCGGGCGCCGCAGGGCCACAACGCTCTCCATAAATATCTTGAGTAGTACCTAACAAACCCACCTCCCATATCAAACTATGAGTCCACGCGTGACTTAAGAGTTTATAGAATACTTACCATACTGTTTACTGTACCTGCAGTGGTTTCATTTACAGGGGTGTATAATAATAGTTATTTACGATACAAGTTCGGAAAGTAAGTAATTCCCAACAAGTGGCGATGAACTGTGTTTGCGAGCGAGACAGCACTATACATGTATAGGTACCTATAGCGACGTCCCGCTCGCACACCGCATCGCCGTACGGAAACCGCGTCAGTGTGACAACCGCCTTAGGTTGATCATAACGACGTGAACAAAACGTTAAAGAACTAAGGCCAATCTTCTTACAAAATTAAGCGCGATCCACACCAACGGGCCAAAAAAATAAGGGAAATACACACTTTTATCTCATTCCACCGCATAGCTGCGTCCTTGTCCTGTGCCATTACCTATGGCCCGTTACGCGGATCCGGCAATAAATATTTTGTTACCAAAGCCTTATGAAACTGAGTCGGTTTTGCTTACATTGTCCTGTAAACGGGTGGGAAGGCGGTACGGGTCGTATTAAGAAAATTTAATCTTCCTATGTAACTACTTACCAACCAGTTGTCACAATGTTGACAGATTACTTATAAAGAAAAGTAACGCCTTGTTCGAAACCAGTATCGTACAATGATCATTTTTTCTTCCCCCGATACCAGTTATGAAAGGTCGGTTACATACGTCGACGAAGGGCAGGCATTACAAAAAATATTATATTTTTATCTTATTGTACAATATTGGGGCTTAACCTGACTACGCCATTTAATCAACTTTAAGCAATCTCTTCGTACGGCACCGACTTCAGAAATTAGAATACGACTACATTGTTCAATAAGAAGCGTATTAGTCTCATATTGAAATATTAGAAGTTAGGCAATTATTTTTTACATTTCAGTGTTTTTCTGGAGCCGGGTTCTTTTTTAATTATGAAGTTGAATAGGTTTATACCTACGTATTGTATGTATATTAAGGAAATACATACACAAACTGTGTAAGTTAAGTAAAAATATAATAAATAACTTACAAATATTCTCTATTTGAAAATGTTATAAGTCGGGATAGGTCACGCATTGTGGGACGCACAAAGGCAAATTCGCCACTGTGTACTTACCGGTACTGGGATATTGTGACTCAACCCTGTGGTACACAGAGACTTTAACAGTACAAAGTGGCTCAACCATATAATATTAAGAAAAACTATAATTTATTTTCAGTCTCATTTATTTGTTTCAGTAAAAATATACTCCAAGCCTATACACATAAAAGTTATATAATCAAAACACTTATAGTATGTTAGAGATCAACCTATTTTCTGACTTTGTTTCCTTGTTGCTTGAGATCTAAAAATTAAAAAAAAGATCTTAATAACATACGATAAATTAAATGGACTACCAGAAAAAAAGCAAAAACAAATCTCGAGTGGCTCAAAAAAGTATGTAGATATAGTAACTCACGAGTCACTGTGTACTTCTTAAAACGCCGATGCCATTTTGAAGGACATCTATGCCATTGCCTAATATATTAACGCCACTTTGCATCAAAACTACAGTACATGTCTAAATGTTTATATTTCAATCAATAAAAATATGTGTAACTTACCTCTTGAAAAGTATTTTTTCGACCACGAAAAGGAAATGCACATGCAAACGGCGCGGGAGCGCGCGGGTCGGGTCGCTGGTTTATGTATGTGTTTAGGTGCCTAGTGCTTCGGGCAAATGAAGGAGACATATAGATATTGCTGTTGTATTTAGGAAATATATGCGTGAGTCAGTGTACTCGACTGAGCCACCGTTCCCTATTACCTAAATCTACGCTAAAAGTCATACATTATAGTAAGTTAACAAAATCGCATTTGTTAATATGCATTTTAGAGTGCATTGAGGAGATGCCTCGATTCGGTCATCCACATCCCCCGTGAAAGAGACACGCTTATGACTTTCGCGCACAAGAAAACGGGATGCAACACTCTTCGGGAATGGCTATTTTAGAGAAATCTCGATAAATATCTGACTGTGTACAGTTTTATTAAATTTCCTCTTGACAGAGTACAGATGAGGTAAAATACCATTGTGTCGTAAAACAACGCATTATTAAAGTACCAACTTAATTGTGTCGTTTAATAATACGTTGTTTTAGTAGGCTGAGTAAAAAAAGGAAAATAAAGAGTCAACTTTGTTTTTTTATCGAGAAAATTCTAAGCAATCATGTTTCGACTACAGTCATATACTCGTAATAAAGAATCATATATCTGAAAATCAATCCTTATCGATTCCTCGTAGGGGCAGAACAACGTTTCAAAGAACGCGATATTTCTCGCCTTAATTAATTGTTAAAATATGCACACTACTCCTCTTATTCATAATCAAACCTCTAAAATAGTTTTGATTGCCGCTAAAATTCGTTTGCACTTTGAGATTTATGTTTGTGAGATAGGGACAAAATACATTTTAGTTGGCAGATGTTTGTTAATTTTCTATCCCTATGTCATGCTAGAAGTGATTCTGAATATCGCGGGCCCCAGGACTATTACAGGGCATGTTTAAAGTTGAGGGGTGATTCCTAAATTTTCAACTTTTATTAGAAATCGAAAAAAAACTGAGGAAATTGTTTAATGTCGATTAGGATCGCTAGATGACGTCAATTCAATGTCAAATAGACTGTTGTACACTCTCTATGGCGAATGGTTTTTGAGATATTTGCAGTTGTTTAAACGGAGTGGACACCTTGAGTGCGGTGGTGACATGAAAAAATAAAAATTATTTTTTACCTGTATTTTTATATTGTCATTCTTCAGAATCAGTTGGTATTTAAAAAAAAGATCGATAGTAAAATCTGCCCTGGTGGTGACATCAGACGTCCGGTAAGGACATCACTGAAATAATAATAGACAAGTAGGGATTATCAATAAAACAAATTATTAATTTGTTATTGATTATTTTTTATAACTGTACCTAATCAACAAAGATTTTAATTACAGTATTTGATACATTATAAATCTCACTAGGTACTGAAATTAAGGTCACTATTAAGAATATTACTAGGCCTTTAACGTGTCCACTAGCGTCACTTGTCAATAATTACAATCATGTAAATCTAACGATAGTTATTTTAAAAAAAGCTGGCCGCTATGTACTGTATTATGTATTTCAGTACCTTTTATATACTTCAAACTAGCTGTTATGTTGCTGGTGTCATGCAAAGTTGAAACAGCTGCCGTTTTATTTTTGAGCTCAAGGTGGGTGGTCAAGTGATGAAACTGCCAGGGATGAATAAAATAATGAAAAATTTATAGATATAGTCCATGCTTAAGAGGAAATAGGGGCTGGCGCGCGGTTTATATAAAAACATGAATTTCGAATTTCGAGACGCGGTATTCCCATATTTCCTCCTCCAAATTTAAACATATATGTATTTTTTAACATAGATTAATGAAGTGCTATTATTCCTCTACGTATTATTTTAATTGATAACTGTGGTTTTTTTATTAATATAAGGTTTTAATAAACCAACTAAAAACGCTTATAAAATGATTTTAACACGCTATCTTTATCTTAGCATAACCTGCAGATGTATACATCATTACATCGTCACTTTATAATTAATAATTCGCCACATTTACACTATAATGTTGAAACAATTTAAATTCCAATAATAAGAGTCATAATAAAACTCTTCATTTACCTATATTCTATGGTATCTAGATAGAAATTTACCATTTGCAGTGTAAGTAAAGGGCAGCTACAAGTATTTGTCAACTATTATAAGTATTTATATTCAAATTCGTAAAAACAATCGCGACCTTGAGCCTCGCAGCTAGCGAGCCGATGCTATACCACCGCGCAATGTAGGACCGTGCGGTGAGTAGTTCGAATAAAAAAAGACCTCCATAGGACAAGCAAGTTGGTACTAAAAGGCACTTCTAAATCTGCATAGTCGCTGGCGCCGGCAGGCAGCGCGCGCCAACGCAGGACTAGCACAAAAGATATCTTTAAAGATTGGAATAGTTGCATTTTTATCGTTTCGTTCGATTTAAAAGCAATACTTAATGCACGACTCTATTTGTATGGTGGGCGGGTGGCAAGCGTGCGCGAGCGCAAGTTTTAAGTTTTATAGAGTTTGCTAAAAATACAAGTTTATGTCACTACCAACTCCTTTGCTGTCTTTACCTACCCTTGACTAGTACACCGGTGAGGACATTCCCGGAGGTGACATTTGGGCTTAATCGTGGAAAAGCAAAAAAAATAGCAGGCTCTAAGTCTTAGTTGTATGCTGAGTTTAACCGTCCACATGATATGTTTAAATGTGTACTCTATTATTTTAAATAATTTAATTTATTTACGAGTTCCGAGCTGCGATCAGGGTGACAGGTATTTCGGTTATGTTCACGCGAACTCGCACCAGCATGAAACGAACAGACATCCTCACTCGCTCACTCGTGCCGGCAGAAAGGCAGGTCGAGACGCGTCGTCTCTCTATCTTTGTGTGCGTATTACGCGTATGAGGCGCGCGGTAGGTGTTAGAAGTTTGAAAATCGGTGGGGACAAATTTCGAACCGTTTTGTTGTTACATAAAAAAGAACTAGGTTCTATTTTGCAGGCCGTTATTAAATGATACTTTAAAAAAAAATTTATTGTACTAACAAAAAAGTATCTCATTACCATCATCGGAAATACGCTTTTTGAAATATAGGTTCTTAAAGTTGTTAGAATCGATTTGATACACATGTGATGCGGGGTGTGCGGACCATTTAAAAACGATTTTGACTAACTTAACGCTAAATGTTTTTAATAAAATGATTAGAACACATTGAGGGACACCTTTTATGGGATTATTGGTAAAAAAATGTGAACATAACGTATCGTGAGATATCGACGCGTAACACGATTTTTCATCGATTTAGGAATCACCCAGAGCTGCTGTTATATTCATCAATTATGTCAGTAAATTTGTTCCCAATTTTACACCGACAGCTACCCCTTATGGATCTTAACCTAATAACAACTTTCCACATTTTCACATCTCCTGATTTCGGTTAATTGAGATTAAAAACATTTTGAAAGTTATTACGCTTTATGTTTTTAGGATATTTCTCTCAAGAGTTAATCATTCGTGTAACCCATTACAACGGAGACGAGACACGAGAGCATAATACATACAAACAAAGCGTGGGTGAGTGATATATTTTCATATCGGCTACTTGCCTATATTCGACTTTCGATAAATATTTATTGTCATAAATGTTGTGGCGATTATCCATCAATATTTGAACACAAATAAAAATGAACCGTTTATGGAAATTCGAATAGCAAAACGGAATGCCATAAATTCTTAATGGACACACACGTCCTATAGTAGGTAATTGTACTCGTATAGGCAAGTAACCGTCAAGAAAATATAAAAACTTAAACAATAACAATTTAACACTCAACAACTGTTGTAACACATCAAATCGTATCTTATTATAGGTATGTTTTCCAACATCTTCAAATTTACAACAAGATGTCTAAAATGTATGCTTAATAACTTACCGTCGGAAGATGTCGCGGAACCGACAATTAAGATCAGTAATAAAACAGGCGATGCCATCGAACACATATTTGAACTTAGGCCATTCATTTTGTGTACTTTAACCCATCGACATCTTAGTATAAAAAACTTTTACTTGTGTCAACAAAAGTGGTGTCATGGCCGGAGTAGTGTAAGCTGGGCATCGGCTGGGTAGTTAAATATTAATGGGTTGATCGGGATCGAAATCGTTTTCAGCGTGTATATCGAGAAGTGCGATCGCGTGGGGCGCTCGAGCGAGTGCCGAGGTGCCGCGGCTCAGGCTGCGAGCTCGCCGGCTGCGTAGGTACTGACCGCGCTGCCTCGTACGGATGGCGGGTCGCGCTTTGTCTACGTCTCGAGCGCCGAGCGCCAAGCGTTGTACGTCGAGACTGAACACCCGGCGCAAGCGTAGCCCCGCCTCATTCTCGGATGAAATGACAGAACATTACCAGTATTTGTAACAGTTTGCGTCAAATTGATATAAATGGAGACGGTTTTAATAAAGTGTAATTGACTTTTGCTGAGTTCGCGTCGCATTAATTTAGACCACGCTAAGACGCCTCGGGCAGGTGCGACGTTAAATACCAGCGTGGCGAAACTTCCCTTTTTCCCAAGAATAATCTAAAATTTAAATGAAAGTTAATTACGATAAGTCTCTTAGGCCGCAACGTAATCATGACTTCATGACCAAAAAAATATGTCTCTTTTAATAACTTTAGCGAATCGATATATAATTCTTGCTGTTTTTGCCAGTTTGAACTCTATTACCTACGGCTTGAAAGGATTTTATACAAATTGGTGTTTCTAAAAAAACCTGTGGAATCACTTTTTAAAAAATCTACGCAACAAGCAGAGGTGTAATAAACGTTTCGAAATTAACATTAAGTTTACTTAAGTTCAAGTTTTAAAAGCAATTATTGTTTTACGACTACTTTTGATTTATTTAATAATTCAATATAATAGGTATACGGAAACACAGACGCCACCTACTCATAAAAAATGGATAGGCTCTAAAATTATCAATACTTACGAAATCGGATTTAAAATGTCTTTATATTTTGAACTAACTATTGGTATTACCAGAAACGCATAAATGTAAAAAAAGAATTGAAATTACTTAGACTGAACTTATATTTTACTTTTACCGAACAGTATTTTATATTTTTATAATATTATAAACGTGAAAGTTTGTGCGGATGGTACTTTCCGCTTAATCTCAAAAACTACTGAACGGATCTCTATGAAACTTTCCAGTATTGTAGCTTAGACATCAGAATAGGTTATAGGCTACCTTTTATCCGCGGGTAACACCGCAGGGCGCTGCTAGTATTTTTATAAATGTAGCCATTCGCTGGGTATGAATAAATTTAGTTTTGTTTGTCACATCGTTTCAGTCTAATATTTACGAAAAAAAACGCGTGTCACAAGAAACAAAAGTGAAATTAGCATAATATATTACTCTTGTATGTAAGCTCACAAACCTGAGTATATTTTTAACTAAGCTAAATAAAACTGTATCAGCGGGGTAATCACGTAACTTTTTTACTACCGTTAGATAGATTTTAATGTCAAATTTTAACTGTCAGCAGCGGGGTAATCACGTAACTTTTTTACTACCGTTAGGTAGATTTTAATGTCAAATTCTAATTGTCAGCTCATACATTTATACTTCAAAATTGACAGTAAAATCTATCTACCGTTAGTACATAACGTTATGTGATTCGCCTGCAGGCTAGAAAAATGCTTGGTTTTAATACTTTCAAGTTTCAAAGACCATTTTAATGCGGTTAGCCCATAATATCTGAAGAAGACTATCCTTGGTCATTTCTCGATTTAAGTTTTTTTTATACAACGACGGTGGCAAACTAGCGTACGGTCCACCTGATGATAAGCGGACACCGTAGCCTATAGATGCCCGAAACTCCAAAGAAGTCACGTGCGCTTTATAAAATTTGAGGATTCACTGTGTTGACAGCAGAAGGGACAAATTTAGATCCTTCGCTCTCAACACAGTACATCCTCTCTGGCAACCTTGCTCACCACCAGGAACAGTGCCCTAGCCCTACCTCTCTCCAAAAGTAGCTTAGCTGCAGATATTTAGATTGATTGGTGTTGGCACATGGGCCGCTCTAGTGTTGCGCTGTGTTTAGTAAAATATTTCCTTTGATTTTGCGATTGCGGTTAACTACACTTTTCTTTGGCAATTTTTTTTGTTAAAAAAAAATAGTGCTTTGCAAATCTTATTTCAAACGTGGTTTGCTTGAGATTTAAGATTACTAAGGGCGGCAAGTTGGTTACCTATTTATTGTGTTTGACGCTCTGCACTCAAAGATTATCCTATATCCAATCCGCTGTTTAATCTGTCAGTACACGATTGGAGTATAGTCAGGGGCATAAATATAAGTAAGTTCCCAAAGTGCCAAAAATGTCTGTGTGCTGTTAAAAAGTCAAGTTCGCATATTTTGTCACTGGAGTGGTTATAAATATTTTCGATGTTGACTGTACTACCTCTGTTGTACTTACGGTGTTGTATTACAATACAGTCCCAGAAAATATTAATAGTAATATTAACCGTAGGTAAGAATAAATTAACGAACTCTTCAGTGAATACAATCAAACAGGATAGGCAACACAAATTGATAAAAATGATAAGAAAAGATTATCAATAACAACAAATACATTTCTTTCCCTCATGACGTCATAAGCGGCGAATATGCCGGATGTCTGATAAATATACTCCGTGGAGGTGGACGGGAGAACGTCTGGCAAATACAAAATGGACTCCAATTCAATACGTTTCTCGAACAGACCCTCAGTTATTTTGTTTTACACACAGAACATTTGAACTAGAGAAGACTAGATTATTTGTGACCAGAGTTAAAATTTATCATCTTTAGATTACTTAATTTTGTCGATTATCACTTTTCAGATAGTGAGAAGAATTGCATGAAGTAAATAAACGGACACGATGCAGGACATGCTCAAATTTTTAAATGGACATCTGAAATTTTCGTATGCCAGACTTCCAGTGTTCATAATAATCTGAATCTTATACTTTGCCTTAGGTAATTGTTTAACTAACAAATTTAATCAATAGGTAACTCCTTTACTTTTAGCGTTTAAAGTCAAAGATACTCGTATATTCACATTTGCTGCTTATTACCTACATACATGTGCGTATTACATGTAGGATAAAATTGACGAAAATCTATGAATCGATTGTACTTTTGTAAGATAGCACTGCATAATCAATCAGATGCCACAGAAAACTATGATATAAGGTTCCCTATCTCTGATATTCGAGCCTTTAATTAATAATACAGGTGCGAAATAATAATTAATGAGTTGGATTGCTGATCGGTCTTGAGATAGATATATTACACACAAATGCCTAGCTGAAATGTTCCTACGTGGGTGATGCCTGAATAATTACCGTTAACTTAATAATTAATAGAAACCTCTGAAATGTAGACAAACGCGATACGCGTCCAATCAACAGATACCTGTGCTAACGAGATTGCTGATAAATTACGGTGTAATTAATTATCTTTTAGGCCGTCTTATTTTGTGAAATAAAGAACAATATGATTAGAAATTACTGAGAGCTATTGCTTTTGTTATGAATTTGTATTTTACGCCATACCTAATGGTATTCTAATTTTGTTTACCTGAAATGTTTTTGCAGAAATAGTATTTACATGTATTTATTACATTTTATTGTTATTAAATTCAATTATACAGCATTAACAAGTTTAAATTATTTTTACCAATTAAAGAATTACTGTTACAACTATTAATCGCAATAAAATTTGATTAATTGGGTAAAATTGAATTATTCCTTGAATTTGTTTGTTAAAAGTCATGGGTAAATAATTAACATACGCACTGAATTGATATACCGCTTGCAATCACTAAGTATTCCCGTTCATTATTTACCTTTTAAAGTAGGTAATGATTTCTCCCCATAATAACATTTAATACTAGCCTGGCAAATAAAAGATGAAAATGAGTTTTTTATGGAACTTTTTATAAGACAACACAACCTGAATTGTGAAACGCCATTGTGCTATGAAATATGATTTCTGATACTTACGTTTATCCTATAAACTTATTCGTCGCTACTCATTATCTAATACGAGTATACTTAAATTACGCGCGAACTTATGTAAAGTTAACTTAATATTTTTTTGGCACGAAATTTGATTGGAGGATCGATTATAACACGGGTCAACATTTAGGGTACTTTTTAACTCATGAATCGGTCAAGTTCACACGTATCATGCGGACGAAGTCGCAGGGCACAGATAGTTTATGATATGAGTTTGGATTGTACAATGTACAGGTAAATTAATAAAACTGTTTTTAATTTTAAATATATTACAAGTATCAAGACTGCCTTTCACGTTACACGTTAAGGATACCACACTCTGAATTTTTGAATTTGCCGCAATTTCTCATCTCGTTTGACAAACTAAATATCATTAAAAAAATGAAAAATGAAGTCGGTTAATAACTTGAAACAAACAATTCATTTTAAGACAATGTGGAGACACATTATTGATAAAAACAACAGACATAATTTATATTGTGTTAGAATATACGGCGTGGGATGACAAGCGGGCCAGAAGACGGGTCGGTCATAAGAAGGGAGAGCCTTGAAGCTTTGGGAACCCTTTTTTCCGTCTTCGCAAATCGTCGAGGATTAGCCTTGAGAGCTCGCACCTTTTCGCCAATATTTTTTGCGGATTAACCATAAGTTAAGACGAAAGTGTTTAATACAAAGTGTTTCGATGAAGATCAATGTGTGCAAGTTCAATATGGAAAGAAAAGCGAACAAGGGTAAATATATTTTTTAGTGTGGTTCAATAAAATGATTGAATTAAAAAGATTAACCAAAATTCATTTTTTATTTTTGGATAAAAATAAAACACAATACATATAAACCGAAAGATATGAACCAACTTGTGATTTGTTTTAATTGTTTAAAACAAATCACAAGTTTAAAAAATCTCAATTCTGGCACACATTAAAGGTGTGAAGTAGCCACCTACTACTTTTATACGCAGACGCACTAACTGCATGGTTGTTAGCCAGTTTCACTTAATTAAGTTTGGTATCTATCTTACAAAAAGGTTTCACTATCGAACATTTTTTGTAGTGATAAAAGGATGTGACTTGCAACTAAAATACAGCGCAGTGCTTTAAATAATTAGTATCGAGCGGTATCACTTCTAAGCCACGTTTATAAGCTGTTGTCAAGAGTCATCTCAAATCGTCTTGGTCGAAGATTTGACGACTTTTAACCTCCGGAGCAGGCCGGGTTTCGAAAAGGTTACAGTACCGTGGACCACATTCACACGTTGCGGCAGACTGCATAGAAGACCGAGGAGTACAATCGCCCTCTTTGTCTTGCATTTGTGGACTACGAAAAAGCCTTCGACTCCATCGAAACCTGGGTCGTACTGGAGTTCCTTTATCGATGCCAAGTCGATTGGCGATATATCGAGATACTGAAATGTTTGTATAGAGCCGCTAAGTTGACCGTCTAAATCCAGGATGTTCAGACAAGACCAATCCCATTACTGCGTGGAGTGAGACAGAGAGATGTAATTTCTCCGAAACTGTTCATTGATGCACTGGAGGACGCCTTCAAAACCAGTGTTTTGAAGTCGTCTCAGTCCAGTGACTGGAACGGACGTGGCATTAATATAAACGGCAATTACATTTCACACCTTCGATTTACAGACGACATAGTTGTAATGGCTGTATCGCTGGAGGACTGACGGAGATGCTGCTGAGCCTAAGCGTTTCTTCTTCTTCCAGACGGGTGGGTCTGGAAATGAATTTGGATAAGACCAAAGCCATGTTCAATTCATTCGTAGGGGGTCCACGAATCAATTGAACATGACTTTGGTCGAAAATGTTAGCATCGAAGTTGTTCAGGAATACAACTTACCTAGGACAGATCGTTCAGCTAGGTAGGAACAACTTCGACAAGGAAGCTGACAGAAGAATACGGTTGGGCTGGGAAGCAAATGGGAAGCTTCGTCATGTCTTTGAGTCGCCACTGCACCAGTGCTTTAAGTCGAAAGTCTTCGTCCAGTGTGTCCTTTCGGTCCTCACTTGCGGGGCCGAGACCACTTACAAAAAGCCTCATCCACAAATTCCAAGTCGCTCAGTGAGCTATGGAGCGAGCTATGCTCTGGGTCTCTCTGATCTACAGAATCCGGAATCAGGATATTCGACAGAGAACTAGGGTCACCGATATAGCGCTGAGGATAAGCAGGCTGAAGTGACAGTAGGCGGGGTATATTTGTGTGGCCGGGAGCAGTTGGATGCGGAGAGCAGAGGACCGTCGACCGGGGAGCGGGGGGATCGTCAAAAATACGTGGTTTAATTATCTCAGGTTCTTAACGCCCACGGTGTATACATATAGCCACACTATGTTATAAATTGTAACATGAATCATCTAACCTATTGGGAATACGCATTTTTTTGTTTCATGATGCCATTCGAACCAGTTCTTAGAGAAGTGCAAATGTTTATATGGAACAACACAAAAGAAAAAATGGGTGTCAAAGTCCAGTATAACTGCCCAGCCCTGAAAACGTCCCATGGATACTAATTTACCATGTTATGTTATGTGACGTCACATACTACGTGCCCCGTATGACCATTGTATGGAAAAGTCAAAGTCAAAAAATTTAATTTAATTTCAAAACGAGTTTTTTGCTGTTTTGGTAGTGAAATATTTTGTTTCTGTTTCGTAGTTGTCTTACATTTTTTTTGTTTATTCAAAGACCTGATGGTACTTTGTAATTAAAAATTGAGATAATTTTTCGAATAGGTCCAGCTGTTGCCGAACCGAATATTCGGCCGAATTATTCGGTTCAACGTAATTCCTTCATCAATTGTTGTAAAACAGACTAATTGTGTGGTAAAATTTTTGTTCATTATCAAAGCGAAATATTGATAAAAAAATAAGTTAAATCACTGTTAGTAATGGGTCAAGTATTAATTTCACGAAGCAGTAACTATAATACATTCTTGTAACTTGTAACAAATCCCTCTCAAAATGATTCGGTAAATATTCGGCAGCTGAACCGAATAATTCGGACGAATATCGAATATTCAAAAACATGCCGAATATACCGAATACCGAATCATAACCGAATATTCGGCGCATCCCTAATTGTAATCCATCATATCAAGATTTGTAACAGAAGCAGCTTAGCTTTATTTATTTATTAGGAGTAGTAACAATAATCTACCAACATGCATACATACATAGCTTTAACATTATTAAATTCAAATGTTAAAGCTAAGCTGTTCTAATTGTATGATGAGCACGTATGCATCCTGTATATTACCGACTAGTGCGTATTTAATCTATTTGCAAGTAAATTTAGGGGACTCACGGCACCCCTTGCTCGGCTCGACTCGGGTTGTACGAAGAAAAAGCGGAGCAACTGCAGTGTCTTTTACAATGCATTTTCAAGAACAGAAATTAAACTTATTCAATATTTTAAATATAAAACTCCCGTGAGTTTCAATATTCCCCGAAAATTTTGCAGTCTAGTGCTATAACGAGGTTTTATGCATTCATATATTAATAAGTAAGTATATAATATATATGTAATAATAATAACAGAGGTAGAGGTGGCTATAATTTAAGCAACAACGTATTGGGTAACTTAGAATCGTTTTGCCAATTTTATGAAATGAAATGAAATCATTTATTCTTCAATTTAGGCATGTTACATGCACTTATGAATGTCAAAAAACTACCACCGGTTCATAAAATAAACCTCTGCCTCGAGAAGAACCGGCGTAAGAAACTCGGCGAGGTGTCATTTTTTCAAAACAATATACTATGTATATAAAATAACAGTAAAAATAGTACAAAATTCAAATGCAACCTACAGTATAAACATACATACATATTTTTTAATACTAAGGACAAAATATTTCTGTGTTAGATTACTTGTGCGGGACGCTATCACTGCCAAACATCCCTATCCATGATGTAATCGTTTATCTTATAACATGCTTTTGAAATAAGTGTCTGTTTCACAACAAATTTAAATTTAGAATCCGTAAGTTCAGTAATGTGTCTTGGAATTTTATTGTAGAATTTTATACAATTTCCCAAGAACAACTTTTTCGCCTTCACTAGTCTATAAAAAGTTATTTTGAGTTTCCCAGTGTTTCTTGTAGTTATTAACTTATCAGTATTCGTTGGGAAATTGTGTAAATTCTTCCTAACATACATGATTATTTCAAATATGTACAGCGACGGCAGGTTAGGATATCTATTTCCTTAAAGATTTCTCTCAATGACTCACGCGACCCCAAATTATAAATTGCTCGTATAGCCCTTTTCTGTAATATAAATACAGCAAATATTATGCCTAAACTTTGTACGTTGTACGCTGACTGAAGTATGCTTTACTTCAGTCAGCGGATCCTTATTAACGGAATGAAATATAAATTAAAAGGTTTGTTTAGGCATAATATTTGCTGTATTTATATTACAGAAAAGGGCTATACGAGCAATTTATAATTTGGGGTCGCGTGAGTCATTGAGAGAAATCTTTAAGGAAATAGATATCCTAACCTGCCGTCGCTGTACATATTTGAAATAATCATGTATGTTAGGAAGAATTTATACAATTTCCCAACGAATACTGATAAGTTAATAACTAAAAGAAACACTGGGAAACTCAAAATAACTTTTTATAGACTAGTGAAGGCGAAAAAGTCGTTCTTGGGAAATTGTATAAAATTCTACAATAAAATTCCAAGACACATTACTGAACTTACGGATTCTAAGCAACACATTCCGGAGATTTATAACTCCTACTGTTAGCTACTGTCCGCGGGACGATCCACTCGGACCTGCAATTTTTAGTTTGGCGATGAACAAAATTATTCTAAATATATGCAAGTGAGTAACTTTAACTGCCACTATATTCACCAATTACAAGTAATTTTATAATAAAAGATAATAAAACGGTTCTTAAAATTAAGGATTACTTCTAAATTTAGATTCTAAATTTAAGGTCTGGTATTTATACCGTTCTTTCCAATTTAGCTACCGTCAAGTCAGAATTCAGTAATATCGGTTTAGAGTTGAACTTTAGCAAATGCGAACTATAATATATATTCAAAGTAGTTATTCAGCAACAATTCGTTGAACTGACGCCTAATACCAAAATTCTAGATAAAATCTCTCTTTGCCTCCTAGGTACACCAATTTTCCCAGATTATATTCAGGATTACATGAAAAATTCGATATCGAAATCCCAAAACTGTGCCATCCGCCTTCTTGAAATTACCCCCCCATTAACCCTGTTAAAATTCTGCCCGTTTGTTTCCAAAGTGACTACTAATGTACCTACTTGCAAACACAACACACATTACTTCGCTGCAGAACTTTTCGGAAATCTCAAGATTTTTTGCTGTTTTAATACCTTTGGGCGACCTAATAAAATCAAATCTAGAATCAATCAATATTGAATATACAGCTCAGCGACCAATCTTAGACAAAAGCATCCCTACTCATTAGGCACGGTGGGCTAAGGATAAAGAAAAATTTAAGAATATCTATCTCTTTCAGCGTTTTTGTCCTCCGTCCACAGCTTAATTAACCTCATAGGCAAAATCTCCTCAATGAGATTATTGGCTTGGAGGACACCAAAAACGCTTGGTCACCTGCTGCTTGGTAGCGATTCAGCGAAGAAATGCTGCCAGCATCTCAAGGACAATGCCCAGGGGACCCAATTTTAATTTTATTTTTCGGTTTAATTTTTAGTCATATATTTTACTAACATCATATTGTGAACAAAAATGCAGGAAGAGTTAATAATATTTCATCTGTTCAGAGTATTATGAGAAAAAATATGAGACGTACAAAATTGCAACTTACGGCATATATGGTTCATATGAACCTATTTATTCGCTTATAAAACCGTAGGCGCAAGCAAGTTAAGCGTGATTGTAAGTAAAGGGGGCTTAGACTTATTTATTAATAGGTATCCTCGTTGTTTTGATGTCGAAAGAAATAAAAACATTTGGGGGAAATCTTTTTACATGCGGCAAGGAGAACGTAAAACTTTGTTCGTTTCAAATTCAATATATTATGGCGAGCGTACTCTCACTACGGCGACACCGAAACTCACTCGAGCGTAGCTCACACAAAATTTATTGTTTTTCTAAGGAAATTGTGTTCGAGCGACGCATCGGTACGTCGTTTTTCAGTCCTTAGGGAATACGCAAACACCTAAATGTAGGTAAAACTGGGTGGGTATAATAGTACTTAACAAAAATAACTTGAATAATACTAAAAGCTCTTAAGGCATTGACACCGATGATGCTGGCAGCATTTCCTCGCTATATCACAATGCTGATACGTTGTGCGAAGAAGTTCGCCAGCACTTCGGTCACCTGTTAGGTCAACCAGACGCTTCGCAATTTTTTCGCACTTAAGAGATGTTATTATGATGTATTTTATTTTATCAATAAATAAAACAGGATAATATATAGAAGAATATTTAACAAGAATAACTTGAAGTACTTAAGAGATTGTATACGATATTATTTAGTTTATACAAAAGGTAGCATGAGAACTTATTTGTGTGACTTCGTACTCATATTTTAATGATTAATTTCGTTTTATGTTACATATAATGTACACTTAACAGACTTTACAAATTTTAAGAGGTTTTGAACTCAAATTACGACAATAGTATTGATGATTCCAATTTCAAACTGATCAGAGGAATGCTTTTATTAAAGTTTCGCATAGTAATGGAGCTATTTCTTGATTTTATTGTGAGTAGAGTTTAAGCGTTTTAGCTTGAAAATTTACGATTTGGAGTGCTTTTTAAAACGTTTATTTCTCAATGAAACAGATCTGACATTAAGTCGCAATCGTAATGTACATGAAAGTAACAAAGAGAAGATGTTGAGATAGGTGTCAGTTCATACAGAAAATGACCAAATTGATGGTTATTTTTAACTGATAAGGATCAACTAAACTTAATTTCTCAAGCAGAGAATTTACGATTTTAATAAATACAATACTCGTAGATAGAAGTTGTAGAGTAAAGTGCAAAAAGGTTGTAAAGGTAAGCATGTCAACTAAGTTATATATGTATTTGGCCTACCGCTTTAACTCAGTAGTCCTGATTATAGTCCTGCTGGGAAGTTCGCGTATGGAGATTTTCGTCGTCAAAGTAGTAATCATAGTATAAGTAGGAATCATAGCAAGTATTTTAGACTTGGGTGGACATCCGTCGCCTGGTACATTTTCCAGCTATGATGTCATGAATAGTTTGTATGATTTTTTTTTTCTTTCAGAAATCTATCAACTGAGGTATCAAATGAAACGGCTCCATGAGCTGATTCCAAAAATATACCTTACCATTACATTTCAGCAATGGGTGTTATAAAAAAATAAGAAATAAAATATTCAAAACACACCAAGTTTGGGCTCTTCCTGACAAGAGAAACGCCTGAATGTTTTTTTTTCTAAAATATACGCCGATTGACTCGTTATATCCTAAAATCTAACGTAATGAAAGGAATTTGGGAAAATATGAATACCTACTATATATTTTCTTTTATTTTGCATAATTTGCAGAACAAGTATTCCTCTTTATACAAAAACCAGAATTCGAACCAGTTTTTAAAGAGGAACAAATGTATATATGAAACAACTAAAATTAGAACAACACATGATCACAAAAAGGGTGTCAAGGTGTACAATATAACTGCTGAGCCCTGAAAACGTCCCGTACTAATTGAACGTGTTATGTGACGTCACATGCTACGTGCCCCGTAGTACCATTGCATGGAAAAAAAGAGTAATTTTCTGCTTTGGTTGTGAAATATTGCGTTTAGGTACATTGATGACACAATTTTGTCTATTGAAATGTAAGAATTAGGGCTTGCATTCCGGAATTTCGGAATTTTGAAATTCCGGAATCTCGGACGATTTTTCCGATATTTCAATTGCGGAATTGGTACACACGGAATATCGAAAATTCCGGAATTAGAGTTGATGAAAAGTTCCTAATGTAAAACTGAGAAATTGTTCACCTATCACCAGACTCATAAACATTTTGTGAATAGATTTCAAAATGTTATTGGTTTACCATCACGTACATTCCTCCTATCCGGATTTTGAATACGACGATCGTTGAAGCGATCCGCCGTTAGTTGCGTTCGTGTGCTCCTGCTCTCGTGTGGCTTAAGTAGCCTTTCTTATCTACGAAGAACCATGCACGTGCACACAGTGGGTATGTGAGCACACCACACCATTGACATAATTGTAGCTGATCCGCTTCGCCGCTGGCGGTCGCACTTTAAGCTCATCTCTTTCACCGTCCCGCTATGTACGTCGACATGGGTCATAGTTGTCAGTAGTTTTTTTCACAACGGCGGTGGGTAGTTGGCTTCTCCCACAGGAAAGGGTGAATATTACAATTTTGTGTGGCACTTAATAAATCACATACTTTTATGCTTAGGTAGTTGTCCACCTTGCTTCCGCTTACTCTCCTCTAAATCCGAGTAAAAGATGCGCTGATTAGCCATTCGACCCTGCCATCCTTCATTTTATCCAAGTGAAAACCTAACTTAGAGCAAGACTCGTGAAATTCAGTCACAAGCTACTGAAAGTGGTCTAAACATTCCGCAAGGAAGTAAAAGTCATCTGCGTACACCATCACACTTATGAGCGCATATGACACTTGTATGCGCGCTTTGAACCTGGCCAGGTTGTTGAGGTTGATGTCAGTGCGATAACGAACAAGACTTCCTTTTGAGGAGGTTCATCTCCAACTGGCAGCATTTTCCATTCAACCAAGGAATACATTGATTACAGTTTTATATGGTCAGACTCATATCGTATCAACCTCTACAGTACCTTGTTTTTTAAGATTTTGATCATATTTTTTTTTGTGATAATTTGATGGTGTGCGGATGGTCCATGCGGTATGAATAGTAATGTAATAAGATGTCAACATGTCACTACTTAAAATATTGTATGTATTTACCTTTTTTACCGACGTTTCAATCCGTGGATTGCACCGCACAGTGATACCGCCGTAGGCCATAAATCAAAAAAAGTCATGAGCGAATCCTGGCCTAAAAGGTAAGTAAAACTATTTACTAATAGACAATCTGTCAAATACTATAAATAACGAAAGTGATAACATCTCAACCCTCATTAGCGGTGCACTTTTGACGTCGTAATTTAATCATTTTGTTATCGTGTATTATTATTCCTATTTCTTTATTAACACGTGATGATGACATGGAAATCCGAAAAGAGGTATGTACTTTATTTTCTAATATGTTTTATGTATATATACTTATGTGTGTTTGAATTTTATGCAAATTTTCTACGGGAGGTCTATCATTTCGTAAAAAATATTATTAACTACGGATTCAATTAGAGTTATATTTTGATGCCGACCTGTGCCGCATTAGATACATACCTCATTTTAAAAACCAAAGCGTCCTTAATACGGGCTGTAAGTTTTATTGTCATCTGTTGTCAACTTTTCTAGTTAAAGGAGTGTCAACGAATAAGTGTCGTTGGCCAAGAATAAAGAGTTTTTTTCTAACATGTTATATTTTTGTTTTAGGTACTATTTTGAAATGTGCTATTCCAAGGCGTACTATTTTTGATATATTACACTCCATACAAGGCACTGAAACAGAAAAATGTCAACATGTTCTGGGTACTTTGACTGGAATGTCACTTTTTTCGAGAACATTGAAAATATTGACATGAAGATTTTTAACGGTAAAATCAGGAATTTATGTAAACGATTTTCGTGTTATTGGAAAAAACTTATATTAGTAAGGCGTTTCAACCGATATTCGAAAAAAAAGAAAAAAGAAATTCAAGCACAATTTAAGGAAAAACTAGGCATCATTGTTGATAAACCAAAAAGTGGCGGAAGCGGGACATCTAACGATGGCAATACTGCTAGATGTTTCTTCATGAACTCAGATATATCAGCTGAAATAACTGGTATCGAGAAGGAACATCTAGATCGCTGCTGGACTATTCTTCAATGTTTAAATTCAGGGTATAAGATTGATTCAAAAAGTTTAACGATTTCGCTATAGAAACTGCTCGGCAGTTAGTTAATGATGATGATATAAACTGTTATAAAATGCCTGCTTCTATCCACAAAGTCTTAATTTACGGTGCTTATATCATAAAGCACAGTTTGTTGTCCATAGGGGAGCTATCTGAAGAAGCAGCTGAAGCGAGTAACAAACACATTAAAGCATTGCGACTAGGGCATACACGCAAGATGAATCGCGTTTTAACAAACACAGACTTGATTAACAGGCTTCTTCACTCAGATCCTCTTATATCAAGTCTAAGAAAGTTACCCACATAAAAATTACTGTTTTATCAAAGCAGTAATAGAATTGTTGTTTAAATAAGTAATTTTAATGCTTTACTGTTATTTGTTTTATATGATAATATTTGTACAGTTTTGTGTTTATTGACTATGAATTATATAATTATTTATTATTATCTGTTTGATTTGATGTTTTTTTAACAACTAGCAACACCTACTTCCACCTTTTAACCAACGGACATCGCGTATCAAATGATTTAAATTCAATGCAAAAACCACATTACGGCGAGGCATTTCTAATCTGAAAAAAACCTTTTTTTTTAATGGTATACTCCCAAAAATGTTTTAATTTTCATTTTTCATATTGCTTTCATGCCATTTTAACGTTTTGAGTAGAAAAAAAACCATTGTTTCACTCTAAAGGTATTTATGGCCGCCCTTGTATGGGAGCGGAATCACTGTGCACCGGTCATGTTGTCGGATGTTGACAGACCCGTTTAAAAAAATCTTTTAAGTACGTATGTATACAAAACACGAGAGTTTAAAATGTTCTATGGTGTCACTATGTGGATTACTATCCTTATTGACCGAGTGAAACGAAGGTCTCTGCTTCAGCTTCGACAAAAATGCTTTCGTATGTCCGGATTTCCGCTTGTTCTCGTCTACAGGTCGCAATTCTCAACCGATTCTCGTGAAAGTTCGTGAGCAGGTTCGATTGTTATATAGAATTTTTTTGGCGAATATATTTTTGGATATTAAAAAAAATATATATTTGTTCAACGGTTTGTTCTCCTCTACAGGTCGCATTTCGTAAACGATTCTCGTGAAATTTTGTGAGCAGGTCCGGTAATTATATAGAATTTTTTTGTCGAGTCAGTTTTTGGAAATTTTCAAAAACAATTTTTATTTCAAAGATTTTTTTATAATGTCAGATTTTGGAAATGGTAAAAGAACTCACTCACGAGGTCTACAGCTCACAGAGCCACTAGTTATAAAATGATTTTGATGTAAGTGTTCAAATACGTATGTAATATGTTGAATTGTAATTTATATTACTAATTAAATATGAGTATGTACGTGGAATTTACGCTTCGGCCGTTACTTTGCAAATTTGATAAATTATGTTAAGAATTATTAAGCTTTGTCTTCGAACCTTGAAGTGACGATTTCTCACTTTTTCGTTCGTCTTAAAAACTACTCCCATACAAATATTAACATCCTAAGTGGGAAACTTCAAGGAAGTCTAAACTTTGTATAAATGAGTGGTTCAGTCTGTGATAAAAACAGTGATTTTCTGACGTCATTATCTAGTTTTCCACGACACGTTCGTTGTTGGTCCCATTACCATTAGCAATTAGTCGCATTAGTTTGTTTTTTTTTTCGTTTCTTTCGTTATTTCCATGGTCCGTACCTATAAGCTATAGTTACAGCTTTATACAGTTACAGTTTATGAAAAGAAATTAAGAAAAATCTATATCTAAAATAATTTAAAAATAACCCACTACAATAATGTTTAAAAGTATGATAATTATCCGCCGCGCCATATATTGTTTATATAGAAGCTATAAAAAAGATGTCTTACTCTTATATCTATGGCACACTATCACGATAAAGCCCTTTACCGGACACATAATAACGTTCCGTGAAAAATCGTTAGCCCGTGCTCACGTCCGGGAGACACGTGCGACTAGGGCACTCTTGAGACTGATCCCTACTTCTGCTTAGATTAAATTTGTTCCTATAAAAATGTGTCCTTCAGTCGATAACGTCGGGAATGTGCAGATGTCGCCGGGCAGTGTATGAAGCTCGCGATAGGGTCGCGGGACGTGCCCGGCCTACTGAAGCCCGCACCGACACCACGCCAATCTCTTTCCGAATATGCTTGCTCTAAATCTTTCCCCATTTAGTTCACTGTCAAGGCAATTTGATTTTTTATAACAATACATGAAATCTCTCTTTCTCTTCTCAGTCTGGTAAGCTAACCTAGTGGACACTTATTAATCTATGTTTGATGTTTGTATATTAATGGCAAAATAAAAACCAAAGTTGTAAATGTTATCATTTTGATTAGGTAACTATGATTTTTTTATAGAACTCCATTGCAGAACAACTTCAGTCGTCTTCCTTTATAAACCGACTCAAAACGTAAAGCTCAAAAATTCAAAAGCAAAATTAGGTACGCGGGGAGTGTACAGTATAGGGTAATAGGATTAAACCAACTATTTCACACATAGTTGCAGCTTATTATGGAACTTACTGAGAAATGCTGCATCTCGGTGAATACGAGTTAAAGCTCGGTACTGCACTATGCAAAGTTAACTGTCTTACTAATAATAACCGCAAAAGTTGCATCGGATCTGTATTTGAAAGCTAATGAATATGACACACGTTCGCGGACGGAAATTCTATAGCATGTGTACAACATTGTCTGTTCAATGATATTATTTCTTAATATGATAAAAATTAAAAAAAATTGGGTACCGGTCTATTAATAATGATCGTCAGTGTCGCCAAAATATATCAAAATCTTTCGAGGCCGGCCATGTATTGGAGTTTGAAGAAATATGTGTGAAGAAAATCATGTCGTGATAACTGGCAAAATTGTTGCACAAACTAAATTATTTTTTATTTACTGCGTTTATCATATGGGAGTTTTATTCTTTGGAAAGTAATAAAATTTTGGTACCTACTTAGTTGCTTTAGTTACAACTTTAACATGTGCTTCAGGTAATTCTGACCGCGAATGGTTTATGCTTACCATTTAAACAAGAAATTTCTCGGCGGTATATCATTAGTGATGCAGGTCGTGTTCGTTATTTGATAGGATATTATTACAACCAGTGCTATTATATAAATATTCTCACTATAGCTATTAAATTCTAAATTTGTGGCTACAACACCGATAAGGTTCATATATCGAAGACAATAGTCCTTATTTTCCTGAAATACGGTGACGGGTCTGGGGAGACGGCCGCCAGCCGAAGTAAGAATGTTTTAAATCGACTTTGTAGTCCATGCTCCACGCGCCTGATTTTTTTTATTTTACGCATATCTGACTTCTTGTTCCGGCTCCGTACCATCGAACACCCCGCTTGCCCATAAACGCGCCCTTATGTTTGGAAAGAAAGAAATATTTATTTGGTACAAATTATTTATACATATTAGGAAATTATAAATAGGTAACCATTTAGTATCTGCCGCTCAGCATAGTGTCATGAAAATCATGACGCTGATTTTCAGGGCAACCAGGAAACAACATGAAATTATAAAACAGTAAACATGAGAGAGTTAAACGTGGTTAGGATACCTACGTAAAGTCAGATAGCCCTTCTGGACACGGCGCAGCTAAGTGAATACAATGCCGTTCAAAGATAATGCTTGCTGCCGCGGCCCCGAACGATCAATCTCTCGGCTATTAAGATGTTTTAGCGCCTTGATGTATTGTTTCGGCTTCAATAAAGTTTTGATGAATTTTCATGTTCTTCGGAAGCTTTTGTTGAAATTGAGGCGTTGGATATTGATGAATAAATTTGACAGCTAAGCAACGTACCGGCATTTATTCAGAACGATGATACTGAGTTAAGTTTTTCTTCAATATTTGAATCGCCTAGGATCATGTAACAATTAATAGAAATGTATAAAGTTAAAAATAGCCATTTTGGAAATGTTGCTTATTTTAGAATGCGCCCTATTTCTTATTTATTACTCGACTCCTTTTTCTAACAGAGAATTCACTAGCCATTTTAACTGAACGTACGTATTTCTAATAATATAATACATGCAGCATTAGGTATACTACGACTATCACAGGAATTCGAATGCGAGTGAAAACGAATGCAAAATCCCAACCACACTTTACATCAGTCAACTTAGTACACGTGCGCGTATCCTAAGGACGATATATTTCATCCCGCGCCATGATTCGCCGCTTAAGCGCGATAGGGAAATCGTAAATTCAAGAGAAAGAATTTTCTTTATAGTCTCCTAAAAAGTTTTCACACATATGCACGTACTGGTTGAAACGAGCGCGGACGAGGCGCGAGCAAATGGTGCCGAATTATAACACCATCCGTTTCTCGAGACATATCAAATTTTCTCTTACAGAGCGAATATTAGCTGTATATGTATGTAATATGATTTTTACGATGACTTGTTGATGTTATAAAATTAAGTTTTTGATGTATAAAATGCCATTACTTTTGCGTGCTTAAAGGATATCCAAACTGAGGCAGAAACATTTTTATTATAGATAAGAACCTAATTTAAATCTTTACAAAAACTCATTGGCTTTGCTAAATTCATATACAGGTTTTATTAGCAGAAAGGTTTACAAACCTAAGTATAGCTTCTCGAAATTGACGAATAGTCGCCGAATATTAGGAACGAAAATAGAAGATATTGTTAGAGATTGAAACAGTTATACGTCGTCAGTATACGTAGCTGGCAGGTAGAAGGCATCGCTCGTCATCCAATCCGCTGTAGTCTGCGGTCACGCGCGCCTGACAGATCCATCAGTCTGTTACCGACGAATACGCGGTGCAGCGTTATGTTTTTTTAGTAAAACAACGATTCGACGCTGAAGCTTTGAAGATAACGTAGGTCTTTGGTTACATCACGAATCCGACAAAGGATTTTTAAATGTTACGTTGAATTTATGTACTTCGATAATATGGCTATCGGTTTTAAATGATAAAGCTTCATGTTCATATACTTTTTCTGATAAATTTAGTACAGTATTAGTTTGTATTCAAATAATATCAAAAACTAAATGAGTTAAATTATAAATTATAAACATTACTAATGAAAACAAATATAAATAACTAACCTACCTATATATTTACAAATATATATACAAACTTATAGACATGTACAAAGAAAAGAAAGACCTAACTAAGATAACCGCTTTGGGTCGTACCTGGGGCAAATGTAGCACAGGCAGCGATGCCTCGTTGAATAGCTATGGAAATGTACTGCACCAGGCGGGGATTGGCGCCTCAGTCGCGCAGCCGGCGCGGCGGCCTAGTTCCCTCAAGAGCGCCTTCGCTTCTTCGCCCCAAGGGCCAGCAGTTTCGACGGCAAATGGAATGAATTCGTAGTCTAACGTTAGTGCGGCATATTTAATATGTTTTTGTTTAGCCGCGAATTCTGTTGCAGATCCTGCCGACCTGGTCGTACTTACAATATGAGTTTTTGCAAAAGTACAGACACTGGTTGCGTCCCACAGCAGGCATCGACCTCTTCGCCATGGACACATTACTTGAATAAATATAAGTGTTAATTGCATAAATATATTGACAGTTTCGAAATTTATAAAAGTGGTCTCAAACAAATGCTCTGCGCATATGCAAACGTATAGATACTTACATATACTCGTAAGACCACATTTACCTACTTTAATACCTACGCGTTTGTTTTACATAATTAATGGTAAAAAATGCTTTGTCGGCTGCAGTTAAATTACGATTAAAAATATCAGGAGACAATCTTAAATTAGACCTCGTAATATGACAAGGTAAGTTACGACGACGGATGCGTCGAGAACAATAAGGCCAATAATTTAAAATAGGTCCCTTAGCGCTTAAATGTCAGGTCAAATTATGCAGACAAATGTTTTGACGTTACTTGCTTATATAAGTTCTATTACTACTTGGAACATGAACTAAAAGAGTCTTTTTCTCTTGCTATAAATAGGTAAACGCCTGAACGGGTTAAAAAAAGAGTGTAAAATCTTTTTCCAAAATAAATATATAAAGAAAACGTAACGAAACTATATAAAAAAGTTGGTAGGTACGTGATAAAATAATAGGTATCGCGAGCACGCCTTTTGAAATAAGGCCTGCGAGTGCGTTTGACAACTGGCAGTTGTTTTGGAAATGAATGGACGAGACATGACTACCCGTGCTTTTCTATTCTTTTTCAGCACTGTTGAAAAATAAAAGCATTCGACACGAACACTAAATGTATCTGATTTTTCTTTTAATATCTCTCTATTGTAAATCAATCATTTTGTACATCCAATTAAATCAAATAATACCTCCACTGTATTTATTATCAGATCGTATTGCTGTTTCAGTTCTGTTTGTTTTCTTGTTGAGCTCGGATTATTTATTACTTAAACATGATGAAATAGGAAGTTTAGCAGATCGAATGTCTATTGGCTAAAGCAGAATTGTTTTTATCCTTCTTTTGTTGGTAGGGCAGTTTCACAAAGCGCTGCGGCTCGGCTAAGGTAAGGGATGATGGTTTCATTAAAACCTACCTCATCATAATTGTTTTGAAGGAAATACTTAAAATTATTAAATTAAATTTTGCTGTTTGTAATTAAAAAATCTGTTGTTTTTATATAAATCAAACGCTACGAATGACGATCATTGTAGGACATTGTTTTATAAATGTAATTTATGTCGTAAATGTAATAATTTATCGGTTTTTAATTATACATTTCCACTCATAGTTTACTGCTTATTTATGTATTTTTGGATACAAAATTGTAATAATAATATGATGATAAATCTCGCACCTTGATAAATTGTGTAGCCGAAAAACATACACGGCATAAATTGAATATCATTCATATTCTGCGCGAGCCAAGCCCACTCGTTCAATTTATTTTACATGTCGTTAATATCGTGATTGATTTCGGCGCTAGCCCTAACGATACATGAAAATTTCGCACTCATTAAATCTCGCGCCGCAGAAATGGAGTGTTCGCGAGCCCGCTCCAATCACGGCTCAATAAGCATCTGGTTGCTCTCTCAATTTATAAAGTATTTAATAAAGGTATAGCTACGTTAATATGAATCTAACCAATATTTTTCATGAAGAATGTTAATAAGATCTTTATATAGCAAGTGAAAAGAATTTCTACTAGGAAACGTTTATTATGGAAAACGAGCATTTGCAACATATTTTAATGTAGAATGCTCCAGTTTGAAGTCATAATGACGGTGATTTTTCTTAACAGGTTAGTTCCAACCGCGAGAACCACTACCCGATCTCAGGGCTTAAATTTACAATTCAATAGAAACTGCACAAGGCTTTGCATGCCAATACTTCCATTTAGAGCACATTCGATCTAGATCCCATTGGAAAGATGGATGAAAACACTTTAACATACAATAATATATTCCGATGCATTAAATTGTCATGTTGTATTGACGATGTTGCATACAAACGAAGGTTCAAAGCTCAACTTTCAATTCCGATATTATACGAGTACCTAGGTCAAGTTTCAAGTTTTTCAATTATCAAATCATGATATATTTAAACTTATTGTCGAAATCAGTAAAAATAGTAGCATACAATTTAACGTTTTATACCCTAGTTACGTAATTCATAAATATCAACGAAAAATATGCTACCACATAAATATTACTTGTGGTACGTGTATGTTTCTAATTGCGATTACCAAATTATAATTATATTTTGTTCATGCATATTGTTGAGTTCGAACCGTTGTTCTTATGTTTTATTGCTAACTGCGTAGTTAGCAATAAATAAGCGTTTATAATGTTTGTCTTTATTGCTGAGAAAGGATTATTTGGCTCAGCAAATCATATTATCCGATTTTATACCCTCCCTCCAAACGAAAGAATATTTCAGACCGAGTGAAACGAAGATCTCCGCTTCAGCTTCGACAAAAATGCTTTCGTATGTCCGCACGACGGATTTTCGGTCGCATTTCTCAACCGACTCTCGTCAAATTTTGTGATCAGTGTGATTTCTTGGCGAATCAGTTTTAGGAGATTAAAAAGAACGCCCCCGGGTCTACAGCTCACAGAGCCACTAGTGATAGACGGGTGGGTAATTGGGCAAGCTATGAAGTTCCATTTTTCTCTGACCAAACAAGTTTGTATTAGCCCCCAGGCAATTAGTAGTTACTAGAATTTAACATAAAGCTATAAACCGCTACCTGCAATAAACTACAAATCTGTTTATAGTCTTTAACAAATGAAACACGGATGTAGGTATTCAATCTCCATTCTATATATGCTCTAATAGATTGATAGATATAATTAGAAGCAAGCTTAATTTTTAACTATATCTCGTCAGTGCTTTTTTGATTAGGGGTGAAAAAAGCAAATTCATTCATAAAATCGGGCAGTGGAAGGCAATCGCCATGAGACCATTATTCAATCGTAGCGATATATCTCGTCCGTAGCATCGAACTGGAGCGTAGCGATAGCTGGCTCCGCAAAAGTTGGCACGGATGGCAGTGGAGACCACTGCCAATTTCCATTAACCCATCAACCAAAACGAAAAAATGCATAGACGATCATTTTTTCATTCAATTAAAATTGGCCGCCCACCAAACAGCGTTTGGAATATGTTAGTGGTGTGAAATTTTTAACTTTACGGGTTTTTAATGTAGGTTAAGTGATACTTGTAAGAGTGCAGTAAAATACTTTATAAGAGAACAGCGGTTGAAACTCACTTGGAAAGTCACTATTTGCGACATGTTTCGGACTACAATTGGAGTCCTTCATCAGGTTGATTAAGTGTAAATATGTCTCTCGTTAGTGTAAATTTATGTAGTGCAGTAAAAATAAAAATAACTAAGACATGTTTTCTCAACTATGTTACTTTTTATGTAAAAATATTTTTTTTAATAGGCGTCTAAAACAATGCCACTAAAGATATATTTTATTTAATATAAGATCCTTCTGTATACCACTTAAGATTTTTTACTTTGAGTTACGTATCCAGGCCTTGAGCAAATGAGCAGGGTCCGCTGTACTCAATTATGAAAGTGGTTATTATACATATATATACTTACCCACCTACTATGTGTACTTCCAATTTCTCTTCCAGAGAAGCTCACGTACTCGCACATGTAGTTGCCGATGGTGACCGACTGTAGGTGGCCGACAACATCGAAAATCCATAAGCTTTCAATTTCGCGACGTTAACTCGGGTTTTTGTTCCCAGTGGTTGCTCTATCTGAATATCAAAAATGTGAAAGTGGTCGTCAGTAACCGGAACACGTATATCGAGACCCTATCACTTCGCTCTTTACTTACTTGGCTGGCGCCATCTGCACATTCTCTACTTAATCCAATAACAAAATTGATTATATAACAATACGTAACCGATCCTCCTTTTTCGTATATTCTTCAATAATAAAAGTGGACCAGATATGAAGGGAAATATTTGGTCCTCACTTTCTTGCTGTATGTAACTTATTAATTAGTAGAAAATGCAAAAAAAATACGGGATACAAATACATCAGACAATTTAATATTTTTTTAAATAGAATAACTTAAATATCTGACCTCGAACACTGTTATAATATTATTATTATGAATTATACAGTATGTTAACAAGTTCATCATAAATAGTAGAATATGTATATTTTTGTGTAAAAAAATTGACTTTTTCTTCTAAAATAATAGTTTTATAATACAATTCCTACTAAAAATGGGCATATGACAAAAATTTCCGAATTAAGTCCAGCCTTTGTAGGCTACTAGCTACCTATATGAAAAATAATATCGTCACATGATGATTTCAAAATATCCCAAGCAAATCATAACTCATGTACACATAAGGAAAATATCGTCATGAATTTTATTTTGTCCCTCTAGTTTATACACATAAGACGTAATGTAATTATTCAGTATTGTTACAAACAGCGGCAAATAATTACACGGCACTAATAAGATTACTATCAATTACTTACTGCCAAGGCGTTAAAAATAAAGAAAAACAATTTAATTAAAATAACGCGTATGTTTTTGACACACTTCGTTGAATCGAATTTGAGTAACTACGAGCGATAAAGATGGAAATGAAATACTATTTAACCGTTTGGACGCCAAGAATACCTAAGGGTGTTGCCTATTGTTGCTAATCACTTCGTGATCCGTCTGTCTGTTTCTTATTTGACAAGACCCTTTTTTTCCAAAACACCTGGTGTTGTCAAGAAATTTGGTTTGGTGCAACAGCAAGCTTAACCCAACCCAATACCAACCACCTACACACCAATAGGGATGTTGACACCAAATTAGAAAATGCATAACTTCAAATTTTTTCGAAAAAGAATCTAATTCTTAATCGAATGGCGAAAAAAGTAACTCAAAAGAATAAATAATTACATAACTATAAGTCTTCAAAATGTTAAGAGGGGGCATACTGTATCCCTTTTCCGCAAAACGCACCTTTGTATTAGAACGATCGTCATCTACTATGGCGCTCGTGGTCAGTGACGTCACTGATCTGTCGCGCTTTGTCTTTGTAACCAGCAACTTTAAAATGGTTGTAGATTCGTTATTTTTTTGAGATATGTGAATAGGATTTTCTCCAGTTGGCATATATTTTGCCTTGTTTTTTTTGGAGTAGTGTCATGGAGTAGTAACAGTTTGAGTCAACATCCCTATTGGAAAGTAATGTTGCCAATTACTAAAGGGTCGGAAACGCGCATGTGACACCCCAGGAGTTGCAAGCGTCCATAGGCTACGGTGACCGCTTACCATCAGGCGGGCCGTACGCTTGTTTGCCACCGACGTAGTATTAAAAAAACATGAAATTTATATTACATACTATAGGACTCGCCTTTATGTATAAATCAGTTTAGTAACGCCTGATTGGAACGCCATTACTTTGAGAAAATGTGCAGCTAATACATGAAGTTCCATTTTGAGCATCTGTTCCACGGGTTAGATGTGATGCTCAAGAAGATTGGCGCGGCGGAGGGCGTCTTAATGGCCTCTCGACGGGATCTCGCCGCGCTCTCCAGGTCTCTTCGTTACGCGGATTGTACACGCTATTATGGGTGTTATTATTTATTCAATGCAAGTACAAATTATTATCCTGAACACATTTTTTGGTAATTATTATTGGGATTTTGGGGTCACAAAAAGAAACATTAGAGAAGAGAGAAAGTATACGTAATAGATAATTGCACCCTGTACCTGCGTAACTACACTCGTATACATAAGTATAATTGACTGTTGGATTAAAAAAAATATGGTGCCATTCGAACCAGTTTCTAGAGATGATTAAATGTTTGTATGGGACCAACTACAATTAGGGCAACTTTTTTTGAACCTGACTGTGGCTTTATAGGCCGGGCCCAATAAAGCGATAGGAGTGCACGGTTGGTGAGTAGCCTGGGGAAAATCCAGGGGCAACTTCCGACACGACCACGCTGGTGGTTTTGAGCACTGGAATACTCGAAGAGTTTTCGCTCTTGTGAGATTAGTTGAGCGGTTTCAACCGAATCTGAGTTGTGAGTGGAATCGAACTATTAGGAGTTTTGTCGCTGGTTCACTAAACCTACCCTAGCTGAGAAGAGTCCAGGAAGAAACTTGGCTAGGCCCGACCTGGGTCGGACTGACTATACCCGGTATGCGGTGATACTGAAACGAATAGAGACTATATGTATTGTGTCTATGTTGTCGCGATCGCGCCGTGTATATCCCCGCAGGCCTAAGTGTACGCGTGGTGTTTGAGTTGGACGCCGTAAGCGCAGTGTTCCATGGCGATGGACGCTTTTGATTAGGTCGTCCGGGTCTGTGAGTGTGTGCCTAGGACGCCGGATCGTGCGGTCCCTATTCAGTGATGGCCAATTTACGAGAGAGGGGGGAGGGATGCGAACGTAGTCGACAGTCTTCCTAACTAACGGATTTCTATGATGCGGAGGATATCCGACCGAAGTTTCGGTTTCGATTTCGGCTGCTTTCGGCCTAAAAATCATGTTTCATCCGAAGGTTCGGTTTCGGCCAAAAAACTGGCGAACCTTTCGGCCGCGCCGAAACTTTTACAACATTGTACTTTCGGATCGCGTTCGTCTAATTTCTGGTGCCTTTGGATAACTTGGCCCGACTCCGCCAGCAGAATACATTTTATTTTAGTTATTTTATATCTTGTTCATTTAGGGATTGCAATCTGGTCCGTCAGATAGGTACGGTAATCCGGCTGGATCCAAAATCTCGATAGGCACCGGATCCGTCAATACTCCGATATAGATAGATAACTCCGGTAGGCCTAAAAAAGAGTGCTAAACCACATTACAAAAATTGATTTGCTTTTTTAAAAAAATGAAAATAAACGTTCCCACGTATTTTCAAAAAAAAATGGCCTACTGACACTTTGTTTGACGATTTTCACGGCTATAAAAGTTTCGGTTTCGGTTTCGGTCGAAACTAGAGCCAAAGCCGAACCTTCGGTTTCGGTTTCGGCAAAAAAACGTGTTTCGGTCGGACACTAAAAATAAAGTCTGGCAGTCTGCTAACCAGTAGTCTACCGGTCCCTGGGATCCCAGGGCCCATTACATAAGAATGCTATTTATTATTTCCGCTGGGAGACGACGGTTGAAACCATAATACATAGTGTTAATCCCCATCTCGTGATGCAGACTGAGGTTCGACTGGTACCACGGGACACCAGTCACCCTACGGAGAAAACGATTCTGAATGTCTTGAGGGCCTACTCCGAACTTCGAAATCCGAACTTCGTATCGTGCCGTCCCTTTCACTCTCGTGTTACACTATATGAGTGAATGGGACGGCACGATACGAAGTCAAAATTTCGAAGTTCGGAATAGGCCCTCTGAAGCGGCCTGAGAGATGTCATAGGTACGTGGGCAAAAGCTACACTTGCGTAAGACACGATTGGATGGACACAAGCTTTGTAAAGTGTCAGCTTATTATTATTTTTGTGAATCTTTTTTTTATGATTTTGATTAATTCATTATAGGATTAGGCCGGTTTACTCACAATGGTTTCCTTCAACGAAAAGCTATATTTGTATATTTGTGTATGGCGTACTCTACGTATACCATAAACGTATATGGATAGACGTATACAGATTACTAAAGGCCTACAGACAGACGAAGCACTACGTATTCCGTTCTTTATCGTAGGCCGGCAGCGTCACACTTAAGCAGCTCCAACTGGTATCATGAACTTCTTGATACAAATAATTAATTAATTAATAATTATACTCTGTATTCATTCGAATTACACGCTAAGACCCGTTCGCACAAGCGTTTATGGACATGTACAGAAACTTCTATCTTCGCTTTGTATCTAAATTTCTTCCTCGTCTTCATTATACTTATCCTGTACTATGTATAGAATTAGGGAAACGAATATAACCTAAACGGAAACTTTAGATTGAACGCGAACTCCCGAACTATAATTGGACCGCGACTTTGGTATAATGCAATCTTAACCATCAGATGGAGCGATCCACGTTGTTTAGCGATGCGCTGCAGCTGCCTCGATTTGATGCTCGTACTCGGTTGGGTTTGACTTCAGTTATGTTCATAATCATACTACAAAGCTTCAGTTAGAATGGAGCTATTGTTCTGCATTTAATTGTTTGTCTTCATTTAATCTTGTATGTATTATTGTCTTGAAAATTATTGAGTCTAAATTCAATTTGAAAATAGTAAATATTAGGACAAAGGACTTTATGAGCGAATCCATATAATTTGGATCCCTTGGGTACTTAATGGTTAATAATAATTCTCTCTTATTTGGTCGTTTGTTTAAATTAACAAGCAAAGCTCTAGGTAATTTGATTCACTTTGCAAATGTTTTCGAGATGGATATTAATTACCGCAGAGCGATACCTTCCAGAGAAGCTGTTTTGTTACTAGTAAATATTATAATACTTGTTAAGTCTAAATAAATTAGGTTAAAGTAAAATTTGCTTTCGATATCTTCAATTCAGTGAGGCACCTCATGTACACATGCACTAATCAACACCATATTAGTTTTATACTTCTACTACAATACAGGGCTATAGTTACGGATCCCTTAGACACGAACGAACACCTAAAAAAACGTTTTTTTTCGAATTTAAATAATATTTCGAATACGCGGTTTTCAGGATCACCAGCCCTACTTAAATTGTTACTTTTGACTAGGGATCTGAAAATAGCCTTGTCGAGATCTGAGCAAGTTCGTATTAATATTATGGAGAATATATGTATATGTTAGAATCGAGAACTAAAATCCATACTACTTAAGTTAGTATTAATTATTCTGTGGTACATAATATTATAACCAAACTAACATTTTAACATCAGATACAGGTATTATTATAACTTTAAGCTATTTAAGTGAGTTATAATGATCTCAGTTGAAAGTAATAGTCATACACTTACAAGTGTTAAAAAAAGAAGGTAATACCTAAAGTGTTAAGAGCTTCAATAAAAGATGTTTGTTTGGTTTTAGAGTTAGAACAGAGTTAATCAAAGCAAGTGTAAAGAGGCTATAGCCTTGAACTGTTTGTAGCACTAAATTCTACACAAAAGCGCTCACTGTTTAGTTGTTGCCGTGGAGTATTTTATACAACTTAAGGACCTTAAGGTGTTATATTGACTTTAGTCGAGAGTATAGTAACACAAGATACTAGAAGTGTTGAACAACTGCTTAGTAACTAATGTAACCTTTTCTAATTTTTATTGTGTTAGACAGATACACCTTAAAGTATCGATCAGTTATTAGCTGTAGGAGGCAAAAAAAGTTTTGTTAATTTTTTTTTAAAATTATTATTTTAGTACTTACTGGTGAAATTCGTTTACCGAGTATAAAATTATTAATTTATATTAAAATGAAACGATTACTACCATGGCGTCAACAAAGAAAACAGTGCCGTGAAAAAAGGGATTAAGCAGGAATGCCTTACTTTTTTGTATTTTAAGCAGCGGCCTGACATACGCAGCCAATCGTTTTAACTGAGCTGTCTGAACAATCACACTCGGTTATCAAATTCTTCAACCAGATCTCTCTTACAAAGCCTTGGGGAGGCGTACGCAGAGTGATATCTATCATAAAGACTCGCGCTTCCATAACTTTGATTTATAATTTTCGTTAGCAGATGTTACTGCTTAAAATAATAGAGATATTTTTAAGTACCTGTGCGCGCACATTATCGTTTTACAATTATATTTAAAATAATTTTTGTAAGCCCGAAGACTGAGAGGTAAAATGTTGCCTAAAGTTACTTTTCTCCTTCTAAGTAGCCACTTTCTGCAATTTGAAGCTAGGACGATTAACTTTTTTCTTTTCGAATAACCTAAAATTTGAAATCCTTCCATATCTCCCATGTGACTCCTAATTCCAAGAAATTCGAAAAAACCTCCTGATAAAACCGGCGAACTGCTGAAACCGAATTTAGGTGGATGCTGGACTACTATATATAGGACAAAACCTCTTCATATACCTACTACCTGTATCTCCCAGTGATTTGATTGTTTATAACTAATCAGCTGGGAAATCACTGTTTTCATGTTACCTACATTGAATTAGTATTTTGGATAAACTGACCTATAGTAACCAAAAAGATTTGTAACAGTTTCTTTGGGTCCTTAGGACAGACACAAAATTATCCCGCACGATCGCGACAACACAGATACATATAGTCCCTATTCGTTTCGGTACCGCCGCATACCGGGTATAGTCAGTCCGACCCAGGTCGGGCCTAGCTGACTTTCTTTCTGGACTCTTCTCAGCTAGGCTAGGTTTAGTAAACCAGCGACAAAACTCTCAATAGCTCGATTCCACTCACACCTCAAATCCGTTGAAACCGCTCAACTAATCTCACTGGAGCGCAAACTCTTAGAAGAGTATTCCAGTGTCCAAAACCATCAGCGTGGTCGTGTCGGAGGTTTCTCCTGGATTTTCCCCAGGCCTCTCTCCAAACGCGACCTTAAGGGAGCAATTTAGAAAAGAGCTGAAATACGCCATTAATATATTTAAACAGATATTCTTTATACAAAGTTTCAAATCTATCACTTCAATAAATACGTTACAAACTTTCATCCCTTGTTTTACCCCCTTAGGGGGTGAATTTCGAAAAATGCTTTCTTATCTAGCCTACATTATATATGTAATCGACTGTGAAAAAACCAACTCTCTAGCGTTAGCAGTTTCGGCTGTGCGTTGATGAGGCAGTCAGTCAGTCAGTCAGTCAGTCAGTGAGGACTCCTTCTTTTATATGTATAGATTATTTTACCCCGGCCGACAACCTCAAACTTTTAATGAGGCAAATTTAACTTGCAAGAATTGCAATTTCCGTATTTTCATGCGGGCTTTTCATATCTGAAGTTTGAATAGACGATAAACCGTTTTATAATGGTTATTATTTATTTCGTTGGTTTATCTAGTGACTTCTCATCTTGGCATTATCCTAGTTGGTTGGTTTAAAGAAGAAACGTTAACTTTTTCTTCGTCCATTGACAGCTTGAACTGAGACGATGTAGAATGAATTTACTAAATATTATTGTTATGCTTAGGGGCATTCATCAGAATGTCATCATTCATCTCATTCCCTATTATGACAAAGGGGCTCCTGGCGCGGCTAAAATTCAGGAGGACCCTGTCACAGATTTCTAAATAGAAACAGAATCAGCTGATCTACAGATTTGGGCGAACTACAGGGAATAAATGAAAGAGGTTAGTTCCTAAGACTTGTTATTTATTCAGCGTTTATACAAAACGAATTGTATTACCTTAACTAGTTAGTTACTGGAGATCAGATCATTATTCAGGTTGTTAAGTACACACCGACCTTCTTTTCAGTTGCTTGTGTGAACGCTGCTGGATGGGCTTGACCCAGCAGATTACCTCAAAATGGGGCATGCGGAGGAGCAGCAAACCGGAGCAGAAATGGATCCCCGAAATACAGCATACAAAACATGCTTCAGAACACTCTTCGAAACAACTTCAGGACAAAATACTCGAAAAACACTTCAAAAGAATACAAGACACTCAATCGGCTGAAAGAAATCGATTGTTTCTATTAGTACAGAACCATGTGTTTGAACCTAACAAAGGATGTTCAAAATGTTCAGAGAATCTCGCTTACCAGGATAAACGCTCCAAAGTTGGATTATAGTTTCTCCTGCCGAGCCCACCCTCCCACATGGAATTACTGCCCATGTCTGTAACGAACCACATGGTAAAGAGCTGACAAGGCCTCCATAAGCAAAAAGTCATACACAAATTTGGAAGAAAATAACCACTTACATTTGATAACCCCGGAAAATAAAAATATTCAGGCCATTTCCATCTGAACAGCCACCAAAAGAGGCACTCTGCCATATTGTTAATCGGTGCCGAGACCGGATGAAATGGACAATACTTCACAACACTCCCATGAACATTTCGAAAGGATCATGTCGCAGCTCTGGATAAAATTGCCAAGTCACAATGATACCAGCGCTGAAGAATCCAAGTAACTAATTATTGCTATTTATAAAGGGATAACTTTATCTTTGAATTTTGGACCTATGATCGATAATATTATTTAAATCATTTTTATGTTTTAAACCTAATTAAGAAATTTAAATATCAAAATGTTATTATTGTTATTCCCTAAAAATACCCATATATTCCAACATTCCTCATCTGGTTGGCAACTCTGAATTTAATTAATTTTATTCTGATTGGCTTAATTAGATTTGACAATTACTTAATTATTGCTAGCCTGATGAGAAAATGTTGCTCATTGAAAATATACATAACTAGGTGAGTTTGAGACATTAAATAAATTGCTCAAACCAGCCTGCTGCTATTTAAGAAAATAACGCAATGTTACACTATGCGTTTTTTATTGTAACAGATTTCTACCAAGTACAGAAAATATGAAATGAAATTATATTGAATAATAAACGAATTTTATCGAATAGGCAGTCATATCACTTTCGATTAATTTAGTGCAGAAATACATTAGGAAAATGACAAGGGAATGATAAAAAACGACAAGTGAATGATAGAAAGCGGCAAGTGACAAGGGAATGAACATTTTAGGTCGTATTGAGATCAGATGTTATATAGCGCATAAAAATTAAAAAAAAAAACAGTCCTCTGTTATCATCACATGTTAATCCTTAAAAAATAATATTCATAACAAGAAAACTTAAAAAAGTACAAACTTAAAGAAAATATCATTGCTCTGTTTAGAATACCAAGGGAGTGAGAATCAGGGGAATGAGCCAAAGTAAGTTTCTTGACTATTATGCCAGAACTGTTACTTATTACAATAATAACTATATAACCAGCATATGCACTCATTCACGTATTTTTTTTCACATCACGTACCGTATGTCAGTTTCACTACGTAAATTGTATACTTATTGAAATACAAGGGAATGATAATCACAGTGAACCAAAGTCATGGGAATGATATATTTACCTTCTTAGCCCAGAGCTCAAGCGACGAGTGGCGTTCTTTCCCCATGGCATTCGAAGTGCTGCTGACGTTGGTTTTCGGTTCGCGGGTCATCTCAAACTCTCTTTTGAAGGGGCGTGGGGAGGCCATATCAGGGCGACACGGCACCTCATTTGGGTCCAGGTGGGCGGTGGCTTTTCTAATCTCACTAGTTGTGAGGTTCATTTTCAATAGCTTGCCTATTAGTGCGGGCGGCTCAGGAGGTTGAGACGACGTCGAGAGTGGGGCTGCGTCCTTGTCTGGTGCAGCCTTCTTCTTCTACATATTCTCTTCCTTCTCGGGCTTGCTTTTAAGGATTATCTCCATTTCGTGGCTGCTTCCCGCCTTGGCGGGGGTGCAGAGGATGATGGGGGAGGGGTTCTTGCACGACGCGGCATTGCGCGGGGCAGTCTTCTCCTTCTTCATCCTAGGCTTTTTTTGATGAGGGTTCATTGCCGGTGCTAAAGGGAGGCGGGCGCCGACTCCTCGTCTGTAGTTTGCTGTGTAGTTGCCCGCGTCATCGGGCCGGGCTTCATCGGTGCTCGTCCCTGCCTTCATGTTTCGGGCCTCTCGTCGGAACACTGGGCACCTCAGGTCGTTGGTGACGTGGGAGCCCTGGCTGGTCCCTAGGGACCGGGTACTGCTTCGCTGGGGACAGAAAGGAGCTCCCTCAGCTTGTAGATTCCGGTGTGGTCTCTGGTGGGGCCTGCTAGCTGCAAGAAGTAGACAGTGCTCGGTTTGCCTCTTCTTGCATTTATCTGTCTGACGTATTCGACCAGGTGGCCGAGCGTCAGGCAGGCTTCTTTAATTTCCTCGAGGGGAGTGTCGGCCGGGCGGCCGTAGAATGACACCTTCATCCTCTTCTCCCTGTCCAATTGGTAAATGTACCATATTACGGCTGTGCCCGTCTTAACGCCTCTTTATTACAGACACTGTTTGTACACATGAGTTTCTGTCTATTGCGCCAATACCTATGCTTACGAGAGCGGAACAACACTAAAAGGGTGGTCACAGATTAAGATTGGTTTTACTCTTGTTACCTACCTATTTGTTTACTGTTAATCCTTCACAATATCAATGTGACATAATAGCTCTTATTATTTTCATTTTAAAGTAATTCTGCGGAATTTATAGCATTTATAAATTTCAATTTATAAAATTGAATAAGGGCAAAACCACGTTATAGATTGTATCACGGCATGCCGTATTGCATAAAATGCGCGGAATGCATACATAGGACAATAATGGCACGGGGTTACGCCAATGCGTTAGATTATAAATAGGTACTTAATTAGAATATTGATGACTGCTAATACATGAGCATTTATGAACAAATATGGTTTGTGCTTATGTTCCGTGAGACTTGCAATTCATTTATGTATATAACGTAAGAGGTTCCAACATCGTCCAATAATAATGTTTATCCTCGTAAAGTCCGAGCTATTTTTAGGACGATTAGAATAACAATGTGCCGATGAGCCTTACGAGATTTGCATGAAGAACGCCCACGAGCTCTAGTTGGCTTGAAGGTGAGAGACTTCTACGGATATAAGGAAAGAAAGAAAGAAAGAAAAAAAAAAATATTTATTCGTGACACAAAGACATTACTGAAAAGTCCTGACCCAGGAAGACTTGACACATGTTCATACAACCATATTTATTGCGGAACTAAGAATGACACAAAAGGTGACAGGAACCTGCTCGCAGAGGTTTACAACTATCATCAAGAAGGTTAACACATATATCATAATTACAAATAGCAAAACATCACAATCACGAAATGGCTGCCAATCAGCGTAGTGCTAGTCAATTTATCTACAGGCTATCCGAAAAACGTGGTGAGAGGTGTTCGAAATATGTGTGGATGCGATCCTGACATATTGTCGATAGTCGACGACTTATGCGTGCTCTTCCAGGATGAACTCTGGTTTGTTCGCCTTGCAGTCCATGGTATCCGCAGAAGCCGATGCCAGCACCACATCTCAAACGCATCGGCTTTTGATTTTGGCCCGAACAGTCCACGTCTCTGTGCTATAAACTATAAAGAAAGATCGAAAACACCAGGATGTACACAAGTCTGATCTTTGTTTGCACAGCGCGAACCCTCCAAATCTTAATCTCAATGAGCCACATACCGGTCCAATTTTTAAATATGCAAGACGGCGAAAAATAATTGTATTATTAAATTGCCTTATTTTTACTACCCCTTTAAACATGTGATGCTCCTTTGCAGAACCGCCTAAGTTCTGAGGAATTTAGAAAAAAAATGTATAAAATCTATATCAATCAATAGTACCGCTGTAAATCTTATCGCAGTGTGGTTCTGCTGGGGAGTATTTTATCAGCAGAACTACCTTGATATTATCGACGGTATAAAGGAATAACCCTTGAAGCGACATTTTTTGAATTTTACAGGAGAGCGTATTAAAGTGTATTTTTTGACAAAAATAATTTTATCTCTTTTACTATTGATTTTAGAAAGTTGAGTTCTATACACAAGTTTTCTCAAATTTTAATAGCTATATTTTAAAAATATTATCAAACTTGAAATCTTACAGGATTCTGAAATAAGTGTCGCTTAAGTGAATAGGCCCCCGAAACGATCCCGGAAGAACCATTGAAGCGACACCTTCGTGCTATAAACGGGGCCCTAAAAAATCCAATGAAACTACACCAATATATCTAATTTGATCTCGGGAATTAATTTAAGCGACAGCAGTGTATTTGCATAAATAAAAATAAATTGTCCGTCGTTTTAAATAAGCAAGGGATGTGATGAATTTATTGTTGTTTATTTTATTCGAAAGTATTGGAATTTTCATTTAAGTATAATAGAAGAAAATACGTACACTTATAAAGGAAACACAATAGGAAAAATCAAATTGTTGTTTTATTGGTTGGCTTAAGCCATAACATCAAGATAGACAAGTTCACTCATTATCACAATAGAGTTCAACTTATTAAATAACGTAGTATAAAAATCAGGTTATTTGGTATCGTTTAATTCAAGATTATTTATTACAATGCAATACAAATACTCTTTATCCAACACCACACACAAATAATCAGTTACATACATTCATACCTACCTACATAAAAAATAACCAATATTCTAAAGAAATATAATAAGTAGTATTAGATTAGGTAAATACTTTAATTTTAGTATTATTAAGTGATAACCTAAATAATTTTGGGCACAGGTAAGCCGTTTAAGTAATACTTTTACAAACGGCATACAAGTGCCGAAATAAATAGTTTATCACTATTATTAACACTATATATATACTAAATATCACTATTCATACATATTAACATCTAAAACATTAAAAATTTCACTATTTGAACATGAACTAGCATACGTACCTAGTTAATTCCGTCAGCGAACGGCAAAACAACCACCCCCTCCTAGTGTTTGTCGGTGACTGAAGCGACCGACGGCGTTACACTGCGTTTATAAGAGTCCCTTTCGCGCGTAATTCATACAAAAAATTATACACTTAAACGCCATACTATAAATTTGGGCGATACTTCAAACGCCATCACACCTCTTGCAATTTTCATTTAACCAACGTATTGCTGTTTTTAAAAAATACTTGAAGCGACAATTTCGGCCAGGGCCAAGCATGTCGCTTAAAGTAATGAAATATTAGGTACATTTTTGTAACATTCACTTAAGCGACAACAGTTAATTTTAACACTTTTGAAGAACCACTTAAGCGCCGTAACCTATGTAAAATGTACTTGGAATAAACATGTAAGTGACATCACATGGAAAATGACCCATTTTTAAAAATCACTTATGCGACTATGATTATGCCTGTATATATGGTTAAGTGACTCGGGTAAGATTTTACTCAAATTATGTGTCGCATCAGTTAACGATTTTTAAATTTGGGCCTTATTTCTGTAACCCCTTAAGCGACATATAAGTCATCGGATCGATGTGAAACCCGGCTCAAACGACGCAGAAAAAAACGCTGATTCCAACGATATATATAACTCGATTTTGACCAAAATGTCGCTTAAAGGGTTATTCCTTTACACCGTCGTTATTATAACGGCACACTTGTGTACCGTACCTATATATATATATAATACAAAATAATTATGTAGTGTGAAAATGCATTACCCGTACCCCTAACCTGGGCCAATAAGGCCATAAGGGGGTTATGTGGGACTTTCTCCTCCCGCAACCCTATCTGCTAGTCAGAGAGAGGGGACCCAAGTACCTAACACAGCCACGTTGAATAAAGTTTGAGTAATAGCAATTCCAAAATTTTTACAGCTATAAACGCCATACCGTGTGAGTAAAGGCCATTGAAATAGCCAAATTCTGAATAAAAATTCCTTTTGGCCTTTATAACTCTTTAAGCTTAGTAAAAGTTGTATTAAGTTGAGTATTTTTCTTAAAGCTTAGTAGTAACTTCTATATCGCATTTAACACAGATGTTATTAAGCTTTAAGCATCGTAGATGACTGTAATTTGAAAAAGAGAGCCTGGGACAGCATTAAGCTGTATAATAGTAGAAGTAGCTGAATAAACCTACTTATCAAATACTGATATACAAACTTTACTCAGCTTATTACGTATTAAACCACTATATGCTGTAAAATAGTGTCCTTGGTAGCTATCTTCTGAATAACAGTGAAGTTAATATCTATTAAAAAGCTGCATTTTGAGTAACCGCTTTCATTTCGTCTTCAAGTCACATAAGGTTCCTTCCACATTTTATCAATTATTCATCTACTGTATAAAAGTGTTGTCGGGGTTCTTTATACAGCTTATTGAGGTATAAGGGAAATACGAGTCATAGTTTATAGCTAACTAACACATACTGAAGCTGAATAATGGAGTAGTTAATTTCTATTAAAAGCTTGATTTTGAGTAACAGCTTTTATTTCGTCTTCAAGTCACATAAGGTTCCATAGTTTATCAATTATTCAGCTACTGTATGAAAGTATTTTCATGATTGTTTATAGAGCTTATTTCGCTATAATAGAAATTAAGTCATAGTTCATAGCTAACTTAAATAGTCGGAAGCTGAATGGTGTATACTTATTCAGCAATAACTTGTAAAAGTAGCATTTTTAAACAAGTTATAAAGAGTTTTTCTGGGTAGTAATTGAATTAGGGACGTAAAAAACATTGACCCGCTTTTTGCTTCTGCCCAGAGGGAGTCGAAGACTTTGGCTTTTCACCATTGCTGCGACTCTGGGCGGCAAGGGCATCCCCCATAGCTGGCAGTATGCCCATGGGGTAGCTTACGTTGCAAACAGTTGCAGCACTTGACGCCGGCCGGGTCCTTACAACCCTTTGGACGATCGCAATCGCGAGACGCGTGATCGCCAGCAGACTTGACGCATCGGGGGGGAGAGAAACAGTCACGCGCACTGTGGCCGAATCTCTGCCAGTTGCGACACTGCGAGATGTAGTTCCTCTTGTTGGCAGGTTCTACCCTAACGGTGATTTTAAGCACCTCCTTAAGGGCGTGGACTGCCTTACGTTGATCTGGGTCGGTGACTATTAGCACGATGTCGTACTTACCCCTCGTCCGGTCCAGTAATGTAATCCTAGTCTTAATATTAATAATACCAATTATAAAAGTGAAAGAGGGCATTGATCTACATTCAACTTACCTCTGACTGGATTTTGAGGATCCAGTAATGTAGCTTAGACATCAGAATAAGACACAGGTAAGATGAACGCTTAGAAAGTCGCGGACAGCAGCCAGTACCTAATAGATTAGATTAGATTTCATGATAAGGAATTACAAAAAAAAAGTGTGTGTCAGCTCCGACGCACGATTGGAGTTTACTCTTTACGAACGATTATAAAATATATTAGTAAAGATTAGTAAACAATTACATAGATTAGTGAATGAGGATAAATGAACTCATTTTTTATATTACCGCAAAGTGGGGCTATTTGAGACCCAAGGGGACCCACTTTACAGTACTGAAATCATGCATGTTGCTTTTATTTATATGAATAAAGACTTAGCGCGTAGACGTTATCGATATTGATAAATGTTGACCAGTGTCTTTACATGACCGTACCCGCAAGCGACTGTGTAAACGATTTAGTATGCCGATTCTTAGTTCTATTGCGTAACCGCCAGAGGCGTTGTACTTTTGCCCATACAATTTTTTACGCAGTCGCTATCGAGTACGGTCACCTAAACTCATGGTATAATTATAAAGGCACAGGGACGTCCGCCGCGAGATCGCGACAACACTTGTAGCCTCTGTTCGTCCCGGTACCGCCGCATATCGGGTAGAGTCAGTCCGACCCAGGTCGGGCCTAGCCGAGTTTCTTGCTGGAGGACTCTTTGGAACCAGCGAAAAAACTCCCAGTAGCTCGATTCCACTCACACCTCAGGGCCTGTACCTCCTATTGCTTTATTGTGCCCGGTCTATAAAGCCACAGTCAGGTTAAAAAAAAAACAAAAAAAATTACCAGGGTTTTCGTGCATCTACACGGAGAAAGAAAAAATACAAAACATAACGTAATAGGCGGCGTGCTGTCTCCCTTGTTATCTTCTATATATATAAATTCAATCACAAATAATCTCTCTTCTCACTATCACCTCTATGCCGATGATCTTCAGTATTCTAAATTGGAGTCATAGTTTTGGTCTTAAGGTTAACCCCTCTAAAACCCAGGCTATCATAATTGGGAGCTCAAAATTTGTCCCAAGAATCGATTTTAACATCTTAATCCCTTTTTCTTCACAAGTAAAATATTTAGGCATTATTATGGATGGGACTTTATCTTGGGTACCTCAAGTGAACGAGGTCAGGAGGAAGATGTATTCGGCAGCAGCTTCTCTGAGAAGGCTACGTAATTTCCTGCCCATTGCCACTAAAATAAAATTGCGCTTACTCAAACACAGTAGTGCGAGTAGTACCTCCCCATCTTGGATTATGCTGATGTTTCCTATATTGACCTCAATGAGGAGCAATTTCAGGGACGAGCTTTCCACTATTTTTAGCGCGTGCCGGATCTTTAGTATTCGTAGCAGACTTACGGCTTAGTATTTCCATGTATCCCAATTAGATTTTCACTCTAGCAAACCAATCCGCAGTTTTGTCAAATTCTCCATACCTAACCAATGTGTCCAAGGTTTGCACCCTTTTGGACATTTCACTAACTTTGGATATTTCACTAACTTTATACCAAATAAAAAGCACATTATAAAATATTTACACGTTGTTTTATTATTTTCGATCTTGACTACACTTGACAATTCAACAACTGAGAGCTGCGCAAGATAAGTGTCGCACGAACATAGTGCATAACGCATAACGTGCTAAATTATAAAAAGTCGTATCTTTACTCTGATCGTATACTGAGATACGACTTTTTTAAATTACCACAGCAGATTACGTTTGATTTTATACCCCGAAAATCGATTCTTAAGGAGTAAACTTCAAAAAAAAACTGCGATTAGAAATACTAACGCGCTGCACTAACAGCTTTTATTATAATTAGGATGTCGTCTGCCAGTAAAGGCTTTGTGAACAAAAGTGAGTTCCGTGTAAATTGCCTGGTCAATGGGTGCTCGTATTTCAATGGCCCATAAACAACGCGACCGTGAATACAAATCGGATATTAGAGGTTTCTCTGCGCGGACAACGCTACGCAACCTAGACCGATCAACAGGGGTACAATTACAGTACTTTATTTATACGTTGGTATATTGTGCATACCTCTGCAAGGTTTCATCTGAACTTCAACATCTTTATTACTTTAATCCTGTTTTGTGGTGCGTGCTTTACCAAATAAATGGTTTTCTATCTTTTTAATTTTCTAATCAGTCAATTGTCTGAGACACTGCAAAATTCAACAGTCATATCTAATTTTCTTCCATAAACTGAAAACTACTACTACTAAACACTGTAAAAAAACAGGAATTCATACCCTTTCGTACGATATCCCACTTAGTCCCTTACAAAAAAATCCCGTTATATGCTTGACTGAGTGACTCACATCATCCTCTAGCGTTATCCAAGTACCATTACATCCTGAAGAAAGCCCGAAAGGTCCGCTATCTAACCCGAAGATTTGGCGTAAGCACTATTCATCTTAAATGAAAAAACATTAAGAAAAATTCTATACCTGGTCACCCTAGTTTTACAGAAATTGAAAAAAAATCTTTGCACCCGAGTGTAGATAGTACCTTTTCCCAACGTGTAAATATGCAACTAATTTGAGTTGCTTGTTTTTTTAGCTTTAGATTTAATTTAAATTACTTAGTTACTTTAACTTACTTGAAATCCTTTTTGACAAATAACTAAAAAACTATAGACAATTCAAAAATACAGTTTTATGCGTCTTGTTACTAGGATTAAAACAAAAAATCTACTATCTGCTAACGAAAATTATAAATTGAAGTTATGGAAGCGCGAGTCTTTATGGTAGATATCACTCTGCGTACGCCTCCCTAAGGCTTTGTAAGAGAGATCTGGTTGAAGGACTTGGTAACCGAGTGTGATTGTTCAGACAGCTCAGTCAAAGCGATTGGCTTCTTATGTCAGGATGTCACAGGTTCGATTGTACGTTTTGGAAAGTATTTCGTCACTAGAAAAGTACCTACGATAAAGGGAGAATTTCTTATAGATATTTTGAGAGGATGCTTAAAACTTTTGTAAACGTGTTTGTCTTAGTAAATTACAAGTACCTATAAAAAAGATTTTCTTAGTAAACTAGAAGTATTAAATTAATTTTGATATGGAGGGATAATGTTAGAGACATGTGCCCAAGGTTTTAACTGAAAGTAGAGCGTGTCATATTGTTGTAGGTCATTACAAATCATGGGTTATAATATAGGACTCCTAACACGTTGCAGTTCGAGAAACATCGAAGTTTTTGTTCGATTCAAGCATAATCTGTCTTCCCCTGTAGTCGCAACATCGAGCATGTCAGTACTAAGGCTCGGAAAGTAGGGAATTGGGTAACGTCGTCGAACAAGAATGTATGTGTAGTCGTACGCGACATCGAACCATGACACCACTATGCTACATGGATGTGATGAGGTAGTCTCTTAGCAGACATTAGTGTTTTGTTACATAGTATAAGAAATCATCAAAAATAATTCGTACATATAATGATATATGGGATCGAGTCGACAGCGTTCTCCGGGCTGGAATGAAATGTGTATTTAACGTCTGACTTACCCACCTATTTTTTACCATCATACATATATAATTATATATAGGTATTGATAAATCATACCTATTTTGTTTCATTATCCGCCTATTACATCCTACTTCAGGACACATGCCTCCTCTCATGGACAAGAGGGCCCATTTCACTTGCTGATATATTTATAGCTTCAAGGGACTGTAGACCTTAGTATAAGGTTTTAATTTCAACTCGATACTTCCACGCCTTCCCAAGATAAAAGGGTCGTGACAGACAGACAGACAGACGGACAACAAAGTGATCCTATAAGGGTTCCGTTTATTCCTTTTGAGGTACGGAATCATAAAAGCGACATAGACCCATAGTACGCCCAATAAGACTTGTGTTAGGGGTAATAGACGGATATATAATTTATATATACAAATACTTATGTACATCACACAAATAATTATTTATCCTGACCATGATTCGAACCCAGGACCGTCGGATATGAGCATCATAGGCAGAATCACTGATCACTAGGCTAAACAGGTGGTCAAAACACTCAATTTGTAACCTCAATAAAACATATATTTAAAAACATGTATCATCCACCAGACCGAACTTGTATACTTATATAAACTAATTTTAAAATTAGCCAAATTATCGTTAAAAAATCCTGTTGATTAGGGTATTCTCCCGTGGCATATGACATGTTATTTGTATTTATAGCTATTTGGTTCATATGTGACGTTTTGTGCAGTGCGATTGCAAATACATATCCAGAATCGATGTTTGTTCAATAGGAACTGAAGACACTACTATTTATGTGAGGTTTTTAACGTATATGTTATTTTGTTATGAATCTATGGAATTTTCCCTATTACCTGCCTACTTACTGAAGTGATAAAGGATTAATCGTATATAGTACCTACTCACCTACTTGTAGTTCATTATTACTATCAACCACCATAATAAATTATGAATATAATAATATAATTTATGACAACGTAACATATTATGTTGTCAGATATTTTCAAAATGTCACGCTCCTCAATTTACCTTTATTCTTCAGCTCACATTTCTTAATTAGTATTAATTTAGGTGCACACAATTTTGCCTTTCGAGAACAAACAAAGCGGGTTGTCCGTCTTTATTATCAAGTTTAAATTATAGTCATTAACAACGAGAAAATGAGCAGAGCCTCTCCATTTACTTTCAGATTTTAAGGCAAAAATTTGAGATTTAAGAAAGTTTTGTAACAGCGAAAATGACATTCCTATCACATTACTATTTCAGACCCGAGGGACTATTTGCTACTTTTTTTTTATACATCGCCGGTGGCAAACAAGCTTACGGTCCACCTGATGGTAAGCGGCCACCGTAGCTTATAGACGCCCGCAACACCAAAGGAGTCACGTACGCGTTGCCGACCCTTTATAAAAACTAAACTCAAAAGCTTTGACTCTGAATATTTTAGACATAGCATATACTTACTTAGTGTCGGTACGTTTACGACTTTGGGTTAATCTAATAGAGATTCACCTCTGCCCCTGTGGTGCTAATGTAGACCGCTTGGGTCACGGCCTTGCTTGTATCAAAAGCGCTGGCCGCCGACATCATCCGTCGGGCTCTGGTCAGCGTCTGCGTCCCAGCAACATTGGAGCCTTATAGACTGGCACGTGACGACGGTAAGAGGCCCGACGGGATGACTCTATTGCCGTGGCAATGGGGACGGCCATTAATCTGGGACGCAACGTGCGTTGACACCCTAACGCCGTCCCACCTCAGGACGGCATCGCTAAAGGCACAGGCAGGCAGTGCTGCCGCAGCTGCTGAGGCTGCTAAACGCCGCAAATACGCATCTTTAGATGACAGCTACGTATTCGAGACTTTGGGCCCATGGCCCATGGGACCGCAGGCTGTTAAACTTTAAAAAAATATCTTTCCTCGTCCATTGCTATTCAGCGAGGGAACGCAGCTAGCCTTATGGGCACCCTTCCAAATTCGAGTAATTTAGGCGATATTTCTATCTATAGGTTAGACACCATAGATTAAGTTAGGGTTAGTATTTGTATTGTATAGTTTCTCAGATTTAATAATCATAATTTCATATTTAGTTCTCCAAATACCAAATATGTAACATGTAGCGCCACTTTGCGGTAGTTCATCATTTTACGAATTTGGGTGAAATTCAACATGTCTAAAATTTTGCTAATTTTGGTTGCATTTATTATTTTGATAGTCCAACTTATGAAAATGTATTAACAGTACGTCATTAGACATGATTAATATATCAAAATGGCCTTTCATTCCACTGAGTAGTTTTTGAGATATTGACATTTTATTATTAGTGTAAGCGACCCGCTCACCGACCTCAATGGTCCACGCGCGGTGACTGGCTGGCTGGCGGTGCGGCCGACGAGTCACCGCGCGTGTTTTGTTTTTTTATTATTGATTTTTCTCTTTCTTGGTAAATAGATGTGCTTTGATATAATATTGTTTTAAAATGTAAATATTGTTGATTTCTTATATGTTCTGTGCTTTTTATGTGTTGTCTTGTGTTGTATAAAGTGTATATAATATCCTTACGCGTTTTTATTCATCGCCGGCGGCCCGCATACTACAAGTTGGTCACTTCGAGCCGGATTTCCAGCCGCCGCTGTGATGAAAACGTGCAGTGCCTCGCGTAAGGAACATAAAGATACAAGACAACCGAACATGCCTCTACCAGCCGATCAGGTACAAATGTTAGATACGTCTTTTATCGTGGACAGTAGCACTCAGGCGAAACAATTGGCAATGCGTCGCGTGGACGACAGCACTCGCCTACCGTTACTTCCGCACAGCAAGGCTAAGGCGTCATCTGTATTGGCTAGACGAAAACGATTAGAATTTGAGGCAGCTAAAGAAAAGGCCAGGATACAAATGGAACTCATTGACAAGCAACTAAAGGCGGACTTAGCTGAACTAGATGCATTATACAGTCCACACAAGTCATGCGCGCGCTCTACTAACCACGTAGAGGGGTGGCTCGACAACATGCCGCGGCGGGAACTATTGGAGCGGCAGCCTGATCACGTTACTAGTAATCTCTCGGTCAGGCTGCATCAGTCGGCGGTTGCTGCCGACACTCCCGCCAGCACTAATGGGACGAATCCAAGCGCACGCAGAGTTTTAGCCACCGCATTTACAAGCAACCACGAAGGACAGCAGTCTGACCACGTTACTGTTCATCACTCGTGGTTGCCGCCGATACTCCCGCCGGAAACAATGGGTCGGTACTGGACGCTGTCACAGATTTAGCCGCCACCGCCGCCTCTACAAACAGCAACGGGTTGGAGGAAGAGCAACAAAACCCGACGGCAGTAATCATCTTCGACATGCTTGGTGACACTGATGTATATCTAACGAGTGCTACTAAATGTTCATCCGAAGCTTCCGTTAGTAACAAACCGAGCCGCCAATCTGTCAAAGCATCATCACCGCAACCGATACTTATTGAGAAGCTTATGCCGCACAAAAGAACTGCGGCATCGCTAGCTAGCCGCGAGGCCCACGAGTTTGCAGATCGCGCCAGTTTGCGCGGCGAGACAAATAGTGTTGGATTTGTGAGTGATACTACAGTGTTATGTGTAAATATGTCGATAGTGTACGTAGATAGTGTGGTACTTAGTTCCCAAGTTTGTAGGAATAATTGTGTATATTTGCCTGTACAGACGATTGTAAATAGCGATAGATTATTTCATGTTGAAAAGTTCGCGAACAAATGGTCGTGTAACATTACACGACACGAATGTAATATAATGTTATATGTAACTAATCCATGTGAGCTGGCGGCTACTCTAACACCCTTGTGCAGCTCCTACGTGCACAGAGCGATGTGTGCTCTGCACGTGCCGGCTCAGACCATGTTACATTCGACTCTGCCCGTGTATGACGCATCCGATAACGAAGCAGCACATGACCTGAAGCAGCTTCACGAACTGGGATGGCGTTCATGCAGAAGCATTTTGTCTGTAGCTGGTAAGTTGAGACAGAGTAGCACCGACGTATGGGCTAATGTGGAACTCGAACACTCGGCCACACTCTGTGTTGGTAAGTGTTGTGAGGTCGACGACGAATTGCAACATGTATCTGTATTGGCACCTACCCTGTTCCCGCCTTTGGACGTGTTGCGAACGCTCTGTTACGGCAGCCAACGTAGTGCTGCACTCCCTAGCACACCGAGGTACACTTACGATGCGCCGTACCAAAGAGTACAGAGGAAACGTGTTCCTCCCGACAAGCCTCTTTGGGGTGGGGCAATGGCAAATTTTGAAGACTGGTGGCACATTAGGTAAGATTCAAAGTAAACGCCCGACAGCCAAGTATAGCACATTGTGTGTGTGTGTATATTGCAGTGTCATATTCATCTTACCTCGGTAGCCAGTAGCCCAGCAATGTAATGAATCTTGCATGCGGGTTGTTGCTAGTGTAAATCGGCCTTAAGAGTTGCTGTCGCACAATATGTTTGCCCAAGTACGATTGGTCGAGTGTACATGGTGGAGTGGCTCCCAAGTAAGGTCCGCTGGTTCTTTAGAGGTAAGTTTTGGTATTGAGTGCTGAGCCAGCACTGGGGTGGGGAATGTAAGCGACCCGCTCACCGACCTCAATGGTCCACGCGCGGTGACTGGCTGGCTGGCGGTGCGGCCGACGAGTCACCGCGCGTGTTTTGTTTTTTTATTATTGATTTTTCTCTTTCTTGGTAAATAGATGTGCTTTGATATAATATTGTTTTAAAATGTAAATATTGTTGATTTCTTATATGAAGTTCACATCAAAATTGGATTAGTATTTCTCACGTTTGCTGCAAATAAACAAACAGACGCGGCTGCAGACTTTGTTTTCTAATATATATACAAATAAAATTAAGCACTGACATCACATTTTATCAATTTATTGTAATTAAAATGCATTTTAACCTGCGCATCCATGAACTCATATAACTGCCATTTGATAGACCTTATCTCATTACAATATGGTTCACTTTGGTACGTCGTCTAATTTGGGTGATATTTAACAATTCCGGTGTCAACAAAAACCACCGAAGTCATCGAAATTGCAGCACCGCAATTATAAATCTTATTTAAAAAATCATAAAAAATGAACCAGTTTCTTTACGTTCATGTTGACCTTATAAGACAAAAAGAAACCAAAACCACACTTAAAATAAATTATAAACAAAAATTACCTGTGTCAAATAATAAACTAAACGTATCACCAAAATTTACAATAACTGTATTTTGGACCACCCAAATTAGGTACTTGCGTGCATGACCGTTAGCTCCTGCATAGTTACCGTCATTTGACATCAACTGTGGCTGAGTGGGAAGTAATAATTTTCGCTAACGCCATTGCGATTATTGCGTTTCGTTCAATCATAAAATAAATTTCCACTTTTTCCACCGAAATTATATTTTTTCGCAGGACAATTTTGTTGACACTTGTATGTGCTTTAATTTATAAACTAATTATTTAAAACATTGTCCACATATATTTACACTAATATATAATACAAATAAATGCATCTTATTTGATGTGAATGGATAGTTTCGTAGTCAGTTTTGTTACCAAAAAGAAGTACAGGACACATCACCATAATTAGATTTTAGCCAGTTAATATTTTTTATGGTTTTTTTTTATGGCTAAGTCAATAGGTTTTAAGTAATTTCCATTATGACTCAAGGTAAGTAGAACAAGCACCATTTACATTTAGCAATTAAATTAAAACAATACATTCCGCCACTGCCGGCGTGCTTTGATACAAGAGGTGACCGGGTAGACACATAATTTGGCACGCAAAGCCGTATAAGTTGAAATTATTAGCACCTAGGTGAACGGGCGAGCAGTTTTTGCCGGCCTCATATTTACACATTAGCATTTCCAACGACACAGTACTGAGGGTGCCGCTGCTCGCTGCCAAGCAAAAATGTATGGCAGTATGGTCTCTCTAATTTATGTAAACGTGGAAATGTAAATTAATATGCTCGTTTATGAAACGAGACTTTTTGGCGGTCTTTTGTAAAATTACTACACTCGAGTAGGCAGGAGAATACAGACATAAGTACGTAAATACGACGCATGACGAAATTTGCCGCCAACCATATGGCCGCTTTATGAGGCAGGCACAATTCAGTTACAAATTTGGAACTTCCTTAACATTAATTGTGTTACACGTTCACTGCGGGACCGAAGCTATCATTTTTAGGGTTCCGTACCAAAATGGTAAAAAAGGAACCCTTTTGGTTTCACTTTGTCTGTCTGTCTGTCACATCGCTAAATATCTAAGAACTACTTATGCTATCGATTTGAAATTTGGAATAGTTATAAAGAAGGCTTACCTACATATAAAGAACATAACTTTTTTCAAATTTTTTTTTTTATTTTATGTGAAAAATGACATAAAATTCATAGGTGGTTCAAAATTTGAAAGTCTAGTTAATATGTCGAGTGAGGTGTCATATGAAAGGGCTTGGGTTGCACATTCTGAAACTTTTTTTTACGTTGAGTCATTTTTGTTTTATGAGGAAAAATGTAAAAAAAATACCGTCCTCCCCCCCTTATCTCCGAAGTTTACCAAGGAAAAAATATAAAATTATTACATAATATTGATATCAATGTATATTTTACAGGAAAAATATAACTGTAGATCTATCATTCATTTCTATACTAAGTTTGTAATTTAATCACCTTTGCATGTATTTTTGTTTTATAAATTCCTACGAGATTATGCTGAAAGTACCTTCTTTCAAATAAAGAAAAAAAAATGAAATCGGTTTACGTGATAAAGAATTATCCTTAAAAAAACTACTATACATACAAAGTTATTCAGTCGCTCAGTAACAAAAGTCGCCGATAGATTGCGTCCAATTTCCACACCATGTTGTTGAGATTTTCCTGATTTAATAGGGTTGGAACCGGTACACATCTGTATACAGAACCCTCGGTGAGCGAGTCCGACTCGCACTTGACCGGTTTTTTTTTAAATTGGTGCATTTGACGGCCTATTACTTAAACTCTCTGCCCCTGCGTTATGGGGCTCATGTGCCTAGTTAGGATCGATGGATATAAATGACTATTCCTATGCGAAAATGTTGAATTTTGGTATCTACCTATCAAAATCGCTAGTAGACGAGTTGGTTGTCATAGTGTTCGCCTCTCGCCCTAGATTCCTGCTATTTATTCAAGAGATATATGTAAAAATAAATACAAGGTCTTATAACCTGAAACCGCACTAAATAAGCTATTTAAACTAGGAATGATTAGTGACGGGAAACAAATTATCAACACATTACTTATATTTATTATTTAAAAATCGACCAAGTGCATGTCAGGCCACGCGTAATGTATGTGTAAATTCATTGTATATACTTATCATGATTTTTTCACACGCCCAATTGATACCCACCATGACAGTCGGGGGAAAACTTGAACATACGAGGGGTGTTCAATAAGTAATAAGAATGATATATAAACTCTTTAGTGAGAAAATGTAAAAAAATTATAGTCTTTTGTTTTTTTTTTAAACGAATTCCTTTATTTTGTTCTGTTGGTGCGAATTGTCAAAACTGGAGAATATTGACATTCAAGCCGTATAATTAAGTAAATTGCTGCGCTAGAAATTTTTTACCACAGAACAGGTTCGTTTAGACTTGCAAGTAACATTAGGGGTTCGTGCACCTTCTTATTCTACGATTACGCGGTTGTAGGCGAAGTTTAAGAGAAGGAGAACTTGCACTAATGACGATGCAGGCTTGGCTTCCGCAGTAACCGATAAAGTGATATAAAAAATTAGAAATTTACTTTGATGAGTCGCAGTGTTCCTTTTTTATAGCTGAAGAAGTTAAAATTTACGCTTTGGGTATGAAAAAAGTATTAAAAAATAGCTGCGTTATTATCATTCTCATTACTTATTGAACACCCCTTGTAAATTATCACTTTAAACCTTAATATCACGCAAACGGATATCTGAATCGAAGAATAGTTCTAGAAACCCTACAATATTTTTGAACGATCTATCCATCGATATTGCACACGATGGGCTTAAAATGAAAAAAAAAATGCACCTCTACGTTACGTGTAGGAGAGGTACTCTAAAAAATGTTTTTCAAGGTTTTATTCTACCGTTTTACTAGCGTAATTGATATATATACTCGTGCAACAATACAGTTTTCTAGTACTAACGGTTACTGAGCTAAACAGCGGTCGGGCGGGCGGACGGACGGACGGACATGGCGAAACTATAAGGGTTCCTTGTTAACTACGGAACCCTAAAAAAATACAAAAATACAAATACAAAAAGGTTTATTTCTCAAAATTTTACAATGTACATATAAAAATACATATGCGTTTTGTAGAAACATGACAACGCTGGTACTTTTCTTGCATTCCGAACGTTTTTTTTACCTTTTTATTTGCCTCTCGGCTTTTGAGTGCACTAAGAAGCATTTGGTAGCACCCAATACAAATTCTTCTTTTGTCACCTTTTTACACGGAGGTGTGTTTCTTCTTTGGGACAATCATCGTGTTGATGATCTAAATGTGTTGAATGTTCTCGAATGTTTTGAATTATGCACTATCGTGATATACGTCCGCTCCCGTTAAATTAGGTCAGAACGCAAATCGAAGGTAAACAATGCAACCACTTAGATCCCCGCACTGATCTAGGTGGTTGCATTGTCTACCTCCGTGGGCACGTGAGTGGTACGAGGTTTTTTAGCACGTACGTTCTGCGGTAAGTGTCAAATAATCTCAATGAATATTAAAACCGTTGTTTCATACTTACATTAACTATATATTATTATTAAAAAAATATAAATATGTCTTAATTTACATTTACTTATATTTATTTTTAAATGGGAAGACGTCGGGTCATACACGGATTTAGGTTCGCGTCTTTTCTGTGGATATACCAAAAGTTAAGGACCACAAAGCTTAATTTAGGATTGGACCAGTAACCTGCATAAATAGTGTCTCCGTTTCTATAAATCCCTGTAATAAAAACATAGCTAACGTGCACATAAGCCGTTAACTATTGACCACAGGAAGGACGACATTTGTTTTTTCAACTAAGGATGACCCGTTAATTATTTTTTAAGTTACGTCTCGTTTCATTCATATAAAAGTTGTACAATAAAAACCCCAAAGAGGCAGATATTGTAAGAAGTCGGTTTGTCATAAGACACTGATTGTCATTTCTGATGTACTTCTGATCTTTCGTGCGAATAATGCGAATTCAATGTGTCTGTGTTTGGGACCACTGCCACTTTCTTTACCTAATTTCTAATTTAAAAAAAAAACAAGGTGATAGGCGCAACAATTGTTCTCTTTCCAATTTTTTTATTCCGTAAGTAAGTATTCGTAAGTCATTAAGTGGAGTATCATATGAACAGACTTGAACGATACATTTTAAAACAGTTTTTTTCTTTTTTCTGTGGCCATTCATACCAAAGTGGGCGGAATGACCTTGCCGTCTATGACGGGCCTTTCAACCCGTCATCCGCAAGGAATTGATAAAAAAAACAATCAATGCGTTATCGGGTTGGAAATCCTTAGCACAAGTTTAATACCTTCCTAGACCTAAACTCAAACCTACACTTGTCTCTTTCGTACATACAGAAATACTCATGATACGGCCGCCGCACCAAGTACAGGCTGAGTTTAGGAACGGCCTCCGCAAGGAGTGAGATGACATGCACCGGATGGATTGTATATGACGACCGCCTTAGCCTAGTTGGTAGTGCCCCTGCCTACGAAGCTGGAGGTCCCGGGTTCGAATCCCGGTCAGGGCATTTATTTGTGCGATGATCACGAATATTTGTTCCTGAGCCTTGGATGTTTTCTATGTATTTTAGTATATATTTATCTATATAAGTATGTACATCGTCGCTTAGTATCCATAGTACAAGCTTTGCTTAGTTTGGGACTATGTCGATTTATGTAAAATTGTCCCCCAATATTCATATTTATTTATTTATTTATATTTATATCTAGGGCTGCCAACCCTCCCGCCTCGGGCGGGACATCCCGTATCCGGCGCCCTAGAGGATGCGTCACATAAACGATGCGTGTCTCATTTTCAGGTCTCGTCAGAATTGTAAGAACTGGAGTCAATATTTTGTTTTATTGGAGTAAAGAGCGCGCAGCTTCGATGAATGAAAACAGTTTGTATCCCACTCTCGAAGGACTGTACTCGTATCAGGATCTTTTATCTCGGAAATCATCCACTAAGGGTCGGTTGCACCAACATACGATCACAGGCCGGTCATCGTCAAATATGGCGCCGGCAGCTGTCATCCCATAGAAACTTGTCAAACTTGCCATACAGTCAGATTTTAACGAACACCGCTTACGATTACAGACGGTTTGGTGCAACCCACCCTAAGACGGTATATGTCGCGGGCAGAGAAAATAGGTGCCTTATATCCTACACAATTTCCTAAATGTTAAGGATTGTTGTAGAGTGTGGAGTCCCGCATTTTTAGGATTCCGTAGCCAAAATGGCAAAAACAGAATCCTTATAGATTCGTCATGTCTGTCCGTCCGTCCGTATGTCACAACCGATTTACTAGAAGACTATAAGCACTACAATTATGAAATTTGGTAGGAAGGTGTATGAACCGCTACATAAAAGTGATATGAAATTACAAAAAAATATTAAATTAGGGGGGACATTCCATACTTATAACCGGTGCCGGTGAATGAAATAAAATTTCAACGCACATAGTCGTGTGGGGTATCGATGGATAGGCCTTTAAAAATTATATGGAGGTTTCTAATAAACTTGTCCATTTAAGTCAACCGTTCGTGAGATTATTTGTCAAAGTCATAGAAAGTGTCTCCCCCCCTCTAATTTTCAAACTATAATGTTTAAAATTCTGAAAAAAAATTGAAGTGGTGTGCATTAGTAAATACTTTCAACGATTTTTGGTTTGAACAATATAGGTTTTACGGTTTTTGCTTTTCGCTTAAAAACTGTCTTGCCCAAACAAAAGGTCGTAAGTGCCGTGAGTTCCCTATGAAGATACGACTTTTTTAGATTCAATGTATTGGAAAGTAATTTTAAATGTGGACTAGTAGGTGTTGGTACGGAACCCTTCATTGTGCGTGGTCCGACACGCACTTGGCCGGTTTTTAGCCAGGTCCCGCATTCTCCTACAAAAGTACCGCAACTCTGAGCACATAAGTTGGCAGCCCTGCTTATAACGCAGCGAACGTATTAAATATGTAAACAAATAAAGTTAATCATGTTTGTAAATTGATCTGTATTTTAACAGATGTGTAAAGAAAAACAGGCCGAGATTAATGTTAGAACTTGTGTACCTATGCCTCGTGACGTCATTTAAAATCTAAATTTTATAATTAAAAATACATTGAGCTACTATTCTGTCTGTGATTATTAATAAACTTTTAAAAATATACATAAAGCCTATGACATGAAACGACTATGCCAAACTTTGCTAATATGTGCCCAACCTCTGTCATCTCGTGAAATAATGGTGGTAATATTTGAAAACTTTTGGGAGGTGGACTCATTCATTGACATCAAATATTCTTTAAGTGACATTTTTAATATATTCCTGTTGCGTTTGATAATACGAAGTAATTAATTTATAAAGAATAAATCACATTGCGACGGAATAGATTGCGTGGCCTACTTACGGTGTAGGTACGTACGTGCATCCAAATCAAACCATGGTTAAAGTACATAGCAGTAGTGATGGAGTAGTTAGTAGTACCTAGTTGAAGTTGTCTACTATGTATTCAACTATTCACATTTCTCGTTAATGGATACAAATCTCATTCATTCATGTATACAAACCTGTTGCAGCGGCATAAATCACAGTAAGCAAATACGGAACACTGACGGCTTTCAATCCTGTACGGGATAGACCTTTGCGATTAGCAAATACCTAATAATTATGTGATATGTAATATACCTATTATACTTAATTTTGCGAGTAGTTTAGCATATAAACAGTCACATGATGTCAACCGAATATGTACAGTCAAGAACAATTAAAGCGTGTTAATACAAAGTTAAAATAACTATAACTTTCGTGTTGACTCAATATTTTTTGATATTAAAGTGGAACAAATTCATGAATCTTTGTGCACCTATTTGTGTATCTAGTACATTAATTTGCACAGCTATAGGCACACAAAAATTATTGCATCGGTAATTCATCATTTTGCAGTACGATATTTAAGTACTTACAGTTACTAATTATTGTATTTAACTAGTCAAGAACTTGAAAAAATATGTAAATGTCAAAAAGTTTAATATATTATCAAGTGTTTGAAATGGAAGTATGCATTGCTGAGAGAACAGGCGAAACTTAATAAAGTCTATTTCAGCCTGTGGCTGTGTTAATAAGTGCGATCATTTTTTATCAAGCTTCTGAGTGAGGTTCCGCAAAGCCAAAACAATAAATCACTGGTGCGGCGGCCTGCGGGTTATTATTTGGCCGACACACAACCGGTCTTTTCTACTAACTAACCAACGCTACGAAACAATATTTCCTCTTTCCTCGTGTATCAGGGTCCGTCAGAACTTGTTTATTACGAATGGATTCCTAAGCCTGTGTACAATGTGTTCTATTCCGTACCATTCAATATATATATTATAAATATTAATAATGCATATCGAACTAGAGTGTGGTTTCCGGCGCATTCGGTATTTTGGTAAACATGGAGTAACAATTAAATTATTTCCGCAGGCTAATTATTTCGAAACGTCCCAATGGTTGACAATGACACTTTCCAATATTAGTTGACATAAGTGTCAAGTATTGGGTCAGTGTCGAGCCTGGGACGCTTACCTTATCTTAAAACAGTAGACTAAATTTATAAAAAGTGTGATATATGGATGACGCAGGATGACGATGGCTGTTGTGCTGACGGATGGTAAGGTAAAACATAATCTTACTGTAGTCTCCTGAACCATCTTTTAACCAGTCAAGCGTCTCGCCATCGCCAACGGTTTTGCTTTTGACTGGAGTTTTCGGGTTTCTGCTTCTAGTAAAATAGTTTCGGAACATCATGATTGTTCCACACATATATATATCGCACCAATAATATGTCACAGAATATAAATACACTACTGGAAACTACCTATGATACAGGTAACAACAAATTATATTACACTAAAAATTAAATATAGACTCCTGCGTTAGATATTATCTACAAAAAGATCACATTTTTATTAATCTTGATTTACAAATGAAATATAAATGATAATTGATGCATTAAATAAGGTAAACGATTTGTCTAAATAAAGCATTATTGTGTAATCCCGGAAATTCCTTATATTTATTTATGTGAAATTTTATGCAGATCCGTTGACCTGTATTTTAAGCGAGATTGCGAACAGCTTGCTGAATATAAAACAGCTGTAGGTTATATATGTTAAATAAAGTATCTAGGTACCGATTTTATTCGTCTAAAGTAAGTACGAATGAAATAAGAAAAATTACAATGAATTTTGTATTTTTTAAATGATACTCGTAGGTTTAAAATTTCTTAAAAACTCCACTGACCTCAAGGGGTGCTCTTAAGTTCTAAGTATGGCCCAGCGACTATTCGAGAGTATTATCAGAGTTGAGTGCTGTCAATGAATATGAATCTGAGTATTTTATCTGTATTTTGTATACATAACACACAAATTCTTCGAAATTTACTTTACGTAATACGCACATAGAACAATGGTACCATAGACATTAGGATTCATGCAACAGCCTTACTGATATGTAGATTTATATTATACGCATTATTAATGTTTATATTACAAAATAATAAATATTTATTAAGGGTTAATTTGTAATTTACTCTTTGTTAGACCCGTACTCCTAGAAGGTAATCATTTTGAAAGATCATGATTCATTCGCACAAAACCCGTTATAATTAAATTATACAAATTAGTATTTTATCATTATCAAAATACATGATAGCATTTTATCACACATATATTAGATGGTCTAATGTAGTGGTAGCTACCATGTGGCTACCGCTAGAGCGATGACTTGACACATTCTTTGGGACATAAAATGGCCGGAAGAAGCACAGATACGAGACGAGAGTCATGGCATTCAAGGGGGGAGGCCTTTGCCCATTAGTGGTGGTGTAACACTGATGGGCAATAGGGCATGGGCTAGTTAAAAAATTATATATCTATAGTTATTAAATATATATGAATAGGTCATACATCATGACTATAGCAGTGCCGTTCTAGATAAAGATAATTTGTCAAACAATCGATTCTCCCTATAGTTGGGCCCCAAAAGAGAAGTGTAAAACCAATATATTTTCCGACACTTGAGCTCTCAGGTAATTGTGGCAGAAAGTTTTCGAACGTGCTCGCAATATTGATAAGCGCTCCTCCTTTGGTCAGCCAGTAATAGTATCCTGCGGTCAGTATGCTGAGACTCGTAGTGCCGGTATACAACTCCTGAACGTACTTTAGGAGGTTTAGTTCGCAAACGGTCGTCTGTAGTGGTTAGAATATATAACTTTTAATTTTGCTGTGGCATAGAAGCTAGTTCACTAACTTTTTATTATGGTTTACTGATTACAGTGGTGTACCTACCTACACTAAATGGCAGTACGAAAACCAATGTAGCCGCCATGCAGTTTATTTTACTGCGACGCAAGGAGTTTAGGGTTTGCTAACATATTATATTACAAATAGGTAATTCAAAATGCATAACTGTTTGTAGACTCGTATCTTTTGTTTTTGGTCATAGTTATAAATATGTATTTAGTTATACGACTATACTGTGTTACGATCAACATGAATCTACCAACTTGCACCAACATACGATCACAGACCGGTCATCGTCAAATATGGCACCGAAAGCTGTCATCCCATAGAAACTTGTCAAACTTTCCATGCAATCAGATTTTAACGAACACCGCTTACGATTACAGACGGTTTGGTGCAACCCACCCTAAGTTAGATTGTTGCTAATTACCTATGTATAAGGCACCCCACAAACAGAGAGGCATGCTGGAGACCGAGACTTGTGGAGGAAGGCATTGGGTAAAGGTGTGTACAACACGATAACCCTTGGTTCGAACTCTTGACCCACAAACAAAAATTGAGACACCACCGCGCTGCTGCGCCTCCTACACCGTCGTATGTGACATTTACTTGCCATATATTATGCGGACGTAGCTTTCGCTCTTTTATTGACCTTACAAGCTACGTACCCAAATGTTGCAATTAAATGGACTCTGCTTGAATCATCTTTTATAGATGTTAAAGGCCAATTAATGAATAAGGTTGGGTACAGAAGGATACTTTGATCTAAAATAGTTTTCAAATGTTATTTATGAAAAAGTTCGACGACAACATTCGGGCCGGAAAATTTAAAGTTGTTTTCGTTGACATCGAAACTTGTTACGACATCTCTACTTCGTAGAGCATAATAGTACAGTAAACTTGTCGCCTGAAAGTACGGGGTACTTTGGGTCAAATCCAGCAATTCTGATTTTCAAAAATCAGAACTACTGGATTTGACGTAAGCTCTGATGTATAAAGTTATTAATACTCGTATATGCTTTCTAATAAACAGCTGTTGCAAACCAATGTTTTATTTTTGTTTGTATTGGACTCTTTTCATATATTGTTATCTATTATTATTTGAACCACAGAAAAATTAATGTTTTGTGATTTTAACCTAGCGTAGTATCTTTTCCACGAAATAGCCAACCTACCTACATTTTGTTTTATAAAAAAACATATGTTTCAAACTCTGACTATTACTCATTCACATCAAAACAACGTATATACAGAAACCACAACGGTAAAATTTATTATAAGGCCGATTCCAAGGGTCGAAGGATTTTATTATTCTGCATACAATTCCATTTTCCTATCACAAATTATTCGAACGGCAGGTTAAGGTTTTGCATAACGTGCCAAAATTGCGCTTTGTGAAAATTTATGTTCAACGTGTTTCTTAATAGTCAAGCTTGGAAAAGTTGCTGTGTTTTAAGCTTATTCAGTGTTAAAGCATGTGTATAATAACGTGAAATGAAAATAATAATGGTCACATTTATTTTGTGATATAAACACAATAATACATTCGGCACTTTCTGAAACCACTTAGGTAATAAAAAGCGACAGATAATTTATTTGTTTTATTATTCCTGTAGTAAAACCTTATGGTTGCTTCATTTATAACGTTTCTGTAATCAGTATGTTGTTTTATACCTGAACTCTATCTATTTATATAGATATAGATTACACACACATACACACACACACACACACACACACACGCACGCACGCACACACGCACGCATGCACACACAGGTCAATTAGTAGAAGCCCCATTATAGAGCATACCTATGCAAAAGCGGAACAGGTTCAAAAGACTCCTAGAAATCCACTTAAAAGGAAGATTCCAGAGAATTACAAAGTTTTCTCGTAAATGAAAGCTAGAATACCCATTGTAAAAGGATATTTTATTTAGGTATTTGAGTCGATTTATTTATAAGTAGGTAGTAGTTAATGGGTAGTTAAGGATTTACTTCGTCTACTTTTTAATTCCTTCCATTGTCTTATGAAAATTTTTCATACATATATACTCACAGGCAAATACACGGGTACACTTTCTATGGAAATTCAATATAAAGTGTACCCGTTATGTTTGCTCGTGAGTGTTGATGGGTAAGTCCTATGTTAATTTTTTTCGTAAACGGCTCATTTACTTAGTTTATAGTAGTCACTAACAATTATATATTCCTCCTTATCGTATCCGATGACGGCGACCCTTACAACTTTCTCTGATGAGCACGGATATGGTTCGCAAAACCGAATTTGGATATAAATGTTCGGTCGCACTGTGTGCAGTATAACTGCCCCTGATCATTTTTTGTGTAGAAATATGGGGGCTTGGGCCGAGTCTTCCGTAGATGGCGCGTATGGTCCAGGTGTTCGAGTCGAGCTTCTTCAAAAGAAGCTACACCTTTTCGGACTCTATTACGCCATTCCGGTCTCATCGATGCAAGGTCCTCCCAGCGCTCAACAGGCTCACAGGCTTTGAAATGGCGTTTTAATACGTCTTTGTATCGCAGAAACTGCCCCCCACGATTACGTTTCCCATCCGGGCGCTCAGAATAGAATACGGATTTTGGGAGTCTGCAGTCTGTCATGCGACTAACGTGGCCACTCCATCCCAACTCTTTACTAGCAATTGAAAAGTATGACAAAATAAAGGGCATTTTGTATAGAACTTGGAATGTAATTTTACCGAGTCTAATACTGATCTATGTTTAGTGTTTGTATTACACGCTCTCGCAATATTTACCAATGTATAGATTAACTATTGTGTAGAATAAGTATGAACGACATGAACTTCCTAATTTGGTGCCCTATGTCAGCTTGTGAGTTGATATTCGATACCGTGTTTAATAGAATACATGAATTACATATGACATTTATTTAATGAAGCCCGTTTGTCCATTTTCCTTTAATACTTTGTTACTCATTATTTCATTAAAATTTCATGAAGACGGAGTGTATGGTGGACAAGGACATTAGTTATTAATTCAATAGATACCAATCGGCAATAATCAGTTGTTTTAATTAACTGCTAGACTGATTTTATTCAAACACTTTTTTTTTATCGAATTATGATGAAGAAGTTAACTTTGAAGAGTATTATTTTAGGCTAATCCAGTCGATCCAACGATGAGACCAGTCGCATATTAATTTGGATCGGTTGGATTACCCACTGAAAATCGTTTTATACATCTATTACCTAGTTATTACTATATGTGCAGTCGGGTAAGACAATATACATTGAAATGGACATTATGCCTCCAGTGTCGCATCAATTGTTCGGAAAATCAGTATCTTACGCCGCATCCAGGAAATAAAAAACGTGTTTCCAAGTTTACGACATCCCTTTTCTTATCTTAATATGGCGATAGGTGCCGAATGAGCGTTGCTTAGAAGGAAGAATTGCGTCTTCGGATAAAATAGGTACGAGTAGCGGGAAGAATAATGGCCTTGTGTACAACACTAGTACTGAGATTTTTGTTTAACTGTACAGTAATATGTTTTTCTCTTCTAATTGGACTCTTTCCACCTACTTTTTAACCAAAAAGTAAACAAACCAGTTGTTTTTAAATACAGGAATAAATTTATTGACTATGGTACCTAATTTAAGTATTTTAATTATAATCGACTGTAAAAACATGCAAGTAAAATTATAAAATCTCTTGAATACAAAATAAAAATAACTTTTAAAACAGACGACTAAGTTCATATTAAAGAGCCAATGATATGAAAGAAAGTGTGAAACTTTTGATTGCTTATCTAGACATCCACAAGTTGAAAACGTCTCATACGAGAGTCAAGTGAAATTAAACATTTAGGTAGCAATTACGAAAGTGTTCAATGTTGGAACTTAGCTGTAAACCTAGGCTCTACACGATACATTCTCAACGAGTCTACTTAATCTAAACGGTTGATAAATACATGTACAGCTACTCTTATTTTACAATAATGTAAAATAATATACATACAAATGAAAAAGTGCTTACTTTCTAAATTTAAAAAAATTACTACGGGATTAAACAATTAAAAAAAAACCTACGGGAGTCCAACGCAGATCGCAGGGCTAGCTCATTTCTCTGTCAAAGGATAGGCATAGCCATCCAGCGGGGGAATGTAGCCAGCCTCGTGGGCAGCCTACCACAAGGGATAGATTTGGGGGATTTTTATTAGATTAATATTTAGTAATAGGTTAGTTTTAATGTAATATTTTGTTTTATTACTTTTATAGATTCTGATGTAATTTTGAATGTAATCGGACCGTAAATAAACAAAATAAAGATGGCCGCTACTGTTTACTGAAATAAATTAACTTTATTATGTAAGCAGGCCACAATTAATCAGAATTATATTTATTGTCAACCTTAAAACATTAATAGACACAAAAGCTTTACAATGGCACTTTTTTTCTGAAGAAAAATCTTACGTCAGATTCGGTAAGTCTCGGACATAACTCAGATATCTATTTTGAACGGTTTTATTATTGTCTCGCAAGAGGTGAGAAAGTAAAGTATACTCCTATGGGATAAAACTGTTTTTGTATTGGGCCCGCTTAAATCCCTCAATACATTTAGGATTCAGTCTTAATTAAATCATAACACCCTCGCTACGCTCGGGAGTGAAATCAGAAGAACTTCGATCCGTTTGGGATTCAATATCGCACCCGTGACATAAAACAGTGCTTTATCCTATTGGTGTACAATCTACTATTACGTAAACTAAATAATATAAGAAAAAATAATATTTCATTTGTAGTTATTTGATATGAATATCGAAATATTTAAAAATATTGATATCATAAATCATTAATTTTAATTCTGGAAAGTAAGGCTTCGGCGTAATGATCATTCTGAGAAATGATAATACGAGAAACAATTTTTAGAAACGTAATTTTCCAAAAAATTGTCTATACAACAACTACTATTACGCGCCAGAAAACATTTCGTGACTACCTAAACCTAATTAATATCAAATCTGCGAAACCTGTCTAATTCGAATTAGCTGAAAATTATCTTACGTATGTCTCACTTGAGCTATAGCGCCCCCCAGGTCAAGTAAAATAAATTGAATAGTAGTCATTCGAGCCATCTTCGAGCGTTATCCATTGAAAATTGTTTTGCTTAAAACCAGTTGTTGAGACAAGGGGAGGCGCGTGTCGGATCAAGCGCGGCGAGCGAGCCCGAGGGTGCCACAAATCATGGCGCAAAAACCTGTTGTAGGTACCGTGATCTCCCAATACTCAAGATAGGGGATACAAATTGAGTTCGACCTTAAATGGCAATAATTCATTGGTTTATTTATTGCCAATATCGCTATTGATTTGTGGCAGGTACATGAAAGTCGTCAGAAATGAAACTTTTCACTTTATACTCGTACGTTCAAGAATGCCTTTTGTTTTCTGTGATAGCACAACTTGCGGCCAAGTCGCTTAGCGCGCAACTCAGCGACTCTTTTTTCATTCACACTGGGCAAATAGGAAAAGGAGAGGAACTTATATTACCTACTATCTCGCCTTGCGTCGCGTAGCCGTACCTAACAGTTGTTTACCCTCATTGGTATGTATGTAAAAAGAATGACAACTATCTGAATAATAAAAAATATATTGGCATTACTTGAAATCCATCTCTAATATCTATGTTTTATTAATCGCTATTAATAATTTAATATGATTCTTTATGTAAAATGAAGATAAGGGAATATTTACTACCAATAGATGTTGACATCTATAAAAAAATTGTCGGCAAAACAACTTGTTTGACAGATTTACCAGTCACATTCTGACGACGACCGTTTAGCCTAGTTGGTAGTGACCCTGCCTTCGAAGCTGGACGGGACCTCCAGCTTCGAAGGCAAGTTTTGAATCTCGGTCACGGCATTTATTCTTGCATGTTTTCTATGTACTTATTTAAGTATCAATTTATCTATAAAAGTATAAATATCGTCACTTGGTACCCATAATACAGGCTTTGCTTAGTTTGAGACTTGGTTGATTTGTATAAGTTTGTCAACCAATATTTATTTATTTATTATTTACTATTCCACATATACCTAAGTATATGATCCTTTTCTGCACATACCTGTCTGAGACGTAATCAATATTTTATTTGTTCTTAGTGCGTAAGTAAGTTTAAGTTCTATTTCAATGTCTCTCTACTATCTGTAGTAAGTGTATGACGACATGTAGATAATATATATAAACCACTGTTGACCAGAGGGCTGGCCAATATTTCGTAAATCCGGCGTTAAAACTGGGAATGCAGCCAGCCTTCTGGGCCTACCCGCTGACGGCGACTTGGGGCATTTGATTATGTTTAAGTTATTGTTTTTTTTTAATATATCAGTTTAATATATATACTTACACTACCTACAGGCTTAACGGATAACTTATTTAATACTCATAAACGGAATATTTATAGCCTGCAGAATTAGATTAGGAACGGCAGGCGAATCACGTAACTTTATTTACTAACGGTAGATAGATTTTACTGTCAATTTTGAAGTATAAATGTATGGCTGACAATTCAAATTTGCCATTAAAATCTACTTAACGGGTACAAAAACTACTCGATTACCTTGCGTTAATAAATGCCTGAATTGTAGGTAATACTTACGTGTGTGTGTATATAGTTGTACTTTAGATAAGCTTTGAGAAGTGTTAAGAAATGATTCTATTATTTAAAATAAGGGAGGACGCAAATGCTTACAACAAATAAAGCTGCTTACACACGAGACGTTACGACGGCAGCTTAAATGTTTTATCTCGGGATTAGTATACATCCCACCGATTCCCACCTAATTTACGTGACTTGCCGTAACATGATGGGCTTGTTTTAGGGGATATGGTGTAAAGTTTCTGTGTGTTCTAAAGAAAAACTGTAAACTATGTAGTTATGTACGTTTTTTTGCAAGGTTGTTACAAGTCTCACTCACATCCAACCAACAAAATACCAACAGTCAATATTCGGCCACCACCATGGAACCACATACGATTTCTGACGCTATTGAGTTAGCTGGATTTTGGTGTTTTGAGGCCAACAATTGCGAATCTCATTATGTCACCGTGGTCTAATAAATACATAATTATGTAAGGTGCAGCGACTCAATCTAGACTGCGGGAAATTAAAACCAAACGAAAATATCTTTCGTGTTGTACATTATTTACTAGCGTGCTATCTATGCCCGGATAGCGGAAAAGCACTTTCACAATTTTACCAAGATGGCACTCTATCTAGTAAGTGATGTAAAACACGGAAAATATCTTTATTAGTTTTAATTGCCCCGATGCACATTACTGTGCTTTATGTTGAGGTTGTGCAATAAAGAGTATTTGTATTGTATTGCAATAGGTATACAAAAGGGCTAGTTTTGTTCTTCGTGCCCGATCTCGACCATAGGGTACTCCCTAACAAAATCATTTCATGCGTGGCTAGCTAACGTGTCAAAATGTGTTAGCTAAAGCCATAAATGAGCCATATGAGATTAGGATATGTATAAAACAATACTAATCTTGTTTGCTATTATTTGTATTTTTTATGATTTTCACCGGATCACATATACATTAAGGATATTAGGATAATTAGTACTAATCGTATTCAGTCACTCAAAGCCCATATACATCTCTGGGTAATATTAAAATAATTTCATAATACACCTACTCCTTGTTCATTGAGAAAGATACTTTATACATTTCTGTTTCTTAATTTGTAGTGGGAAATTCCTGACAATTTAATTTTGTTTTAATTTAATGACATTTAATTTTCCAATCGGTAGTTTTAAATTATTACATTCCTAGACTTATTTTTAATGTAGGTAAGTAGGTAAAAAAATTACCTTCTGTCATATAAAAGTGACCTTGTGGCCTATTTGCAGAAAAAGTATTTGATTTAGATTTTGTACTTAAAAAAAAGATGCTAGAATTTTTACACTTTTACCCACCAACAGGGTAATCACCAGAGCTCGGAATAGGTAGTGCCTATTTACCTAAACTTCGCGGGAGGACGTAACTAAGAGTGGTTACAAGCACCAAAAATAATTACTTCTTTTTATTGAATGTGGGGTTTCCCGGGATTTACTGTATTATTCTAGAGGCTTAGTACGTTTCTCTTCACTTATAAATCTTGTTATATTGCATATTATTTGTTTAATTACCTTGAAATAACAATCAGTCATTAAAAATATAATATGGATCAAATTGAATCAAAAGGATTCCGAAATTTGATACTTTTTAGTTGACTTAGACAGAATTATACTCCTTTCTTCCATGATAGGGGACCTGTGTCCAGCATTAGGGCGTATATAGATTGGTGATGAGACAGAACTATGATATCGTATAGAAAATTCCGACATTCATTCCGACGTTTCGAGTCCTTTACAGCACTCGTGGTCACGGAATGTATTTTAAATTCATTATACGCGATATAATCGGTTGAAAAATAGTTTTATTTAATATATAAGTACATGTATACCATCATATTAGAAATAAATTAGAATACATCTGTACTATATCTTCTATGCCATATCATAGTTCTGTCTCATCACTAATCTATATACGTCCTACTGCCAGACACAGGTCCCCTCTCATGGAAGAAAGGAGTATAATTCTGTCTAAGTCAACTAAAAACTATCAAATTTCCGAATCCTTTTGATTCAATTTGATCCATATAATATTTTTAATAACTGATTGTTATTTCAAGGTAATTAAACAAATAATATGCAATATAATAAGATTTATAAGTAAAGCGAAATGTATTAAGCCTCTAGAATAATACAGTAAATCCCGGGAAATCTCGCATTCATTAAAAAGAAATAATTATTTTTGGTGCTTGTAACCACTCTTAGTTACGTCCTCCCGCGAAGTTTAGGTAAATAGGCACTACCTATTCCGAGCTCTGGTAATCACGTAACACGTACTCACTTTACAGTCATACACGTTGTTGTTTTTATCCGTTGTTAATTTTTATAAGCTTTTTTATTTAACTTGCACTGTTCGTAAGTAGGTATGTAAATGTCCGCGCTCGTGGCCCAACGGCGCCCGCGTATTGCGTGCGTTATACGAGGTTATTGTTATCATGGCGAAAGTCTCGTGATGGAGCCAGAAGATGACCCCTGGAACTCTATGATGGAAAGCGCTAAGATATTCGAGTTTGGGTGCGTTGGTTTTGTTATCTTCAGTCTTTGATGGCTAGGGTTTCACGATGGAGCCGGAAAATGATCACTGGAACTCTCTAACCCTCCACTTACTGGTATCCGAAGCCTGGTGGGCTAGCACAACATGCTGCCAAGTCGTATCTCGCGCGACTCAGCGATTCCTGTCTCACACGAACTATGCGAATTAGAAAAAGGAGGGTAGATTTTTCTCTACTCGCGTCGCGTCGCAGCGGCAGTTGTGCTAGCCCCGCTGAGTGCCTTGATAAACACATTAATAAATTCCTAATATTTAAGACTAAAAATTATGATACAAAGCAAAGAGTGCTTTATTTCATTTCCATAGGAGGACACACGAAAGCATTTTTATCGAAGCTGAAGCAGAGACCTTCGTTTCATTCGGTCAAAAAATATATTAAAAAACAAGCTTTTAATTAAAAATAGTGAGCTAAAAATACTTTATACGCTGTTCGTAGAAATATGCGGTTCTAATAACGTGGGTAGGTATGTTATACATAACTTATAATTGTAATATCCCTCATAGGGATAAGTTCACCTTTGTACCCTAATCTTATATGACATGTATATTGTTTTAACCTGTTATCGTGTATAAACAGTCGAGTACAAAAATATGGGTGCATGCAAGCTACTTAAAAATATGTCCCATGGATCTTATATCGGCGCAATAAGGTTTCGGTATATATTTATGAGAGGATTCATTAGATACGTATTTTTACACTTGACTGTACAATATTGAAGTGCTTACATACGTATATATTAAGGTTCATAAATTATCTGATATAAATGTTACTTTACTTCAGTGCTTCAAGCTTTTAAAATCTTTATATTACAATTTTTAATTATGTATATGACGTAACCCACGTTATTAGAACTTATTAAACATAAGCTTATTTTTAAAAAATATATTTATTAAGGATTACCATTATTTTAAGGGTTTTTTTGTAACGATATGATGACTAAACAACACATAAAGTAACGTTCGGCAAGAAGCGACGCATTGTACTGTGGAACACAGACGCTGAATTGAAAAGAAACAGACTGACTACATAGTTTACTTTTTTAGGTTTCATTCCGTTGTGATTTAACTTTTTAAATCTACACCAAGCTATTTCGACTTTTTTTTAAAGAACGTGGCGTAAAAAATTTGCAACACGATGACTTTGCTATTTAGTTTTTTGTTCACATTGCAATTAGTGAAGAGTTTGAGAATCCGCTTGGCGTCAGAGATTGATGACAATGGAAATTTTATACATCGTTAGCCAGGACCGCGTTAGGTGAGTCGCTGTTTTTTCAGTAATCCTATCTGTGTAGGAACACTTATTTGTCATGAAGCTGGCAAGGTTAACCCCGGTAAGCCATGCGCTCACATCAGTGTTTACGGCTACGATACGCGCTGTTCATTTTGTCGTAACGTTGTTAACACGCGTCGGGATTTTGCTTAAAGTAATTGCGCCCCGGTTCAGCATAACACCGATCGGCAATTAATCGTCAGCTAATAACCAATAAATTCCGTCACCGCCACAATAAATAATGAAAATGGAAAGCAATTACTCAATTGCGTTTGCGAGACGGCAGACAACGGAAGCGGAAAAAATACCTATTGGATTGCGCGCAACAATCAATTTTTATCCTATGGATGGGTAGCATTATTGAGCTGGATTGTGGACCCGAGCTCATTCGTTTGTGTTTATCAGCAGGGAAACCGATAACCCTCATTCCGCTCGGTGTGACGCAATGCAGAGATTAAAAGCTTATACTCGTAGTCCGCGGCTGTGGGGATGGTACAGGCTAGATCCATTATGAGCCAGCCCTGACGTGAGTTCCACACTGCATGTCAATATCAAAATAAACGTTAGGATAGCGAATAGCTACAGTTAAGCAGGGTGTTAGATAATATACAAATTCGTTTGTTATTATCGAAATGCAGTTCTTCGACAAAATTAGTTATCCTTTTTCTAACATTACAGTATGTATGTATGTAAGCACTTTATTGTACACAATAACAGGTTAAAACAATATACATGTCACATAAGATTAGAGTACAAAGGCGAACTTATCCCTATGAGGGATCTCTTCCAGCTAACCTTTGAGGGATTGAGTGACAGTTTTATGATGATAAAATATATGTTAATATATTTTGCGGGACCACACGCACCGAGGACGGATTTGAGGAACCCAGACGCAACGGTTAGCGGCGCATTGCCTGGCGTACCATCCCAAAGCACTACAGATAATTTTAAATAGAATCGCGCATCTCATTACATAGATTTTCAACATTCTTATTCAGTTTAATTCAACTGAGTAACATGGTGAGTTAAAAAAACGTGACATTTTTAATTACACCTTAAAAGGAAGCCTCGATTAGGTCAGCCACGCCCCCCGTTAAAGAGACACGCTTATTGTCTTTCGCGCACGACAAAACAGGATGTAACACTCTTCGGGAATGGCTTTTTTAGATAAATATCTGAGTGTGTGCAGTTTTATTAAATTTCCTCTTGGTAGAGTTTAGATGAGGTAAAATGCCATCTTTTTAACTTAATTGTGTCGTTTAATAAGGCGTTGTTTTAGTAGGCTGAGTAAAAAAAGAATTTCATTTTCATTCTATCGAGAAAATTTTAAGCAATCATGTTTCGGCTATTGTCAGAAACACAGTCATATAGTTGAGCATCACATATCTGAAAATCAATCCTTATTGTTTCCCCGTCTGGGCAGAACAGCGATATTTTTGTCGTTGCACGCCCTTAATAATAATAATAATAATAATTCTGCGAATGGTCTTATAGCGAAGAGTCTCGACCAATACCTCAAGAGACTCTCACTAGATGGCTGGGTCAAGGATCAGATACAGAAGGCGGTACTCCTGGACACGGAGCGAAGTCTATATTCGATATGTACACACATATATGTATATTTTCTTTATATGTTTTCCACATGGTCTTGCTTTATAGCATAGGCCTCCCCAAGAGACTTCCATAATTTGTGACCATGTGCTTTTCTCATCCAAGTAGCGCCTGCTACCCTAGTAATGTCATCCCCCCATCTGCGGTGTTGTTTGTCTTTCTTACTTTTATATTGTCTTGGACACCACTCTGTGACATTTCTCTTCTTTGCTACGTATCATATGGCCCGCCCACTTCCATTTAAGTTTCTTAATACAATATGTGATATCAGTTTTCTTTGTTTGTTTTCTTATATTTTTTAGTTTTATTTTTTCTCTTAGGTTGATGTTGAGCATACTACGTTCTATGTTGTGTTGACAGACTTTGAGTTTTTGCATATTGTGTTTTGTAAGGCTCCAGGTCTGACACCCGTATGTCATACTGGGGAGGATGCACGAATCAAACCACAATCAAACACTTCTTTTTGCATTGATGGGTATACACAGGGGTTCATACTCATACTCATACTCATTTATTTATAATGTACCAATACATTACACGTCAAAAGCTTTATACATTTTGCAGGTTGTTTTAATACTAAAAATTATCTTCATGATTTTTTTAAGGAACAGTATCTTTCCATGCGATGCAAGTTCTATTGTCTACTTCCTTTGCTGTGAGGTCTCTGGGGAAATGATCTGACCCAGATATGTGTACTCGTATTCATTTACATACTCTATTAACCATTAAATATAATAGGTAAAAAAAAATAAAAAAATTAAAATTTGAACTGTTTATTTCAGTGAAAAAATATATTTAATTACATTTCGTTCTTAACAAACTAATCTTAAATTAAAAAGATTTTTGTGTTAAGGAGTCTGTTATTGTTTATAATAATAAATTCATAGTAATGGTTGTGTTGTAAATAAGTAGGTGTACAAACAGTGCTCAGGTTTTTTTGTCTTAATTAATTTGTAGTTTACCCTCTAATTTTAAACATGTATCTTTTAATGATATTTCTGGCTTGCCCTCTTGTTCGACTCCCAATTAAGTTAATCAATTCTTCTGAAAATCTATTCAAGATGCGCGGTAGCATACACTTCCAAACTCTTTGACCATATTCATTATTTGTTTTTGCAATCTCAAAAGTTGCAAGGTTGGTTAGATTACGTAAGTGTGTTGGGCGTTTTTTTTTCTTTAGGCTTACTATGTTGTTATGATATTGGGTTACGATTGCTAGGTCAATCTTTTCAAATACAGTTAGCACTTTGCAGTAGTTGAATAGATTTTCGTATTTATTTTTGTATCTATATTTAATTTTTGTAGGTACAATAGTCTTAAGTCTTAACCATTAAATATGTTTTGTATGATCTTCCGTAGCTTTCTAGACCGTAGCCTATGACAGAATCCGCCAAGGACATGTAAAGAAGTCTTAACGTACTGTATGGAACTTTATGTTTGAGAATAGAAAGTTTTGCCAGTATAGATCTAAGTTTATTACATATATGGTTGATATGAGGGTGCCAGTTGAATTTATGGTCTATTTTTAATCCAAGGTAGGTATGTTCTTTAACAATTTCAAGCTGGGTGCAGTTACAAGAAGTGCTAGACATGTGTAGACACTTGTGTTCGTGGGCTACGATCTTAGGTGTGAAGTTATTTTTTTTATAGGGGGAGCGAATGTGCATGAGTTTTGTTTTTGAGTAGTTTATCGATAAACCAACGTCGTGAGCCCATTTACACAATGTGTCAAATTCGTTTTGCAGCATGTCTTGTGCGTTCTTTAGGTCCTTATGGGCTATAATTATGCAAGTATCATCTGCAAATTGGTGTACAGACCCATGCTGAAATATCTTACACATGTCGTTGACATATAATAAATACTCGGTCGGAGCTAAAATTGAACCTTGTGCTGTTCCGTATAGGGTTGGAATTAGGTCGCCCGCGATACTTACCGCGTTGTATCTATTGGTATGATAATTTTTTATAAGCTCCAGCATGGGTCCCTGTATACCATTTTGTGTAAGTTTTTCATAAAGTGTGCTGTGACGTAGGGTATCGAATGCTTTAGTAAAATCTATCATGATTGCTAGTACATGGTATTTTTTATCTAAGTGGTCATTAATTTCGTCTGTGAATAAAGACAGAAGTTGCGATGTGCTTTTATTCCGTTGGAATCCATACTGTTTTTTGTTGATAATGTCGTTGCTTGATAAGAATGTATTAATTGCATTTCCTAGATACTTTTCTATGATTTTGTCTATACAGGATAGGATGGTTATAGGTCTGTAATTATTGATATCCGTTTAAGTACCTTTTTTATGTATGGGCCTTACGATTCCTATTTTTAATTTATCGGGGTATTTAGATGTAGATATACATAGGTTAATTAAATGTGTTAGAACAGGGGTAAATTGCTCAGCGATGTACTTTACGTCTTTTACCCTTATCTTGTCGTGCCCTGGACTTTTTTTGTCGTCTAATTGTGTAATAATTTTGCGTACAACTTGTTCGTTGATTTTTTTTAAGCGCAGTGACACGAGGGGAGAATTTATGTAGTTTTTCTCGTCAAGCAACGGCTTATCACAATTGTTTATTATACTATTTACATTGGATTCAAATTCGGTAGCGAATTTATTCGATAATTGTTTAGCTTTTAATTTAAAAGACTTAAGGAGCACATCGTCAATAGCTTTCGCAATTCTACCAGTAAGTCTATTTATAATTTCCCACATTTTTTTGGGATTTTTGAAGTTATTACAAATTTCCTTCTTTGTATAATTGTTTCTAGAGTTACTTATTTTTCTGTTGGTTCTATTTCTGTATTTTTTATATATCAGTTCATTTTCTTTATTCGTTGTGTCTTTTAAGAATATATTTAGAAGTTCTTTCTTTTTATTACACATTTTTACTAAATTTTCGGATATCCAGCTACTTCCTGTTTTTTTATTTACATATATTTTAGTTTTATAAGTACAGTTATTATGGACTGACTGGTATTTGCTCATAATAAGGTCAACTAGTTCATTCGGGTCGCTGCAACGAAATGCCGGGCTCCAATCGATCTGGCTTAATTCTATTCTAAGTTTTTCATTGTTCAACTTGTTTACTATTTTAAAGGTACATACGCTGCCTCTGGCAGCGCTGATAAGAGCGAGCCCTGTTATGTAATGATCGGCCGGCGCATCTCGCACTACAGCTGACCGCGCGAAATGCGCGGGCGCATCACGCTTGCAAGCGTCAGGTGTTTTTTCGTAGTTTTTCATCACTTTAGTTTTTGACATATTCATTTGTAGCCCTGATATTTCACTTTTGCGTAGGTACAAGTTCTTCAAGAATATGATTTAGTCATGGCATCCAATAATATGTTTGAAAATATTTTGTACATGTTTGACATTACGCTAATGGGTCTGTAGTTATTAATATCGTCTTTCTTTCCTTTTTTAGAATAATAGTAGATGAAGTTCACTGATGCGGAATGTATTCTTTGACAAGTATTTCGTTAAACAGCTCCGTTATTGTAGCCGCGATTGTTTCGGATGTTCCCAATGAGTTCGTTCAATATACCGTCTTCTGCCGGAGCTTTATTTTTCTTTTGTGACTTTATGGCCTTTATTACTTCTTCCTTCATAACAGTCTGAATTTCTTCCTCACTATTATTCTTCTCGTAATTCATTCTTATTGATGTTGGTTCCATTCTGGCGTCGTTATATAATTCGCCCTTAATAATTAGCTTTAAATACCTACGAATGAACGGCATCTTTTAAAACTAAACCTATTACTCCCCTGGGAATACTACAAATCAATTACTCCCACGGGATTAATTTTGGCCGTTGTCCTTCAGTATGCCTGCGTATAAAAGGACCCTTTACGAACAAGTGTAATACAAAATTTATTATTCATATGTAGATACGTACATATGAATAATACATTTTGTACAAATGAAGAGATACATATGAATGTACACTGGAGGTCGAAAATTTCGAGTCACCGTATATTTAATAACCGTAATAGGTTTTTCTAAATATTTTACACTAGTTTTATTTACTTGATAGATATTCTTCGTAATACCCAATAGTATTAGCAGTTCCCGGGATCCTATCATAAAAATATCAATCTCCAAAACAGACGATTTTTGGGATATCTTGCTCCGTTAACATTGTTTTATTTTCATGGGTTTTAGAAGTCCGATTTAAATCTGAAAACGTTAATTTTTTAACTGTTTTTTTGCAGGTTGATAGATGTAAAATGAAATAAAGATCATAACAGTATTAAAAAACTGTACAAGTTTGCACTATTTTAGGAAATATAACGGGGTTTTACCGACCCGTATTCTTAGTCCGCGAGTGTATTAGTTAACGCCTAACCTAATTCCAATCTAAAACCATCGTACAAGAACAAAATGCGTATAATAATGATATAATTTCACTAAACCTACACTCTTAATTACTAGGATCATTCATTACATTCGCGCAGAATTTTATGAATTGTCATATTAACGTTTGATCTAATAAATATTCCTTATTCCTATATTAAAAATAACAGCATAAATCTTGGTGCGACCGGTTGACACACTGTTACAGACAGTTAATCCGCTGATGCGGGTCGGACCTGACACCGGGCACAGCCTTTGTTCCTTCTGCCGTTAAATCGCCGCGTCATATGTGCGCTTCACTCTACCGTACACTGATTTATCCTATCGAAGAATCAAATCAGTTTGCCTAAGTAATTCTTTTCTTCTGTCTGGATGTCTGCGCGTCTATTTAGTCTGGCACAATATATATAACATATACGTAGGCGTATGATTAGGCGTAATAGGGTTTGCCTATTTGCTTGTAGATGGATATTTTAATCGGCTATTAATTACATCTAGGTAATAACTATTACACTATTTTGTGCATTTACAGTAAAACCAAATTTTTAATATAGTAATCAGCTTTCTATCGCTATTATACTCACTCTTGAAGCTGACAGTATATTTTTCGTCAATAACCATTTAGAAAATAAAATCACTGTACCTACACCTTATGATAATGGTTACATACCTACAAATTTAAATTGTAACTGCATTACGAGTTCTCCACGGACACAGATAAATGAAATGGTACACAACATTAAGTTAATGACTGATTTATTTTATCAGGTTGACACACAAACACGTAATTTATTGGTATTGATAACGTCAGTGCTCGGGGTTGTGCATAATTAGTGAAATCTGCCGGCGGCCGATAGCGCGATTAAATTTCCGCCTAGTCGTTTCAGTGCTTTACAATGAGATAAAAGAGAAAGCCAGGCGAGACCTTTCTATAAATGGCCATTAAAATAATGATCAAAGATTCCTTAACTAAGAAAATGGAAAAAAAACGTAAAATGGACATCACTAGTTAAAAGTGAATTAATGACAAAAGGTAGGTATATAAAGAACCTCGGGCCGTTTCAAACATTTCGGTAAGTGCACGAACAATCTTTTAATTTAGTTAATTGCTAGTCACAGTGAAGAGGTTCAAGTTGTTCTTGAGAGATCACGAACGTCTTTATCCAATTTATTTAACGAGTAAGGAAGGCGCTCTCATTAGGGACCGTAGTGGACGAGTCCGGGGAGCATGGCCGCCTCCACCTCGATGCATCTTGTGCCTCGAGCGCGGACGCCCTGCAGGCTCCTGTTAGCCCCCCCTGTAGCATGTTGCTACCTAGGGCAACCCGTGCACTTACATGACCGCAAATCCTACATCCACCCGCGTTTGCTGTATTCCTCGAGTAAAGAGAATGAATGCCTTACAACATTGAAATTTTAGTTTCATTTCAAAAAACATCGTCCTGAATTTACTCTTATTTTGAGTTTATAACTTGTAATTTAATGTAATACACATTTTCTACTTACGAGTAAAATATTACACTGCCCTTTTCGTCTTGGGCGTAAACACATAATATCCCTCGCTACGCTGAGGATTCTGCTTTAGAATCCTTCGCTACGCTCAGGATTCTGTTGCAGAATCTCTCGCTTTATTCAGGATTCAACATACCCTCTAACATGCCCTCGAGGTAAATATGTCATTTTGCTCCCTTGAAACACAATCTACTGTTAACAAATAAATATTAATAAGGCTCGATTTTTGAATCGCCAGATAAAACTATCTGTCAGTTACAATTATCGCTGTCACTTTCTAATATCATATGAAAGAAAAGGACAGAGCTAACATTTATTTGATAGATATTTTTATCTTGAGCTGCGGGGTAATCACTTAACTTTATGTACTACCGTTAGTACATAAAGTTATGTGATTAGCCTGCTGGAGGCAGGTGGCGCAAGATCGGGCTAAGTGGCGTCAAATCGTGTACGAGGCCAACTCACTTTGGGTTGGTGAGCGATAGTAGTTAGTTAGTTATTTACTTTTATCTGGGGATTGAACAATAGGCCCTAAGTAAGTTAATATAAATATATTAACTTCCTTAGGGCCGAGAGTTTAGGTATTTACCTAAACTCAAGCTTGTAGAGGTATTATGGAAAGATGCTGATTTACTTACATAGGTAAGTATCATCATCATCATCATCCTGGCCGATTTCGACCACGGCGACTGGAAAGAGACTGGCTAGTGAGAGCGTCGCTCGTGAGCTCTCTGGTGACAGACATAGCCTATCTTCGCAGTGAATGTGCAAACACACTCCCCACAAGGTCAGCACCCCTCCGACATATTTATAGTGGATGGCCGTTGGTGGTCGGGCCTTCAAATCCTCACATTTAGCGTCGAGTTCACTACGTCTTCGTTCTTCGAAGGCTTGCACATGGACTCTTACTGTATGCCTCTATTTTAACCGATCTTGAGCCAAAAACTCCCAGCACGATGGTTCAACATCACATCTCCGCATGTAGCGCTTCAGCACATCTTTATAGCGCAGGAGTTGGCCGCCCGTTTCCGCTTGCCATCTTGCAATTCAGAATAAAAGATGCGCTTATTCTGTCTTAGGGCATTCCGGAGATGTGACCACACCATCATAGCTGTCTACGCATTGGGTAGGCTTTAATACCGTTGACATTAGCACGGCGTAGAACTTCCGTATTCCTGACACGGTCTTCCCAGGAGATGTTAATAATGTCATGCAGGCATTTGAAATGAAATCTATCTAATACGAGGATGCGCTTGCAGTAGAGGTACCAGGTTTTGGAAGCATACAAGGGATTAGGCAGAACTATTCCCATGTACACAGAGACCTTGGTCTGGAGCTTTATGTCGTGTGACCGGAACACCTTGACGCGGAGTTTCCCAAAGGCAGCAGCAGCTGCCACGATACTGTTGCTAACTTCATCATCAAGGTGGCACTTAGACGTTACAGTGATCCCCAGGTACCTGAATCTGTCCACTTGCTTAAGAGAGTCACCACAGAGCTTGATGTCAACGAGTATTAGTGTATCCAACCTCATTATTTTGCTTTTTTTAACACTCACTTTTAGGCCAAAACGTTGACATGACCCGTTGAAACTCGTTATAAGCGTTTGCAGACTGTCCGGGGAGTCGGCCACGAAACAAAGATCAGCATCTGCATACATTATCTCCGTGACAATGGCATGAGAGACCTTCGTGCGAACCGTCAGTCGTGCTAGTTTGAATAATATTTTCGGTGCGAAAACGAATACGGATGCCATCAGCTAAAGAATGTAAGGAATCCCTGACTACAACTGCAAAGTAAAGAGCAAAGAGGGTTGATTCCAGAACACATCCTTGATTGACGCCACAGCTAACACTTCGGTGTAATAATAATAGGTGTAGTAATATTTCGATATTCAGACTGTTCGTCCTTTACTGAGACACAACATTGGATTCTGTCATACAGCCATTGACTACGCACAGCTTTATCTTTCCACCACGTATCCTTTACTTCGCGCACTAGTTTACGAAGCTCAGCGCCACTGCGTTTGACCGTTTCGTTATTCTGGCCCAAGCGCAAAATCTCATGGTGCTTCTTAATTGCACTACTCAAAGCTTCATCATTATCATCAAACCTCGTGCTTGCCTTGTTTCACACCAATCATCTGCGGGGCAATATCGATGAGGTTTGATGAGAACACCTGCCAGTGGGCCAGAGGATCACTATTCTCGACGTTTGACTTCTGAATTGTATCACTCACCGCTTGAATGTAGGCCTCTCGTACTGGCGGGCTTTGCAGTTTTTGGACATCCAAGCGGTAAGGTTTTACTCCTTCTTTTCTTCTAGGCGGGCAGAGACGTTGTCGATTTTTAACTAATAAGAGTCTATGCCCAAGTAACACAGCCACGTTGAATAAAGTTTGAGTAATAGCAATTCGAAAAATTTTACAGCTTTAAGCGCTATACCGTGTAAATAGACAAATTCTGAATAAAAAATCTTATAACTCTTTAAGCTTAGTAATAGTTGTATTAAGTTGAGTATTTTTCTTAAAGCTTAGTAATAACTTGTATATCGCATTTAACACAGATGTTATTAAGCTTAAAGCATCGCAGATGATTGTAATTTGAAAAAGAGTGCCTGGGACAGCATTCAGCTGTATGTATAATAGTGGAAGTAGCTGAATAAACCTACTTATCAAATACTGATATACAAACTTTACTCAGCTTATTACGTATTAAACCACTATATGCTGTAAAATAGCGTCCTTGGTAGCTATCTTCTCAATAATAGTGAAGATAATTTCTATTAAAAAGCTGCATTTTGAGTAATTTTATCAATTATTCATCTACTGTATAAAAGTGTTGTCGGAGTTCTTTATACAGCTTATTGAGGTATAAGGGAAATACGTGTCATAGTTTATACAGGGTGACCACTATTTACTACAACCAAAATTCCCTGACTTTTCCCGGTTTTCCAGGTGTTTTTTCAAGTTTTTCCCTGACCATAATCTTAAATGTAATAAATATAAAATATACAATTTGAATACGTTTTTTCAGAATTATCTGCTAGCAAATTACAATTTATAAATACAATGAAATAATACAAAAACGGAAATAATAAGTAGTATCTGAATAACTCAGTCGGTAAGAGCGAAAGCATTGTTAGACGGAAGTCGTGGGTTCACATCCTATGTCAGGTGACGTTTTTTGTACTGTTTCGTTGTATTTATATATTTTATTTGCTATCAGATATACCCTAATGTCAAAGGATTATTACAGGGTTGAGGACTATCTAACAGACAGAAATGAATGGCCCAAACCAAATACCAAAATAGCGTAAAGATTCATGTATAACATTTTCATTGTATCTAGTGGACACAGTTCTTGCAGGAAAACATATCAAACGTTTTAATTTAATATCTAGGAGAAATATTTTCCATTATTATTCAAAATCAAAACATTTACTTTGCAAGTAGGCCTCAAGGACACTTTTACAATTTTTTTTTAAATCTCGTATTTGGTAATACCATGTAATACGTATGCAGTTACGACGTGCTTTCTTGTGGAACTACGCATTATAAATACCTATTGATATTTTTTCCTCACTTTTTAAATTCTCTTTTGTTGTTTACCCCTCGGATTTACTTAAGTAGGTTAAGTAGTATCATTGTAATAACCAAATTTTTGGAGAAAATGACTGACTGTCGAGTTTCTTTCGGCATTTCTTCTCGGCAGTGGTCTCATGAGAAACGCTAGTAGTTTTTGACTTGCAAAAGTGCCATTGCGGCCTACTTGCAGAGTAAAGTTCATTTATTTCATTTACATAAAGAGACAAATTTTATTCCCTGACCTCCATTAAATTTCCCTGACAATTCCCTGACTTTTCCATGACTAGCGAAATTCCCTGACTTTTCCCGGTTTTCCCGGTTTTCCAGAAAGTGGCCACCCTGTTTATAGGTAACTTACTCATACTGAAGCTAAATAACGGTGTAGTTAATTTCTACTAAAAAGCTTGATTTCGAGTAACAGCTTTTATTTCGTCTTCAAGTCACATAAGGTTCCATATTTTATCAATTATTCAACTACTGTATAAAAGTATTTTCTGGGTTGTTTATAGAGCTTATATTGGTATTATAGAAATTAAGTTATAGTTTATAGCTAACTTACATAGTCGGAAGCTGAATAGTGTATTCTTATTCAGTAATAACTTGTAAAAGTAGCATTTTTAACAAATTTATAAAGAGTTTTTCTGGGTAGTAATTGAATTGGGACGTAAAAAACAGTGTTTTACTGTAGCTGCGTTATGTACCTCGGGTTTGTTGTGAATAAATTGAAAACAAAATGGAATGGAATTCATGGAAATCTAGAAGAAGAATTGAAGGAATTCGTCGTAAACGTATGAAAGAGTATATGAAGAAAAAGAGACAAATACGGATGCACAAACGAATCAATTATATAGCTGTATAATGAATCACATTTGTTAAATTATTCAAGTGTTATTCAGATAATGGTACTGCCAGATCACTATTTCTCAAATAAAAGCTTAATTATTACAAAGGTGTGACCATTTATTCAGAGTAATTCTGTAAAATTGCTGCGTACAGAGCCTGTATACACCTTGACCTGAATCGCCAATAAAACATATTTTTAAGTAAACTACTGAATCATTTTTTATATCAAATGCTTCATATTGGTCATTAATTATAGTTAAAAATACCATTTATGATTTATTTCATAACTTTTGAAGGCTATGCATTAGCTGTTCTATCCTAATAATTTTTGTCACTTCTGAAAGTGTTTATTAATGTCTTATTTACTGTAACTAAACTTGATTATATAAGCGGCGCTTAAAAAATGTAGATATAATTCATATGCTATTCACGATAAAACTACTTGCGCAGTATTATTTAACGTGTATTATGGTTGCAAATACGTAAGTAATAACATTTACTTACCAATTCTCAATTTCCCGTGCACCTCCAAAAGTTCTCCAAAAACTATCAAAGCAAACACGCATTGCAAAATAAATGTTATTTCTTTCTATTTTACAACTTAATTCTTAATATTGTTTGAAAAGTATTACACAAATGAACTTAATTCTGAATAATTTCTGAATAAGCATGTTCATATGCATTTGTCTGAATAAAAGTGTAGTAGCAACTGTATAAAAGAGATGTTTGCTTTTTTTCAGGCGTTACTCAGTTAAGTGAACAATTCCTAGGCTATTACCCAGACTTTACGTCGCTGTTATACAAATTTAAGCATTTAAAAGTGTGCCCAAATTGCTTGAATATCAGCTGAATACACGTGTACTCAGACATTATTCAGACAATGTTTCAGCTTATAGTTCCGCGGATTCTATTACTCAAACTTTATTCAATATGGCTGTGTTACTTGGGTGATCACTTCAGCAGTGCGCGCCTCGTATTACGCGCGTACGCGCATTGCGCGTTGATGTGTAAGTATATCAAATATTTAATTATATAAAAAATACACCCAAGACTCCCAACTTATCACGTAAACTAAACTTCAATCTACGTAAATAAGCCATCTAAATAATGTGTTTGTCCTACCGTTAGGTATACCTGTCGACTCGACTTTCGATTGAAAAATTAATAATAAGAAAATTGAATACTTGTTTACGAATTATAAATCATAAGAAAACTAATTAAACATCCAATTGACAAGATTTCATATTTTCAACTACTTAATTTTATGAACTAGTTAGAAAATAGGTGAAATTTTAAGGGACCCGTGTTTTTTGGTTTCACGAAAACTGCATTTTTCAAACAAAAAAAGCATTTTGAAAAATTCCAAAAGGGCGTAAGTAAAAAATGACGTCATACAAGCATCCCATCAAGAATCCAGATCCGCAATTTAAAAAAAAACGATATCTGACAATAATTGACACTGCCCGTAGTGACAGTTTGAGACTTGTTATAGTTGTTTTTTTCGTTATCGGTTTGAAAATTTTAAATATTCGTGATAAAAACGTTTAAAATTATGGTATTAAGTAGTAAAAGCTAGTCCGATTATAAAAACAAATCGAAAACATGTTCTGAAATGCTATTTCTACTGAAGATGAAGATCATTGAATGTAAGTACTCTCTACTTTACCTCAATAACACAAAGTATTATAGAAATATAACTGATTATCATGTATTGTTTCAGTTGGAAGAGCATTTTGGAAGGCAATGAAAGCGACCACTAATGACACCTATGAAAAACTCAAGCTCCACTTTCCAACATCCAGGACACCTTTATGTGAAACGATCTTCTCAATGGAGAATTGATACTTGATACTTCCTAGGAAGCAAAAACTGACCTACATGTATGTCGAGGTGTGCAGTGCTTATCTGAAGTGACACTTACACATACTTTAGATGATGCTGCACTTGTGGCCTGTGGTTTGATAGATTTACAATCACCGACAATAAAGAGTATATAACATTGCTTATTGTTTCACTTGACTAACTGGCTGAGTAACCTTTTAAGACTTGGGGAGATGAGAATGTATACTTGCCAATGTGCCTCCCTGTGGCTTTAACATATCTGTTCTCGAATCTGTTACACTCCATATTATGTATTATTATATTAATTGTACATAATGCTGATTTCGTTTTACAAATTGGGGTGAAAAGGAGGGAGGAGTACATATTGTAATAAAACCAGTCATTAAAAATGTTACTATTTCTTCTCTTTATTTCTTTGTGCACATACAAAAAATAATCCTAAATATTTAGATTACATACTCGTACACGCCAGACATATGTGACATGAGTAATGGCAGTCAATCGGATAGTCACATCATCTTCGTCAATATGCACAACAGCTTTTGTGTGAATGCTCTGTTCTGGAGTAATTCGGCATTGCACTATGCATTTTCCTGCGTCTCGTTTGACTTTCACACACCCTACAGCGTTGCCGGTATAGGATGTTCTTATTTGGGTCGGAATATGTTTATCACTTGCCGATGTGTACTTCACCATCATCTAGCTATCCACATGGGGCAGATTCGTGCTGTTAGCCTAAGAAAAACCTTTTAAAGTCTTCATTGGCCCAGTAAAAAAAAATCGGTGTAGGTTTTAATATGCCAAGTGCGTAATTGTTGATGGAAGATATATCAGAGTCCGGTAGGACAGTGTTTTGTGACCCTTAAAAATGTGCGAATTAACCAGTGACAAAATTATAAGCGTCATGAAAAGAACCGAAAATCCAATAAATAAGTTGTGACAATTGACAAAGCAAATCAACGTCAAAAATCGGCCAAGTGCGTGTCGGGCCACGCACAGTGTAGGGTTCCGTAGCTGCCCGTCCATCACCTCACCGATCATATGCGGAATTACGGACCCGTAGAAGGATTTTTACTGATCTTAGTACTGATGATGTAGTTTTCTGAGATGTTGTGTTGTATACATATGTTTGCCCTTTACGGTAATGTCTACTTAGCTGTGATAGTTTTCTTTTTAAATTCATCGTATATACTACTACCATGATTTTTTTCACATGCCTAGTAGCCACCGTTTAGCTGGCAGGGGGGGGGGGGACACTTGACCATAGCAAAAATTATCACTTCAAAGCTTAATATCACGCCAACCGATTCTTGAATCAATGCTTTTAGAAACCTTATAATATTTTTGAAAGAGCTATCCAACGACCACACGATGGGGTTTGGAAGAAAAAAAAATTGCACCACCACTTTACATGTAGGGGAGGTACACTAAAAAAAAAAATTTTATCATTTTATTCTACCGTTTTGTCGGCGTCATTGATATGTACACTCATGCCAAATTACAGCTTTCTAGTACTGACGGTTACTGAGAAAAGCGGGGGACGGGCGGACGGACATGGCAAAATTATAAGGGTTCCTTGTTTACTACGGAACCCTAAAAATGAATATCAGAAATTGATAACCGGATACAACTAACTTTTTAATCGTATCACAACTAAGGTCTCTCTTTATAGTGCAGAGAAAGTGATGTCACTATGCGGTTTACACTTTTTCGCGATTTTTTCCAAAATTAATTGCGAAAAAAATCCGATAATATTTTTTGTGTACTTAACATCTTTCTACCGAAATGGTTTTCGAATTAAGACTTGAAAATTATGAAATATTGTCAATGATTGAAAAAAATATGACTGTTTAACATTTCAAAAACTCGGTATTGCTCCGTATACTAAAGTTTATGTATAAAATGAGTAATGGAGAAATATTACAAGAATAAAGAAATATCTCCACGAATAACTTGTGTCGCCGCGTGCTGGTGACAATGTGATATAGACAACGGCTTAGAAAAGGGTAGTGCTTCGTTTACACTGAACAAGTGCTTGCCACTTGATTCTGAACATTATGTTACACGCTCGAACACAATAGCTCCCGAGTACTGCATGAACTGCATGGAATGTCTTCTTCGCAATAAAATTTGTAGTAAAAAAAGACGGAGTAAGAGTAATAAGCTACTAGCTATATGCTTGCCCCGGTTTCACACGGGCGTACCAATAAAGAAAATTAAACTCACTGACAGAACACAGTCAGTATAATTTCCTTCTCACTCACTCACTTTCTTACAAACTTAGTGTTTCGAGTGTGCTTGCGTGACTGTTTTAGTGTAGGTGCGCAGTAATGGGAGAACGTTATGCAAGTGTGTGTAGTTTCTTTATATATGTGTTACCTCATCCCCCTAAAATTTGGCGAAATATTTACTACGGACTGATGTGCTGAACGCGTCTCCCGCCTTATATTCTCTAAGGCGACCATGCCAATTCCACGTATGTAGAGGAACGAAAGCGCTACGAAGAGCTTGGCAGCGAAAGTGTTAAACACTATAAAATAGCGTTTAAGATTACAAAGTAGAGATTAAGTATAAAACCTCTTCAAATTAAAAAAAAACTGGGGTTTAAAATCGTTTTTTGTCTTCTTTTTATATATTAAGATTACCTACGATTATTAAATCGATAATGTAATAGTATGTATAAGTATTTAAAATAAATAATCAGCACTTGAACTTTATTGTAGTAAGTAATTACCACTTCAGGTACGAAAACAATTAAGACCAAGTTAATCGTGTAATTTGAAGCACGAGGATCACTCAAAACTAAGTAATATATATTAATTTTAAGATGAATTGAAATCTTCACGCTTCATCCGATGTTTAGTCGGATAAAAGCACAGTACCTATTATATATTTCTCAGCACCTTGTTATTTATTCTAAAGCACCAGCCTTTTAATTATAATTGCTTCATCATCATCATCATCATCATTTCAGCCGAAAGACGTCCACTGCTGAACATAGGCCTCCCCCAAGGCTCGCCATATAATTGCTTATTATGTATTTATCGCAAGCCTTACAAAATATAATTGCCAATCTATCACATGATAGGTACGTGTAAACTTTGCTTTTCGTGCCTTTCGTTTTCATCGCTATGAATAAGAGAGGTGCCGTCGACAATCATTCTTATACGATAACTACAACGTAGCACGCCCTCGGATACTCCACTGTATCAAGATAATTGACAAGCAACTCGCTCATATGCCACTTTTCTGCCGGTGTAAATGTGGCTTTATAGACAATCTGTAAGAAAAAGGTATGCCTCGCCGTTCTCACGTTCCTGAAATATGATTTCGATAACTCGAAAAGTATCGAGGCGTTTTTTAAAGAAGTCCTTTGTAAATGATATCAAGAATAAGTAATACGTGGAGTTTAAAATAACCATTAACTATCTACAATCAGTTATCAATTACGTACTTGTAGATAGTAGATATTACTGTTGCTCCTTTAATGACAATTAACCGTAAATTAAGAACTTTGTTTCGTTGCTTAGCAATAAAACAACAAACAAGTTAAATTACCTAGTACTTATAATGAGAATAATTGACGAGAAAATTAGTTTAATCATAGGCTAGCTATTCTATGGCAGTGGCATCTAAAACCTCAGCATAAATAATAGGTACTATCGTGATTACAGTTGATGTATAAGGTCACTGTGGAAAATTCCGTCTACAGGTCAAGTCCGTCTACTGGTCATAACTTTTGAATTTGAATACATATCCCCTGTATCATCCGGTCGATAAAGCAGGTTTTCATTCTAGTTCCAACGCACAAAAAAAGATGTCGCTGTGATGGCTAACTGCAGAGCGATTCACTGGACAATTAGTCATTTCGTGTTTTGAACTTGATGAGTTAATGCAACAATCCTGCAAAATCATGTTATAAAAAAATATTTTCTGAAGCAGGTTGCTACCAGAGAAAGGCTATGTATGTAATTAAGGAATCAACTAATTTCTATGTTTAAAGTAACGGAAAACGCCTTAGTCTAGTAGTTACGTTAATGGCAATTTTTAGAAAAAATAAATATTTAGATGGAAAGTCCGTCTACTTGGACCAAGGCAAGCCCGTCATATGCCGGCCGGACTTGCCTTGGGGTAGAGGTTGCCAACTGATTTTCCGGCCTCAATATTATTTTAATATCGTATCACTAGTAGGTATAGTGTACATACTAATTTATGGAATAGATAATCATCGTCCTGCCAATACTGCTTATATAAAGTTTTGTTCTGGTCTAAAGGTCCTTTTTTTAGTCAAAAACTCTTAAATGGTGGCTCACAGCAATAAATGTTCTGAAACATAAGTAATCTACATAAAATTCTGTACAAAAAAGATTCTATTCACTTTTTGGCTGGGATCAATATTTAGGCTGGACTGAGATATTAAAGGGGGGAAATAATTATGTGGCTTCTCATTCCATTGCTGTCCAAAGTTTTTAAAACTACTCAACTAGCTCTAAACTACGATAACCCACTCGATGGGGTAGCTCAAAATTTTGTTTTCGCGCCCCGTTTTTAGCTTTATTTGGATCAACAAGATGCTCATCCTATGAAACTTTGAAGAATAAAGCTTTTTCCTATTTTATATCTCATTAAATATTCATCTCAGTGGAAAAGTGTACAGAACCTTTTTTGTACAGAACTTTATGTATATCACTTATGTCTCAGAACATTTTTTGCTACGGGTCACCGTTTACGAGATTTTTACAAACAAACCAAAAAAGGGACCTTTACACCCCCCTACCCCTTACCTCCACTCCCCATCCATCAGTAACATCCGCGACTATAGTATGTTGTTTAATATCTTTACCTACAACTATGGCAAAATTTGCTTAGTATCTACCCTAATTATTTTGGCCAATTGACTGGTCTTCGTTGGGTGTACTAATTACCGCAACTCATTATTTTACAATATAATTAAGAACAATGGATAATGTAATGTAGCTACCTACCCTTTGATCTCAGTAAATTAAAAATACACTTTGGACTATTTATTTCGGAACCCACATACTTAAATAATAAATATATAGTTATCTTCCTTAAAAGGTTCTCAACCCCACCTTTGTGATATATGACGTTCTTGCCTTAAATTTATAAAAATAGAATTTACTCCGAATTTAAACCCTATATAGGTGCGTTTAAGATACAAATTTCAATGTCGTGAATAATTCTTTTAATGAACTTGTTTGTAACGTATTAGTGACCAAATTGTGCGTTAAATCATTACTAGACGGACTTGCCTTATACTACACGGGAAGACCGTCTACACGTCAAGTTTTAAAAAAATCTGTTTTTTTCGCGTTTTTCGGATTAAAGGGCTGTGACACTAGTTAAATGGTAAAGTACAAAATTATTTACTATGTACCATCACAGTCGTTAACCTAATTTGAATAAATAAGGTAGTTAAATCATACCAAAGTTAACTATGAAAAAAGTATGCCGGTCTTACCCTCATTGACCTTATGTTTTAGAATTTGAGTTCATATTAACCAATTTAGTGGGTCTAACGGTAAACAAACTGATATTGAGAAACGTCATTACAGTAGAAGGAACATTATTAATCACTCGATATGAGGCCGGGAAAAATAATATCATCACGTGCTCCCGACACCGTTAGATTAACACGCCTGTCCCGTCCTAACGTTCCAATCCCAGCGGTAAAAACAGCTGACGTTCGCACTGAAAAAAACCAGTGCGTTACGATGTAGTCAGTGAACGAAAAGAAATTTGTTTAGTGTAATTTACTGTGACGCTGAATTGTAAAAGCCCTGTTTATAACAGAAGGCATTTTTGCTCGATATTCCGCTTAGATTACGAAATTATATGTGTTGCGTGCAGTCATTTCCGCTCCGCGCTCGCAACGCGTTTCGAGCTTTAATGCAGAAAACATTGACATAATATATTGATGTAAAAAATAATCAAAGTGATCTCCAGTTTTATTTCGCCTGTTTAACTTATTTAAAAAATAAACGTTCTAGAGCGCACATTGGGATCACATAACAAAATGTTTAGGAAAGGCAGTTAAAGTATCTTTATAAGCTGTATTGTTGAAAGCTGTCTATGTATTTTTTTATAGATATATATCATTCCACGGTTCAAAAGTTAGAAAGTGATTAAGGTCACAATATTGTGACTCGGAGCGATTATCTCCGAATATACAATATTAACATTTTTATTAACACATGAATAAAAAATAAATAAATTATTTATATCCGAGCCCTCCTTAAACCTTTTTGTTTTACACGACTATAGTCTTTCAAAATATGCCACATACGAGTATATTCTAAATATCATTCGTATACCTACTCTATTATTTTTTCAACAGATAGGTTCCGTGTTTGGCATTTTGACTATAGAACCCTAAAAAGTCAAAAGCTTAATGACACTAATGAGTACAACCCTTCCCGAATAAGCCCTGTATAAGGTTCATCGTTTTTACATCGGTTCGTAGGTCAGTTGGTATGCTTGGCTCGCTCAGTTTGACATATTAGTTTAACGCGCCTGAACGCGAGTCCTTGAAACATATTCAAATGCGAAACAGCGACGCGCTAATTCAGACCTTATACGCTCCTGGAGAATCCTTATAAAATTATGTGAATCGGAGCATAAGGTTCGATCCATTCAGGTAAATAGAAATCTGTCAATGTATATTTACCGTCCTACTAATAGGAAAGGTTACCCCTGATATTAAAGGTGGCCCTCAAGGTGTTTAGTGTCATGTAAGTATTTCCTTTCATATAATAAATAAGCATTTACAAAAGAGTGCAAAATGACATTAACTAGAGTTGATAAAGGCGGTGGAAGCGGAGTGTAAATCGTTGTGAATATTTATGACGTTCGGATATTGTAACTCGGCGAAACTTCACAGGCGAGTTCCTATGCAATGGGCTCTATTGTGTAAATCCAACTAAAAGTGGTAAAATACGACGAGTAGGTACTTCAACAACTGGACTTGCATATTTATGAGTGAACTTTCAAAGACTTGAGTGATGACCAACAAAAACCTGCCAAGTAGGCGCAACGAAATGTCACGCTTGATATTATTTTGTTACTTTGTACTCGGAACCGCAGATTGTTAGTTAGCCTGTATACTTTTTGCTATAGTTGGAGAATTTTGAGAACATTTATTTTAAAACGAGTTAGTGTTTATTATGAATGAATTGGACATAACTCGATTCTGCGTACAATTGTACAATATATTATTGTATTTCATTGCACTATTACGAAGCACAGACTTCGGGTCTGATTTAAATTGATGCCTTTATGCCATGGTCTATGATGAACTGCTAATAGTTCAAAGATTAGATTGACGAGTAGAAAGAAAAGATAGCGAAAAACTAAGCTACACCAATTTAGCATTTACATAGACAAACCAAACTTTCAGGTGCTTGTCTTATCACACAAATATTTTGTCTTTATCGGCTTCCAAATCCGAGACAATTTAGGGTTGTCAGCTGAAATATATGTGTACTAAGTTTTTTCCATTTATTTGCTTTTAATGTTTTCACTTTTTACTGACGTTAACAGATGTAGTACTTTTCTTTTTTTCACATTTAAGTATTTATTTATTCAACAGAATCTACAAATGTAAATAATAAAACTAAATTACCTATATCACTAAGCCGTATTTTTACTTCATTGTAAAGTAGTAGGTATACATGAAATTACTAAGATTCCATAAGTTGCTTTGTTGTGATACATTACAAAGGAATTTATGCAATAGTCCCACGACTTGATTTCAAAGACGTATACACGTTGGATGGATATTACCCATTTATGACAAAAATCTTATAAAATCACGAAACACATTTTGAACGTTCAACTTATTTTATACATAATAGGTATTATAGTTTTTGACATAAAATTTACATAGATTTATAAATCCTGTACGGAAAAATTCCACCAACGTCGGTAAAACCCGGTCGTACTCGTACCTAACAAATGCAAATCGGATACTCTATACATTTTTAAACCACGAGTGATAAGGTGAAATTGCCCTTGGCTCTACCGATGTCTTCTCATAAATAAAAGGATATAAGTCTTCGGTCAATTTCTTTATAATTTTATTCTCATACGATTTCTGTTGTTCGTTTCAAATGCAGTTTATCCGATAGAGGAGAGGGAGGGGAAAGCTATTTGAAATTAATATGTTATAGGTTTACTACTTAGTTTTAGATACTTGTGTTATTATTTTATTATTCGTTCATTTCAGATTCTAACTGTGTTGGCTAACTCCAGGGACAGTATTCAAGGCGTTGGTGAAGACGAGGCGTTTGTGAAGACAAGGCGTTTGTGAAGACAAGGCGTTTATGAAGACAAGGAGTTTGTGATATATGTATATGCCAACTATATAGGTAGCCGCTTTCGTGACACTTTAAGTGATGTCAAAAAAGTAATAAAATAAGTAAATTTGCGCTATAGTACATTCACTAGTATTAATCAGTTGTAAGCTAACAATACCTTCACGAGTTACCTTAAACCAATTTGATCCGGAGGTCATTTTTTACCTCATTTGAAATGATTATTCAAAGTAGGCCAGTAAATTTTACCTAAAGTATATTTTTAGTTAGATTGATTAATGCTGCTAATAATAAACTAGTCAGTATTGTAAATATTGCAGATCGTTATAATATCGCTAATCAACGATAATAAGTGCTAAGCGGTGTCGCAGGGCCCGCTCTTTTAACGACCTGATCATTTGACTGAGTTTCGAATTCATGGCGCGTACGTTACTCGCAAACTTTTTACGGTTATGTCTACGATTTTTGAACCCCTCCTGCTACCTTTGACTTTTGCCCTCACATTTATTAACCGCTAAATGATAATGGTTGCTCGTGATCAAGAATTAATTCAGTACGTAACGTCTTAACGGCGAAAAGTTGACTGTATTATACTATACACGGTTCTGAACTGACATGAAATAATTTTATGTACCTACCTACTGACTTTCTTAAGTCAGATGTCAAGGAAAAATATTTTTTCATATAAGGGTCATTGTCAGTTCTAAAAACAAAAATTTGTCCACCCGGTGGTCAATAGTTAACGGCTTATGTACATATAAGTTATGTTTTTATTACATGGATTTATAGTTACGGAAACACCGTTTATGCGGGTTACTAGACCAATCCAAAATTAAGCTTTGTGGCCCTTAACTTTTGATATGTCTAACGAAATGACGCGAACCTAAATCTGACAATGACCCATAAAAAGAATTAACACATTGTTGGATACTACCAGCCTGAGGTCTAAAAGTATTGTATTGCTCAGTACCTATCCGAATATGCCTTTAGCGATTATTTTGAAATATTAAATTTTTACCACCTAAATAACTCGACAACTCGAAATAACTCCAAAACAAAATGTGTTGTTATAACACGTTTTCGAGTTATAGAACTGTTAGAATACTTCTATATCATGATAGATCTCATATTTACCACGAGTTCTGGCTAAACGTGGTGAACTTATGATAAGTTGCCCACAATGGCTCAGTTCTAGACATGGATCTAGACAGGTAATATCGATTTAGAGGACGAAGCGAGGTGGAGTTGAATGTTAGAAATCTCACTTTATATAGTGGCTAGTGCAGCCCGCGAGGCAAACGTTTCGCTTACCAACTGCAGACTCGTCGGACCGTTCAATTATTATAGTAAAGGCGTCGAAATATAATTCAGACAGATATAGCTAACCGCAGAAATAAGTTTTCCCTTATCACAATGAAATAAGGTACAAAAGTGTTAAATTTCACTTAATGTTAACTGTATATGTCATGCCAGGTGTTCTCTTCAAGGATAAATTAACACTTTCAGTGCCGGGGGCTGCTAGATGTATGGGCGCTCGTCTCGTAGGCGCGTTTCTCTACAAACGGTTTCACATATTATTGCTTACTGGTTATGAGCGCTACGAAATCTTTAACAGTAAAATAGAGACGTCGAGTAGTAACATGATATATGTAATATATTTACGGTTCTTTAAAAATAAACATGATAATTAATTTATCTTAAATACGAACGTTTGCTATTCCGAAAAGAATCATTCGTTTTGATATTGAAAATTTTTATCAAAGTTATTAGTCCGCGCGCGACATATCGGGCTACCATTAGTGAGCAAGCAAGACAAATTTTTGGGACGATCACGTCCTTTCCTATACTTATTTAGCGAGTAGAAAATTTTTGACCGAGCGAGCGAACCGTCGTTTGCTTGGTCAAAAATGCTTTCGTATGTTGGTTGTTCTCCTCTACGTCGCATTTCTCATCCGATACTTGTGGAAATTTTGTGAGCACTCACAGAGCCACTAGTTTTAATTCAATTACCTAGAGTAGCCAATGATCTATTCATGTGACTGAAAACATTTATTACGCAAATTGTTCAAATTAGATATTTATTTAGGAAATATTTGAACAATTTATTTTTAATACAAACTAAAACTTGAAACAAACATAAAAAAACACAATTAATGTATAAAGTTAAATAACACATCACTAACCTAATTAAACTAACTAAACCTATAACTAAACTATAAAAAGAAGATGCCCCCCAAGTCCCCATCACTAGCTATAATGGCCAGAAGGCTGGCAGCGTTTCCTCTTTGGATTGCTAGGCTAATCCTCTGGTCAAAATAGCTGCCAGCCCATTAAGCAAATTATATGATAATATGATGAAAATTACTTACGAGAAAATACGGACATGAACATGGATTCAATTTGAAGGAATCATTTCAATGAGCTCAATTTTATTATGTATAAAAACATAAGCGTCAACTTTATTCATCATGCCTACATTCTCGCAATTCATATATACAGAATGTAAATTAGAAAGGGCCCTTTTTTCAGACAATGACGGCATTTTTTTCCACGGTGTCACTTATGTACCTACGCGCAGGGCTTTCATTTTGTCCTATTGCGCGTCAATTGTTATGGGGCAATTAAATAATAATTAAAATGTTATTTACAGTTTAAATTACATTAGATTTGACTTGTGGCGATTACACAAAAGAGAACAATTTTTAATAATATCTGACTGAAATCAGTCCTCCGTGAAATTGCTTAAATTTACTGTTAGGTTTGCAATAAAACCTATTCTTTGGGTATAATGTTCCTAAATAAGTTTCACACAATTAATTGCATCCCTAACATCATAATAATAACAAATACCCTGCACCTCATACGAGCTAAAAAATTGTTCTCCGCTTAAATCACAAAAGTTTATCTAAAACTCTTCGTGGTTTGTAATGTGGCCATCGGGAGCGAGTGTTTGAATTATAAAGTGGCTCCTAAACCAGATCCTCCATGTTTGTTTCATTCTTATTAAAGGACTGCCTGATGGAATCAACAAATTTATTATACTTAGTCGAAAGTGAAGCGATTTTTATTACATACTTTATTAAATAAAGCTTCTTATTAAATTAGCTCTTATATATATATGTATTCTAGCTCATCTTCGAGGGTAAACTTGCACTATTTTGACAGATTTATTTGGGTAAATGGGCCATTCTACTTTTTCATACATAATTTTGAGACACTTTTTTTAATTAAAGATTTTGGAATACTTGGCTCTCACTTCATATTTTTGTATTGTTATTTAGAAAGAGGTATCACTTCCGATAGTTATGGTAATTAATGAACCACTGTTAATATCCATTAATCGAGTAACTCAGTGGTCCTTGGATGTCTCACCATTAGTATGAAAAAATGGTTTTTACCACTGTGTTACCCACCTTTTACAGCAATATGTTAATATTTTAATAATACCTATAAATTCCTTTTATTAGATTCAGGTACTATTTCGAAATCCTAGTTTTATACACTAATTCAAATCATAGTTTTTTTTTGTAATAGAAAACTAGTCATGAAAAAGTAGAATCACCCAAATACTAATAAAACAAAGCAATTCGAAATTAGGAGCATCTACAAAAAATACAGAGCACGTTATTACCCACTTCGGCGACTTACGGCCATATTTGCTCTGTATTTTATATACATATATATATTAATAGTAATCAAAGATAAATGATAGAAAAGTTAATATTTTTTAAATTGGCTAGTTGACAAAAAAAATATGGTGCCATTCGAACCAGTTTTTAGAGACGATCAATGTTTGTATGGGACCAACTACAATTAGAGCAACACAAAAGACGAAAACGAGAGGCAAAGTACAGCATAGTTGACGAGCACTGAAAACGTTCGATAGGTACTGATAGGCTATGAAATGACCGCGTAATATCGTTGTATAGAAAACGAGTAATTTGCCGTTTTAGTCTTGAAATATTGCGTTTATGGAAATAGCTGCGATACAATTTCTTTTTTTATTGAAACATGACAATTATATTGGTAGCTTTCAATTTACATTTCGACGATTAAATAGACAACATTTTTGCGAATCTTTATAGTCCTTTATAACTTTTTATGATTTTAACTAATTTGTCTAATTTACGATTTATTGTGTTAATTTAATGATTTTCTATCTATATAACCACACTATGTTATGAATTTTAACATGTGTCAAATACCCATTGTCGATAACAAGTACACTTATATAAATAAAAGTACAGACGATTGTAATATTTATTTGGTCAATTAACGTATTTTTAAACCGAGGAATGAAGTCGTGTCTACTTTTTAATTCTATCATTAATTAACCAACGGCAACGCCGCTTTTGTTGCATTACGTGTCCAGTGTCGATATTCGTTGTCCCATTGGGATGAATGGACAAAAAGTCTTCTAGTAAATGCTTCGCCGTACTGTCCTGTAAAATATTTACGTTCCATTCCCTAATCCATTCCAATAGCACTTTTGTAACGATTGCAATCGGCACTAACTGCAAAGAGAACTGCCGTCACAACAGCCTACAACGATGCTCTGATTGTTATCATTTATTCAAGGACGAAAGGTATAAATAAACTAACCAATCATATCCGAACAATTCTGGTACAGGAATACAGCTATAATAAAGCGATCCATGCAACGTCTTTTTGAGAGTTTCATATCGCGTAAGAAAACTAAAAACAAACACGTTATGTTGGACGGCGGGTTCTCAACAATATGATTGATAGTAAACAAGAAATGTACTGAACGAAAATAAACTATAAGCTTAGTTCAATTTATACGGGGAACGCTGTGAAAAATAAGCTTCAGTCTGATCTCTAGCGGTTGTCAAAAATAACCTAGTGTGAGTTAGTGTGGCTCACTAGAAAGCTGAATTTCTTATGCTTGTAAGGTATACAGTTTTTAAAATGCCTGAACTGTAAATATGTTAGTAAACGATTGACACATGATTTTGACCGTATTAGATTGTATACGACTCATCATTTGATCACCAGCAGGCAGGCAGGTCGTCATAAGGTCATCAGTCCAACGAGTAACAGGCGTCCTAAGTACACTAGGCTTTCCCAAACGCGGTTCCATACCTGCGGGCTTATCGCGTCGTGGAGGATGGTATCAAACTTGTAGCAATTTTGTTGTGATATAAAAAGTAAAATTACACGAATCCGTGATACGTGTAATTTTACTTATACCCCATGGTATACCCCATTTCTGCTAGATTCATTAATGGAGGTGTTTTATACACCTCCATTAATGAATCTAGCAGAAATGGGGTATCATAATCATACATTTTGACCCAATACATTTTTGACCTTTGTATGGACAGTTGACTGACTTGGACGACCTGCCCCATAAAGAAAAAAAATTGTTTGCGTCAAAAAAAAATTTCTTCTACTTTTCCCTAATCAGAACACAATACCGAATATGTCCTTAAACAGATCCTTACTAGTTTTGTTACATCCTGTATATAACAAAATTTGTAGATCATAGGTATGATCTACAAATTTTGTTATATAAAAGACCTTCATTAATGATATGTAGTTATATCGTAATGCTCCCTTCTGCTCGAAGATTAATTGTAGAATATTAGAAGATCATGACGTCAATATTCCATTCTAAGATATCGCATATACCATGTCGCTTGCTGAGAAGCACAGATTGTGTAAGATCCTCGTAGCACAGACTAGTATGTGAAGGTAACAATGTTGAGTGGAAAAATCGTTAAAGGCTGAGCCCCTTCCGGGCAACGCCATCGAGATAGCGTGTTGCCACGTCCCAGCCACTTGTAACAAAACTCATGTATACCAGTCATACCAACATTTAGTTCTTCACAGCCTACTTTTATAAGTTATTTATAACAAATTACACCTAATATGTAGAAGGATGGGAAAAGTCATAGAATGGACATCACGAACTGGAGTGAGAGAGGTAGATCAAAGAAAGAGGAGGCCTACGCCAAAGAGGCGACTTCCATAATTAATAATTAGTTAACGAATGATGTTGTATGGATTCATAAATGTAAAATTAATTGTTTATACCTACTTGAATTGCAGGTGTCTTAATTATTGAATTATTTACTATTGAATTAAATTGTTTAACTTAACCACTTCAGAATTCAATATTAATTGTTATATTAGGAATGCCAAATTGTACGGAAAAAGTACAGGTGACATCATTTTATTATTATTGTACCTACGTAACTAATCAAATATCATGGTAATTTTGAATTAAAAATTAAGCCAAATACAGTCTGGAAAATAAATCATTAATTACTGCTTACATGATTTAGCATGAAAGTATTATAAAATATGACATACTTATGGTAGAATAGAAGATTTTTGTTTTATTTATACACATATAAATACCTACGTTCGAAATAAAAAATACCTATCCATTTCGCTTCAAGCCCCTTGAAAATGTTAACCGGAAAGTAGGTACTTAAGATGAATTAAACCAAGGTAAAAATAACAACCTGTAGCTAAAAATAACTTTTTTACCTCTTTTCTTTTTACCCTCGTCGTTTACAATAACTTTTAAGTACACTTGTATTTATATGTAGGTTCCAAGTTCAACCTTTTATACAACGACGATAGCACACAAACTTACAACCTGTTGATGGCAACTAGACAATATATATCGCCTATGGATCCTTCCGACTCCAGAACAACCACAAACGCTTACCGATCCTTTTTGACTTAAGGATTAAAATAAAGGTAATTTCAGATAATTTCATGTGCACAAGTAACAAGTAGAAACAGCATTCCAAGTATATTTTTTTCTTTTATAAACGTGTATAATTAATTACAGGGCGATTGTTAATTTATTCAGTATTCGTTGCCGAAAGATAAACACAAATGGAAATAGTCGCAACTAAATCGGATCCAGGTATACAGAGGGCACAAACAATTGAAGCTTATGGAAATCAGGGCCCGTTGTATTTTACCGGATTAAATATACTAGCAATTAGTACTGGCCCGGCCGTCCCACCGACTAGTTATTTATCGCGAGGTCTTAGACTTAATTAAAACATCTTACTTTGAGCCACCTGAACTATACAAACTATATACGGATCCTTTTAGAGGGAAATTTAATTAGGTCACCTTTACTCCGCGTTCTCGTTAAAATGATATATCATGTTATAAAGAAAATTAGATGCAACTTTTTAATTACATGTTTCATTTTGAATTTGGAAACGAAACCTAGAACCAATTCAATGTGGAAGTCACTAATTAGGCGAGTTAGGTAACTCGAAGATTTATATTGCTGGTTTCTCTAATAAACGGTCTTAATTTTTAAGTTTTAAGTAGGCATAATTAAAACGAAGACTCTCAAAACACTCCAAAAGGACATTAGCATTCTTGAATCAGTATCGAAGGGAGATGGGATCCCGCTGGTCTCAATGTGCAGTTCGACCCAAAGTTAACCAATCAGACTAAAATTAAAGCTAGGGGCACTGTAGTGTCCTTGCAAAGGAAATTAAAAGGGCCTACATGACCTGTCTTTTCTCCTAGCTTCATATTATTCTCAAAACATTTTAACATAGTCCTTGTAATTCAATTTTCATTTTTATCACAGTCCAATAAACTATGAAATGTACGTCTTTTTCTCCAATTCAAGAAAGGGTGTAGGTTTATGAAATATACCCAAGTGTATTAAATAATATACATGTATAAACCCTTGTTCATCATCATCATCATCATTATCTTAAGAGCTGGGCAAGTGATGCAGTTCCCTCCATCTTTGCCGGTCCGAGGCCTGCTTCTTGACGTCCTGATACTACACGACCTCCATATCTTCCTTTATCTGGTTCATATAACTTTTCCTCGGTCGTCCTCTTTTTCTTTTCACATTAATTTTCCTTTTAGTAATGTTTCTGATGAAGGCATTGTGTCGTAGCAGGTGGTCGATTATTTTTCCTTTTCTGGTTTTATTTGTACTCATTAAGCTTTTCTTTTTTTTTACTCTATGCAGGTCGGCTCCGTTGGTTGCTCGTTCAGTCCATCTTATCCCTTCTGTCCTTCGCTAACGCCACATCTGGAATGCCTTCAAATATTATTCGTCTCTTTGTGTTAGCGTCCATGTTTCGCGTCCGTTTATGGCAAGTTGTTTAAAAATTGAGATATAATCGTAAATTTACTTACCAGTTAAGTAATTTTTGTTTTATACCAAGGTCGTAATATTGGTTTGTAACGAAAATATTACTGTATCCATTGGTTTTTACAGCTCAGTAATAGTTTTTAAAACACTCCAAATTAAGCCAATAGGCTAGGTAATAACAGATGGTATGATGAGATAACCCTCGGTAATAGAAGGTATGGGATTCTATTACCGACTCATTTAATATTTGTTTGGGTCGGAGATAGATTCTTAAAGAAGTATCTATTACCGAGTGACAATTTACTCTTCTTTTAAAATAAATGATTTTTAGGGTACCGCAACTAAGATTTCTTTGATGAAATTGAAAATTCCATAAAAAAACTTGATGTATAAAATAATATAGGTACAGAATCAAAGCCATTATTATTTTTTTAACCCTCGGTATTAAGTTCGGAATCGTAAGTAGAGTTTCTATTATCGATGGTAAAAAAATGCTGTTTTTTATACCCTCGGTAATAGAAACCAAATTCGCTGTAACTGAATCACAGCCCGTCTATTATTACCACTGTGGCAGAAGACTTGGGTATTTTAATTACAAAAAATGTTTTATAAAACATAATAAACTAAAATGAGTCCAAAAAGTTAATACCCTGAAAGTTTAAGAAACACTTGAATAAATATAAAATTCTCGGTCTTTAAGAGGCCGGTATAGAAATTTTTAACATTTTGCGTAACTTATACACATCTTATTATGAAAAGTAGTTATATTATGCCTTTTTTTAAGCAGCCTTTGAAAGATCATTTCATTTTGAGACGTATAAATCTAATATTTTATTGTTGTGATTTAAATAATTCAATCTTTTCCAACATCTGTTTTGTCAAATTTCGCTAGAAGAGGCTTAAGAAAATCATCTTTTCTTTACATTATTGCTATCAGACCGCTACAAAAAAATACCATTACATTTGGATTTAAGTATTCTACGGTACAAGTGTCTCGATTTTTACCAATTACGTACAAAATCTCTTGGAAAAAAAATAACTAAGTTGAGCAGTTTGATGCATAAAACGTTCTTAAATAGCCGCGGCTACTGGCTACAAAAATCACTTCTATAGAAAAATAAAAATACCAAAATAAACTTCAGTCCTTACTATACTGATAGAATCTAAAATGTGTATACCTATTCGTAATATAATATTTCCAAAACATTACTTGAAGTTGATTAAATATTTCCAATAAAATAAGCGGCGCGGGCGCGCTCGGATCAGTCTGCGTGGTGTGCTTTAGAAGAGTGGAATTATTGCTACTTATCGTTTCGCAAATTAGGGTTTGCAATATTCGTCCAATTTTAGTATTCGAACAATACGAATACATAAATTACCAATATTCGAATATTTCGAATAAAACGAATATTTTTGAAAATGAAACAAAATAATCATTGTAATGTAATGTAAAATGTAATGACCCTGCAATTAAAAACATCTACATTTACAGTATCTTCTTAAAATTAAACAAAATTCATTTGGATTAAACTTTTAAGCACACAGTTACAATATAATTTTACTTTGTTTATTACAAATCACAATAAAAACAAATAAATATTGAGCCCTTTTTCCGTATTCATACATTATAATGAATTTACTGTCAAATTTTTGGCAGTCAACAAATTAGAACTATAATGAAGCATATCGTCAATCTTATCGTCAAGCTTTTGAGGTTTTTGTTTATCTCAGTTAATACTAATTACGTAGCAAGAGCAGGTAGTCGGTCTCGCTACCCTTTTATCAATTACTGTACCTACGGCATTTAGTTCATATTAGAAAGTTTGTTTTTGGCAAGGGAAAAGAAAAATAATATGCTATTTGTCTTTGATTAAAACTTCTTTTTGATATATATAGGATTATTTTTACGGAGTTAATGTAGACGATAATTGATCTTGGCATTTTATTATAGTTTTTCGCAAAGGTAAATAATTTCAGTCAAATTTCTGCACTATTCGAAATATTCGTTTTATTCGAATAATGGATGTCGTTGAATTCGAATAATATATGTGGCGAATAATTTGAATATTCGAATTGTCGAATTGCAAACCCTATTCGCAATGTCACAACATGCACGGAACGTGAATAAAACGTAAACGTACTTATTCTGTGACGTATGCCTTGTGCCTTTACAACAAGACAGACAATCAATTGTAAGTACAAGTCCTTCCATCGACTCACCGCTGGGTGGCGCGTAGCTGTCGCTTGTATTAAAAATTGTACCGGCCTCTTAAGGAGCTTTGATACCCTTATTTTTTAGACTCATTTGAAAACTTCCTTAAGTACCACGGTAATAGACGCCGTTACCAATCCGGTAGGGTAACTGTTACTTACTGGCCCACTTGAAGGGCCTCGAGAGGGGTGCTAACGTTAATTACCTACTTGTTTCATGTACCTAAACTTGTCTGATCACACGTGGCTTACTACTATTAACTACTAATTATTAGATAGGTATCCCCTAATATTCCGTAAAACTTTCGTATTCGATAAGAATTACACCAATACATTTTTTACGAATAATCTCTTGCGGCCTCTAGCTTGGTAATTTCTGCCAAACCTCTGTACTAAAAGCAACTCACCCCAGTCGGGATTTGCGATATACGAGAAATTTTCCTCATTTAGAACCACGTAATTAAAACAAATGTGTTTAGGTGTTTATTGTAAAGGAATAAAACTCTTTTCTGGAAGAATGCAACAACGACTCCGGCCTGGCATTCAGCCAGAGCTAAATTAGATAATGGAGTTTGCGTGCAAAAATATAGGAAACGGAGAACAAAGACAAATGAGGTCGACTCTGACTCTGAAATGGTGAAATAAAATAACAGTGCGAAGATTGAGGTTGCCCCGCGACCGCTGAAACCTTACGCGTCACGTGCCTTTAATGTGGTTACAGAACAAAACCAAAAAGTACCACCCTCAATCTAATTGACCGTTTCGCCTTCTTAATATCGAACAATACACATCTGAACCATAAACAATGCGTAGATTGAACTCCACTTTCTTTGTGTTATGAATAATAGAAGGTGTACCTGTTTATTTTGAAAAGACGTTTAATTTGCAGAAACTTCAAAGAGTTTTGCTCTTACTTATTCTGACGTTTAAATTTAAGCGTCCATTAGTTAATTGAACCGCATTTTCTCCGCTTTTCTTACAAGAATACTTAAAAAAGAAAATGGAACGTGGAAAATCAGTGACAATCTTTAAATAATACGATGCCGTTCAAGTGTTATGATGCAAAAACGCAGCTTACCTAATTATTATATTGTTATAAGAAATTCCGTTTCAATTTCTTACAGATAATTTAGTTTACTTTTGATACAATCATGTCTTTGATTGAATGCAATCTTATAATTTATATTTAAGGCGCATGTAATAAAATCCCTCAATATTTTCTTGTTGCTTGCTTAATGTTGGCTCAATATGCTGTGCACCTTACCTGCGTAGGGAAATTTGCAATAACTGACATAAAAAAATAGGTTTTATATCATCAAAATAGTTACATTATACTAAAAAACAAGAAATAACGTTTTATAGATTAATGTAATTTGTTTCTTATTCCGAGACACGTTTAAATCTCGCTTCTAGTATGAAAGCAGTATGAATTCATAAAAAATAGTCTTTTTTAAAACATATTTTTTTATAATTAGGGTCAATCAACTTTTTCTTGTTGTTATTCTGTCCCGTCAGTGAGGGGACAACAGTAACCGGAGTTTCTTAGAAAAATGTTTATAATATGGACTCCAAGCAGGCTCAAGACATGACCCATGTACAAATGGATTTATGCTCATCGCTAAAACTCATGTGTGGTAGATTTAAACCTTATAAAATCACAGTTTAAAGAGTGACTCTGGAGACGTAACCATGGTAACGAGCAACAAAGAATAGTTGATCCACCCATTAACCAATAACTAAATTACTAATGGTAAACCTATATTTCTTTACAATTTTGCTTGGTTAGGCAATTTCAGGTCCAAAATGATCTTATTACCAGTTCACGCGGTGGATAGTACGCCACAAATGGCGATTCACTGACGTGATGTCATCGCGCCGCTCAAAGTAGGTACATGCGATATGTGGCCGGCACCGGCAGTGGCACCAGTCCTGAGGGGCTACCGCGAACCGAAAACGAACGAAGTTCGAATATCTCCCTCTCTGTTGCACTTGCTAATTCGTGCAGCATTCAATGGTTGCGGCGCAACGCAACATTTACGGATCGCACGCGCACGCGCGCTGTTGTCTCATTTACTCATTTAATAAATAATAATGCAAAAAGCAACGCATTATTGTATTGCAGCGGGTTGCCGAAATAATAATAATAACTCGGAACATTCGTTTTTTATGAGATATTAAAAACTTCGCATATAGAGTTTCTGTTTAAACTAGCGGCCGCCCGCGACTTCGTCCGCGTAGATTTCAGATGGTAGCAAAGATATAAATGAGGTTTATTTGTTTCTGTCAGTTGTCTGATGCTATTAATCTTTTGTGTAAAATTACTCAAAAGAAAAAATTAATGTTCGCCATCTTGGATTTGAAAATGGATGTCATTTTCGTAATCGGCATCCCGAGGAACCTCGACGATATGACACCCATATCGATTTTTAAGAAAATGAATGTCCCCATCTTGGATTTGAAAATGGCTGTCATTTTCGTAATCATCACCCCGAGGAACTCGAGAATGACACCCATATCGATAATTACGAAAAGTAAAGGTTTGCTCCCCGCACAAACTTGGATAGCCGTTTTGCCCCATTAGGGGAACAATTTATAAAAATGCTGAAACTCTTTTTGTTGTATTTAAACAAAGAGTCTGTATACGAAGTTTTAAATCTCGCACTTCAAAAAAGATTTGCTCCCCGTACGAACTTCTTGGAACCACCATTTCGCTCCTTTAGGGGAGCAATTTCAAAAAACGCTGAAGTACGTTATGTCGTATTTAAACATCGAGTCTATTTACGAAGTTTCAAATCTCTAACTTCAAAAAAGATTTGCTCCCCCTACAAACTTTGAAGCCCCTTTTCACCCCTTTAGGGGACGAATTTAGAAAATCGCTGAATTCAGTGTTGCTGTATTTAAATAGAGAGTCTAAATACGAAATTTCAAGTTTCTAAGTCCAAAAAAAATACGTTTCCCATACAAACTTTGCACCCCTATTTGATCCTCTTAGGGGTGGAATTTCCAAAAATCCCGTCTTATTCCTTGCATTCATCATAAAAGTAAGCTCTGGACCAAACTTGAAGTTTTTAGTTCCAGTAGTTTCGGCTGTGCGTTGATGGTAGATCAGGACTTCTTCTTTTATATATTATATTATATATTATAGAAGATTAAATTAGATGACCTGTCCGTTTCATATGAAAACATAACGCGTTATTCACGCTCAATTTGACAATAATTTAAAAAGTAAGCTAATTTAACAATAACAAATGGCATATTCTTTTCACCTGTCCGCCCGGGCCGGCTCGGCGTTGTGACGCTCAAGGTCAAGCGACATAGTACATGAGCAGCTCATAGATTTATCAATGTAATTGGGTTTAACAACTTTATTTCATTAGTTTTGTATGAACTATTTTGACGTTAAAACATTATTACTCGATCAATAGGTATCTAACTTAATATAAAAAGCTCTACGCATGTTTGTGTCTACACTTACCTATTATCAATTATTCAACAATTGTTAATAGTTTTCACTATGGTGACGAGGGGATAAAGCTACTAGTAGGTAGGTCGATTAACGACCAGCCAATTTGGTGTGAAGTATGACACACCTTCCTGCTAAATGTTTTAATTGTAGTTGTAGTGCTTATAGTTTCCGTATCTCTAAAAGTACTATTCGTAATTGTATTGTAAACAACACTACCTACTAATAATAAAGTATAATATAATAGGTTCTCACTGGTGGTAACCCTGCGCTAAGGGCGGGGCCTCAAAACAGTGCGTTGCATGCGATAGAAAGAGATGGCCACGTTTAGGCACGTTTGGCATACCTAAACGGGGGATTTTTCGGGGCCTTCTGTACTTGTACAATTACTTATTCTGTGATAGAACTAAGATTATTTTAAATGTAACAAAATACTCAGTAAAACATGAAAAAAATTGTACATTATTGATAGGTAATCTTCCATTTTTTTTCCAATAGCTTTTAATATTGTATAGACATGTTTCGTATGGAGTATAACTTACTTAAAGTACCAGTTTAACAATTCTAACTCAAATAAATACTTAACGAGCACCGCGACCGCGGAAACTCCCTGACTTTGAGAAAGATGTGACGTATTATATTATGCACGGATAAAACCGACCGGACTAAATAATAGCGTCGTGAAGCTGGCAACAATGATTTATTATATCGCTTTCCTCGACCGCCCGAATGAACCACATGAAAAATGATGCCCGGTTATTGCTACCAGCAACTCTGCAGTTGACGCTTTGTTTAAGCACAAATGATTCGCACTATGAAGTTGTATTTGGTCGGACTTGAATGTGTTTTTACCGGATCACCACCGAACGCGCCTGTAGCGGCGATATACGAGGTGCGGTCCAAACATTTCTAGCCTGACAAAGAAAAGAAGTAGATATATTTACAAAACTATTTTTATTTTTTGATATAGTCTCTGTCTATTTGATTACACTTTTCAGATCAGGAAATTAGCATCCCTATCCCCTTAAAAAAATACTTAGAAGATTTGTTCTCAAAATGGGCCTAAAATGCACGGGTCACTTTATCATGCAAAGAAAATCTTCTTCCCCTAAAGTCTGCCTTAAGTTTTGAAAACAAATATCACTAGGGGCCAGGTCAGGACTGTAGGCTGGGTGAAGAATTTCTTCGAAGCCACACTTTAGAACAGCAGCCTTTTGCTAGTTGCAGCAGTATGAACGGGAGCAATGTCGTGGAGTAGCCGCACACCTTTGCTAAATTTACCTCGACGTTTCTGCTTGATCGCCTTTCGTAATTGCTCAATAAGAGTAGTGTAGTAGCTGCCGTTAACCTTGGTATTGGGTGAACTTTTTAGTGCCACTCGTTGCCGTGGTTACGTCTAGTTGTCCAGGGGACAAAATTCGCATTCCATCGTGGTTTTATGCTATTTAAGTTTATCAAACATAAGTATTTGTGGTACTTATAAGCTATTTCCATAATGGTCCATTTAATAAGCATGTAAGTAGAACTTAATACAACATTTTCTTTAACAAACTACGCTACTAGTGTCCCTTGGACAACGGATCAAGATAACAACACAAAAAAAGTTGATCCACCCTATTCCGTTCTTTTAGGTCTATCAACAGTGTTCCGTTGCAATCCCAGAATATGGTAGCCATTATCTTTTTGGTGGATTTCGTTACCTTGGCCTTCCTAAGCGGCTTTTCACCATTACGACGCCACTTCATCGATTCCCTTTTGGAGAAGGTATCATAGTACAAAACCATTGTTTCATCCCCAGTAATAATTGACTCCAGAATACTCTTTCCGTATTTTCTATAGGCATCTAAAACTTCCTGAGAGCACGCTTTTCGTTCACTTTGCTGAACACTTGAAAGAAGTTTGGCCACCCATCTGGCACTAACTTTATTCATATGAAGGTGTTCATGAAGAATACTAAGAACTGAAGTTTTCGAAAGCCCTGTTCTTGCCCCTATTTCTTTGGTCTTAAGTCTCCGATCACTCAGAACTTCCTCTTCCACTAACTTGATGCAGTCCACGGTGAGTGTCTCAACAGGTCTAACGGAGCGAGGATGGTCATTGATGGACTCCCGTCCTAAACGAAATGCTTCCTCCATTCTTTGACGGTCGAAAATGATAGAGACGAGTCCCCGTATACAGCATCTAATCTTTCTTTAATATTGGTCGGGTTGACTCCTTTTTTTTGTAAGGAACTTGATCACAGAACGATATTCCTACGTAAACATTTCGACAATGTTTAGATTTACTGTTGCCTGAATTGCCGTGAATCAAAACCCATAAGCATTACAAATCTGAAACCTATATATATATGAAACACCAGAATAAATGACAATCACAATGACATTTTTTTTAAACCGCCAACTCTTTCCAGCCTGAAACTTTTGGATCGCACCTTCAAATCATTCCTAACATCTGTCTGCCGGGGACTCCATGCTGTGCCGAAACGATTTCTCTCCTTAGACGATTTATCTTGTATGAGTTCAAATGCTCAGCTTTACAAACATCCTGTTGTTACCGGTTAACCAGCGAACCGCAATGAATAAATATCTTTCGCGCGAGCCGGAGATCGCAACGCTCTAATTGTCACTTTAGTGCGGAGAGTGCGAAACGCTTCTGATAAAGGTTTCGTTTCTTCTATGTGGCGGAAATTAATTGTCACCTAACGGAAAATAGGGTGGAAGTCCAATTAATTATTAGTCACTTCATTTATTTAACCCAACGGCGGAGTGCTTCCTTTTGATGTTAATGTCCGAATTGCCCAGATAAACTTATCTTACCCTAAAAGCAACGGATTTCGTAATTTTTTAGTTGCTTGCCCCAATTTCGTAAATTTTACCAAGCACTTCGACGTTGATGTTACAGTAAAGTGTCTAAGGTGTGTATCCGTCCAGTTTGAGAGTTGAACAAGATTATGATTAGCCGCAATAACAACGCATCTTTACAAACAAAGAAATCTTAATACCAACTTTTGTTTCTAAACAAGAGCTGCTCTTAAAATTGCCAAAAGTTTGAATGAAATGTGACTTAACTCGCGGCATTTTCCGCCGTCAGCTGCGGTGATCCCACCGCCTCCCTAATGTAACGAAATAAAAAATAATATTCGTTTGGATACAACTGAACAGATATGAAAATCGTTTGTTCAAATCATCACGATAAAACTTTTAAGTAACTTTTCTGATAGCATAAAATTTGTTTTGGCACCAGTTTTTCACGCAGTCTTTCAAGATTTAAGAATATGATTTAAGGTATTTTTTGGAAAATATAAGTTTATGTTTGTACAATTTTGGGACGAGTAAAGGCGTAGCTGTAGACCGCGGTCTGGGAAGTTGACAAACAATATGACATTAGCATTTTCTTAATCGACACCGCGGGAGCTCTCTCTCTGTGTTCCTTTCGTTATTAACACCACTCCAAGCACTACTGTTGCATTGTTATATATTATTATTATCTTTTTGGTGGATTTCGTTACCTTGGCCTTCCTAAGCGGCTTTTCACCATTACGACGCCACTTCATCGATTCCCTTTTGGAGAAGGTATCATAGTACAAAACCATTGTTTCATCCCCAGTAATAATTGACTCCAGAATACTCTTTCCGTATTTTCTATAGGCATCTAAAACTTCCTGAGAGCACGCTTTTCGTTCACTTTGCTGAACACTTGAAAGAAGTTTGGCCACCCATCTGGCACTAACTTTATTCATATGAAGGTGTTCATGAAGAATACTAAGAACTGAAGTTTTCGAAAGCCCTGTTCTTGCCCCTATTTCTTTGGTCTTAAGTCTCCGATCACTCAGAACTTCCTCTTCCACTAACTTGATGCAGTCCACGGTGAGTGTCTCAACAGGTCTAACGGAGCGAGGATGGTCATTGATGGACTCCCGTCCTAAACGAAATGCTTCCTCCATTCTTTGACGGTCGAAAATGATAGAGACGAGTCCCCGTATACAGCATCTAATCTTTCTTTAATATTGGTCGGGTTGACTCCTTTTTTTTGTAAGGAACTTGATCACAGAACGATATTCCTACGTAAACATTTCGACAATGTTTAGATTTACTGTTGCCTGAATTGCCGTGAATCAAAACCCATAAGCATTACAAATCTGAAACCTATATATATATGAAACACCAGAATAAATGACAATCACAATGACATTTTTTTTAAACCGCCAACTCTTTCCAGCCTGAAACTTTTGGATCGCACCTTCAAATCATTCCTAACATCTGTCTGCCGGGGACTCCATGCTGTGCCGAAACGATTTCTCTCCTTAGACGATTTATCTTGTATGAGTTCAAATGCTCAGCTTTACAAACATCCTGTTGTTACCGGTTAACCAGCGAACCGCAATGAATAAATATCTTTCGCGCGAGCCGGAGATCGCAACGCTCTAATTGTCACTTTAGTGCGGAGAGTGCGAAACGCTTCTGATAAAGGTTTCGTTTCTTCTATGTGGCGGAAATTAATTGTCACCTAACGGAAAATAGGGTGGAAGTCCAATTAATTATTAGTCACTTCATTTATTTAACCCAACGGCGGAGTGCTTCCTTTTGATGTTAATGTCCGAATTGCCCAGATAAACTTATCTTACCCTAAAAGCAACGGATTTCGTAATTTTTTAGTTGCTTGCCCCAATTTCGTAAATTTTACCAAGCACTTCGACGTTGATGTTACAGTAAAGTGTCTAAGGTGTGTATCCGTCCAGTTTGAGAGTTGAACAAGATTATGATTAGCCGCAATAACAACGCATCTTTACAAACAAAGAAATCTTAATACCAACTTTTGTTTCTAAACAAGAGCTGCTCTTAAAATTGCCAAAAGTTTGAATGAAATGTGACTTAACTCGCGGCATTTTCCGCCGTCAGCTGCGGTGATCCCACCGCCTCCCTAATGTAACGAAATAAAAAATAATATTCGTTTGGATACAACTGAACAGATATGAAAATCGTTTGTTCAAATCATCACGATAAAACTTTTAAGTAACTTTTCTGATAGCATAAAATTTGTTTTGGCACCAGTTTTTCACGCAGTCTTTCAAGATTTAAGAATATGATTTAAGGTATTTTTTGGAAAATATAAGTTTATGTTTGTACAATTTTGGGACGAGTAAAGGCGTAGCTGTAGACCGCGGTCTGGGAAGTTGACAAACAATATGACATTAGCATTTTCTTAATCGACACCGCGGGAGCTCTCTCTCTGTGTTCCTTTCGTTATTAACACCACTCCAAGCACTACTGTTGCATTGTTATATATTTAAAAAATAAGGTTTTGTCAAAATATAAGCCTTTTGTGCCCTTTTTTTAATAAACTAACAAGTAATAAAAAAACATTTATTATTGTATTTATTTTATATTGTACTGCTGTCTGTATATATCCTGATGTGTCAGTCGCAAACAAATGAGCTCTGGGATCACTACGAAAAACCCTTCCAGCCGGTAGACCCGCAACTTCCAACAAATTTCCAACCCACTAACAAAACTAAATAGTAGTTATAATTAAAATGAAATTAATATTACAACCTGAAAGTACATGTTTTATTGTTAATATAACAATAAGCGGAAATTGTAACGTAAGGTAAACCATGCAACCAGAACTTAATTAAATGCCACGTTGTCAAGAATTACATTTAACCACTTTAGCTTGAAATAGTGAGCATAGGTAAAATGGTTTATATAGTAGGTCAATGCCATGTCAACGGATAGATAATGAATATGAAAGATGGACTAGTAAGCATGTTTACTTACTAGTCCTAGTATAAGTATGTTTATTTACTAGTCCTATCTTTAGTGTCATTTGAATATCTCGCTCTACGAAAGATTGTATGTACTTATAACATTAGTCTTTGGAGAAACGAACCGAACCGTTTATAATTAAGGTACTAACACCATGCCATAATGTCGTTGTAGAGATTGTTTTAAATGAAGGCAATGAGACCGCCTCATCGCCGGCGCGGGCGGCGGCGGCGCGACGGTCGACGGTGCTCGCTGCAGTTGCCCACTTTATTGGACTGAAGGAAACATTTATTACATGTTAAAGAGCCCCTTTATGTCTCTACGGTTGCCAAGGACGTGTAATACTGTATAAAATCTGTAGATGTAGTGTGCTAAATGAGCATATACACGAGTTCGTATAACGACCCCTAATTCTAAACTTTAAAGGTTCAATAAAACCTCCCTTCTGAGGCACATTTCGCCGAAATATGAATAGCTACGCCGGAAAATGTCCCTCGGTTTGTTATTTGAAATCGGCAATATCGATGAATTTTGTACTGCGTGACTTTAGTGTCGAGTTTTAATACTTTAGGGAAATTCGTCCCCTTCAGGGGTAGTCAGTCCGCTGACGTTCCCCTACTAATATTGGATTTGCGCACCTTTGTGCAATACAAACATTGTTTATGAATGAAAAAACATTTTCTTTAATCTCGCTGTTTTCGTTTTTCACTTGTGAGATAGCTAACTAATTGAAAGTTTAGAATACAATAGTGTTCGAATAAAAGTTACCTAGCACGAAACTATATAAAATATCGCATTTAAAGTTTTGTCTTACGGTGCTTGCTCAAGTAAAAAACTTATGGCAATGCCTGGGCTTTACTGCCGACGATAAATAAGGCTCGGCTACCCAAATATCCAGGCAACGAACTAATTGCTAGAACACTTAATCCACCGAAATAAAATGGGGTTTGGAATTAAACACACCGGCATTTATGACCACGGATTTAAATGTAGGACTATTCATCTCTTATTCTGGTCCAGCTAGATTATTAAGCGGCTATCATTAAACTAACATATCTTCAAGTGGTAAGTCACTTTCTCTATAAGCAGAGCCATGTAGAAAGACTCAAGACATGCCTAGCACTATCCCGACTTGCAAGTTTTATATTTTGTGGCCCCGGATTGGATAAGACATTTTTCTATGAAATCATTCCTAATAATATCCTCAAATTATAAAGATGACGTACTCTGACATGACAGCCCATACCTGTATCAGGCAATCAGGCGCGCAGCTCACCAGACAGCATCACAAAAAGAATCAATCTGGCTTTGAATACTCTTTTTAGTGTAGTTGGTGACGACCACTTTCGCCTAGTTGGTAGTAAACTTGCCTACAGACCCGGGACGGGTTCGAATTCCGGTCAGGGCATTTTATTTGTGATGAGCACGGATATTTTTTCCTGCGTCTTGGATAACTTATCAATATGAGTATGAATATCGTCGCCTAGTACCAATACAAGCTTCACTTAGTTTAGAACTAGGTCGATTTGTGTAGGTAAAGGCTGTCTACAAATATTATCCCACTAATATTATAAATGCGAAAGTTAGGATTTTTGGATGTTTAGATGTTTGCATGTTAGTTACTCACTCACGCAAAAACGGCTAAACGGATTATAATAAAACTCGGTATACAACGAGTTTATGGAGGATACTTTTTAGCCCTTAAATCATCCTTTAATTTTATAAATCCGAAGGTGGAATCTATGAACCATAACAGTCAGATTCACGCGGACGAAATCGCGGGCAAAAGCTTAGTATTAAATATTTCTCTAACAGTCTGGCCTATAAAAACCGTTTTAGCACGAGTAACTAAACATTAATAAATATTTACATATTATTAGGAGGGTCCGGCTCCGACGCGCTATAAATAGCGCGGTCTCCAACGATTAATCACGGGCACCTGCTCCGCGCCTGCACCTGCAACTCACCCTGCAACTGGAACGCATGGAAGAAACCTAAATCACGGCGCCGCAATAATGCCGTGCTAAACATCACGCCCATCCGCCGGGCCCGCCACCGGCTATTGCGGAAGTGTTTTCCGTTTTAAAGTTTATTTTTTGGTGTAGTTTTTAAAGTTGTTTTTCGCCCAGAATTTAAAAGTATGTAGCACAAGTAAAGTATAAGCATATGAAGTTTGTACATATTATACTCTAACACGGTATTTTTTTCTTAAATTTGGATTTAATATTATTTAATGAGTAATACTCTCTGAAACGGAAGCCATTATCAAATATTAAAATAAGTAAGAATCTTATTTTTCTAAGCACCGAAGCGAAATCACAATTAAAGTGTAAGATATATTATGAATGAACTAGCGGCCGCCCGCGACTTTGTCCGCGTAGATTTTAGATGGGAACAAAGATATAAATGAGGTCTATTTTATCTGTCAGTATGAGGAATTACTCAAAAGAAAAAAATAAATATCTGCCATCTTGGATTTGAAAATGCATGTCATTTTTGTAATCGGCACCCTGATGAACAACAAAGATGACATCCATATCGATTTTTAAGAAAAATAAAGATTTGCTCCCCGCAAAAACTTGGAAACCCTTTTTCACCCCTTTAGGGCAGCAATTTCGAAAAACGCTGAAACACGTTTTGTTGTATTTAAACAGAGAGTCTATATACGAAGTTTTAAATCTTAGGGGATGAATTTCGAAAAATCCTTTCCTATTCCTAGCCTACCTACGTTATAAATGTAACCGACTGTGCAAAGATCAACTCTCTAGCGTTAGCAGTTTCGGCTGTGCGTTGATGAGTCAGTCAGTTAACAAAGATATAAATGAGGTTTATTTGTTTCTGTCAGTTGTCTGATGCTATTAATCTTTTGTGAGAATTACTCGAAAGAAAAAATTAATGTCCGCCATCTTGGATTTGAAAATGGATGAAACTTTCGGAATCGGTACCCCGAGGAACTACAAAGATGACCTCATATCGATTTTAAAGAAAAATAAATGTCCGCCATCTTGAATTTGAAAATGCATATCATTTTCGTAATCGGCACCCCGAGGAACCTCGACGATGACACTTATATCGATTTTTAAGAAAACTAAATGTCCGCCATCTTGGATTTGAAAATGCATATCATTTTCGTAATCGGCGCCCCGAGGAACCTTGACGATGACACCCATATCGATTTTTAAGAAAAATAAATTCACCCCTTTAGGGAGCAATTTTGAAAAACGCTGAAATAAGTTTTGTTGTATTTAGACATAGAGTCTATTTAAGAAGTTTCAAGTCTCTAACTTCAATAAAGAATAGCTCCCCGTACAAAGTTGGAACCACCTTTTCACCCCTTTGGAGGAGCAATTTCAAAAAACGCTGAAATGCATTTCGTTGTATTTAATCAGAGAGTCGGTATACGAAGTTTTAAATCCCGTACTTAAAAAAATATTTGCTCCCCGTACGAACTCGTAAACCCCTTTTGACCCCATTAGAGGAGCAATTTCAAAAAACGCTGAAATACGTTTTGTTGTACTTAAAAATAGAGTCTATTTACGAAGTTTCAAATCTCTCACTTCAAAAAAGATTTGCTCACCGTACAAACTTGGAACACCCTTTTCACCCCTTTAGAGGAGCATTTCAAAAAACGTTGAAATATGTTTTGTTGTATTTAAATACAGAGTCTGTTTACGAAGTTTTAAGTCTATCACTGCAAAACAGATTTGCTCTCCATATTAATTTTGCAGCCCTTTTTTACCCTCTTAGGGTTAGAACTTTGCAAAGTTCTTAACCTTTTTACGAATTTTTAAGACTTCAGCTCAAAAAAATTTTTTCTCTTATACAAACTTTGCACCCTTATTTGATCCCCTTAGGGGTGGAATTTCCAAAAATCCCATCTTATCCCTTGCATACGTCATAAAAGTAAGCTCTGGACCAAATTTGAAGTTAGTAGTTCCAGTAGTTTCGTTCGTTTCGAGTAGCATTTGATCGCCTTAGGGGAGTAATTAACTAATGGAATCAGACACATCGCTGATACACATTAAACTAGTGATAGTGCTCTGAATTCCTTCAGCTCTGTGTATTTCCCGAATACCAAGCCATATTTGAAAATGGTGAGATCACCGCAATCTGAACAGAGTTGTAAGCACCCACATTACGATTTTGAGTACGTATTATTCAGATTTTGTAAAGTTGTTTGGGACCAGTGCTTAAGATAATCGCTAGGTAAGTAGGTACTTCACACTTGCTTGAGACGTGATAATGATAATAGATGTCGAGATATTTTGGAATCTCGAGTATTTCAACGTTATTTAATTTTATTATTACTTTATGAACTGACCAGACCGTATATGTATCAACTTTATTTAATTTGAAGATAATACGCTATTAGCTCTCCTTTCCCCGTCTTGAGCACAAATAGAACCCTAGAAACGCTAACCTACTATTTCTAATAAAAAAATAATGCTTATTAGCCAGCATATTCGTAGCAACTACCAAACCATCCACATCCAGGCATCAAATACGTAATTAAACTATGAAGTATATCGCTAGTATTTCACCAATTCTCAATGTTTACTTTGATGAATGACGAGCAAGAGAGAGGGACTTTTCATCTCAGTCACGTAGCATGTAAATAACCTAGTGAGAGACGGGTCTTTGTTGCAACGTAAACCGCCTAATACTGAGAATACCTGCTTTCGTATAAAAAAGAATTATGAAAGTTGGGTAACGAGGTGAGCGACACCAAGCCTAAGACTAAACACACAAACATGTAAACGGATAGTTTCCTAGACAGAATAACAAACATGTATGTGATTCATACAAAAGTTACCGAGTGGGTTGAAGGTTGAACCACCAAGTTCAGGTGGCAAAGACAAAATCTGGTACACAGAGGCATTTATGCAAATTATTATAGTAGTAGTGTAAGCATGCTGAAATTCGCGCTGAAGGTGTTAATTAAAAACAAAGAAGAACTGAGAACTTTCTTCCTTCTATTGAAGTCGATGAAAAAACTAGTTATGGGAAAACTGCTATTATTACTATAACACAGGGGTGGTAAAGTTAACAAGTCCGATAAATAGATTGAGCGCATCGTTTCGGCTCTCTGGACCAATTAATCACGCGACACACCTGCGGCCTGCACTCTAATATCGCCACCACTACAAATACACCAATTATACTTCGGACATATCAGATTCTTTATCACAATGAGAAATTACCCGTTAAAGGTTAGTATAATACGTTAATGTGGCTTTGTTGTGCTAAATTTTAGTTAATGGCTAGGTAAGTATGTATTTTTATTGACTTTGGTATACAAATATAATAAGAATTATTTTGGAGCCTCTCTGCATGTCTTTGATCAAGTTTTAGTAAGCTACAAATATTGAGAGTATTGTATAATGGTAACTTGTATTCTATTAAATAAATAGTAGAGGATCCCGTCATCTATCAGTATCTGGGATACCAGGGCTCGCTTTCGTTGGGAGGTGACGGCTTAGCTGTACCACGGATAACACTTCTTTTTTGATAAAAAAAAACCTGCCAAGTGCGTGTTGGGCCACGAGGTTCATTATTAACCGTCCGTCACATTACGAGCTCACAGTCTAGTCCTCGGAGACCAAACTTTGCTTGGTGTTTTGCCTAGCTAGCTCTATTATTCGTCCCCAAAAACCCTCATATAGAAAATTTCATCATAATAGTTTCCTAGATCCCCTAAATGAATAAATACAAAAATTGCTCGTTTGAGGATATAATTAAGGTATATTTAAATATTGACAATTATCCAGGGTGAACACTGTGTGGCCATGGCAAAACAGTTAGTTTGTAGTATTAGCGGTTCTATATTTTTAGATATTGTTTTTAAATACCGATTATACCGTGATGAAATCTTTTTTTCTCTATAATATACATATGAAACTATCACATGCAAAGAACAATTTCAAAAAATTAAGTATAAATACTGTATACAACGAGCGTATAATGTATCGACAGAGTCCCATTTATGCAATGAAGTTCGGCAACGGATAGCCCGGGAATTCCCAGGCAAACTCATACATGCACTGACACATACTCCAGCCGATGCCGCACTGAAAAGTAAATGACTCAGGGATACAAAGTCAATCAGTGCCATCCATTTGCGTGTGAAATTTCAGAAAATTGGCTTCCGTTCGGCAACTAACTGCTGCAAATCGCTCTGAGAGTACAATTTAGAAGTACCACACTAACATTCGATGAAGATTTTTTAGTCAATGCTACTGACTACATGGATGAGGTCTAATCTTAATAAATAAAAAAAGAACTAGGAATTTTATTGATTACGTACTTCAAATAAAGACTATATATTTTATGAGTTAATTACAAATGTATAGTTTTTTCCCTGTACTTGTAGTTTAAGACGATATTACTAGACAAATTTCAAAGTACCCTATAAATTTTGACTCTCTTGAGAATATCGAAATATACGTATTTTGCGGCATAAACGGCCGTATCTTTTTTTACGTTAACTTAGAAGTTTCCATTTTTCAAAGCTTCAAGGGACTGTAGACGTGAGTATATAGTTTTAAATTTCAACTCGATACGACCACGCGTTCCCGAGATAAAGGGTCTTGACAGACAGAGAGACAGGCGGCCAACATAGTAATCCTAGGGTTCCGTTTTATTTCCCTTTGAGGTACGGAACCCTAAAAATGAGAAACCTAGTTTAATACTTTTCTTGCGATTAAGTTAAGGTACCAGCCAAAAATAAGAGTACTTAAAACACTTATTATAATTCTCCGAAATACGATTAATAAAAAAAATATGAACGTGATTATATAATATTATCCGCAGCAAAGTTTGTTGGGTTGGTTTTATGCAGTACTGAGGTGTGCAATAAAGATTTTCCGAAAAGAAAGAATTATCAATAAGTTATATTTCGACAGAATTACATATTTGATGAAGTTAAGAGTAGTTACAGGTAATAAATAATACCTACGTAAATTAAAACTCAAATCAACAGGAAAATTATTTAACAGGACCTATAGTGGAGTGGAACTAAAATAAAAATAAAACCATCCTCTTCCTGAAAAAAATGACAGTGGTGTCTAACTAGAGCAAGATTAGTAATTAGGTATATATATATAATTAAGTACAGTGATGAACAACATAACCGCGACCATAATACTCATACAACTAAATTCTATTATTAAGTAAGTATAATAAAAGCGCTCTAAAGACCAGAGTAAGTGGATATATTTAGTGTCCATCTGCATCATTTCTGCAGTAGGGGCAGATGCTCGTAAATAATCCTTTGGACCTGAAAAACGTTTCAGTGAATCCAATAAAATACGTATCCGCAGAGACTGCGCCGCAGCGAGCTCGTTACCACGCCTAGACGATTTATTGAGATTTGAACGCTGAAATATTGTAGGTGTTCCGTTTTAAAATTCTTTTATGAAATATAACTTTTACAATGCATACAAATATCAACACTTTAGAATGTAAATAAGCACTCGAAGAAAAGGTACATGTAAACAACATTTGACGAAGACCGTTTTCGTGAATAGTTATTATTTAAGTTCTGTTCATTTCACTACTGAAAAATTAAATAGTGTACAGTAGTCCATTATTATTTATCGGGCCGTTAGTATGGCTAAGTCTTCACTAGATCGCGCAACGTGTCTGCTGTGTGTTCAATATATATAAAAGAGCGGTCTTACAATAGGTATTTCCCAACTAAAATTATTTGTAGTACACGAGTCGCACGAGTACCTAGTCAAAAATAGTTAAGAGTTATTTTTACTTTTACGGAAATGATTTTTTTGAGATAAAAAATTGTCTCTTGCTTTTGTAGTATCCATTATTTGTTTTATTGGTCATCATCACCAGGCTCGCGCAACTAGGAACAAAATTTACAAAATGTCACTTATGTATGGAATTTGGCCAAAAAATTATGGCGGATACTGCTATCTCGCTCCCTCAGTTAATCCATCTCAGTCACATGTCAATGTCACTTCCGTTCAACTTGAGTGATCGCCATATTGTTTCTTTGTTGATCAGTTCGTAGTGTGGTTTGTAGTTTGTTATTTTGGTATTTATAAATGTTAGAAACCTTAATTTAAAGTGAAAAAGCATGTAGTAAGAAGGCAGTGTGTTTTTCAATATGCCACGAACTATTTCAGCCTATAGGGTATGTGTTATTTGTGGTTTTCGTACCCGTCGAAAAGATGACGAGAAAACGAAATTAATGGCAAGATTTCCTTTAGATCACGATCGGTAAGCAATTAATTGGAGATTATCTCTTAATATGTACCACAGCAAGTTACATGTAAGCAAAATAAGAAGCGTTATTTCCAATTTAGTTTTATTTGTATACTATACATACTAGTGTTGGCCGTAACATATCGATAACTAGCTTATCATATAGAACGCTGGTATTTTTCAGTTGCAGACAGTGGGTGAAAGTAATTGACAATGAAGACCTAGCCTACGTTCCGATTGAGAAGTTGAACGAATTAAAATTTGTTTGTGGTGACCACTTTCAACCCAAAGATTTTAACCGAAAGAAAAGTCGTCTAAAGAGATGGTTAATATATTTAAAGCAACAAAACTTTATACTTTTTTTATTTTATTTATTTCTAGCCCTACCCACTGCGGAATAAGTGCATGGACGTCGTAGTGTAGTCGTCATAACCTAACCAGTTTAGAATGGATTCAAGCCCCAATTGTTAATAAAGGAGCATCCACTACTAATGTGAGGTGTTTTTGGCAAAATTCGATCCCCTCCCGTCAAAATCATCTCACGTAAATAATGGACGCCCTCTAACTGTGATTTTTATAAAAATGGAACCCACGACGTCACTAGTCATCGTTTATCGATATCGATACCGTTAACCGTACTACATCAAATTTACATCCCTATCGCGCTGTTATGTTGGCATTACCTATTTCCTTTTTTTATTTTATTGTGGTACAGAATATTTGGCCAAACTTTACGTCAATGTCATGCAATGACAATGTCACTGTCATCCAAAACCTAGTTCGAAGTTCCGTCTCTTAGAACGTAGTGATTATATTCTCTTTGATCATCACATCACTTGTCTCATCGATGTCCGCACAGCTCAGCTAACTTAAAAACTTTATGATACAATATTTTCATTACTTTAGAATTGTAACATTTACACTGCCCACTTTTTGTCTTACATTGTGCCAGTATCCAACAAGATTCAATAATCGTAATAATCGTGCATTGCTTTGAATCATCATATTTAGGTACAATAACATAAAGGGTTTTTAACTGGTTGTAAATATTTTAATATAAATTCAAAGCATTGCTTCAAATCAGCAATAATTATAATATTTACTACCTAATAAGTATTAGGTAGTATTTAAGTAAATCTAATAATTCAAGTATATGTAGTAGTATTCCTTAGTAATACTTGGAAAATATACCACGTTTAGGTATTGTAAGGCCGGATTTTATATACATCAGTTGGACCAAATGTCAGATCAAATTTCAGTAACTTAGTACTTTTTTTGACATAACAAACCGACATAAGGTATAATGGATCTTTATAAAACCGATCCTAAAAACCTCAGCGAGGCGCCTTTAGAAAAGTTAGTGTCTTATTTATTATTCGTCATTTCCTCGTGACATCGTTATCATACAAGTGTGCAGTAATTATATTATAATTATGCACAAAAGGCAGTATATAAAACGTTTAAATGAAACGAGATGCGGAAACCTCCCATATTTCACTGTCAATACACTAGCAAGGTGAGGTGGGACAACCGATCGATTCCAAAGTTAAACAAGTAGGTATGCATATTTAAGATCAGTTTGGTTAGACTTCATAATGCTCTCGTATTATATCTGTATAAAGTAGTTGCCTGTGCTGAACTAGAAAGCCGAGCATAAATGAGTAATTACCAAGTTTTACTACCACGCTTTGTGTGTTCTAATAACGTAGGCAGGAAAGAAAATAATTAGCTAGGTTCCATACCTCATCACGCTTATATTTACATAGCAAAAGTTATTCTATGTATTACCATAGAAAACGACGGAATGTCACCATAACATCAAAACTTCCAGGTCACGCTATAAAATATAAACCGGTCAAGTGCGAGTCGGACTCGCGCACCGAGGGTTCCGTACACAGATGTGTACCGGTTCCAACCCTATTACATCAGGAAAATCTCAACAATATGGTGTAGAAATTGAACGTCATCTATCGGCGACCTTTGTTACAAATTTGAGCGACTGAATAACTTAGTATGTATGGTCTTTATCACGTGAACCGTTTTCTTTTTATTTGAAAGAAGGTACTTTCAGCATAATCTCGTAGCAATTTATAAAACATAATTAAATGCATAGAATATGACTTATTTAAATATATTATTTATATTCTGTTACATGTACATGTTCTATGTATCTAGGTTACCCTTCTTTATAACTATTCCAAATTTCAAATCGATATCATAAGTAGTTCTTGAGATATTTAGCGATGTGACAGACAGACAGACAGACAAAGTGAAACCATAAGGGTTCCTTTTTACATTGTGGTACGGAACCCTAAAAATTGCTCTTTCTTGCTCCAATAACAGCGAAGAAGTCGTCCGCCTTGTTCTATCTAATTTGACAGTTTAACGACTGATAAACTACAGTTAGCTCGATAAAAAGGCGAACGCCACGTTTGTTTCTGTGGGCACTTCGAATGAGCGATATTCAGGTTTCTCCACATTTAGAGACACCCGCTCCGGCAGATACCTTTTATATCATTGTGTACTTGTGTAGTACATTCATGGTAGCTTTGTGGAAAAAACCCGTAAACTTTTATAAGTGAAGGAGAAATTATTTTTCAGAAAGATAATAATTCATTAAAATCATAATATACAACATTGCCGGATTAATTTGTTCCATATCTAATAGTAAACGATTACTTAGCTTATATAGGAGCAAATTACAGCATTCTAGTAGTAGGCTTAGTGAGTTGATATAAAGGTTCGTTTTGCTGTGAAACCCTAAAATTTTGTACCATAACAAGGATATTTTTTTATAAAACTAACATTTGGTATTTGTGACCGAGAGAAACGAAAAACGGAGGTCTCTGCTTCAGGTTCGACACAAATGCTTTCGTATGTACTTCCGTTAGTTCTCCTCTACAGATCAAATTTCTCAACCGAGTCTCGTGAAATTTTGTGAGAAAGTTCAAAGAAAAAAACATTCATTTCAGACTCAATTAGTTTGTTAGTAGGTGCATATTTAATGACAAAAACCATTCATAAGGAAGTCTTAATAGGTATATCTTAATTAATATTATTGTTATCATTTTATCCTCCCCGTCACAACACCAACCCAGTGCCTCAACATGGGGCTATCCCATCATCTTTCCAACATCTTCAGGATATTATCTCACTTCCTCTCACTCGTCTCAGCAGTGAGGCGACCCTCTTGTGTATGATGGCGTGGAAGCCATCAATGTGCGCTTTGGCAAACATACCTGACGCACTGCAGTGACGAGGCAGCTTGAAAACAGCAGCCTGAAGATATTGTTGTATTGGACTCGCAACGCGTTATAGACGCGCTTGTATGCTTCATCCATAGACTGCACGTGTAGAAAGACGTACAAATAGGCTCTTAAAACAGTTAGCTTGACGTCCCAAAAAAGATCAATAACTCAAAATTGTTTGGATTTTTTTGGTCAGTCAGTTTTTGAATTATTCAAAAACAATTTGCATTTCCATAATTTCGTATGTTTCCATGATTTAGGTTTGTTCTAGGTTCGATAATTGTATAGATTTTTTTGTCATATTTTCTGGATGTTTTGAAATAGGTTGTCCTCCTCTACATGTGGCATATCTCAACTGATTATCATGAAATTTTATGTTCAGGTTCGGTAATAATACAGATTTTTCTCTAGTCAAATTTTAGAAATTCTCAAAAACTTTTTCTTCAATGATTAAAAAAAAGCACTCGCGAGGTCTATTACCCACAGAGCCACTAGTGATATGCAGAATATAAATTAAAGAATTAGTTAATGTCCTCCCAAATTGTAACTAGTGGTTCTGTGAGCTGAAGACCTCGTGAGTGAGTTTTTTATCATTTCCAAAATTTGACATTATAAAAATATCAATTATGAATATAATTGATATTTTTATAATGTCAAATTTTGCAACAAATTCTATATAATTACCGGACCTGCTTTTAAAATTTCACGAGAACCGTTTGCGAAATGCGACCTGTAGAGGAGAATAAACCGTTGAACAAATATTCTTCTTTTTAATTTCCAAAAACTTATTCATCAAAAAAAATCTGCATATTTATCCAACCTGGTCACAAAATTTCACTAGAATCGGTTGAGAAATGCGACCTATAGAGGAGAATAAACCGAAATACACCCGCAGAAACTTACAAAATCATTGATAAAAAAATTGGTTTTGGAAATTTCCAAAAACCGTCTCGACTAAAAGATTCTATATAACTCCCTCCTCCTCCTCCTCTCCTGCTCAAGAAATTTCACGAGAATCGGTTAAGAATACGACCTTTAGACGAGAACAAACGGAAATCCGGACATACGAAAGCATTTTTGTAGAAGCTGAAGCAGAGACCTTCGTTTCACTCGGTCAATTCTCAAATCATTATTACCTCCACATATGCACCAAAAACATTGTTAATTTAACAGCTTACATTCATTATGTGACATGTTCATAGCCGAGGGCACTCCCGTTTCCACGTGATACAGGGCACAATGTACTAAAGATAAGGTGTTCCTTTCCAAGCCACTGCGTCCATTGTCAATCTTGCGCGGCTTGGTGAAAAGGAACGCGCTTGCGGTCCAGGCTCGTACAAAGCCGTCGGATCGCGTCAGTTGTACATATTCGTTGCAACATTAACTTTAATGGCAATTTATGTTACTGCACTACAAATTCCCATAATTTCATATAAAATCGGGTGCTCGGGTAGAGTAGAGGAGAAGATCAATTTTGTTGAATTTGTTCCTTTCGTTTCCGTTAAAAGTTTTGTAGAAATTTAGAATTGTAATTATGTAATTGAACCAAATGAATGGTCATAATTTAAAAAATATAAAATACGCAGTAAATACCTGAATTAAATTATATTTTGTATAAAGTATTCGTTCCTGTTTGGGTATCATGCGCACGTACAATTTTCGGGAACCGCTGTTAGAAAGAATTTATTTTATTTTGCCAATATAAGCATGTCATTGACAAAATAAAATTATTTTATTAGTAACTATACATTTACAATATTTGCTTTAATACGATTTAAAAAGGTGAATTGCGAACAAAAATAACAAAAAAATTCCTTCTAAACTTAGTACAATTAATGTTACTAAATGATACCTAGTAATTGGATAACGATGCCGACTAGACTACGAGACAATAAAAATCAACCAAAACGAAATAGACTAGAATTTCTAAAAGAAAAACTTCTTACGTGAGATTTGGTATTTACTGTATTTTATTCGAATTCCCCCATTTAGACAATTAAACTCTCTTAGGGTTTTCCTGGTTGTGTCCTAAAGGAGCACTACTTTATTACGAAAACTATACAAAATAACTGTGTTACGATGTGGTAGGTATATGTTCCACAATTATAATAGTTGATATCAAAAATAACCGCCTATACCCATTAATTTGTTTCTTGTGAAAGTTAATTTTGAACCAGTGCCGTGAGTAATTTTACGATAGATTAGACAGTTTGGTTGTTCTTTAGTGAAAACTGCTTCCTCCAGATAGAGGAAACGTGTAATGGAATGCAATAACTCTTGACCGGGTGTGCGAAGGAATAACACTGTGTCATATTTCACAACCCTCCAACAATTTTATAAAAGCGGACCATCTGCTTTTGACCCCTCATTCTTTTTGTCTTCGGAGTTGTATCTGTTTAAGTAAAATATTATACCAATATATAAGTCAGGTACTTACCCGTATTTTTCGGAAACGCAGTACATATAATATGATATTATGAATTAAGTTTTGAGAGCCTTCTACACAGTGGTCGGTCGTGGTGGTGGTACTCCGCCTATCATTTATAAAGTTCGTCTTTCAAGCAGTTATGTGAAAGAATATTAGAGATGGTCTCTAAAACCTTGTTTTGAATAGGAGATTTGGTCAGATCTTGCATGTTGACCGACCCGACCCTACTACGGTCTCGCTGTGTGCTCCACTATTATCTGCATATAGGTAAGTACTTATGTGCTTTTTCCGCGCTCGTTTTGTCAATGCTATTGAGTTAGCCGCTCGTCCGTACGTTAGTTTCAATATTTTTGTTGGAAGAGCTTCCATTGCAGCGTAACGTAATTGTACAATTTGCATTTTGCTGCTGTGCATGAAATTAAGTTCCAAACTACAACGTAAGGGGTATATTTGTATGTGACTAGCAAGTGAAAATAGCAATCACATTCTCATATATAGTTTTACTAATAATGTACTTTAGCCCACGGAATTTGTGAAGTTGTTATTTTTCTAGCATTTTGCTGCACATTTTTTGTTTAGATACCTAGGTACCCACATGCTGGAATTGCTGAACCCACCCAGAACCAATCTCTATCTACTCTTTGCGTTTATGTTAATAGCCGTTCCATTTGCTACATAGTATAATGTACAAAGGGTTGATTATATTAATTAGAATTTCAATACGAATCTATTTTTCATAATAACCATAATTACCAATTACCCCTTGCATCTAAATAGTTTTATGTATTAGCTGGCTTAAATGACGAACTAAACATTGATGTAGGAAAGAAATTTGAGATTAATGTAGGTATAGGAAAATATGGTTTATATTGGGTATAAAAACGCGAGTGAAGCCCATGGATGTAAATCATTGTACCGTGATTGTTGTTGTTCATCGATAACTATATATTTTTATTTATAATCTCTTGAAAAACAGTTAATTGGAAAAAAGGTACTTAGTTAAGGTTCAATATTGCGAGTTTACTAAAAGAAAACCATAATGGAGGGGCGAGTATTCAGCGTGTCCATAAAAACTTCTGGGGAGTGAACGTGTAAGGAATAAGCGTCACACAAACCGGGGTGACTGCGGTCATTCCGCTAAACGAAGATCAGAATCGCAAGCTGTTAGCATAGAGATTGCGATCGAATGAATGCCGCCTGAAGTATTCCATCCCGATATCGAGGGACCCGATATTGCGGCCACCCGAAACAGCCCTTTCTGCCATTACTAACATTTCGTTACCGCACTAAGAAAGACTCCCTTTGATTTACTTTATTTAGTCTTAAATGAAAAGTTCCCAACCGACATTTAATGCAAATTATACAATACGATTTTCAATGCTCTCCGCCAAGACATCAATCCACGTAAGTGACACAAAAGAGCGGCGAAAGGCCATAAAAATCCAGACCCATCGATTTTTGTATTGAGAAAAACTTTCTTTGTCATATTGATCGATGACCTTTTGTCCATTAGGGCCTTTTAAAAGTTGTCCTTTGATTTCATTATGTACTTCAACAATAATCACAAAGTTTGTGAGAACTTTTCGTTTGGCGAAACATAAATAATCATTAATCATGCAAATGTTTTGTTTCGAGATTTGTTTATTTATAATACGAACAATTTATCAATGAAACCCGTCTCCCAATATGGAGCAGGAAGCGTGAATTTATTATATCATTTTGAATTAAATTGCGATTCATTTATGGATGTTTTCGTGGTTGTGTAGTGATCTGATTGTAGATAGTTGATTTGGTCCGGGCGCATGGCGCGCGGCGAGCCGAGGCGGTGAGGTTGCAGCAGGTGCCAATATATTTCATGACGGTTGAACGCTCAGGTAATTGTGGCTGAAACTTATCTCAGGGCGCAAACGTGAGCGGAATGCCAAACACCCTGTAGCTGTAGTGCACATTTTAAGCACACTTTTCAACGCTTTCAACATTCCATCATTTGTTAAATAAGTTATACATTATAGCTATTATTATGTTTATTATTTCAAATAAATAATAAAATGAATAACAAAATTAATATTATAAATAAAAAAATGGCCCAAATCGCTGTCCATTGGCACTAAAGGCAGGGTGCCCTTCTGGGCTTTCTGGCTGGCTGTATTGCCTCGCTGCACGGCAATATTTATGCGCTGAGCGAAATAGTGGCCATTAGAAGATTCTATCAAGCGCTTCGAGAGATCTTTATAAAGTCGACGCGGGCTTGGTCCTCACGGCCCCAAAGTTTTAACACTAAACGCCGCGAACATATGGCGACATATTTGCGGCACTTGTGGTTTTCGGCCGCGGATGCTGCAGCACCATCAGCAGCGATTTTTTTGCTTGGTATATGGGACGGTGCCAGGGTATCAACGCAAGTAGCGTCCAAAACTAGCGGCCGACCCATACTCCAAGGCACCGGTGTCATTCCGTCGGGCCTTTTGCTGTCATCTCTGGCTAAATCGCTAGGCTCTAGGACTGCCGGTGGTTTGGCACTAGCTATTATATATTCTGTATATTATTTAATTATGCTCACGTGCAATTTATCGAAAGTAAGAAACAAAATAATTACGTATACATGCTAAGTCTCACATTCTTAATTGCACTTTATGCAAAGAGTTTTCGTGCAACAAGTATGCATTACCTAGTTATTTAACAATAAAGCTGTCGAATATTTAATGTTACAGTCTGGAGTCTCAATTTAGGGGGAAAAGAAAATGCACCCATTATTTCCCGATGCCGTCAGGCAGGGGCCTTTTATTACTCCCCATAATGCATGATTTCAAGCATGTGCCACTAAATAAGACGTAGGTACATCTAACCTAACCTACCCAGTTCATTTATATTACTTTTAAAATCCAAATGCAAAATACTTATTTAATATATTTTATATCCACGAAAAATTTCTAGAGAGACGTCTAAAAATTAGGTAAAAGTTACTATACTGAGAAATAAGTATTGTCTTTTTGATACTTTGAACACTACGTTATTATTACACTTTTACCTCCTTAAATCAATGCAAGTCGTACCTATATTTAATAAAACAAACAAAATGTGGACTAACTTCCAAACATATTTCAAAAAAGGAAAAAAATTGTAAGCATAGCGGAGTAATAATGTTTATAAAATTTATCTTTTTTAAAATATTGCCGTGACTCTGGGAACCGGTATCAGAGAGGGGTAGACAATAACGTTGCTCGAATCCAACTGACGCAGACTTTGTTCCAGTTATTTACTTTGGAGCGTGCTCATTAGCTAAATGACCCTGCTTTCTTGAAAGAGTTATCAAAGGACCCAGATACTGTGCAGTCCCTCTAATTTTCCATACTTGAATGTTACTTTTGGTACGTGTAGGTATGCGAGCTAAGCTTGTGCAACTTTTACACAGTAAAGCGAAATTGCCCGCAGTTTCTTAGCTACATTGTATTAGTATTGATTGTAGCTACTCAGTAAGCACTGCACGAGAAAATTGAATACAGCTGCGAGTGTCGAATCACTCGCGAAACGCTGTAAGAACATGAAATGAAATTTTGTTGTAATGTACGGATCTGGGCGCTCAGGGATGCAGTGGGAAACAAAACCGATATACGGTTATTCCCTGACAGCTGAGCTCTTAGGTGATTGTGGCGGAAACTTTTATCGGATGTCGAACGTGAGCGAAATAGCGATTCCCGCGGGCTCACCTGTTCGCGATGTGAACACTGTGCCACTGGAAGTGGCCGACGGGCTGCCAGCTGTGCCATGCCAGCGCTGGCAGTATTTAGACGACGACAAACGAGGCTCGGCGCCACCGTGTGAACTGAAATATTTCAGCGGAATAAATTAACACAATCGACGTTTTACGTCAGCTTCTGTATGTACAATGTATGGGTACATGTCGAAACCGACGTAATACCAATAGTAGCATAGTGCCATACTACAAAATGTTTAAAAACCCTAATAAAATTATAAATGAAATAGATCGAAACTTAATCAATCATTCATACTTAATATGAACTCGTTCAATACAATTACAGTGCGGCAGAGGTATTATAATGACTTATACAGGTATTGGAATGGAAAATCGATACACGTTATCTGTAAAATACCAGTGTAAGCATTTAGATTCTATAAATATATTATTCAACACTAATCAGTTTTAAATAACATGATGAACATGACGTACTAGAAATATGAAAATCAAAATCATTGTTGTATTGATACTATGAGCAACTTGTCGTATACTGTTGGTATGTAAGTATACAAAACTGTAATAAAAAGAATACGGTACTTTTATCTGCATAATTCTTTTAAAACCGACCCTTCAAAGTTTGGAATTTTATATAATTTAACAAATAATTGCTTATAAGTATGTTTAGTTACAGGTATCGACATAGTAAATATTTCTGCTTGTATTGTGACATAGTTGATAATTAAAGTAAAATATTACAAATCACTACTTCGAATATATTATTAAATAAACACAAGATACATACTTACAACTACAAAAAAGAAACAAATAAAACCAATTTAAAAAAAACACTCCATCTAAAAGTTCTGCCTGCGGCATAGACCCAAAACGCAGCGTTACCCCTCTGAACCGCAAGAGCAATCCGTTGGGAGAGGTACGCGCCAGCTCTGGGGTCCCCTGAGGCGTGGACCATCCGTGACGATAAGGCCTTCATGAAGGTTTTCATGTCGGCTGACCAGGGCCCTATGGTTTACACTGCAAGCGCCGCAAACTCGTAGCTCTCTACTAGAGAGGAGTATTTGCGGCGCTTGAGTATTTTGCCTGGTAGCGGGTTGCCTGAGCAAACGTATCGACGCACGTTGCATTCCACACTAGGGTCCTACCCAGTTCCCACTGCAACAAAGTTACCCTGTCAGGGCTCTTGCCATCGTCCCTTGTCATATCCGCCGGTTCTAATGACGCGGGTATGGAGGCGGTGGTGAGCGCCCGACGTAGCAGGTCGTTTCTGGCGCTGTGACGGTACATGCGGCCGGCGCTTCGGTTGCATGAAAGACCATGTCGACCCAGCTGGTCCACAGCTTTTCCGCGAACACAAGTGTGAGGAATGCAAATTTTGCAACCCAGCCTTAAACTTATGGCTATTCTAAGGGTTCCTGGGTCAAGAACTGTGCCTATGTTGCGTGACGGAAGGGCATTTAACCAGTGGCCCGACTCATGTGCGGAGACAGCCAAGAGTCGGGCGCGTTCCGAGTCGTCCGGACTATGGTCGATTAGTGATTCGTGGATGGCTTTGAGACGAGGCATGTCCCAAACCCTCTGTATGTGCCTGATGTCTGAGATGTTTGCTTCCGGGCACGAGTCGCACCAGGCCCTCCTGGCCTCCAACAAGCTCGCAATCTCTACGTCAGGTACCTGTGGGTTATTTAAAATAATACCGACGAGAGAAAGCGAACTGTACGCAGAGGACAAGAAAGCCGGTTGGGCCACACTGCACGAGGAGCGAACACCCAGACCACCGACCTTACCGGCAATACTGCTTGGGACCATGAAGTTCCATCAAAGTGGACGTTGAGAATTTTGGATAGAGTTGTTTGGAGCGTGTTATCAATAAAAAATGTCGTTGATTGTTTGCAAGAAACACAGTTGTCAGAAAACATAATGTATGATTTCTGATAGTGTACAAAATTGAATATCACCCTCCGAATTCTACAGTCAAAAATCACCCTCCGAATGCAAGATCAGCTTAAAAACAGGCTTCTATTGGCAGGTGCTTAAGAATTTCACTAAAACTATTAAAATTAATTATTTTAATCAGAGCGGTAGTAGACAGCTGTTGTCATTCAAAGTTTTATATTTCTCATCATTGGTTTTTTTTAGGAAAATATCACTTTGTGGCGATATAACAAAATACAAGCTCATTATTTTTTCATGTTCTACCAACATATAATCAAACCATTAGTAATTTGCTTGAACAAAACTCTCTTCAGAAGTTAGAAGGTCAATTGCTTACTATACTTTGGAGGCCAATTTCTACCAATAGGTTGAGCTTGGGCATAAAAAGAATAATAGTCTTTTATTTTACACTACTCTGTAATATATATAAAAATAAATCAAATCGGAGCTGGACAGATGGGCACCTTTCCTTGTTCGACACTTCTTGCTAATTTTTATATCTGGCTAAGCTTTTACCCTCCTCACGCCAAATATGTTGGTTTACTATCAATTTTGCGTCATTTTATCCCATTACGAATAAAACACCGTCGGCGTAGGTGGGCAAGGTTGAGTGCGCAATAGGGTATTTTTGTGTATGAAAAATAAACAATAAAATTATAAGAATAAAGTAAATTTTGTTATAGGAAGTCGAATTGAGTGGATATAAACTCATGATCGTGTAAAAAAATGTTTTTATTGGAGTTTACTCCTTAAGAATCGATTTTTTTTGATTATATAAGCCCGGGGTATGAAAATTTATGGGGTATAAAATCAAACGTAATCTACCGTGCTAATTTAAAAAGTCGTATCTCAGTATAGGATCAGGGTAAAGATACGACTTTTTATAATTTGGACGTTATGCGTTATTCGTTATGTTCGTGCGCAACTCTCAGTTGTTGAATTGTCAAGTGTGTCTGTCAAAATCGAAAATAATAAAACAACGTGTAAATATTTTATAATGTCCTATTTAATTGGCATAAAGTTAGTGAAATATTCACTCAGAGTACAATAGGGTGCAAACCTTGGACACATTGGTTAGCGGAGCCTATGAATGTAGTTCTTGGTTTATGGTACTAAAGTCTCTTCGGAGACCGGCTTTTTCGGGAGGCTGGAATTCATCTAGCCTGAGTGCAAGACGGCTCCTAATGACTCTTGAAAACGGCTTGTAGGCATGGCTCAAAAGCGTGATGGTTCGGTAGTTGTTCAGTAGGATGTTGTCACCATTTTTGCATCACCACCTTGCCTGTGTTTGTATGCTCATGTAATGTGGTAAAGTGAAAAAGTAAATTAAAAATGAGCATGTGGTAAGGCAAAGTACCAACATTCTCTATTTTTTTTACTTATTATTAAAAAACAGGCTATCCTATCTGGAGATTTCCTATAAAACGATAATCATTCATATTTTAGTGCATTTTCTGACGTCCATTAGTTGAAAAAAGGAAATCCCAATTCCGGAACCAGTTCCGGAATTCCAAAATTGGAGGCCAATATCGAAAATGATTCCGGAATTCAAAAACCATCCGATATTGCATGCCCAAGCCTTTACCATGAGTTTACATGATCGTACTCCATAGCGACCGCGTAAAAAATTGTATGGGCGAAAGTACAGCGCCTCTGGCGGTTACGCAATAGAACTAAGAATCGGCATACTAAATCGTTTACAGTCGCTAGCGAGTACGGTCATGTAAAGGCACTGGTCAACATTTATCAATATCGATAACGTCTACGCGCTAAGTCTTTATTTATATAAACAAATGTAACATGCATGATTTCAGTACTGCAAAGTGGGTCCCCTTGGATTTCAAATAGCCCCACTTTGCGGTAATATAAAAAACGAGTTAATTTATCCTCATTCACTAATCTACATAATTGTTTACTAATCTTTACTAATATATTTTATAATCGTTCGTAAAGAGTAAACTCCAGTCGTGCGTCGGAGCTGACACACACTTTTTTACTTTTAAAACTCACGCATGTTAAAATTTGCAAAACGGTAGCCGCCATTACGAATGTCAAGCGTGATTTCATACGACACTAAAATGCCGGATCAACACAATGGGCGATGATGAGGGCCCAACGTACATGAAAATATATCTTTCTCCCTTTAACGCATAACTGCATCCTGTTCATACGTAGTATCTCTTATTAGTCTGTGACCCATTGTGTGCTCCGACTTAACAGCTCTGTTTAACGGGTTAACGGCTCTGTTCTGTCTGTTGTTTGTGACAGACACCATTAGTGATGCGGCCAATGAAAATTGCATACAGTTTTTTCGATAATCGATATGGTTTACGAAATAAAGAAAATCTATTAGAATCGATCGACGTAACAAAAAACAATAATAATGTAGCTACAGTCTAACATAAAATAATTTTAAATTTTTGAGTTAACAAAAATACAACTACTCACATAGGCAGATGCAATATACATATTACTCGATAACTGATACGAGTGACGGATATAACAACGAATCGATTGAACTGGGATTTTGTCAATCACTATGTGCCGGATGACGTCACAAAAATGGAGGCTCGCGTTTTCGAGCGGATATTGAAACAGCAAATTTCAAAAGGGTTCGAATCGCGCTAAGGGCTATAAAATGTGATGATGATACGAATATTTGATGCATGATTTCCAAGTATACCTAATTCATACATTAATATCTTCGTCTAGTACCCATAAAACAAACTTTGCTTAGAGTAGATTAAAATTTGTAAGATTGACTGCAAATAGGTATTTATTTACATAAGTTCAAGATTAAAGATACCTACAGATGACACACTGTCCTATAATTCACCTATTTACTATTAAAAACTGATTTTAAGCGTCTCATACTAATCATCTATGTAATAAACAATACTGAAAAGGTATTACACATTTAAATGTATCACAGTTCAGTTTAATTTGGATGTTATTGTTATGTAGCGGCAGCCAGTTAGCACATATTTTACATACCGCCCAACTACATCGCATCGATATCTACTTGACGATCCGCTTGTACTTGAAAGCTGTGAACTGCATCCGACTCGTTGTTCTGATGGGCGTACTGAGTTCAATGTTGTACAGAGTTAACGACAACTTTTAATTGAATTTCTGTGTTTTACACAGTACCTAGACGTCGTAACTATAATAATGATTGTAGGAGTTGCCTTCTGAGTTTTAGGAGTCCAGGTGACGCAATTACTCCTGTTACAGGCATTCGTATTAAGGACGGTCTCGAAAATTAGTACAGAAACAAAACTGAGTAACAAAGTAGAGAATTCATTTTGAATAAGTATTTGTTATAACGGTGCGCCTAATAATAACATTAAATAAAATGCTTCTTTTATGATAGGTATTGTCAGCAAATAAGCTACGTGCCCCTGCGAAGCTAGTTATATGCAGGTGTCTGCTGACACACACTGTACTTTGTTATTAAAATTAAAAAATAATAAGCATTTATATTTATTGAGTTACGTGTAAATCAAATTGAGAAATAATTGAAGCCCTTGAATAATCTCAATATTATGTAGGTATAGTAAACAGCAGAAATTACTAGCTCCGAAAAATGTCCGAAAAACCCAAAGTTATACAAACGTCATTTATTTGTAAATGCAGGCGTCAGAAAACATCGTCCATTCTATTATGGGAAATTGTTGTGTGTCTGGTAAAAACCAATTGCGGGTAGTTCGAAAAACTCGTGCAGCTAGAAGATGTTGGGTTCTCGCTTACACCATGATACAATAATATACTGCGCCAGGTATGGCAATCCCGTACACCAGTAAGTTATGTGGGTGACACGACCTACTTCATGTGTGTGGCGTCGACAGTAAAATAAGGTGTCATGATCCGGATTGTCAGACATTGTTTTCTAAGACCATGGCTTACACCAGTCAGCGCGCGACCAAAAATGTTGTGACACATCCGAAATGTCGAGGAACTTACTTAGGTAAGTGAATTAATATACGTGATTAAGTCACCTTTACTATAATAAAGGCGACGTATTATAAAATGTGTTTTCTATGTAACACCTTTCTCAAATTCAGGTATTAACTTATATATGATTAAAATTCATGACCTCATTCCTAATGGATACCATATCACTCCCCTAAGTTGATAAAGAAAAGTTAAGTATTATATCCGGGCGTACATTTGTTACCATGGAGGTGGCCTGCTTTGTTTCCTACTTCGCAAACTTTGTTGCCTTCGTTACGTTGTTCACTTTGTCGGAAATCGCTATTACACTTTATGGATTGGTATTCGTTTCCCTTTTGTATTCGCCCGAAAAAGCATTTTGTTGATGAGACACAAACTTAGTACGGGCATTTTTTCATAGAGGCTTTTTGTTGGCGTTCCGCTTTGAAAGCGTTATTGGAAAATGAGGATATTCTTTAGATTGTTAAAATATTAAAGGCGTAGGTGTATACAGCTATTAGGATTATATTTCTGTAACAATAAAATAAAATAATGATTGGATTACTTGTGGCAGTTGTGGCTCTCTTAGCCTCTGTCATGAATAACTAAATTAAAAGAGTAGACTAGTTACAAGTCCAACTCACATTGGATTTGGTGTTGTAGTAATAAAGACACGATGGAATGGAGTAGACTACTAGGTTAGCTAATATAAAGGCTTTGGAGTGAAGCGTTCTGGAAAACAAAAATACAATTCATGCGCTCAAATGCAAAATGTAGAAATCCATGTTAGTATGGTTTTTATTAGAAAAAAATATTTTTCAATATCCAACTTACGCTCATTACACTTACGTGTATGAATGAGGTCACTAAAAGTCGTTAACATTTGTATTTCTCTGCCTGTTACTTTGACATTAGCATATTCTCTGAGTGCGAAGTTGGAGGTGGGGGAAAAAAGGAACTTTCGGCGAACCAACTGTCAGATGTTCTAAGCAAAATATACGTATCCGCGCTTTTTAAGCAAAAATTAATAAACATGCGTCACGAAACTTCACAAATTCTATAAATTTCCACAAGCAAGTTGGAAACGAGAATAACGAATGAAATGGTTAATCGCTGTCAAAGGAAAAAGTAAGTAAGCTAACCTATAAAGCAACATTTTCAATATCATATTTTGTATGTTGTAGGAACTTAGCACGTTACAATGGTTAAGTTACTATAATTTATTTGTTGTTTTATTTCAGTGTCATTTATCTATTGTAGTTTGTGGTTGGAAAGCGATGTCGTCCATCGCTCGGAATCCATTTTTTTTTATAATTAATTTAGCCATGGTTCACTAAAAATGCACAAAAATTAACGACACTAGTCATAAATGATCGTCTGCAACATATATGAAATGCGTTATTCGATTAAATTTGTTTATTTCTTTACTTACTACTCGGCAATGAGAAAGTCCTTGTGTACTAGTCTGAAATTTATTGATTGTGTCATTTAAGACTAAAAATAAAAAAGGTCAACGTTATTATCGACACTATACATTTACATGATAGAATAGAATATATGTAAATTACGATATTTCACTGAAATTATTTACTTGTTTACTTACTCTTTGTAATGACAGCTCCCATTTGACATTTCTAAGTCCGCCGTAATTGGAACCGGTAGATAGTTGGCGCTGCCACCGCGCACCCAGCGAATAATTATTTCTACATTTTTAGTGATACTATTTTGTAACGAAAATTACTCATACAATTTATATGGGCATCTTTCGTTACGAAATATAATCTATTAAAATTTAGACATAATTTAGTCCTCAACTATGTACAAACAATTTGACTTTGAAGATACAACACAATTAAGTTAAGAGAGGTTGACGGAGATAAGGTCTAACGGATATTTATAAAACCGAGCCTGAGTAGGTTTAAAGATCGGGTAATGCTAAAGGTATTTAATTAGATTAGGTAACAAATTTTTGGGTATAGAAATATGTCAACTGCCTATTTCCATGCCTAATTCTTAATGTTTAATCAAAATAAAAAGAACCTAAACAAATGAGAATTCTATTGAAAAGTGACGTGACTCTTTCTGATTCACTCCTGAAGTTGAGTCACAATCTATTTGGATTTTTAAACACGAAAGATAAATCAAATATTTTTAGTTTGTGTAGGTAATAAACGTCGGTTTGAGGGATGGGTAATGTTTGAAGTTATTCATTCAAAAGTTTGTAAAGCGGCACCGGGTAAGGTAGTTTTTCTTATTTGCTTCCTCGTAGCTGTTTGGATATTCGTAAAGTTAGAAAGTTGAATCACAAATACCTGACATGTACAATTATACCTATTCTATTTATTAAGAATAAATAATTTAACGTAGTATTACTTTTGGGACCATAAAATCGTTATAAGCAATATATTGTGTAAAATACGAGAGAAAGATCTTTCTTGTTTTACGCAATATAATCCATTTCCCTGCATTTTTTCTCTGACCAGGATCTCTGGACTAATTCGTTATAATATTTATAACTACATGTTAGTTACTTTTCCACAATAAATTATACAACGTCGAAATCGGCCCCATCTCTTTTGAAAATTGCACGGACAGGCTCGCAAACATTGATTTTTTAATAGTAGATTGTACACCAAGGGGATAAAGCACTGTTTTATGCCAAGGGCGTGATATTGAATTCTGAACGTAACAAAGGACTCCAGATTTTACTCCCGAGCGTAGCGAGGGAATTAAGACAGAGTCCTGAGTGTAGTGAGGGATTTAAGCGCGCCCAAGACAAAAACAGTTTTATCCCCGAGAATACTCTACTTTTCTCATCTCTTGCGGGACAATAAAGGAAAACCAAGGTTAACTAGAAACAGAATCAATCAGTTCTCCAAAGCCCAATCACTTTCGTGACTCGCCATGTTATTAGAATTGTATCTTCTATTTTTGTGGAATCTGTATAAATGCAGCGTCTTGTAGCGCTCGCGGCTTTTGTTTTAGGTATTACATATTTTAATATTAGGTACATTACTGCAAAGGCCGCGAAGGTCATCGCTGTTCCGGCCGAGGCCATTTCTCAAAAATGCAATGAAATTTGAAAATTATAAGGAAGCTTCAAATGAAATTCCAAGTATTTCAGTAGTAATTAGAAACAAGCGCGGTAGCAGCCCGAGGCCGGCGCGCCGGATGCCGGATTCGTCGTCGTGTTTTGTTTCGAACTCGACGGCCGTGGGCGAGCGACACCCTACCGCCGTGCGTAATCACGAAATCAGACTTTATAGATATAACAATAAGAACTATGAACAGTGAAATCACATTATTACTCTGCAGGGAATGGTTCCAGGACACCAGGGTGTAGCGGGAAAGGAGAAAGCGGATGAACTGGCAAGGGAGGGGGCGGGAACGGGATTCATGGGTCCTGAACCGGTCCTTCCCTTCTCGGCTGAGGTCACAAAGGGGGTCATAGAAGGACTAAAAGAGAAAGAGGCGGAGAGAGAGTGGCGAGTAGTGCCTTGATGCAGACAGGCAAAGATGGTGCTAGGAGGGATCGACTGTAGGAGAACCAGGTACCTGCTGAAACTGGGTAAGAGCAATCTGAGACTGTTGACTGCCCACATCGTGGGGAGGAAGAAACCAGCAAGCATGTCGTAGCTGAATGTATTATGTACGCAGCAATGCGGCTTAATATATTAGAGGAGAGCGAATTGAGGGATGTCAACCTTACAGACCTCTTCTGCAGAAAAATAGGAAGAATGGAAGAGGATTGTGTGGGAATGCCGCCGGGACAGTAACCTTAAGCTCCGACTTCAAGGGAATTGGGCTGAATGATCCTGACCTGCGATCGACAGCCTGCCTGCTTCCGGCCAGGCGTCCCTAAACTACATCTACATCATCTACATCTATATACAGTTAATGACGGTGCACCTTCATTCACATGAATCAGATTACATCATTAAACTGGTTCAGCATAGGGTTACTTTCTCAAAGCCGGTTTTCAAATTTCTAAACACTCACCATGCCCCATTATTAAGTAGACAACATTGTTTTACATACAAAGCATACGATGTGATAATGGACATACCTATGACGCGTATAAATACTAACCTACTTACAAATTCTGAAACTGGATATTACGACTCAATAATTCGTCATTTCCGTGAATATGGAAATCATGAACAAATATTTCTACTTTGCCCGCATTTCATGATTTCGTTTGGATGTTTTTATGCACTAAAGTGATTTGTTTGCTAAGTATTCTTCTTTGACATTATTCTAAGTGTCAGACATTATCAGTAAAATAACGACCAAACATCATTGGCCACCGAAAGATGCCACTATAAATCTGGACTCCTGATCTTGTTCGGTGTACGAAACATCTGCGTTAGGTGATCTGTGGAGCTACCTGCGGCGCGAGGCGGCGGCTACCAAGGGGGAAGCGGCGAACTGAATAATTGCTGCAATCACTGCCAAGCCAACTGAGCGATGATCAGGGAGTGAATTACTAAACCTTTGCCACCCCTTTTTAGTATTACCCATCTCAAGTATTGGGTATTGGCTTAAGAAGTGAGTTAATGAACTTAACCGCTCATTAGCAGGCATCTGTTTGACTTTCAATTGGTTTAGAATTGTGATTTTGTCGGTTTTATATTTATGCTGAAGGCGAGAAAATAGAGAAAATATTATTTAATATTATTTAATATTTTCTCTATTATCATTTAATCAGCTACCCACTTACTCAAAATATATCTTCAAATTATTCGAAATAATGAATTTGAATAATAAATTTTAATGTCTTCGTAGATGGAGGAATAAGAAAAAGATTGATACATTTTAGATTACACTATATGGGAAACATGTGACTTTTGTAGAGGGCGTCTGTCGTACAATCCGATTATACATATAACAGAATCTTATTTGAAAGTAATACACTTATTGCAAGTGTCATCCAAACCGACCGAAATCCCCTTCAAACGTTACCCTGTGTTTGAGAAACTTTTCGCTGTTAGTCACTTGTACCCTTGTAAAATATCAGTATCTTATAAGGCAAACTCCCTTATAAGAGGCCGATATAACATGAAATAAAATAAACTTTGTAAAAAATTATGACTGAAATTGTGTCATTTTGACTTTCGCGACCGTTGCATTCATAGATATCTATATAAGTTGCATTATAAATTGTTAGCCCGTAATGAACAAGTTTCGGCACTATATTATAGTGAACATATCAGAGTATCTTGGATAATAGTACATAATTACAAAGGACAGTAAAACAAAGAATGTCTCAGATCGCAGTTATTTGGCGCCCGAGCCGAAGGCAAGGGCAATAAATATGTTATCTGAGGCTTTCTTTATTATCGCCCGTTGCAAATACAAAATTTTATGTCACCCCCAGACCAGGAAGTGGAATTTTCCGCGCGCGAAGCGTGCGGTTATTGCCACTTTATGGCCAGGTGTGACATAAACATGTTTATCTAGTTTTAGTTTCTTGTTTAATTGCAGTTTTCGTAAATATTTTATATGAGGCCAAAGTTTTTTAACTACCTCTTATTTGTTACATGTTGAAAGTTTTAGTAGGTATATGTCATTTTGTACTAACAGCAGTCACAACGGGTTTCCTGAACCATTTTGGGGTGAGAAATTATTGTTAAAGTTACACAATAGACCGTCATGGGCATGTATGAAACTTAGTCGTACTATTTTTAACAATGATATATTCATTAGGACTCCGAGGAAGTCCATTTTAAAGTTCAAATATTTAAGTCATTACTAATCTAATTTAAAAGTATTTATTGCAACAAAATAAACTAAGTTTACATTGTCCACAAATTCTAATAGCATTTTGGCTTTTTCAGGTGCGTTCAGAAACAAATAAGAGACACCAGAGGTGAAAATCCGCAACAGGCTCCGTCAAATGAGCATAAAAGGCCGCCCCGGGTCGTAGATGGATCAAAAGTCCCCATAATGCTGGCGACGTTGTTGTCGCGCTGCATTCAGTTGGCCATTGCCAACGAAATCGGTTGAGCCAAAAACGATCCGGACCGAGGATCGGAGCCCCGCTTCCTCAGCCGTTAACTCAATGTGCCTGGCCTCCACACCTCACGGTCCCGCAGTCTCCACCGCCACTGACACGAAATCGTACATCGGTTCCAAGGCGGTACTTCACATGTTTTTCCTGGGCCGCCGACTATGCAGCCGACCCCGAGGATCTGAGGATGTGACTCAAATAGGACGGGGCAAACATGTTCACACACGTAGCGTCCCATAAGAGATACCGATCATTCTGCAATGGAACCAATTTCAGACCACCTGACCTTTTCCCATCAGTGCGGCGCAACTCCAGGCTCCAGGACACATGGTATATTGGCCGAAACTAAAGCCCTGCGAACCACCTCATTTACGGCATGCTGTCTTGGAAATCGACCGGCATATCTTTGACAACTAAGCCCATGATGCCCGTCTTCCTCAACCACTACCCAGCAAATGCACCGGTGTGCTTCGCAAATCTTACACCCCAAACGCAACGGAACTGCAATTCGTAGCGAATCGTTATCCAAGAGCGTACCTAAGTGGGGCAAGGAAAGCGCTGCAACCACGCTCCTGACTCGAAGCTAGAGGCAGCCTCGAGACGCGCTATGTCAAAATCTACTGCCCCGCCCTAAAGATCCGCAAAATTACGTTTGCACAGCACGTCATCCCACCCTTTCCACGCTAAGGCTCTTAGGCTGTTCATCTGCCTGACAAAAGGTCTACCATCTATCTGCCTCCGCTACAAATGGTATCCGGATATTGCCACCATCAATCGATAAACTCCGAGTAACAAGACCCAGAGTCTCATGAGCCGAGGCAAAAAAATCTGCCACGCCAACTTCTTGGAACCTCCGTACTCCCAGCCCACCGTGCCATATCGGAAGGGAAGCCTAGCACCAATGCATCTCATTTCGGAGTGCGGTATCCACCCTTGCCACATCGTCCACGAACAACTAGGTAGGAGATGTCCTCGAAGTGTACATTATCACCACGGCAAAGCGGAACATTTCCTGACAAGTACGAGAGAGAAGTGCGCCGACAAATTACCCAAGTGCTCCGAAGCCCTAACCAAGGCCATACGCTTTTCTTGCAGCTCCGAACAGCCTGAAAACCCGCCATCACACCAGCGCCCATTGTGCCACAGCCAAAAAGTTCACACTTAGCGGGGTCTATCTCTAAACCGATCCCCTATAAAGCTGGAACCAACTTATTGAGGTCTTCCAGGACTGTGCTTGGGTCACCGCCAACTGTTCTATAATCTATATGCCATACGTTCAGGGGGCCTCCAACGAGAAATAGAACTCTGGATGACTAAACAAAATATCAAAGGACCCAACGGATCACCCTGCCAAGCACCCACTCGTGAGGAAATCGAGGTATTATTAAATAATAGATGGCTACCTGTGGAGTAACATTGATGAAGGAATGGATAGATCGAGGGCACCTTGTCCAAGACCCCCAAGAACTGTGTTCCGCTCCACACTATTGAGAACGTTCTTGATGTCAATCTTCAAAATTATGGTATGGAACCCCTCATTCGCGAGCGCAAAATACTCGCTATCTCCTTTAAATACAAAAGCGTGTTTATTCTCCCTGAGCTATGTATCCTTTATTTTGTTAATGAGACTAAACATTTGCGATGCAGTAAACTATCAAAACAAGGAAGCAGGAGTCAGGCCGTTTTTATGGTTCAACTTGGTAGCAGAATGCCTTGGAATGTGCGAAGTAAACACTTAACTGCAGGTTTACTTCTCGTAATGCAGTGGAAGTTCCGCGGCGCGGCCGACGGGGAACCAACTCCGGCAGCCTAAAGTTTTATTGTTGCAGTTTTAACGTGGCCGAAGCCCCGGTGAGGGCCACTATACGCTAGCGCAGCGAACATCAAATTACACCTTTATTTATTCCTGCAAAATTCAGCGTGTGCAAATATCTCTATACATGTATTCATGGCGGGGTTTTTGCTGACGCGTTTAACAATCGCCAATATTCGAGGCGAACATGCGGACTTAAAGTGACCTTTTTTCTTTTACTGGATAGCAGTTAGGCGCTTGTAGTGATTTTTGGCTCGAGTCTTAACGTGCAGATAAAGAATTTATGGCTTGTAGAGTGTCTAGTGGTAGTTCGACACAGACACACTCGGCAACTAGGTACCTAGTTGGTATATAATATCAACAAAGGAAATGAAGAATGAACAAACAAGGGAAACAAATAGCTAATAGCTCATTCTAAGTAACATTGAATTAAAATTTATTACAATATTTTCAGAAAGTATGAACCGTTAAATCAACTGTTTAATATGATTTGGAAAGCGTACTAAAATAAATAGCGGGTGTTCACGTAACGGTCGGTGAGTCAGGGAAGTTGGAAAGTAAATGGTATTAGCATCGTCTAATCACTATCAGGGGAGCTCTCCGTCTAGCGTTTCGAACCGGGTACCAACGTTTCATAGCCGTTCCCGTACACTTACTGGCCCGTTCAGGGAGCCTTCTTGAATGCAAATAAGCATTTGGAACGCCTTTACAACATAGAGACGCTCTTTATTGAGCCTGTTCGAGCAGATAAACCAACGGTTCGGCAAACATCCACCTGCCACGCACCCGCCCAAAGCATGTCGCTTCGCTGCGGGATGAAACCGGTCGAATCAAAGTTTTAATTACTTTAGAACACATTTAATACAGCAATTTTAAAACAACTAGAGAAAGAAATCTTATCTCGGAAAAAGCGGACAAAAATCAAGGGAGAATGCAAATTTAGCAGGAAAGGCGAACTAAAGCGGAGCTGTAAATGTAATTAGATTTTCAAGTTTACAAAGACAAGAGCGCTCAGGTTGGTACGAGTAGATTTACTGCTGGCTGACCCACCTCCCTGCGGAGCACGATAAATGAGATGCCGCGAGGTAGCGATACTAATTATCCTATAGGTACGCGTTATTCCCACCGAGTTCACTTTGGATCTTGTTAGCGGTCGCGGCGGTGACTGCAATCTGATAAATACCAAAGAGCGACAATTGTTGTTAATATTATTTTATTAATTAATTTCATAACAAGGTACTTAAAAAATAATTCTCGTACCGACTGTAAAACTTTTTTTGCTAATATCTTCAATGTACAGATTTTCGAACCTCTACAGTTTTATTATATGTATAGATAGATAGATGTATAGATATATGTATAAAACAATATACATATATTTAATTTTTGTAGTCGGTGCCATTTCGTCAACGTTAGACAAACATTACTAGGCTACACTGTTTCATTACGGAGTTCCGTTGCCTACCTTCCGGGTTCTATTACTAGATCAGGTTGATGGTGACATTACATCAAGACCATTTAAATTGACTTCTTCATAGTCGCTTCAGTATCTTGATCGAAATATCTTAATGCCACCCATGAAACACTAGGAGTTTTGGACGACCATCCGTTTGGATGGCAATGTTCGATTTATTGCCGAAAATACTCTTTGGGTGTATCAGAATTGAGATTTTTTAACTTGTATTTGTTTTAAATAATCAATATCTCTTAAATTATGGGTTTTAAGGACTATATGTTATATAACTTTATATACTCTATATTAAGTTATAAAAGATGTCTTTTAAAATCGTACTCATACGTAAAATTGATGGCATTACTTTAGGTAAATATACAAATGTCTCGTCGTGTTAAATATACTCGCGTAGGTTAACAGAGCAAGAGAAGGCCGGGCAGCTGGGAAGGAAGGCATTCGGCTTGAATAATTGCAGGCTACTACTTGATGGCGACTGACACGGCCAACAGGCTACACCGGCACAACAAAATCAACTACAGTCAGATTTAAGCACCGATTCTCTACATTCATGTCTGCCCTGCTAGGAATATTGTTTAAAGGATATATTCTTGCAGATCTTAGGAAAATATACAGATACCACTCATACAAAATTACTAAAAAATACTACTCATGTTAAACCACCACCCAAAGGTTGTCGGGAAGAGACCGCTTTTTAGCGATAAGACCGCCTGTTGTCTACAATCAACATGTTTAATTTTAATCTTGTTTTCAATGTATTTTCTGGCGAACAATAAAGAATATTTGTACTGTATTGTATTGTATAGATTAGATACCTATTTGACATTTCAAATCCACAAAATTGTGTTACGCTACTCGTAATCTTATAACTTTAACCTAGCAGAGAAGTAGCAAATTCTACAGTACATTGAAAAACTAATTTATTTGGGTAAAATCAAAAAAATATGAGACACTATTCACTTGTCAGTTCTGTTTGTATATACAAACTATGTTTGTATTGGACTTACTTATCAAAGATTATGTGCATATATACCTATTTTAAAATCACGATGAGAATATGATATTCCATTAACAAATTAAAAGTAGGAAACGTCTCGGCCGTAAGTATTCTTTTCGCTTTGATCTGAATTAAGTAATTATGAGGACAAAATATCTTTAACGTTGAACGGTGACACTAATGTGGTAACTTACCTGTGATCTAAATGTTCAAAGTGGATATATATAAGGCATACTTCGTGATATCACTACCATCCACACAGGTTCAAAATTACCGGTGTTTTATTTTTGGTAACTGACAACGTATTTCTTAGGAAATGTTGATTTTCAACGCAAACTTCTACCATCGAACAAGCAAATGGTCGTAAATAATCCTTTAGCAGACAAACGCTTCAGTAAATCTAATAAAATAGGTATCCGCAGAGACTGCACCGCGAACTCGTTACCACATCTAGACAATTTATTAGGATTTACGGTTTACCTACGTTTGGGAAGATTATTTTAAAAGTGCTGCAAGTGTAAAGAATACAGCAGAGCGAGGACCTAACGAGAATCGTCATTGATAATTTCTGGATTAACGCTAAGTAATCTAATTGTATGGAATTTATCATTAGTTTAAACGGCTGGTTGATTAGCGTAAGTGGTAAATAACGTTGTCTGCAAAGCCTTCGATCCTGCTACTTGATAATGTAACGTGTCAATTTTACGTTAGAAAGATACAATATATAGTAAAGGAATTGGACTAAAATAATATAGTAGGAATTAAGAATAACTAGTTAAATTGCACTTACTAAATTCTTTCCGATTCAAGCGCACCAAAAAACTTCCGATCACTCTTGTTTCGTTTGAATACCCCACTGAATCTTTGAACGTTCCTTTCGATGTCATATATATGACGTACCCAGATTTGTATTAAAATATTAGAAATACCTCATAAATACTGTTTTACTGACGGAGTACCTAGTGAGATAGAACGCATAGTTTTCTGTTTATGATATATAGGTTATCTTCCCCCATAGATCCTCTTACCCCGCCTGACCTTAAGTTTCATTTTTATTTAGTACTAGCGACCCGCCCCGGCATCGCACGGGTGCACTATTTAATGGATGTTATTATACATATAAACCTTCCTCTTCAATCACTCTATCTATTAAAAAAAACCGCATCAATATCCGTTGCGTAGTTTTAAAGATTTAAGCATACATAGGGATATAGCATAACACCTCGATAAAGATTCCGGACACCTACAAAAACTACAATCTAAATGGCAAACTATTAATAGTTCAATTCCGCAAGGTAGTGTCCTAGGTTGTATACTTTTTTTAATATACATAAATGATCTTCCTAAGATTACAGACCAGAAGTGTGTTCTATTCGCTGACGATATTTCTCTTCTGTCATTCCACCCCAACAATAACAATAACTATTCTCACATTAAACAAACTTTTAATGATATATCTAATTGGCTGCAGGACCATAATTTAATGCTTAATACAGGAAAAACACACATCATACAATTTAGACCGCACCAAAAAAGACCTACAGACTTGAATCCACTGTTACATGACCTACAAATTAAAGAAGTTTCTGACTTCACTCTTCTAGGACTGACAATAGACACCCACCTTGATTGGAAGAAACATATAGATAAAATAAAATCCAAAGTATCCAGCTTCATTTATGCCTTAAGCGTCTTAAAATCTAATACTAGCACTGATTGCGCTCTGTCTGTCTATCACTCATATACACAATCGTGGCTCCGTTATGATATCCTGTTATGGGGTCACAGTACCGATGCACATGATATATTTATAGCACAAAAAAAATGTGTCCGAATATTAGTTAACATTCCACAAACATCCACTTGCAAACCACATTTCAAAAGACTCCAGATCTTGACTCTACCATCTCTATATATCCTAGAAATATCCACATTTGTTAGAAACAATCTTCATTTATTTAAATTCAAATTCAAGCGCTCGTCGGAGAGACAGGCTTGTCGCTCCGGAGCCAATATTAGATATATACAAAAAAGGTCCATACTACAGATCGATCCAAATTTACAACAAATTACCAGCATATATAAGAAATTTACAAAACAATTACTGTTTCACCAACAAACTAAAAACCTATCTCATGCAAAAAGCCTACTACTCTATCACAGAGTTTCTACAAGATGATTACCTAATATAGTTAAGTCACATGTTGTTAACATCATCATGTAGTTTCACATTTGTTTAGCTTATGTTATTAATATTTTTCAAATATTCTCTAGATTAGGCAAACAACTTAGCTCGTAAGTAACATTGCTATACCCTACCAGGGTCCATGTGATTCCATTTATTATATTTTAACAGCGCTGTAAATACCATGGTTTGCAATAAACATTATTATTATTATTATAGGGATATAGGGACAGAGAAAGCGACTTTGTTTTATACTATGTAGTGATGGAAAATGACATTTTGATCAACTTTACACACGCTCCAAAATGCTACGCACCCCTATAGGCGAAATTCATTTTCGGGTATGAGTAACCATTTGTCTGAAACTGATATTTATTCATTTATTTGTATCTTCGTCTGATACCCATAGGGGTAACGTTATTTATACTAGTAGATTAGTTTGGGATTAGGTAAATAAATTTGTCTAAAATTATTATATAATACTTTGTTAAGAAGAATGTATCGTTTTCTTTTATATATTAAGGTAAAGATCCTTTGTGCTCGGCACTGACCCAATACAAGGCACTTTCAGTTTTATGTCATGATGACAGAAGTGATTAATAGGTGTCATCTATTGGGCACTAATGTGTCGAGTACTGGATGGTTTACCTTATTACAATCTATTGATTCAACAAATTGATTAAATTTATATTAGAATTTAAGGTATTTTAAGTGTGTTTTGTTTTTTCAAACTAAATGCGTAATACAGAATAACATTGTCCTAAAATTTTGATTTAATGAATTAAACTCTTCTAAATAGGTAATACGTGCGCGGGCATAATACGGTAAGTGCCCCGGAGGAGTAGTCACGGGCACATAGAATGCTAATTATCTGGCTAAATTGCTAATATACCTACTAGATATCATGATCCTATCGGAGTATGTGCACTGACTCGATGATAACAGAAACTAGTAATAAACGGATCGTTATGCCGTCAAGTGTCGACATATAAAGAATTCGATCGAAATAGCTCCAGTGATAATTTGTGGAGGAATCTTAACCCGTCCTATTCCGGGGAAATACAAACAATAATATTCTTTTGTTATGTCGGAGATCTCCGGCACCGGGAGATAACGTGAGTGGCTAGTTTTTAAATCTTATTCAATACTATTTACATGTTTCGATCTTGTCCCCAGAGGGCCTACTCCGAACTGCTAAATCCGAACTTTATATCATGCCGTCCCTTTTCACTCTACACTATGTGAGTGAAAGAAACGGCACGATACGAAGTTCGGAGTAGGCCCTCAGTAAAGTCCTACAGGGCGAAAAGTCGCTCGAGGAGATAATTCTTAGTCTCCATGTTTTCATAAGAGCAAAGCTAGGTTTCCTATTTAGTAATTAGTAGGTATAATATCATTGGACAACTTTTTCCCTGTACTTGTAGTATAAGAGGATATTACTTGCCAAATTTCATAGTTTTAGTCACGGAAACTACCCTATAAATTTTGATTCCCTTGAGTGTCGAAATATACGTTTTTTGCGGCATAAATCTTTTTATTTTTAATATTACTATCTTTTTTTAAGTTAACTTAGAAGTTTGTTTTTTTTTCCAACTTTAAGGGACTGTAGACCTCAGTGGTTTTAATTTCAACTCGATATCTCCACGAGTTCCCGTGGTCACAAGGTCATGGCAGACATACAGACTGACAGACGGCCAACTAAGTGATCCTATACGGGTTTCGTTTTTTCCTTGTTAGGTACGGAACCCTAAAAACTGAGGATTCACAATGTATATCTCGGTTGTATGTAGTTGTGGGTGATACAACAAGTAGGTATAAAAAGTTTGTGTTAGAGTTTCACGAAGTTTGCCGCGGGGCATGAATATTCACAAACGCCTCGGGGTTCCCCACGTCCAAACAACTCTTATATCGCGTGTTAAGTGGCGAACGACGACGATACATTCTAACGGATTTGATATACACTCGGGGTTTGTGTTATGGATTTAATTATTTGTAAATTTGTGCCTGCTTACGGCACTTTTTTGTCTACATATACATTGTAGATTCAGTCGATTTGTAAATATGGGCTCTCGGATTGTGTGTGAGCGTCCTAGTCTCGGTCTTATTGTTTTGGATTATCAAATGCTTGCAATCCAATTAGTACAAAATAACCATTGTACAATTCTTATATCGCGTATTAAGTGGCGAACGACGACGATACATTCTAACGGATTTGATATACACTCGGGGTTGTGTTATGAATTTAATTATTTGTAAATTTGTCCCTGCTTACGGCACTTTTTTGTCTACATATACTTTGTAGATTCAGTCGATTTGTAAATATGGGCTCTCGGATTGTGTGTGAGCGTCCTAGTCTCGGTCTTATTGTTTTGGATTATCAAATACTTGCAATCCAATAAGTACAAAATAAACATTGTAGAAACAAAATTTTCTTGTAACTACGGAATCCAATCCAATACCATCGTCTTTTGTTCTGTGACTATAATCATTCTGCGATGGTTGGCCGGAGTACAACTCTGTTAAGCCGATACAGTTAGGCGATATCAAAACCTGCTATCAAAAGAGTAGCTACAGCGTGTTGCAAACAGATAAATTGCGTACAGAATTCAGTCCCCAGTAAAGCGGATATAGCTCTGGCATGAAACAAACAGTCGAGGTTTATGCAAATTGGGCTCCTTTGTATTTTCCGGATTAAAATATAGTGGGAATTAGTTCCGTGTCAGATATCCGGCAAGCCGGCCACTTGATTTTATTGCTTACTTCTTTGTTTTAAACAGATTCGAAAATTTATTTGTCCAACATAGGTAGTACAAGGTGTTACATGTTGTTTTTATATCATTATGTGTTGCCTTGGGGCAAACAAATATTTTCGTGACATGCTTTTCCATGGAGCATGATACATAAACACCTTTTTTTAAAATATATGTTTCAGCTGAGAAATCGAACTATTTGTCAAAAAACTACGTTTAGCTGATATACACCGTGTAGTGGTATCCGTCTTGTGGACCATTGCTGTGCAGTTCAAGTTAGTAAGTGGGTGACGCAATTTTTTATCTCATTCAGTTGTCATTAGTTACATAAGTATTCCGGATGTAATCGTCTCAGCCCTCAATCAACAAAAATCGTATGGACTATACTCCAGCTAAATTATATATATACTGGTTTTGTGGAATTGATGAACACTAAGGCAAAAAATAGTTTAAATAGTAGTACCCATGAGAATTCACGCGTTAGAACTCGAAGTGGTTTACAAAAAAGCAATATCATATTCTCATACTTATTTACAATCGGGCTCGCCTGAAATAATTGTCCATACGACGGGCGTGTTAGCTATGTATTTATAAAGAAGACGAATAAAAAAACGTTCCAATTTTTTGTCTTCATTACCTACTTACCTCGGAACTCCAATTATTTTCCTTGGCCGGACGCAGGCATGAGCGAAGCGATTAAGTGTATCCATTCCCATGATATTAGTTATTATTATCGGGAGATTGTTTGTGAAGGCAACTTGGGCGATATTTATTGGCGTGCCAGTATTTTTAGCCGCCATCATGATATCACATTTGGTATGATTATATTTATTTATTTACAAGCGGTAATAATAGTTAAATAACAATAACTTAAATAATATTGAAACTAACTTAAATCTAAAACAGGCCCTTGGGGCATTGTATCGAGGATGCTGGCGGGATTTCCTCGCTGTATCGCAAATGCTGATACGTTGTGCGAGGAAGTCGCCAGCTCTTCGGTCACCAGTTACGTCAACCAAACGCTTCACATTTAGTTTAGCTTCCTTGAATATTTCTATCACTTCTATGATAATCACTTAAGAATGTATTATTTACTTACACCCTGGTAGTACATAATACGTGTTAGGTATAGGTAGCCATGTGCAAATTCACCAAACTGTATAACAGTGGAAATACCTCCGAAATATTGCCTTTCATTGACTATTTACCACGGATGGAATACCAGTTCAATTCAACGGTGGTGGTTGAATCGAATTGGCGACTAATAACGATAATGTTTACGTCTAATGACTTTCAATAAATTATAAAAATGGAAGTGATCGTGATCATTTTTAGACGCATAAGTAGACACATAAATCTAATTTGGGGTTAGGTAAAAGAGACGTACTTTTACAACGTACGTACCTAATAATATTTGTTTATTTGTATTTAGTTTATATTTGTGTTTCGATTAGGATTTTGAGTCTAAATTGTAATGTCGTAGCAAGAAATTTCAGCTTTCCTAACTTCATAAAAAGAGCATCATATAAATATCATGATTTGATTAGCCCTGATAATAACATAATTTCTGCAACGTCGGGAACAGCAACTTAGTTACAACTAAGCAATCTTTGTATGACATAGTATACTGGGTGTTTGGTGACTAGGTGTAAAGACTTTCAAGAATGATAGACGTAATTTTGGACTACACTTACTTATTATAATAAAAAGTACGGTTTCTGAAAACTAGTGGAAAAAATAATCCACTGGATTTTTATTACAATTTACTATGAAAACTGAATATTGAACACAGTTATTTAAAAATAAAATTGGTAAAAGGTGATTGGATATATATTTGTAGTCGCAATTCGATTAATTCCGGTAATCACTTTAATAAGAATTCCTATTTTATTGAATATGTATGCGGGGAAAAGTATTTATTTATCCATTCGGAATATTATGACATTCATAATTATATTCGATATTAATTTGTTCACTTTGCAGGTACTATTGGTACATTATTATATTGTAATCGGCCGGCGGCGGTTATGTGTCGACGACCGCTTTAGCATAGATGTTATTAGGGCCGTGCCTAGGTGGCTGACGGTCCTGGATTCGATTCCCGTCGAAGGCTAGTATTTGTGTGGTAAACATGAATATATTTTTCCGAGTGTTTAATGTTATTTCTATATATTTAAATATACCTACCTAAGTATATTAAATATATCGCCCTCTAGTAATCAAAATACAATCTTTATTGATTGAGCTTCCTATGGGGTTATTTCCGTTTGAATATGATTATCGCCTATTTTTTTTCTGGCTCTTGCCCGTAACTCTTTCCGCTTAGAACCTATTTAATCGCATTTGAATTTTATTGCTATTTTTTTTATATTCGGCGCTTACCTAGATATCACTCTTCCATACTGAGTTCCACCCCTTATGGTTAAAAAGTATCCTATGCTCTTCCCCGGGACGCAAACTACCTCAATATAAAATTTCATCACAATCGGTTCAGCAGTTTAAGCATGAAGAGATTACAGACAGAGAAACACACTATCGCCTTTGTAATATAGAATGAATAACTGATTTTTACAAAACAGGCAACCTATACTTTGTGTAACTTATTTAACTTCTTTTAATTTTTTTATACACATAATGGAGCAACCTTCTTTTAATCTTGCAATGGAGCAAGGGCTTTGGTATGAAAATTTACGGGCCACTTGCTGCTGACAATTTTCCCAACCCGCTTCAATGACGCCAAGTCGAACAGCCTGTACAAAACTCTTTGAATAACTAAGAGGATGCTTTTATACGACAGCGAGCTATGAATGAGCCAGTTTTTTTGTAATAACGGACATGATGGTCTTTACTATAGACGCAGACAGTGTCGCAAAATTCAACATCATTATACATATAAAAGAGAGGCGTGAATACCTGTCTTTATTCATGACGTGATGAATCAAACATGGCGTAATTACAGCATTTTTAAATCATAAGGATAACGTACCTAACTCAGAAAATAACTCGTAATACGTTTTTAACCAATTTTCTTAATAATATATTTATCTTATAAACCGATTCTCACTAATAGTAAACGATGTTTCCATTATAAGCAGTTTCTACTTAAGCAATACACTCTAATAATATCCTTAGTAACAATAAAAAAATTAATTAAATGAAAAAACTGTATATTCAAATTAAACATATGTATATTAAATTCCATATCTACCTGCTCGAAATTAAGACCAATGTTTAATTAATAAAATCACCATGTGACCTAAATATGCCTGAGTCAAAATCTAGTTGGTATACATTTTATGTTTAACGTGAATACCTATACTTAGTACACATTTAAATCAATGCCCTGGAGGTCGGCCAACGGCAGTGGGCACCGCCTGCCTTCGTCTGCCGCACTTGTACACTTTACTCGTTTTCACGAGCAAACAAGCTCACTTTGTGACTAGAATCGCAAACATAGACAATCTTAAATTAATGATTTATTTTAGTCTTACAACTTTAATTCAATCAGCTCAAATAACCTTGGCTTTGCGATACTCACAAATATAGTATAAATTAATTTACTGAAACTTTACAATGTAAAAATGGCGGACTTAATGCCAAATGACATTCTCTAACAGTCAAGCCCAGGGCCAAACAGAGACATTTAAAAAAGAAGCAGGGTAAATGTAAAGATGTTGGGAGTGTAAAACAGACGTCAATTAAGATAATTGTACACATACAGTATACACATAATTATTAATTAAATTACCTCTAACTTATATACAGACGAATATAAACCAATACACATTTAATACATAGGCAGTATACTAATGAAATGAAAAAAATATATTCCAGACAATGTCTATAAATTAAAAAAAATGTTAATTTAAATTACGTACATAAATGTTTTACTGAACAGAACAGATTGTAATGTTTTGAAGAAGAAAGGATTTGCTCTCCGTACAAACATCCTTTAGGGGAGGAATTTTTAAAAACGCTGCTATTTGTTTCGTTGTATTTAAACTGCGAAAGTCTATATACGAAATTTCAAAATAAATAAAATTATTTGCAATCGTGCTGCAAGGAATATCTTATAATCACATTAATCACACAATAATTTAAATATAATTTGTGTTACATATTGTGCAAAATTATGCACATAACTATTTGATTTATATGGAAAAGGTCTATAGACAGTCGATTTGTTGCGCCGTAGGGGTAAAGAACCGACTTATGGTAATAGAGTATCGATGTTATCGGCGATCGACTCGAAATGTCTTCAGATGGGCGAAACTCATATGGCGAAGGGATAACATTCATATCAAAAATCTAATTTTGCTGTTTTCATAATAATACTGTCTGGACAAGGGATTTTATTAATATCACTTGAGAGTGACCTAACCTAACCGTCTTTCGTGATGTATGTACGTATGCTGAAACGCGAATTGGTTTGAGGCTTTTGTTGTCTGTAGTAAAAAAATAAAGATAGCAGTATTAAGTGCTAACTTTGTAAAACGTGCAACAAAATAATGTAAAAATAATAAGTACGTGGAGAGGTACGAGATTCGTGGTGGGATACTAGTATTTACGGTTATATTACTTTTGTCTAAGATTGCTTATTTTGTCATAAAGGTTTCTCTTCTATTCTTATAGGCCTCTGAGGCAGAGGCCTCCTCTCATAAATCAGCCTATGTACGCCCACTACAATGTGTGTATTATGTATGCCGATGACGATAATCACACAAATACTCAATTGATCCACATTTTATCTGTATAACTTGGAAAGTGCGTAACTACCTATTTATTACCTTGTAGATTGTAATTTACTCGTAGTGTTAGCAAGTGTACATAAGTGTAGTTTTAGTCACAAAAATAAGGAATTTTCGACAAAATATTTCGTTGCAGCTGAAACAGAATTACCTACATAAACCCTCATCATATTATGCATCGCCAATCTAATTTCCTCAAAAGCAGCAATGCAAATCAGCGGGTAGAGATACAAGCACTGGGGGAGAAACGCATTTATTGCACTAAATCCAAACAACGCAGAACACGCAGTTAGTGTCCGTGACGAGCGCGAATGAATGACGCCGCATTTTTCTCGCTAACTCCCGTCGCCTTCGCAATAAACAATTCACGAATCCAGAATTATCAATGCCGGTTGGAGGAGATGAATGCGGTTTAAAATTGGAAAACTGAATACTGCATTATTGCAGGAAATTGAAGACTTAAGAAAAGTGACTATTGTACCTCAGAAAACAATATATATATATAAATGATGCTGCTCTTGAAGCAAGTATCGTGCAATGAACAAATCCGACGTACGATGGGTGCATTTCACAATTTAAGATCAAGACAAACATTTGGGATACTGGTCTTAAATAAGTTTTAATGACTTCTCGTTTCCAATAACTTCTTTGTTACAACAAAACGTCAGACGGTAATCGTGATCGCTAATTTGAGTTTCAACTGCAATAACGAGAAAGTGGTATTTATGGAATGTTACTGTGTAATTTGTCGACAAATTAGACTTAATTATACTGTACGAAAACTTTCGTTAGCATTTATTAGGAAGGTACATGCCTCTATAGAAACATAGTAAACACAAAATAGAGGAAAGTGATAAACACTGGGGCGTGCCGCTAAAAAGAATGATCTCCTCACAACCTTTAGGTAGCAACGTAACAAACACAAAGTGTCATAAAAAAGAAGACGTTTTCAAGCATGTTTGAACGTTATACAAAGATTTTTTATAGATAAATACACAATATATTCCATAATATCGCAGGATTGCTCAATCGCCGGTGGCGCGAGTGTGTGGGAACTATGCGTGGCGCGGGTAAGGAATGCCTACAATTTGACAAAGCCCGCCGAGTGAGAACTGCCGTTTTGAGCGTGAAGGCTAATAAATACGTAAGGGGAGGTGATGAAATGAATGCATGAGTTGTTCGGCTCTTTTTAAATATTTCTGGGGGGGAAATAAAATGCGCCTGAAATGGATATTGGGGGAGTTTAAGTAAGCTTACGCGTCGTTTACCAAAGTGCAAAATACCCGTTACAAACATTAAATGTGTATGTTGTTTTTAAACATATATATCAAATACGAATTGATACTGTTACCAAATTAAAATGGGTGTCGCTTGTTAGACGTAGACACTAATTGAAAGGCGTATTATATACAGTCGATTTTACTTACTGTAATGAGCGCCGAAACGACACGAAAACCGGTAATATTAATGCCAGGAGACACACAAAAATCTTTTTGGAGTAAGCGGTTTCAGCGCAAACATGTTTAGACGTCAGATTTATGTTTTCTGATCCATCTGCCTTGCCGTCTCGCATAATATTGCGGACGGACTTGGAAAATAATAAAGGCAGAGAGATAAGGTTTTCTTCTGTTCAAGAAAGCAACGAAATTGAGTTCGGACAATTTTATTTTTCACTTGCCTTTGAAGGATAACACATGAATGAAATTTTGCTGCTTAAAGATTAAATTAGTCTTTACTATTCAATCGTTATATTTACACAAGTTATAAGTACCTACACAGAATACATAATCTCACAATGACGAATTTGTCATAGTGCAGACGATGTAGAGTCAGCTGCAATTGAAAGTATCTGACAAGTCACACTGCTAAAAAATATATGTCAAGCTCTAACGGCTTAAGTGAGTTTAAATAACCAGCTAAGTACTAACTGGGTCATTGTCAGTTGCCAAAACAAAAGTTGCTCCTTCGGTGTTAACGGTTTATGTGCATATAAGCTATGTTTTTAGTACACACAACAAGACAAAAGTTTATTTATTCAGCAGTTAGATCTTGACAGATCAGCTTGTCCCGACGCCCACTTTAGCAGCTAACTGTTCACTTAATGTCAAAGGCAACGTACCTATTAGATTTTGCGCTTTATGTATATTAGAGTTCCGTACCTCAAAAGGAAAAAATGGAGTGCTTGTAGGATCACTTCGTTGTCCGTCAGTCCGTCTGCCAAATTATTTTTCTAAGCAACGCGTGGAGCTATCAAGTTGAAATTAAAAACGGCTCCCTTGTAGCTGTGAAAAACTTATACTTCTAAGTACTCGTAAATTGCAGGTCACTACCAATCAAAGGTCATTAAAGGAGGGTAAGGAGTGTGTTTTTGGGCAATAGACTAGATATACTTTTTACAGAATAAATGAAGTATGTATTTATATTAGAGTCCATGATTGCGTAAGTCGCGAAAAAATTACAGGAGTAGAAAAAATGCATTTTTATACTACGACAGTAACAACTAGCAACTAAGCAAACGACCTATAGGCCGCTAGTGTTTCGCGAGCGCCTAGCCTTTCTTTTACTAAATCTTAGTTTGGATTACGGCACACATCATTCATCCTTGATACAAGTTAGCACAACTGGTTTTCTTTAAGCTTCACCCACAGCTCCGTTGGTACTTCTAGAACAGCCGTTTTTCTTCTTGGCATGTCTCAATAAATTGTACCGGAGATTAAAATCAAACATCTATCAGACAACAGAAACAGGAACGAAATAATAAAAATAGGTTGTAGCGCAGCAACTTTCTTCGGGCAGTGGAGCGAAAAGAGGAACCAATTTCTGAGCCGATGCGGAGCGTTTTGTTGGAAATAGCTTTCCTTCAATCTGCATTTTCTTGCTGATTTACCAACTTTCATGCAGGATGAAAACTTAGTAGACGGAGGTTCCGGCATTATGTCGAATTACTTATTGCTAAACTACTGATGCATCGAGTAATATTTAATTATGTATGTGAACTGGGCTTCCTATGGCTCTATTCCAGAAGGAACAACTATCGAATTGATATTACTTCGATTGGAAACTAATTAATAATTAGGCTCAATCTTTAAGGTGTAAGCGAATATTAAAGAACGCAATTTCAATCAGAAATTTGACATTAAAATCTGCCTACCGCATGCGAATCACGTAACGTTATGTACTAACGGTAGATAGATTTTACTGTCAATTTTGAAGTATGAATGTATGAGCTGACAATTAAAATTTGACATTAAAATCTACCTAACGGTAGTACAAAAGTTACGTGATTACCCCGCCGGTAGTAAATAAGTTACGTGATTACCCCGCTGATCTCAAAAAGTATGTTTATTTTTTTATTAACCACGCTTGCTCAAACGCTCACGCTTGCCTGGAAAAAGTTTCGATTTTCTTTTGACCCTTTGATATCTGGTTGAATTTGTATGTTATTATATCATGTCAGGTCATGAAGCTCGCAACTATACAGAAATTAAAAGACTGCTCTTTGTATTTCACTTTGCTTCACAATATTGTTATTTACTATTAATAACGCAGATAATTTTAATATTTGTCAAATAAGATTAACAAATATATCTCGAATTACCAGGTCCTAATCGAGGCACGCCTTAAATAGAATTTTAGCCATGTATTATATCTAGGGATAATTATAATATATAAATTAAACAAAGTCGGGTTAGTTACACCATTTATAACTCAAGAACGTCTGGACCGATTTCATAATCTTTGTTTGTGTTGGATCCGTCTCCACTCCGAATAGCAGAATGATTATTAAAATATCAGAAATCCTAATCGAGTTATTAAATTTTATAATTTATATGGATTCATTTAATTACGTTAATTAAAATCATAGATTAAGTTTAGTTAAAAGGTATCATTGACTGTTGGGCCAGGTTAGGCGGTACGACATTCGCCGGGTCAGCCAGTATATTATATTTTCATACTGAAACGAATGTCAATTCATTATACATAACGACAAAAAACAAATAAACCTGAGGCTGCCATTCCACCAGAGCTATGGTATGCAGCTATGCTGCGAGGATGTGATAGCTTTCCGTTTCCAACAGTGCTTATGCTATGTGAATATGATTGGCGGATATCAACACATCTATAGCACCGTAGCATAGCATACCTCGGATGGAAAGGCACCCTACTCCGTTTCACGTAAATTACATTAATCATTGAATTAGTTTACGTTATATTTATATTACTAGAGTCCCGTAAGAATTGCGCCACCCCATCTCTTCCCGTGGGTTTCGTAGGAGGCGAATAAGGGAAAATCGGAGGGTGGGCAGCAGCACCCTTCGATCATTACCACCATCAAACTGCGGTCGCCAACCCGCTTGCCAAGCGTGGCGACTATGGCAAATCCCCCCCAAATTGGGGGAGGCCTATGTTCAGCAGTGGACGTCTTTCGGCTGAAGTGATGATGATGACTAGAGTCCCGTAGCGGCATTGAAACGCCGCAATAATGCGGAAATGTATATAGTTGTTCCTTTTCTGAATAACTATCGGACACATTTTTGTAATTTGTACCTTTTTTAAGAACACTAAAAACATGTAAAAAAGGTGTCTTTTAAAATCGACAGTTCCTTTTCACTGTCACATTATGCCGGACCAAAACTAAGCCTTATTAGTAGACTGCTAGCTAAGTTATCCTGACAACGTGGATGCGGCACATCATTATCATCATCATTAGTCGTTCCTTCAATGCTGAGGACCATGTCATCCGAAGAACGTCGTGAGAAGTGTTCGAAATATGCGAGGATGCGGTCCTGACATACTGTCGATAGTTGACGACTTATACATAGCTCTTCCAAGATGGACTGGTTTGTTCGCCTTGCAGTCCATGGTATCCTCAGAAGTCGACGCCAGCACCACATCTCAAATGCATCGATGTGGTTTTTTATTTTAGCCCGAATAGTCCACGTCTCCGAGTCAGGAAGACAAATCGAAAACACCAGGATGCGCAAGTCTGATCTTTGTTGCCTCTGTATAGCGCGAACCCTCCAAATCTTAGTCTTAATGCGTCACATACCGGTCCAATATTTAAATATGCACAAGACATCGAAAAAAAATGTATTATTAAATTGTCTTATTTTCATTACCCCTTTAATGTGATGCCTCCTGCCTGGCAGAACCACCTAAGTTCCCAGGAATTTAGACATATCAGAAAAACACTACATTAAATATATAAAATCTATGACTGTGAGAAGAAATTTATCAATAGTACCGCTGTAAATCTTATCGCAATGTGATTCTGGCAAGTATTTTATCAGCAGAACTACCATAACATTTTTATAACAGCGCTGTACCGCACATTTAAACATAAAATAATTTTGTAGCGTGAAAATGCATTACGCTTACCCTGGAGGTTACGTGGGGCTCTCTCCTTCCGCAACCCCCTCTGCTAGTCAAAGAGAGGGGAGAAGCATACCCAAATACAATTGTGTCACCCGCTCTGCTATTAAGGGGTCGGTTCCGGCTCACTCAAGCCGGGACACCCGCGCCAAAGAAGAGGAAGGTCAGTGACGCTTGACCCTCTCCCCAGACATGTAAGGCCATGCCATGTGGGTTCCAATCCACTGGCCCTACTGGAAGAGGACGCGGCCAGTGGCTGCGTTCGTTCCCACCCACGTCCGGCGCCGCCTTTTGCGAGATCACTGTTTCGCAAATGGAGGTCTCCGTCTCCTAGGATCTCTCGCCTCGCAACATGGCCGACACGACGTTGTGAAGCGAGAAATCACCCACTCTGATAGCTGTCGCCATTGTGTGGCACTCCTCGGCCCAGCGGCTACACCATTCCAAGGTGTGCTGGGCCGTATCGTCGTCAGCGCCGCACTCGTGACAGGCGGGTTTGCCCTCTCTTTTATTTTTCTGCAGGTAATGATACAACAATGTCCAGTGATTACCTGCGCCAACCTGTACCCCACGCCACATTTCCATGGGCCCTATCTAACCATGAGTCAAACGATCAGAGGAGCGCACCTGTGGTGCGGTTCCATAAGGGCAGTCCCCCAGGTCGCTCTTCCATAGCTCCCTAAGCCTGCACTCCGTCTGCCTTTTTGCCACCCTCTTCGGTAGCGGGAAACTCTCCCGATTCCCTACACCTTTTTCGCTCCCTGTGCACCTCAGCTAAGATCTCCGCGTCCAACTCTCAGGGAGGCGTACCAGCCGCCCACGCCACCGTCACGTTAAGGCCCTGCATATTCTGGTCACCACCACCCTTTGTGGCCTTCTGAGCAGGGCCTTGATTGCCGCGCTCAACCGTTCCACCCGAATCGGGGCCCCATATAGGTCCAAAGGGCCATACTTCGAGTGACACCGGCATACAGGCGGCGGCACGCCACGGACGGCCCTCTTATATTGATCCTCAAGCTGTCGCCATTATTTGGGGAGCAAGCTGGCGGAAATGCTCCCCGAAGTTCCATTTGCGTTCCAGGATGAGATCCAAGTATTTTACATTTTGTTTAGTTTAGTTTAGTTTTATTTATCACAAAATACAATCTCGTGTAATAAATAGATACAATTGGGCTTCAGATGGATCATTTTCCCGCTCACCCTTAGTGAGACGCCCCCGGGAGGCCACAACCACCTCCCCCCCAAGGATTATTGCTTCCTTCAGGTATTGCAATTGTATTTGTATGCGGTATGGTATTTGTATGATTACCCATAAGCTCCGTTGCGCTGCCACCTCCGACCGCCGCAGAGCCTCATTGAGCTCCGCTCGCCAGACAGCCACCATTGTGTCGTCTGCATAGCAGATGAAGGCAATCCGGGGAAGGAGGACACCCCTTATTGCCCGGTTATACCCCAGGGTCGGTTCCATAGTAGAGGTCTAAGCACGGACCCCTGGGGCACACCACAGGCCATGGGCCTTGTTTTCCTTGGCCCTTCCCTTTCTTCACAAAGTACCCGCTACATGAGGTAGTGTTCCACGATGCGCCTCAGGTAAGGAGGGACTCCATGATATTGGAGTGACATTGGGCCCGCATTTTCTAAATGCTTCTTGATCCGAGACGCAAGGATTCTTTCCAACATATTCCCGATCTTGTCCACCAACACAATGGGTCTCCACCCGGAAGGAGAGTTCGCTGGGCGATTTGCCATCCCGAGGACAGAAAAAGTCTTCTAAAGGTTAAATCGCCAATAGGAATTGGACTCCTATCGGCGCCCAAGGAACTGTTAGGGTTAACAAAGACGCCAAGAGACTACAACAGAGACGGGCGTCCAGTCGTTCACGACAATGAATGGCTTAAACCTCTTTATTCTCTCCAAATTTTTAATATGGGATAATGTGTTTGTATATATATTTATTTGAAGTATAAGGGGTATGACAATTTAATACTGGCATAAAAGAAAAAATAAGTTACATGTTGACGTTGAATTAAATGTCGCTACAATACGTCTGTCGTTCATGTAAACATTGTAAAAAGATCGTTTATTTTGTATTTTGTTAATTTTCTTGGGATTGTGGATATATAACGCATAACCCTTTATTGTTTTCAGAATTCGTTTCGAAAACTGGATTAGTTCAGGCAACCAAACCCATGAGCAGCTAGTCGATTACGTAACGTTTCAAACGTACATAAGAATATCAATTACTTTATTAATATTATAATTTTCTCACAATTATAATCATTCATACGCATTTTTATCATCACCATCACCTTGGATTAAGGTTAATTATAACCAGTTCCATCTCATACTATAAGTCAAGTCAGGTAATATGAAACTAAAGTGATTAAATCTTCACATGTATTTATTGTAAACCATATATGCCTGAAATGTGTAGTAAAATATAAACATGTAAAATAAAGCTAATAAAAAATTAAAGCCTGAAAATTGTTACACTTGTCCTTAGCCAGTCCACTTTTTTAACAACTGACTATGATTAATATTTCATCGCAACTGGATGTCAAACAGGAATAGATTCTATATTTGGGCAACTAGTTGCGTAACAAGATAATTACCTCTTTTTTAACAGCGTAACTTGGTTGCGAAAACGGCCGGAGGACATGCAGTTACGTTAGGAAAGCTACATATCAAGTATGTTTATTGTCTCGTAGGTACAGTTTCGCCGTGCAACTATCCATTCCCGTCGTCCATAGACACGTGTATTTGATAGCACACTCATAAAGTTTCGAGTTCGATTAGTGACACAAGTGAGACGCATTCGGGAAAATTAACAACTAAGCGGGCCCCGTTTCACGTGACTAGAATGTTTCAGGCAACCCAGCTCGTTTTGCATATTGAAAGGATCTAATTATAGTGTCGGTAGGTGCAATAGTTTTAATACAGACGTGTCTTTGAATAGTAAACTAAGTAGGTGGAATTGAATGTCAGATGAAAAGCTAATCAAGATGCGCAAGTTCTTAATCTTATTCAAAATTTAGTTAAGATAATATCGCTCTACCTAATAATACTCGGAAACGTATACCATTCTTTTTTTAACATAAGATCATTAGAACGGAAGAATAGGTTCTCAATTTGTTTTAGTAATGTCTGAAAGTATATCTACGGAGTATACCTTTACGGTGTTCACTTATAAAGGAAACGCCAAAATTGTATAAGCGCGCATTATTTTTTTATTCATTTCATATTTACTCATCTAACACATAAATGACTGGCCAACCACAGTAAAATCCCTTATTTACATCAGCCCCGCCTAATGAACCATGTGTTTGATCTTCACACACTAACAATTGCCTAATGGTCAGATAATAGATACTATAGTCTATGGACATTATGGTCTATAGGTTCTTATTTATAAAATTGAAAAATGTCTTGGAAAGACCTCGAACTCTTATTAACGGAACTCGAGCAGTTCTGTCGCATAGCTTACTTCTACCGTTTATACAATGTTAGATCTAAAACGAATTTGACGCGGGAAAATCTTCAATCGGAATCCAGACATCAGACCTAGAGAAAATTCCATCAGTAGATCAATACCTATAGAGCTACTTATATAAAACTACCGTAATAGACCGTATTTTTATATCAAATTAGCGTTTGCCCGCAACTTCATCCGCATAAACTTTTTGAGATACGATTTTCGGGATAAAAAGTATCCTATATGTTAATATAGGCTATAAACTCGTTTTATACTAATTTCTTCACAATCCAATTAGCTGTTTTTGCGAAATTGAGTAACAAATATCCAACCATCTGAAATGGCCAGAGAATCTCATTTATAATATTATATATTGTAGGAAGTGGGATTAACGATGACTTTCTTAAAATAAGACGAGATAATACGGTCCTCCGAGATCCGCTGTCATGGTTACACGTGCTTGATGTAAAAATAAGTATCTTGTTTGTTGTAAAAGTACTGTCAGGATTTACCTCGCTACAAACGTAAATATAACTCTGTCTGGCATTTTGTCATCATCCGTATTATGCAAGGAAGTGAATAATAGCAAATTGTTGATCCTTGAAATGGAAGGAAGGAATCAATTTTTTCTCTTAAATATGGCATTTATTCTCTGGCCATTTCCGATTGTAAATCAGCTAATGGAGTAAACGTGACGGGAATCCGTTTTAGGATAAAAGCTGCTATGGAAATGAACTGCGAGCAGCGAAATTATGCATGTACTTCGTGGTTATGTTCAACAGGTATCAATACTGACTACCGTGGTACGTTATATACGCAACTAACAACCCTGTCAAACCATTTTTTTGTATATAAAAATAACTTAACTTGAGTGTAATTAAGAGATTTGATGATTTTTATGTAAGTGGTCTTGCATAAAAAGCGCGATTCAAATGATGGTTATGGTTTTAGACATAATGACGCATGAAGTGGCGTATCGAAATTGAAAATATATAACATTTTTGAATGTTTAATTGTTACACGCGGTTAGATTTATATACCTTTAATCTAACTGAACCAGCTATCGATTGTTTTGTAGATCTCTAACAAACGTTCAATTCTTTTAATGCTGCCAAACAACGCTAAAAGGCTGACGCAGTGTGGCAGTAACACTCGTAACAAACGTCGTTATCCTACATTTCGGGGTGAACAAACCAGCTCGCGACGCGACTTCGCGGCGGCGGCGGCGACTCAGTGGCTGCTTGGCAGCTGGATGACCCCTCAACTGCCATTTGATCAGGTAGTCAATATAACCCCACGTATCATTTCACAAACCGGTATGACATGTGTTGCGGGTTCTCTTTCTTACACTTTAAACATGCGAATGGAAACGAGCGTCCACAACACATTTATATCAGTATTGGTATGAGATAGGTCGAGCCTGATCGACCCCCAAAGGATGAAGCGTATTCATAAAGATTGCCAAGATTTTTGGTCGCGTGCCCTACAAACGAGTAAATATATAAAAGATGTTTAGATCCAGAGATGTACAAAATGGTTTTAAAAAAGCATTTAAAAACAAAATACTTTCCAGATTTACTATTTCAAATGCAAAATACCAAATAGTTTTGCGTTTTGTATTTCAAATGCTAAATAAATGCAAAATAGGTATTTTCATAATAATTTTTCAAAATAAAATACCTTTTGACCAAATCGAATGATGTTTTTATTTATTTTAGGTATTTATGTTCGTCGTTTTCGTTTGACATTGACACTAGTCAGATAAGGCGCGCACTCTGACCAAAGAAGAAATAAAAACAGGCCAAGTGCGTGTCGGATCACGCACAATGCAGGGTTCCGTACCAACACCTACTAGTCCACATTTAAAATTACTATCCAATACATTGAATCTAAAAAAAGTCGTATCTTCATAGGGAACTTAAGGCACTTACAACCTTTTGTTTGGGCAAGACAGTTTTTAAGCGAAAACTCAAAAACCGTAAAACCTATATTGTTTAAACCAAAAATCGTTGAAAGTATTTACTAATTCACACTACCTGAATTTTTTTCAGAATTTTAAACTTTATAATTTGGAAATTAGAGGGGGGGGGGGGACACTTTCTATGACTGACAGCTAATATCTCACCAACAGTTGACTTAAATGGACAAGTTTTTTAGAAACCTCCATATCATTTTTAAAGGCCTATCCATCGATACCCATACAACTATGTGCGTTGAAATATTTTTTTTCATCCACCGGTTACATGTATGAAGTGCCCCCCCTAATTTAATACTTTTTTCTAATTTCACATCACTTTTATGTAGCGGTTTGTAGAATACACCTTCCTACCTTTCGTAATTGTAGTACTTATAGTCTCCGATTAGCACGCATGGCTAGCAGGCGCCTCTATCGGTCAAATTCGGCAGTACAAGCGTCATTCGTTCATTTCCTTTGACTGGTAATGTTGGCTAAACTTAATCACAAAGTATTTTGCATTTTGAAATGAATAGGTATTAAAAATGCAAAATACATCTCGAAAGGTATTTCAAATAAAATACAAAATGTTTTTTACTAAAAGGAATTTAAATGCAAAATACAAAATAGGTATTTTGCATTTTGTATTTGCATTTTAAATAGAAGTATTTCAAATAAATCGCATCTCTGTTTAGATCTTATGATCCATACCGAAATATATGATGATAAAATAGACTCGCGGCCAATGACCTAATGTACCTACCTACTTAATTAATAGTTAAAATTAATATTTTTATTTATCTTACGTAGTACTAAATAAATGATATGATATGATATGATATGATATGATATGATATGATATGATACTTTTCTTTAGGTAAATGAAGGTAATAATGCATCCTCTATGACTTAATAGTAGGCAATTATAAATAGGTCGGTTCATGTTTAGGTACTTTGCTACAAATAAGCCTGTTGAGCAGAGTATTTCTTAAGGTTTTCAGTAAATTTAAAATGAAACCGCACAGGATAAAAGTTAGCTAAAAAGATAAAAACAATTTACTAAATAAAGAACTTAAGTAAAATTATGTTCTAAACTTATATTGTGGTATTGCATGTGGTAGGTACCCCGACTTCAAACAAAACAGATTTTCTTAAGTTCTTTATTTTGAAACTTGTTTTTATCTTTTAAGTAGCTTTTATCCAGTATAGTAGTTTTTTTTTAATTATTAATCATTACTATTATTTTATTTCACAATTTTTTATTTTATTTTTAAAGTACGTTATGCCGTGAAATCATGTTTGAAATACATACATTATACATATTTGATATCATCGAACGTTTTCTTCAGAATACACAAAATGGCGTATATATTCCGCCATATTGTTTTTATTACCACGTCACATATCCTATGTTACTCGGGATGATGTAAGGATTCCACCGACACGTCACACATCTTGCTTCACCGTATGTGTGGCTTAAAAGATCTTTCAGGTGCTGAGGAGATAGACCATCGAGGCCGCCAGCAGAGCCACTTAGGAAAGAGCATACTGCTTTAGGTATGTCCTCTGAGCATACGAGTAGGAAAGGATTAAAAAGATCGGGCGGAACAGGGATATACATATCGGAGATAGGCTGTTTGTTTCTAAGGGCTGAAAGAGTATTAGCTGTGTCGGGGGTAATTGCGTCACTGTAGAATAATAACCGAGCTGCACCTTTGATGTTACCTTTAATTACTCGTATTACGCGATAAACCGACGAACACTTGTTAGCACTAACAAATAAATATCCTTAGTACATATATATTATGTAGGGTCAAGGAACCAATAGATGAACACTTAAGCGACTACCACAACTATAAAAAAAAAATTCAGGATCTTGTTACATAGTCTGTTCTATTTTTATTTTTCTATACGATTAAGTATATTATTGAGATTGGATTCGAATTATTTAAAACCTTTTAACACAATGTACAGTAATTTACTAAAAATATTTTATGCCAGAATAGGCCAATTTGCCCCGAAGTTGAACAGTGTGCTCTAATTCTGAACAATGTGACACCAATAGTTGAACCAACATGAACAGCTACATTATGTTATGTTAGTTCAGGTTTTGGACCCCGTTGTCTTTAAAATGGAATTCTGAAAAATTTGACACCAATAGTTGAACCAATATGAACAGCTACATTATTTTAGTTCAGAGTTGGAGCCCGTTGTCTATAAAATGAACGAAACAAATCAACAACAGGTTCACTTATCGGAATAGAAGTCAAAAGATGAACTAGTTAATTTAATTGGTTCAATATTTGGGCACAGGTTTTTTGTTGAACAATCCAGGGGGAGGGGCTTTGTCCAGCAGTGCAACACTCTATCTATTAGGATAATTAAAATAAAATTAAAAACGTGGTGCTTTTCGTAGAAGCCGAAAGTTGAACTAGTTAATTTTATTGGTTCATGTTCTGGTCACAGGTTGATTGGTGCTTTTCATACTAGAAACAAACCCCAAAATAAACGTTGCGAATCAAAAGCTACATTCAACTTTTGGTAGACAAATCAAAGACAAAGAAATGATGAATGTAGTTGTAATTGTAGGTACTATTTATCTATACTAGAAGAACTTATATCGGCATTTGAAAAAACTATACCTTTCCCGAAAGTTGAACGCCATTAGAGCTTTAAAAATTAAATAACACGTGTACTAAGCTTGAAAGCTTAAATTGCGAATCTTAATTAGATTTCCATACAAATTGCGTTTTTGACGCGAAGCCTAGACGTGACGACCGCTCACACCCGCATGCGTGGCGTAAAGCCCTGGAAGTATAAATTCCAACCTCGGCAAAGAGATGCCACTTTAGAAAAATAATATCCCGACCACGTTAAATATGCCACTACTTTTTTATAACGATATTTCGATTAAATGTTCAACTTTTGGGGTGTGTTCATCTTTTGGTGCCTCTACTATATCGATATGATGAAATCGAAGAATGAGAAGTCACTATAACAGCTCAAAAATACCATCAAAATTCCGTTCTCTGCTCATGACAGAAACATATTACTGACTGGCAGTAAGATATTGAAGTGTTTTTTTTTGTAAGCAAAATAATATAATGTGTAATTGTATATGGATTTTCACACATAATATGATAATATTCGATTTTCACTGGCCTCGTCACGACCAAGTAATGATTTGGAACATCCGAAACCTTGAATGAATTTACAGAGGTAAATAATTAATGTTACGCGAGTAAACCTCATTTCAAAAATAACCGGTCCAGTACGTGTCGGACCACAAACCATGAAGGGTTCCGTGCCTACTACTACTAGTCCACATTTAAATCCTCTATCCTATGCTGTTAATTAAAAAAAGATACACAACCTCAATTTATTTTCAAAATTTGTAACTTCATGGTTTGGAAATTAGAGGGGGGTGGGGAACTATTTACAGCTTTGACAGATAATATCTCACGAGCGGTTGACTTAAATGACAACGTTTTTTAGAAACCTCTGTATCATTTTTAAAGGCCTATCCCCCACAGGCTTGAAGTTTTTCGTAATTTCACGCCACTTTTATGTGGCGCCAAATTTCATAATTGTAGTAAATCAGTTGTGACAGACATAGAGAAACTGTAAGGGTTCCGCAATTTTGGCTACGGAACCCTATAATAAGAAAAATAATGGCATACGATGTAGGTAACAATGTATTTATTATTGCCGAAAAAAACAAGTGCATGATTTTTAATAACTTAGAAACAAACTTCGCGGGTAAAATGATTGAGTAAATCCGCAAATCACCAGCAGAGACATAATAAATAGACGCCTTGACCCAGTTGCGGGAGTGGAAACCGCGGCTGAGAACCGGCACTTTTATTCCCTGATAGGTAACCGATAGAGAAAATAATGTTCTCCTCCAGAACCTCGATAACGAGTGGAGTAATAAAGAAAACTATTGCCTTTCTCGACCTACTTACGTATTAACGTTAACGTAAAGTTCTATACTAATTAAAGAAATGTTTCATATAAAGAGTCAATTGGCAGTCAATATACCAACAAGCCAGAAAAGGGGAAAAGTTTAACAAGACCGCTAACGAACGAGTATTTAAAAGTGCAGTATATAGTTCTTAACTGCGCCATGTTGTTTCTAGGAACAAAATCGGTTGCTTGACTATACATAAGCGAATTTCAGCATTGCACTGCATAACGAGTGTCTGTGGAGAGGATGTTGAGTGTTATTGCGGTATCATACTGCGATAGTGTCGCGACACCGCTCTCGGACGCTAGACACTGTTGTGAGACCACAGCATCGCAATAATGTTCTTCTTAAGTGCAGTCCCCTGACTCGAGGGCTTTAGTGTCAGCATCTAGATGCTCTAATATTTTCCTTTATATTTCGTGTTTCAATTGTAATTCTTTAAATTAATGAAATGAAATGTTTAAAGTGGGTAACATATTATTTATTTACTAATCAATATCTAGCAGCCTAAAGTGAACAAATAAGAAATAAATGTGTTCACATTGTGTTTTTTATTTGCATTATAGGTATTATTTTCATACAATGGCAATATTTATTCAACCAGTCCAATATTCCTGCCAGGCAATTTTGACTGTGGTAAAATACGATTTCACCGCTTTGAACTCAGCAATGTATATGACTAGGACGGTCAACACCATATACATGATGCTTCCATATAAATAGGCCGTTATGAGATTAGTAACAATTAGGCGAGAATGTGCATGGCGTAGTGGTTTATCTCGTTATCCCAAAAGTGAACGTAATAGAAGTAGCAGAGTTCCGTGGTTAACAAGGAACCCTTATAGTTTCGCCGTGTCCATCTGTGCGTCTTTGGGAACGCGGCTTAGCTTAATAGGTAACAGTTACTACTATATAGGAAGCTGTATTTTGGCATGAGTAACCATATTCATTACGTCGAAAAAATGGTAGAATAAAATGACTTGACCGTAACAAAAATTATCACCTTACGACAACGGATTCCTAAAAGAAATAATGGTTTTAGAAAACTCCCTATATTTTTGAAGGAGAATTGCAAGAACACAAAATTACTTTCCACTTTTCGTGTAGGGAAGGTACCCTAAATATATTTTTTTAAGTTTTGATTGTACCGTTTCAACGGCGTGATTCATATTTATGCGTATGTACAGTCAGCCTCATAAGTAGCTGAACGCTTTGGTACTTTGTCGCTTTCACCCGTTCACAAATTTAATACGACAGTTCAAATATGACTTTAAAGCGACAATGTACAAAGGTGTTAAGCCCCTTGTGAGACTGACCGTACTAACGGTTACTACTCAAGGTCACAGATATGACAAAACTATAATTAGGGTTCATTAAAAAACAGTATAATAAAACTCAAAAGACAGCAACAAAACCGAAAATCAACATCAATTTATTTTTCTGCAAATATTCTGTTTCTATCAGTCAAAAATAATATATAACAACACATGCTATTCTTGTACCTAACCTAACCTATAATGGCTTTTAGACCAGAGTACACTACTTGTCACTGCGAATGCGAGAAGATAAATAAACAAAAATTATGCATCCAAAATAATTATTTATGTTTTATTTGGCAACAATGACAACATGTGTTTTTTTTCTAAATTGCTTTGACACATAATTACCCACAGTTACCTACAAAACATAGATACCGCGGTTCGCGCGCGAATGTCGCGCTATAAATGCTACTGACCTTCCATGAAGCGCTTCAATGAAAAAAGCGAAATAAGAAACTTAATGTTTCGAGAAAATAATTGTTTCCTGATTGATAAATTTTTAGATGTATTCTGGTTGATTGATACCAAATACAAACTCTTAAAGAGTTAAATCAGTGTATTGTGAAGTATTTTAATTGCATGGTTACATTAAATTTTTTTGCAAAGTATAATGTCATATTTTCCCTAGGAGCTAAATGTACTACTTTAGCCCCGCATGAGAAGTCTAATATGACACTTTTCGAGTATGAGAAGTGAAAAATTAATCAAATGTAGTGTAGTGTAGTGTCAGAAAAAAATAAAAATCCAAATCTGTTTGAGATATATCTCTAAGCGTCAAAAAAAACAACGGAGTTAAACTTTAATGTCTGAAGCCACATTAATCGCATTTGCTTATATAATAGGATTCGGTCCGTAGCGAATCTCCGGCGGACGGCTAGCGAGACGGCTTGTCTGCCTGTACCCGGTTCTCGCGCCCTTGTTTATCTGGGGGTGCCGGGCTCCGGGCGCCAAGTGGCCACGGGAACGCCGCCACGGCACCCCGCGGCAGTGCCTCCGGAACCCTCCCAGAGATGGGACGCCCGCTTGCCGCCCTAGCGTCTGCCACGACACGCGCTCGCACCCAAACACATAGATGAATTCGATGACAGCTTCCACTCATGTGAATGCGAAAATGACTCTTTTTATACGTTTATATTGTGTAATATGGATAGCGCTACTGACTTCCTGCAGCAGTACGACAGGTGAGTTGGAATTAGCATTTTTATTGAGCTCACCGACAACTTGAAAAAGTTTGAATCGAAATCTATTTTATGAAATGGTAGGTTTCCAGATAGAATGGACAGCATATGTAGTAAAGACAATTAAGGCATACACTTAAACCGCCAAGTAAGCGAATATAATCTTTTCGTTTGTTAATTGAGTGGCTGTAAAGGGATTAAAATGAAGTTGGTGATATATACTGACAGTTTTTTTATATTTAGGATTTGCATAAGTTCATTAATTATTTAAGGTAGCATGTTTTTAGTTTATTGGATAGCCCGATAAAACGTTTATATAAATGTATATCAACTTTTTCCCGCGACTTTGTCCGCGTAGAACTCATTCATCACGTTAGAATTTAATTGCTATTATTTTCTCTCAGGCGCTTACCTAGTTATAGCTCTTCCATACAAACTTCCACCCTCTTAAAAGATGATTTCCATGATAAAAAAAGTATCCTATGCCCTTTCCCGGGACTTAAACTATCTCCATATCAAATTTTACCTAGATCCATTCAGCGGTTAAAGCGTGAAGTGGTAACAGACAGACAGACTTTCGCATATTAAGTAAATATTAAGGAACAATAAAATAAATACAAGTGAAAGTTAGGTTATATGTTCATGTATTTATAACACCACATTTTATAGTTGTACAAAATAAGAAGCAAGCGCTTAAGGCAGTTGACATGGTTTGTTCAAAAGTTAAGAAAGACAAAAAATTGGTTACAAAAATTCAGCGCTTCCTCGGCGCCGCTTCGTTCTGCTATTAGTTTTATGGGCAATCTTCCAATTTCAACCAGTACTGATACTGATTTTATTTTCTTTTGTTTTTTATATTACAACAAATAAATAAGCTTATCAACATGCTGCATTGTATAAATCTGATAACCCCTAAGCAATCAAAAATTTTTGTCCCCGTTTCTAAACAAACATTATCGCAAAAATAAATTCCGGACTCCTTCAAGTATAAGATTTATTCAGAGGGTCACAGACGAGAAGCACTTGTATTATATAACATAACTCAGTTAACAAGGGGCAGAATCACAAACAGAATGTACAGGGGCCGGCTTAGCCGTGACGCATCGACGGATATCCGGAGTCATCCCCAGCGGCCATGACAGTTATGGATGTATTTTATCTTTGCAATAAACATTAGCGATGGGTAAAAATCCGCTTCTCAGACATGTTGGGGATTGATTTTGGTTGCTGCATAATTCTGACAATTTCTTCGGATTGGGATTTATGTTGTGTTTTATAGAGTGTGTCGTTGTAAAATGCCAATGTAAAGTCAATTCCCAGAAAAAGATCAAGTCACAATTTGAGTGCCATGTTCATTGAATAAATTCCCGAACACTTATGCATAGAGAACCCTTGGAGCCGAGCGAATACTCTACGTTCTTGGCCGACCTTGATATAAATAATTTATAACTCAATAGGTTCTTCGAACTACAATTTTATTGTCGTACGACGTAGATAGCTACAAGAAAATCAAATAATAGTGATATTGTTTATTCCGGATACTATGATAATGATAAGCTCTATAATCCACTGAAAAGCTGATAGGTAGGTACAAGCCATAAGCAGCATCATGGAATAAAACATGTAATGTACTTACCTAGAGAGCTAAATTTCAAGGCATACAATCTTTAGTTCCCCTAGATGGAGTCTTAGAAATGGCATTAAAATGGCCATTTTAATCGCAATACCTTATTTTTTAGATTAGAAATTAGTTCAACAAAGAAGCAGTGGTCGTAAACACACACACATTGAATTTGCATCAATTATTTGCTATTCACACGAAATATCAGAATAAGTGACAGATAGTGACTATGACAAATTACTTTTTAAAATCCGAACCAACTTCTTACAATCCCTGTCTCTTTGGGTTTTTTATTGTACAGCTTTTAGATGAATGAAACGAAAAGTAATTTAAAAAGTAATTGATTCTTTACCATTTAAAAAAATATATAAGTAAATGTAAGTTAATACATATTTTCTTATTTTTCAATAAAAAGTGTCTAATAATCTCAATGATTATTAAAACCGTTATTTCATGCTTACATATATAATGTAAGACAGAAAGTGCCTGATAAAAAACCTCGTAAGTCATGCTCTGTCATTCTTTCTAATGCTAAAAAAACAAGGTATAGTTGAGACAAGTCTCTTTCAAGCAGTTTTTTACGATGTCAGTATTATGGCCAAATCAAATAAGAATTCTTATATATCTACAAACAGAACAACTTTCTTTAATAATTGTTATAATTATCTATATACCCTTTGGCCGTAAGCAGGAATAAAAATGTATGAAACCCTCCTAATTTGTGCTGTTTAAATGCCTAGACACCATTTAGGAAAGATTTGCGTCTCAAAAGATTTTGTATATTTTATGAGGTTCGGTGACGTACCGCTGCCGCTTGACGTTATTGATAACATTATCCTCTAAGAAATAAAGACTCACCAAATATTGAGAAAATGACGGAATAGTTTCAACATTAATCAAATACTCAATTTAATTTGTATAAATGTTATCATGAAATTGTATTTATGTAAAACAATTTAATTTTTAATTTGGCTCTGTGAGCAAACTTCCGAATATATGATATACAAAATGAAATAGCTATAATTAATAACCGCCACACCTCATAGGCGAGTAGTTGGACACCTACGCTTGCGAATTCTCAATACTATTTTTTATTATGTGTATATTTAAATGGAGTTTACAAAGGGTTATTCAGTATTTATTTCACAACACAACCAGTTAAACTTTGGGCGAAATTGTTATTGGTTTATTCATTTTCTTAAGCTAACTAAACATTTACTTAACCATAACTATCATCATCACCTATTTCAGCCTTTAGACGCTCACTGCTGAGCATAGGTATCTCATCTAGTACGCTCTGTACGCTACTTATTTTTGACCCTTGCCTGTCTCACCCAGGAGTGACCTGCTGTCTTTTTAATATCGTCAACCCATCGTGCCGGTGGACGACCGACGCTTCTTGTGCCTGTAAGTGGCCACCAATATGTCTGCGTTTCGGTCCACCTGCCATCACTGACTGGCAATATGTCCTTCTTGTCCAAGCCCAAGTTAGGCTAAATATTATATAGCAAATCCTCTTTAATTTGTTCTAAAACCTTAGATAGAGCCCCCCGGATGCACTCGCACGCACTGGCTACGGTTGTACAATGTTTAATAGACAACATTTTTAAAGAATTTCGTTTCGCAGAAAATGTTTCTCATATTGTCATTTCACAGAATAATCATTACGCCGAACACTTACTTTGTAGAAACTCAAAACTCTGATTATTGATATCAATATTTTTTAATATTTCGATATTCATATTATAGAATTACAAATGAAATATTAATTTTTCTGACATTATTTAGTTTACGTAAAAATTATTACCAAGACAATAGTTGTATAGAATTTTGTCTCTCATAAAATAAATCTCATATTATCATTTCATAGAATAAACAATTCGTAAAATAATTACTTTGTAGAATTTTTTATAGTAGATTTTTATTACAAAGAAAATTTAATGTTTCGATATTCATTACGATATAATTATATATCATATATTCTTTGACCATATGTTATTTAGTTAATATAAAACTTATTACGCAGAAAAACATGTTATTGAGTTGCAGTTTCTAAACATTTCAATTCATGACTTTGACAAAATGCATACCCTCCTATAAAATTACAACACCGCGTTCACAACAACAATGCGGGTAAAAATTCTAGTAAAACTGAACTGTTTTAATCTTCTAACCTATCCGCGTTAGAGTCGATTTTGCCCCAACAGGTCTTTCTGGGCTTTTATTAATAAAATAACATGCATTATTTATAAATATTATGATAGATATTATATTTTTATATGTACACATAGTTATTATGTGTTGATGTATTTGAAATACCATGAAAAAAAAACACCGAACAAACAATGTTCATTAAAACATAATTCTACTGTTTGATAAGTTTATTAAACATTTTTTTTTTAATTAATTGAATTTTGTTTCAGCAAAATATGTTTCTGTGAAGTGAATAAGCGGTGATACAATCATATTCAAAATAAAAATACAAGAACCTAATATTATTTAATACAAGTTTCTGTAAAACGAAATTCTATGAATTTTCTGTCTGCGAAATACTTCTACTGCTTGATAAGTTGGTTAAATAAAAAAATGACATTACAAAATTCATTGAATTGTGTTTCTGTGAAATATGTTTCATTCAAGTAAATAGTCATTGAAACAATAATAGTCGAAATAAAAATACAAGGGCCAAATATTACTTGAAACATTTTCTACGAAACAAAATTCTATTAAATTTCTGTCTGCAAAACAACCCACTGGTTACGCACTCGCTTGCGTAGCCAAATGTGTGAAATCACGACGCAATTTTGATAAAATTAAATAAGATTATAACGAATTCGACTGAAGTTGGCAATATACAGGATATAGCAAAACTAGTGAGGATCCGTTTAAGGGCATATTCGGTATCGTGCTCTGATTAGGAAAAAGTAGAAGAATTTTTTTTTGACCTAATAAATTGGCTGACTTAGACGACCTGCCCCATAGAAACAAAATATATTTTCGAGTCAAAAAAATTTTTTTTCCTACTTTTTCCTAATCAGAACACGACACCGAATATGTCCTTAAACGGATCCTCACTAGTTTTGTTACACCCTGTATAAATCTGTTACTTTATCTACTTACTTTGAGAGTATGACACTCAAGAAATACGATCAAGTTAAATACTTGTTATGCAACGCTTAATTACAATCTTTCCCGGAACATAATCAATGTCCTCCTAATTACTAAGAAAAGTGTATCCTAATGAAGTCAGTTTGTTCGGCGCTCTTTCTCGGACACGTAAAACAAAAAGAAACTTTTCATAAATTGGTTTGAAGATTGTAAAACTTTTTTCATAAATCAGTTCGCCGAAATAGCGAAAGTCTTTAAAATATTTAAATAAACTTATACTAATTTAATAGCCTCCTATTTTTTCTTAGTTAGAACCATATTATTCATGTTATAAATTAATTTTATTTTACTTTATGTCTTCGGGAAACCTTCCATGGTAAACCAAAACAAATAATTGGGTTACCTACTGCACTCGCTACTTACCACCGGGTCAATAATTTTAGAACTATGTGGGCCGATGATTAACAAGTTTAGTAAAATGTCACTTAGATATAAGCTGTCACCTTACAAAACTTGTGTTCGTCCAATTATGTCTTATGCTAGTATAGTTTTTGCTCACGTGCCTATGACATCGCTCAAGCCGCTTCAGGTCATTCAGAACCGTTTTTTCCGTAAGGCGACTGGTGCCCCGGCCCGTGGTACCAGTCGAACCTCAGTCTGCACCACGATATGGGAATTAGCACCATGTATGGTTTCTTTAAACAGACTGCCAGACGTTATTTTGACAACGCTCCCCATCATAGGAGTCCGTTAGTTAGGAAGGCTGTCGATTACGTTTCCATTCCTCCCCTTCTGTCGTAACTCGGCGATCACTGATCAAAGGCCGCACGGTTCGGCATCCTAGGCACACACCCACGGACCAGGACGACGTAATCACAGCGTCCATCGAAAGATGGAACGCTGCGCTTACGACGTCCAACTCAGGCACGACGCGTACACTTAGGCATTCCCGCCGGCGGGGACGTCCGCCGCGCTATCGCGACAACACAGACACATATTGGCCCTATTCGTCCCGGTACCGTCGCATATTGGTTAGAGTCAGTCCGACCCAAGTCGGGCCTAGCTAAGTTTCTTGCTGGACTCTTCTCAGCTAGGCTAGGTTTAGTGAACCAGCGACAACACTCTTAGCAGCTCGATTCCACTCACACCGCAGATTCGGTTGAAGCCGCTCAACCAATCTCACTGGAGCGCAAACTCTTAGAGTACGCCAGTGTTATAAACGTGGTCGTGTCGGAGGTTTCCTTACAAATTTACACCCCTTAAGGAAAGATTTCCGTGATAAGAACTATCCTATGTCCTTCCCCAGGACTTAAACTACCTTCATACCATACTAAAATCGGTTCAGCGGTTTAAGCGTGAAGAGGTAACAGACAGAGAGACAGACAGACAGGCACACTTTCGCATTTATAATATTAGTATGGATAGGTATCGAAGCAAAAGTAAAGTTAACGCTATGCTATTTTCAAGAATGGAAACCATCCACTTGTGATTGTGGTGGTTCGGCGAATTCAATACACTTATAAGTTGGAAATTGAAGTGAAAGCGTTTGTTTACCCGAAGTGACCCGGCTGGGCTCGACGTCTGTCCTTCGACTGGTCTGTTCAAAACTACGAACGTTACTTCAGAACCGTTTCTTGTTATTTTTTAATCCCAGACTAAAAATAGAGGTCAAAATATCAAATAAAAAATAATGTGATCAGCCTAATTACGTAACATTATGTAGGCATATGTTAATACCATTTTAAAAGTATAAACCTATGAGTTTGGGACGAAAAATGAAGAACCCATATATGCAAATATTGCCAATGTTTATCTATCTAAATCTCAACATCGGTAGTGTCAGTCTGTTAAAAGTGAAAACACGATTAGCAATAACTTTCTCTATAGTTTTATTTTTCAAACATAACCTTTCTTTTCGATGTTTTTAGTTGGATCTTTAAGACCCTCCCATCTTTAACAATGATTTTTGGTTTAATAGTTGTACAGTGATAAGTTTTCAAACCTGAGAAAACATATTTTCCTTATAAATGTACAGGTTTATAATAAACATCAATTATTTGATTTGGCGCTTACGCCATCCTGTTCGAGCAGCGCGTGAACTATGTCCGTCTCAGCTATTGCGTGCGGAAGTAACTAGACCCACCCCTTTTGATTTTGTCAGTCTGTCTTCGGTGACCGCGTTGGACGATGGAGCTGTACTACCGCTTGTTAAAGTTGATGTGTATTTCACGTTATTTACATAATGGAAAAGACGAGAAGAAAGGGCAAGAAGAAAAAAAATGAGCAAGTAGGCTCTTTAGCTAATCTCCTATCGCTAATGTCTCTGCTAATGACCTTGTTGGCTTAAAATATACAAATAGACACACAAATCACACAATGCTGAACAAAAATTACGAGTATGCGGCCCACATTGACACTGACATTTACATTCTAATAGCTGATAATAACGCTTACCTATATAGCCCATGTTAAGATAAATGTCGTACAAAAAAGAACTTGGAGTTGTAATTGTTAAGTGTCAAATTTTCAAACACAAATATAAACATGATAAAAACTTTTTAGAAAAAATAACACTATCGTATACTGGCTACCAATGTTTTCTTGAACTTGATGGAGTCACTTAAGTAATTTAAATTATTTTTATATTAATAATGTTTGTTAAACAAGAAAAAAAAAACGATTTCAAGATTTAGCCTTTTAATATTTTTATATATACAGAAAAATATATCATGAAAAAGAAATTGTCACCTATAAATTACGCTAGAATAAAAAAGTATATGTGCGAGTCATTTGCTAAGCTATAATGTATACCTACTAACATTATAAATGTGAAAGTGTGTCTGTATTATAGTATGTCCGTCTAAGGGGGTCTTTAAGTGGGCGGAAGTTTGTATGGATGGAAGAGCGATAACTAGGTAAGGGCCTGAAATAAAAAAATAACGATTAAATTCTAACGCGATGAACGAGTTCTACGCTGACAAAGTCACGGGCAAAAGCTAGTTGAGAATAAAAGTAACCCCTAAAAAACATTCCATGTAAAAACAGGCAAAGTCTCGAAACTCTTTCACTGTAAAAAGTTGTGAGATATTAAGTAGAGCCAAGTCAGGCATTGTTATTAATATTTATTTGCTTACTAAATAAAATTTTGTGACTTGGCAATCACGTTTCGAGACTTGGCCTATTTTTACATGGAATGTAAAGAAAGTTTAAGTAAGAAAATGTGTCACTACAAATTTATGAATGCATCTAGAAGTAAAAACTTCATAGATGCAGGAACTACAAAAGTATAACTTTGTATGGCATGTATTTGTATAGGATTACAAACTTACTTACTCAGTTTGTATATCTCTGAAACGTGACTGAAATTGCAATAGTTTTAGGTTTTCGATAGGCTAAAAACAAATTATGTTTAAAATTTGAAGCTTTTGGGTCTGCTAGAGGTACCTTATAATTATGATGATCGGTCAGTCAGTCAGTGTGTCAGTGATAAAACTAAGGAACTTTGACGGGTAATAGTTCTTAAACTACAAATTTAAATTGAATATTATTGAGAATATATCTAAGGCATATTATGCCCTATATGTTACTGAAAATTCAAGGTCTAGCTTTAGCCAGCACAAAATTACAGGATGTTGAAAATGGTCTGAATCGAGAAAAGGATGGTACACCCGTGCCTCTTTGTTTTGCTCGGGGGCACAGATTTGTCAGTAGATTGAAATTCCAACGCGACGAAATATTGTGGAAAGAATTTTACATGGAATCAATTTTCTCAGATATGCTTGACCCTCGTATGTTGCGTAATGTATATTGGTCATTTAAATGGTGGATTTTAATCAGATAATTTTAGTTCGAACTGTCGCTGTCATAATTATTATAAGTAAATAAAACATTGGAAACTGAAACCAAAAAGGCCATTTTTATTTCTCTAAATGAGAACTAGTTAAATAAATAAAACTTGTAATTAATAATCTAAGCTAAAGGTTTTATCTTTAAGGTTAACTCCCCGCCAAGATGCCTGGAATCAGGAAACTAGTGCAATTAGATTTTATATTATAGTCACTCATCAGTTTACTAATTGAATTTTTGTGGGGTTCTCAACCCTATAATACCATCATTCTATACATTTCTTCCCTGGTTCGGTAATGCGGCATGAATATTTGGTATTAGATGCAAATTACGTTTCTTAGTTCGTTAAATGGGACAAATCAGTGTTTTTATCAATTTTATCAATTACAATCAATAAAAATCTTCAAAAATAATTTAAACACGTGTCTAACTAGATTATGAGTTTCCACAAACATTTAAATGATGACAAATAAGTATATGTATCTTACCATTATGCTATTAATCATAAATGCATGAAAATCCTTACCTTATTAAAAAGCAAACGCACATCCAGGTCTTAAGCGTTCGGAGAAGGGTACATTTACCTTACTGGGCCAGCAACGTGCTGCGACTTAAGTACCTAACTAATTGCCCAGCGAAGCATAAGTTATCAGTGTAACAATATAAAGATCGTAACTAAAACATTTATAGTTTTTATTGACGAATAACCCATTCCAATGATGCAAAAAAATATATTTCTTATGCAACGACTAAAAAGTACTAAAATGTATATCAACTCAAATTAAAATCAACCCTAACTAACTTTTATAACCAGTGCTTCTTAGTCGGTGCGTAACAAATATACTCGGCATCTTGAATAACCGTTTTACACTGCTTATCTGTTCTGTTCCTACCTCTCAATGAGTATACTCATTGAAGAGATTCCATACTAAATATTGTATGTCATTGCTTAAAAACCATCTTAATTATAAAATAATATGATACATAATATATAAGTATACAAATAATGTTTTCATGACAATTCCTAAAAAATATGTAAATAGTTTATATCTCGAGTGGGAGAGTCCATTAATCCGATCAACGGATCAGTCAATATAGCTTCCAATGCTCGGTATTTAAATTCTAACTATACCATTAGAGCGAGCACCGAACTTCAATACTGTGTACAAAAACATATTATTAGGTACCTACCTAAATCCTATCGCCAAGTCAAGCAAAATAAAGAGATATGAGAGGTTTCTCGAAGCAATTCAGGCCATTTTCTACATCCTGTAATTTTGTGCTGGCTAACGCTAGAACTCTGAATTTTAAGCAACATATAGGACATAATATGACTCAGATATTTATTCTCAATAACGTCAAAATTCCTTAGTTTTGTTACTGACACATTCACTCACTGACTGATCATCATAATTTATAGGTACCTACTTCTAGCAGACCCACAATGTCCAAATTTTATTCATTATTAGTTTTTAGTCGATCACGTTATAAAAACCCTAAAAATATTGCAATTACAGTCAAGTTTCAGAGATACACAGACTTCATAAGTAAGTTTGTAATCCTATACAAATAAATTACATAAAATTTATCATAAATTTGTATCGACACATTTACGTACAAAAATAAGTGAGATCATATAAAATACATTCAATATAAAAAAAGGATCACACTCGAAACTGTTTCACAATAAAAAGTTTTGTTATATTACGTAGGGCTAATTGAGGCATTCTTATTCATCTTTATTTGCTTGTTAAATAAAATTTTGTGACTCGGCAATCACAGTACACAGTTTTAGGTATGCAAAAAATAATAAATGGGGTAAAGTTATATGATTCCCAAGTCTCGATTTATTTTTCTATTTATTCCAATTAAAAGTATGGTACATTTTTCTACCATTAATTACGCCCAACATAAAGTTTATTAGCAAGCACATAAAGATTATTAAGGACGCTTCACTTGGCTCTACCTAATGGGTGAATTGAAAAAAAATTGTACATTCCAAAAAATAAAATGTCCGCCTAATTAAAAAATCTGTAAAAACATAAGTACCTATTATAGAGTAGCAAATTTTTCATTTTTATTTTCACATTGTCTAACTTATAGTTTTCTAGTATTCATAAAGTTTCATAGTATAAATTGGACACATTTATAAAAAAACTCATTTTCAAAAAAAAAGTGTATTTCTGCTCCTATACAAATTTCATATGTCCTTAGTGTAACAGAGGGTATTAAAAAAATATAACTTTCATTAAAACAGCCCGGGCCAAGAAATTTATTTAGGGTCCTATTAAGTACAACGTGAAATATTTAGAAAACAGTTTGTCAGGTTTCTAAAACGAATATACTATATCAAAATCTTTTTTCAAAGTTCGGAGAAAGATTTCGTTCCTTTGCATTACGTCAGCTGTGTAACGCTATATTTTTCGTTTTAACGTAGATAATTAATGTATCCACAGGAGTTTTATATCTGACTACAAGTAGTCTACTACTAACACAAGCGAATGTGCCGATAGCTCTATTAGTTTTTGTGTAGTGGTACGATACAGGATGACAGAGTGATTTTGCACAAATATTGGTCAATTTTGTGTTTTGCCTAAAATAGGTAATTTTATTGTTTCTTATTGCTATTTTTACATAGTTGGATGGTGGAATTAATGGGTAAACGGCTTGGCATATATGAATGCTAGAATTTCTTACAGTATTTTTTTAAAACGAATTGACAAGTTTTTTGGACCCCGATTTCGCATCCTTTGTGTTAGGTTGTGTCACGTTGTGTGACGTTACACAATTTTTTCCCATAGAAATTGGCTTTCAATTACTTCCTTTGTTTATCAATTTTGTGAATATTCATATTGCGTTACGTACAATTTTTTTGCAATCCACCAATTAATATCTCGCAACTTTTTACGGTTTAAGAGTTTCGAGACTTGGCCTGTTTTTACATGGAATGTTTTTATGGAATATTATCGTTTCGGTAACTTACGGAGAAGACGATTACTCTACAGGTACCATAAAATAAAGTGAAATATAGACGCGTAATACTCTGTTGTTGAAAGATGTATCAATAAGACTTAACAACTTGTTGCCAAATTGTGGTCTATTAATTATCGACCATAGAACGCCACGAATAATTGCAGTCGAACTCGATGTAATGGAACGGACCCCTCATTTAACTTTCCGCCATCATTTGTGGCGAGTTATTAATTCTGACTCGTTACTGACTCGGAGCATAATCGTTAATATTTATGATGCTAAGCGATTTTACGACGGTAAAGTTTTCGTTGCGCTTTATTAAAAGTATCATTGCATAATTAATATATTTTCTGTGTATACCTGAGGAGTTTTATTTAAAGAGGCAGGTTAAAGTTTATTAAAGTGATGGTTAAGACAAGTCACATCTAACACAACAAAATGGAAACAATGATAAGTGCCATGGATAACCAAACTGAATGTCAATAGGTACTCATTATTATCATCAGGTCGGCAACAGGCGGCCCGCGTACGCCTCACTTGCGGCCCACGAACCTCCTTATAACCGACAGTATGGGTACCTTTTGTCTAATAGTCACAAAGTATTACCACGAGCGGCCCGCGTCAATTTTGTTAGAGAGCTACTATGTGGCCCTTAGCTGCTTAAAGGTTGCCGACCCCGCGTTAAAGGAAAATACTGAAATGGCCCACTTCTGTAACATAAATGAACATTACTTCTTATTCATATGTTGACTATTGTACAAATAAATAGGGCATATAACAATTTTCGAGGTCTAAGAATAATATAGGTAATTTATGTAGTTGTGGCTAGGTACGAGTATCTACCCCTAGCGGTAGTACCGGTAGGGATATTAAAAGCTTTGTTTAAATTAATGATGTTAATGCAAACAACAATCTAAAATAAAATAAAAAGAGCACTCCTATTGAGAATAGGAGTAACATTCGTTATGATTTCCTTCCTACTTGATGTTAAAAATTCAATCGGACTTTATAATTGTCTTGTTGTTTAAAGTATTCCTAAACAATCTTCGAAGAATTTACTGTATTTTAAAAATGTACTTGGTTACTTTAGACACGCCCATGCTTCCTGATATACAGTCTGATAAATTATACCCTATACTTGGTCACCCGTCTCGCCTCCTCCAGAAAGTATAGTTACAAGTGTCAATTATTCACCCGTTCGACGATAATGGAACAATCCTGTCGCCGACGCGGAGTGAGCCTGTCAGCGGTGCCCGTAATGTACATGGATATATATACACTATACCTACACCACAAAAACCATTTCAGATAGCTAAAATAGCTCGGGATGACAGTAACAATTATACATGCTCAGTAGTTAAACGCAAAGCGTTGAATGACTTATTTTTATTACACTTTGCCGATCAATTACTATAATAACGATAAGTGGTTAAAGCAACTTATGTCAATATTGATGTGCGTTCAGAATTTGCTACCTACTTAATAATGTTTATGGTCCTAGTTTTTAAAGAATATCAGGAGTCTATAAAGGTCTAATTATAATTAGAGCATAACAAAAGGCAAATAAGATACGAACTCAGCTCGTAGTTAGCGACCTCGAGAACACAAAATATCATCATTCATTTAAGGGTTGTTGATGAAGGAATCTCACAAAATGAATTATGAATCCTTAATTCGAAACAACCATTATATAGGAAAATAAGTTAGTTGCTGTTTTGATCTTGAAATACCATGTTTATTTAGATATGTAGTTATCACACATGTTTTTTACTATTATAATACAAAGATTCTATAGGGACTTTTAATTTACATTCGGCCGATTGAAAAACTCAATAAGTTGCATAACTAAAAAGATATTTCAAACTAAAGTAATTCAAAATAAATAATAAACTTTATTAATGCAAGGATACAATAATAATAATAATTCAGAGTTGATGGAATAATTCAAATAAATCTTCAATATTATAACCACCAGTGCTGTACCATAACTGAGAGAAATATGGCTGGCTAAATAGGAAAAAAGTTTCCATCTTATTTTACTCTCGTTTTATTTACAAAGAAAAGTTAATTTGCAGTAATGACAGTAGGTGACATTATAAATTTGATTACTGCACGTAGTCATAAAACAGGCTTTATGCCCGCAGTGAACTTTCTAACTAACATACAACGACAACTTAATTCTTCACGCTATTATATATATGAATTATGCTAATTGATAACTTATTGTAAGTGGACAGTTTATTTTAATGTTGATAATAGTCATGTCGGGTGTGTCATGAACTATTTGAACTATCCTTGTTAACTACCCGCAAATGACCTATTATTTAATATTTGTCCGTTATTTATTTGTAGCATTATTTTGAAATTTTAATTGCAGGTCGGGAATTACCTACCGGGCAAAATGTAGTGTCAGTAGCGCCTATAGAAGTTCCCGACGGTAAGTGTCACTTCCTGCTAAATCAAGGTGATTTACACACAGGCACTAGGAATTATTAACGATACAAAAATAAAGTATAATTATGTGCTTAAGTTGTTAAGGAGGTTGAATATGACTCTAGTTGAAAGATATTAACCTAGATTGATATTTATCAATCTAGGTTAATATCTTTCAACTAGACAGTAATTGGAAATCTGTAATTGAAGTGTGCTTTAATTATAAATACAGCTCACTTCTACTACGCCTTAGTCAATATTCCATAGGTATGTGCGTTTCCCACGCATATTACTATTTAATACGCCCAGTTGATGGCGTGCTTAACTGTGCTCTATTTATTCGCTAAGCCGTAAGGCTGGACTCACACAGTCTAAAGTCTTATCTTAATTCATAACTTAAATTCATAATCTGAATTCCGGTGTCTTATCTCACACATGTCTTAAAAATTTAGCTTGACCATTGGCTTGGTGACGATGCCTTCAAGGAAATATAACCTCAAGGAAGAGGAATCAAAACTAATAAATTTACTCTTGTCTTTATACAAAAATTAAAGCATACATAAATAAAAACTAAGCATAAATACTGAACTGACCTTGTTTAATAAACAAAATTAGGCGATGCTAATATCACCTCAAGGCAAGAAATTTGCGTCACTCTCTTTACAGGTGCACAGCATACTTCAGAAAGTCAGTATTACGTTTAATGAGTTACTTTGACCTTAGTTTCTTCAAAATGTTACTATGCTAATCAACAAATTCATAATCTGATTCCGGTGCATGTGTGCTTGCTCTAAGATACCTAATGTATGGAAGGAGGTGCGTTCGGAATTCATAATCATAAAATTTCATATACTGTATTCGCGTATTTATTATTATTATTAGCGTAATTTTTAGCCGTCTACAAAAAAGAGGTTCTCAGTTTGACCCATTATGCAAATGATATGTATTTCAAAATGGATGTAATTTTCGTAATCGGCACCCCGAGGAACTACAAAGATGACACCCATATCGATTTTTAAGAAAAACAATTGTCCGCCATCTTGTATTTGTAAATTCTAGTAAATTGTTAGCCGAGGGTTGAAAACGACCCATTCCACCCGCGATATTTTGGTGAAATAGGTGCGAAAGTGAAAACCCGAGTTCCACACTCTACTTTTAATTTTTTCATTTCGACATTTCGATTTAAACAGAGAGTCTATATACGAAGTTTTAAATCTCTCATTTCAAAAAAGATTTGCTCCCCGTACAAACTCGGAACACCCTTTTTACCCCTTTAGGGGAGTAATTTCGAAAAACGCTAAAATATATTTTGTTGTATTTAAACAGAGAGTCTATTTACGAAGTTTCAGATCTCTCACTTCAATAGGTAAATACGTGTCTTCATACAAACTTTCATCCCTTGTTTTACCCCATTACGGGATGAATTTCGAAAAATACTTTCTTATCCTTAGACTAGGATATAAATGTAATCTACTGTACAAATATCAACTCTCTAGCATTAATAGTTTCGGCTGTGCGTTGATGAGTCAGTCAGTTAGTGATATATAAGAGAAGAAGTCATGCATGACTTCTTCTTTTATATATATAGATAATATTAAAAAATCTAAATAGCTGCGACACAGTTTATACTAATGCAGCAGCTTACCAACCACATGTGTGTTATTATGTTCAATAAATTATTATAAATCTGAATGTGTGGAGAACAGCAAAATATTCAAATTATTGAAGATAATTCAGACTGTGTGAGTCCAACCTAACAAACACAACTAACGTACTTAATGTCAAGGGTATTCTAAATCGATGAATGTCAATAAATATATTATCTTTATATTTTTCCAATCAGTCCTTATCAGTGTAGGTACATCCCAGGTTAGGGGAAGGTTGCTACCATTGGACCGGCGCGTTCATTGGGCCACCTAAATATTTTTAAAATCTATGCATGCTAGCTAGATAGAGCCAAACCAGGTACAAAGTGTCCTTGGGTTACCCGATCGGCCCCACCGCAAACCTCAGCCCGCGCCGTGCTTCTCGGTGACTAATTACTTGAGCAAGTAGGTATCCATCGAGCGCCAGCGATATAAAAATTACGCGAAGGAGACACTAACGAAAGTATCGTATCTGCATTTGTTTAAGTGTACTGACGTTTAATGCTTAGAAATGTATTGATGATCAAATTAATAACAACATAATCTGGACATTTATGTTCTTTATTTGACAACCGCTTTATCCTAGTTGGTAGTGATCCTGCCTTCGAAGTTGGAGGTCCCGGGTTCGAATCCCGGTCAGAGCATTTATTTGTTCCTGAGTATTGTATGTTTTTAAATACATAGTTAAGTATTTATTTATCTATATAATATGTAAATCGTCACTTAAATTGTTACCCATAGTACATGCTTTGCTTAGTTTGGGACTAGGTTGATTTGTGTAAGATTGTCCAAAAATATTTATTTCTTATTATTATTATTTTGTGATTTGATATCTAGTTGCTATCAACAAGCCGATCCAATCACGGCAATTTTTTGAGTTTAAAAACTTCACCCATTCACAAATACACGCATTATATATGAGTAAAATCGAACTACATACTTAATGTAATAAACTTGGCACCTATGTGTAGTATTCTACCTATATTGTAAAAAAATATAATATCTATTTCCATAACTTTCCTTGATTGGACCATTAAATTAGGAAATAAATAAATATTCATAAAATTGGATCATCAGCATAAATTTCCTAAGTCTATTAATGGCGACTCAGCAATTCAATCAAGGTGATCCTGGTCCAAAGAAGGCAACGGCACGAAAAACCCTTTTCACGTTTTTCTCCAAGATTAAAATACTTTATTTAGTTTTATTTATGGTAACTAATTCATATATATCAGGAGTTAAAAAATATCTTACTTGTTTTATTTAATTACGTAAATTGTGTAGTGTTTAAGTAAGGCAGCGAAGTTAAGTCGTCCAAAATCATAGATAGGTACTTTCCCATATATCAGACCGACCCTTTTACGTGAGTTTGTTTTTAAGGTCAACGTTTCAGATTTAGTGAGGTTTTTAGCATGACGCTCCTGATTCGTTATTTTGGTAGTGAAAGAGTGATGTCGCGACAAACCGCTATTTGTCGTTGGTGGGCCGAGCATAAATCAAGCACCCCTATCCGTCGCTAGCGGGTCGGCGCCGCCAGACGCGCCGCCAGCGTCGCGGCCCCGTCCGGCTGCGAACATGTACGCAGCGGACGCGACAAGCGCTAGCGAGCGACTCAGTAATCTTATACTTCCATAAATGCTTTCCTTTTTGTAGTTGATTGTTAGTATGGGTTGATTGTTTGTTTTCTTAGACTACTGAAGGGCTACCGCGAACGGAAAACGAACGAAGTTCGAATATATCCCTCTCTGTCGCACTTGCTATTTCGTGCGGCAGAGAGGGAGATATTCGAAATTCGTTCGTTTTCGGTTCGCGGTAGCCACTCTGTTCAGATTTATCTCCGCGCATTTTTTACTACAGCAGTTGATGTACTTAACTAAATAGCTAACTTAAAACAGTAATGTAAAGAAAGGGAGCTTATTTCTGCCAACAAACTGTTATACAGTTTGGCGGAAGTTATAACAAGTTGTAAAAGAGTACTGTTTTCGTGAATAAATGCTTTATTTATTTTTATTTATTTTTTTATTTCTGCCTGGAAGATTGAGACTCCTTTCTCCATGCTGACAATAGCTTTGAACTTTGGTGCTGTAGATAACATCGTCACCTTTTTTGAGCCATGTGTATACCAGTATATTTCCAATAAGATAATTTTATTTTCTTTAATTCTGTTCAGGACTTCCTCTATTGAGACCTGATCTATCCACTTTAAACTTTTAATTGTCTTCCGTTCCAATACCTTGAAGACCTCTATCTAATACGGAGAAACTAAATACACTCAATTTCTCGCTTTCGCGTCTTAACATAAACACATCCGAAGACTCGACTCGCCTGATATCTTGTGATTCTTTCCATTGGGACCGAAAGGGGCTATTTTGTAAACACCGAATGTATTTTACAAAAAAAAAGCATTTAAAGCAAATTACACATCTTAATGTAATTTTAATATTTAACTTACTGTTTTTATTTAATAGCGAAGTTAAATGCCACCTAGCATTAAAAAAATGACGCAAGAATCTTCATGATAATCAAATTATTCGGTAATATTTCAACAACATTATAAGGTAAACGTCCCAATGCTCGACGCCATAATGCCCAATAGTTGACAGCTGTCGTTCACCTCTGTCACAATGGCAAAAGATTGAAGGTGCCAATTTTTGGGTCAGTGTCGAGCCCTGGGAAGTTTACCTTATACTTGTATCAGGAAGCAATATAAATGGGCAATAGTTAGATTTCAGTCCACAACAATCATTGCATGAATTTTTGTCGCAATTTGCAATGTAAAATTTTATTAAATAAACCTACGTGGACTTTTCTTCTGCCTTTTCTGCTAGAATTGAGAAAGGCGTTTCCAAAAACGTATTAACTTTTGAGTTTCCCTCAGGGAATTGCATACTTAGGCCAAGGCTCATAAAGTTTCGTTAGACCAAAAGTCAGATCAAGTTTTGGTATATCAATACATTTTTTACATAACTTACCGACACAATATCTAACGGATCTTTATAAAACTGAGCCTTGGGATGATAAACTCTATTGATAAGTTAGTCATTCCCGCCGGCGGGGACGTCCACTGCGCACACAGACACATATAGTCCCTATTCATCACGGTACCGCCGCATACCGGGTAGAGTCAGTCTAACTCAGGTCGGGCATAGCTGAGTTTCTTGCTGGACTCTTCTCAGCTAGGCTATGTTTAGTGAACCGACGGCAAAACTCCCAGTAGCTCGATTCCAGTCACACCTCAGATTTGCTTAAAGTCAAGGGGCATTAAGCATATCTGAGGTGTGAGTGCTCTTAAGCGCAAACTCTTAGAGTATTTCAGTGTTTGAACCACCCGCATAGTCGCTTTATTGGGCCCGGCCTATAAAGCCACAGTCAGGTTCAGAGAAAAAATGTGTTGACTTCTTTTTTTGTAAATATGTCTATAGTCTGTGATATTATCTCAGCATCCCATTATATGTTTATTATAATTGTATTATCATGTATAAAATGTAAACATAACGCTATATTATTTACAACTAATCATATGCTAATCATACCAATTTATTTAATTGATATAATTGATGTTGTTATGTTATGTTATGAAGCTCTGTATCTGCAATTATTTTAAAATGCTGTACTTACTATGACATATTTTTGATAATTTATTTTAAGTACCTACTGAAAAAGGATAAATATGTACCTCACTGTTTTTTGGAAATTCTTGAATCCAGTTATTTCTTTTAATAAAACATGCTATCATTTAAGTAAACTTAGCTATCTTAAGGATTTAAGGTAGCTCCCCTCCAGAGTTCATAATATTTTTCCACCCAGTACCTATACTTATACTCCGCGAGAATTCTGATAAGAGTTGTTTACTAAGAAATGTCGTCTTGGGTAAACTATTAATAACTTGACTAAGTAGCAACATAATAATAACGATATCATGGAACAAACATCGGAAACTAAGCGTTACGTTCTGGGTACTGTTTTGATTGTATGAGTTCAATGTTACCATATTAAATGATATAATTGAAACAACAATGTGATAATTAATATTAATATTTTGGTAACTAACATTTTGCAGAACATATTTCTAAATCTTTGGTTCTGACAGTATGCACAGGAGTAGGTGGATATGGCCACGGAGCGTTTCAACCGTCCCCTCCCGTACGTTACCAAGTACTTATTCATAGATACGTTGATAAATGTATGAACTTTAGTGAATACTGTTAACCTGTAAACACGCCGCATTGTTAATTCCATGAACTTTTGATGCATATGTCAACGTATCTACGAATATTTTTTAAAGTGAAGAGGACGTTAAAACGCTTCTTGGCCTTAACCATTGGCTATGTACACGACGAAACGCGTTGGAAATTTCACGGGCCAATGTCAAATATTTTACTTTATTTATGCGAAATATATTATAGCCAGCGAAAAAGACACCTAAACTGTAAATATTATTGACCGACTAAAACGAAGGTCTCTGCTTCAGCTTCGACAAAAATGCTTTTGTATCTCCGGATTTCCGTTTGTTCTCGTCTAAGCAGGCTAATCACGTAACTTTATGTACTAACGGTAGATAGATTTTACTGTCAATTTTCGACCGTTCGAACGCCTGTCAAAAATTCGCACCAGGTAACTTTATGTACTAACGTTAGAAACACCGTTTCGTACCGTACCGGTCACAAGGTGAATGAGATTCGACGTTCTGTTATTGCAAAGGTGATCCAATGAACGAATGGTTATTCCTTCCAATGTTTTGCACAAATTTACTATCATAATAACCCAATTCAAAGCACTTTATCTAAAATTAAGGAAAAATGTGATCTTGATAAATGAACACGAGTTATTATATTTAAATCACAAATACTAAACATGCAACCGATAAACACAAAACGCATTATTACAGAGAGAGTATGACAGAAAGACAAATGTAAATGTGACGATGTAAAACCTTTGTAATATTTTAAATTATTTTCTTTTAATAAGTCTTTAAATAATATCGGTACAAATAAATATAACAATTTATATTGTATCATTTAATAATATTTATTTTAAAGAACTAAATGCCATCTAATATCGAATAGGAAAACTTGTTGACAGTTAATTCACTTGCATTCCATAATATTGACATCTAGTATGCAGTAGGAGAACTATCAGACAGTAAAATAATGTTGGCTATACACCGAAGCCTAGACCCGCACCGAATTATAAAATGAAAAGTGTGGTGAAATTGCATTATCATAACAATATTATTATTGCAATAATCTTATATCGGTATAGTCTTTCAAATCAGTCCAAAAAGGTTCAAATTTTAAGAATTGTAGGCATAACCTGCCTATTTTAGTTAACCGTTTAATCGCCATGCGTCATGTACGGCAGGGATCCCTACAAACAAACTCATTTTCCATAAGACATTGTATATGAACTTTAGTGTAAAGCACGAAGGTCACTTTGACAACGTACGTGACACCACACCACACCACACCACCAGGTAAGCAGGTAACACCTATAGGCGTTTTTGTCATATCAAGAGGGTTAATCTACCTACGTCCCCAAACAGAAATGAAACGAGCATTTATATTTCCCAAATTTAATACATAATAGCTCTGGACGTTCCTTGAATATCCACAATAGACAGAATGTTCTCTATAATTCAATCGGATCCGACATCAGTGTACACTAAGTAGGTACATGAAGGCAAAGGCGTCCACTATCGGCACGGCACGGCAAAGGGCTCCTCAGCCTCACACATTAGACTAGCGGGATAGACAATGCATGCCAAAGGTGTGCTTGCGAATGCCGAGGAATGCTCGGCATGCCTACTGAGGCCTGGGCATGCTTAAGGATGGCTGCGCATGCCTAAGGATGCCTCGTGATGCCTCGTCATGCCTAAGGACGCCTCGGCAACCCCGGCAATCTTAACCACATCTTGGCGTGCCCGAGGAGGAATCCCTTGGCGTGCCAATGCCGTGCCAATAATGGGTGCCGGGATTAAGGATTTGACAAACTTCTGACAAATTGAAGGTCACACTGTAGGCTTGCCTAATTATTGCCCCCGTTTTCTCGTGGTCCCACTGATTTGTCCCATCAGTGGGACCACGAGGAAGACTTATTTCTCGTAGTCCCATTAATAAAATTTCACTTCCTGTATAATATCATCATGTACGCATTAGAACCTCTTCGTATTAACAAACTTTATCTAATGATGAGTGAAGTGGAAGATGATAAATAATAAAATATATGACAAATAAGTACTCAAAATGACAAGCAGTTTATCAGTATAATAAGAAGGTACCTACGTATGAAAATATTGGAATTTGCTAATTTAAACTGAAATCAAATTCATTCATGGCTGACGGTAGTGTCGAAATTGTTTTCGTTAAACGAAAACGTGGAACAGTCCTGTTATTAATCAGTTGCAAATCTAGTGGTTCTTAATCTAATCTGAGATTAATTCATGTTAGACCTACTCGTCAGAGATACTCGTGGTCCAACCGCTATGTCTACAAAACCTTCGTATTAAGTACTTATACTTTAATTACTGACGTGTTTTGTCAGTTTCCAATGCTTGCTTTGTGTTGTCAAATATAATAACTTTAGGTACTGCGAATAAAATGTCTGGGATCATAAATAATAATGGAGCTCGGTTACTGCAAACGACCGAAACTGAAGGCTGTATATTTCCAGGATGCCATCAAAACGACATCGGGGTAGTGCCAAAGGTATTAAAAGTAAATTTCTTGTGCAAGTTGAATTTTCTTATTTCAAGTGAGACGCAAGTTTGCAGTCATCATTGTCTTGCTGGAGAAGAAGAGTGGACACCTATTTTGGAGTTGCCCACCAACCGCACAGATTTTAATGCGAGCCATGCGGAAGACATCATAGACCTTCTCAGGTTTTCGCTTGACATGGTGAAAAGTGTGGTATACACCATGTCGTGCGATGTTATAGAAAGAGTTCACGTTTAGCTCCGTACAGTTTTTTTCGTAGCCAAAATGGCACCTGGCTCGACACAAACTTGGTGGGTTATTGTTCATTTTATATATTATGTTTATTTTAATTTTCATTGTGCAAGGAGTATGCCTATGTAATTGTTTATTTTCAATATAATTAAATGTTGTTTTGTTGTAGCCGTATAAGTGTTTTATTAATGTTTACGGAATGGCAAATAAATTAAAGTATAAGTTATAGATGATAATTATAGTACTTAACTTGGAAATAAACGTACCAATGATCGACGCCTCAATAGTTGCTGGTGCACAAGACAAAAAAGTGCCAAATACGGCGTTTGATGATCAAAAGGATTCCTTTGGCAGAGTGAACCCTCTGAACCCTTAGACCATTTTAAGAAGGAGACCCATCTTGATTTTTGATGCAAGAAGGGAGGGGAGGGGGGGTGGTTATTGTCAATAATATGTTTTAATTATTAACAGCTTGTGTTTAGGCTATTGTATAAAATTTGATATCAGTTTCGAATAAACAAGAGTTAAGAAATTCATATATGGAATAATATTCATACCATAATCATGCCAGAACCACCAACTACAACGCCCCAGGGACGTTTACCTTACAGTACAAATAATATTCATCAGAACTAAAATATAATATCTTGAAAATATTTTTTTAAAACATGTTTTACACGTCGTAAACAAACGACTTCAGCACTCGGTTGTACTTTCTGTCATTTCTTTACTGTCATGCATTTTATACAGGAGGTTCAAGATACTTTAAATTGAACTGAATGGGACTACGAGAAATAAGTCTTCCTCGTGGTCCCACTGATGGGACAAATCAGTGGGACCACGAGAAAACGGGGATTATTGCTTCATGACTTTACTTCGTAATGGTCCATAATGATAAACTAAAAATCATTCTTTGCCCGTGGCCCTACACCGTTAGTCCTAATAATTGTACCACAGGTAATTTTCTTTGTCCTTGGTTCTATCAGTCTGACCAGAGACACCTAGCATCCTCTTCTCCAATATGTTTGACTGTCTGTTTAACCAGTTGAACATATTGTATAACTTTCCTTCAATTTTTAAAAAGTAGTCGAGCAACTTGTTACTTAAAAATGCAATAAGTTCAATTACAGTATTATGACGTTAAATAAAATGAACTATTCTTACGATACATTTCAAAACAATAGAGGAAAGTTGTCCAATATGTTCAACTGGTTAAACAGACAGTTTAGTATATTGGAGCAGAGGCCTAGCATTACCCGTATTCCATATATCTCTACCACTACATTTACCCTGGTAGCTTACCGTTAGATTTCCCTCCTTCCACTTGGTGCCCAAGCCTATGATTCCATGGAATTGCAACGTTATGTTTTTGTCGCTATGCTCCCATGGTATCATTAGATGTATTTTGATGCCGTTTGGCTGCCATAACATCCATTGATAACTAAATATTTTTCCGTCCTGCTTCCATGCAACTGCCCTGTGGGATCCAGCGGTGGTACTTTTCCTCGTCTCTCCCAAGCCACTGCCCAACGGGATCCAGGGATAACGTTATTCCTCCTGGTTCCCATACCGCCGATTTTCCCTCTTGGCTCCCATACTGCTGCTGTTTGGGACCCAGGAATTTGTTTTCCTTCTGGCTCCCATACCGCCCACCAGGGTAGGCAGAGCTGGCTGCATGCCAGATATACAATAGCTTCGACTACTCCTACTACCGATATCTTTATATGAAAGTAAGGGAATGAATATATTCCTGGATGCTATTGAGCTGTGGCGTGGCTTGGGAGTGGGAGCCAAGATATCTGGGATACCAGTATGCAATAAGTTCCATCCTATCCTTACCTGTGATTTCTAACATCTCCTCCGGAGGGTCGCTACAAATGAAACTACTGACGTCCACCTACATCTGTTAAGGGTGGTCGTTATAAAAGTAGTTCGTTTGACGACCATCCTTAAAAAGAGGTGTAGGCACGACGACGAGCGAAGCTAGGAGGAGTGTTCGTAAAACTGTGCGACCCGACTAGTTGCAAATAAAATGGTCGTTAGAAAAGATTGTTCGGTTCAGGTGCTTCGCCGGCCGCTGCCGCGGCACGGTCGCTTTGCTGTTAATGTCGCAGTTGTACCAACACTTTTTCTAGCTGCGCTCGTTGGCACACTGGCAAACAAGCCTATTACCCGAGGTCCCACCAACATGTCCCCCTTGTGGATCCACGGGTATTTTTTTTGACCCGTTGTCCTACCGCTCTAAACAGTGTTCTTCAGTAGGCCTACGGGCAATTTATTTTTACCATGGTCCCACTGCACTACGTATTCTACTCTAATGCAGCGAAGCGAGGAGTGTTTAAGCAGAACTATGACCCTACAGCGGCCGGCGAAGCGCCAGAACCGAACATTCGTTACAATTGGTTAGGTCAGAAATATTACTTGTTCGCAGTTCTACCTGACAAAATAGCTAGTTTTAATTAATGTTTACCGCTTAATGCAGTGGGACCGTGGTAAAAATAAATTGCCCGCAGACCCACTGGCGAATACTGTTTATAATGGGACGACAACGGGTCAAAAACAATTACCCACCAAGGGGACATGTAGACCCACCTGCGAACACTGTTTCGAACTGTAGGACGACGGGTCAAGAACGACGGTAGGAAAACGGATAAAACAAATTACCCGTGGACCCACCAGAAGGCCTTCCTTAACTGTGGTACCATCAGATAGTACTATTGATGGTTCTATGGTGTTTTTTTTGCTATGGTAGCATTAATGGTACAACCGAAGTATTTTATTGCCGTGGTATCTGGTATAATTGATGGTAATACGGTAAAATAAATGTTCACTAGTACCATTGCGTTGCAATTATAATGGTCAATGATCAGCCAGTCAGTGACAAAACTAATGAACTTTGACCTGCAATCGTTCAAAAACAACAAGTTCAATTGAATCTTATAATAGAAAATGAAATAAATTATGAATGGCGCTTTAGCCAACACAAAATTACAAGAGGCTGAAAATGGCCTGAATGGCTTCGAGAAACGGCTGGTAATAGCCGTGATTTTGTATTGCTCGACTTGGCTAAATAATAATAATGTTATTTTCTATATTTCTATGCAGTTATTAAAATAAGATCTTTAAATTATATGTAACCATTATCTACATGACTGTTAATTAATTACCAAATTGTCTACTATCCAATACCACGGGTAACAAAAAATAATATTAGCCGTGGTTCTACTATGTCAATGGAACATTATTTGCAGTAGTATCATTGATGGTACAATCTGATGGTACCACGGTTAAGGAATGGTTGGTGGGACCAAGGGTAATAGCCAAATAATATCCCTACCGGTAGAGAAGAAAGTAAAATGTCCACATTTCTCTAACAGACGGGATGTGTCGGTAGAGACATATGGAATAAGGGTAAAAAATTACTATTTGCGGTAAGAAATACGTCGGAACCTTCATACCTTTAAAAGTATTTAAATCCTTTTTTATTAAAGATCTTTCTATAATAATAAAACAACACACAAATATCATTTATTACTACCTAAATAAGCAAGTACCCATACTCAAGAGCAAAAATAACGGGTACACTTTGTATCCATTTTTCTATGGAGAAAGTATACCCATTACTATTGCTCTTGAGTGTATAAAGTACGAGTATCGTTACGTTCTGGGTCTGCCGCGATGATTTGAACGTTGCGAGGAAGACCGTAGCAAGTCATAATTTGTAGTAAAAAAACCTTCTGTTTGCAGTTTTCAAGCATTCCTGAAAAAAAAACTTGATCTGTAAAAGTTGCTTTGTAAATTGAATTGTACTTATTCATATACATCATTTTACAATTTGAAATTATTATAACAGTAATATATAAACTGACATAAGTATAAGGTACGAAGAGCTAGTCAATAGAATAGAATTACTAGTTATTTACTGAAATTGCGAGGCATCTGGTTCACGTAACTGGTGACCGAAGACCTGGCGACTTCCTCGCACAACGTATCAGCATTGCGATATAGCGAGGAAATATCGCAAGCATCCTCGGTACGCCTCCCTCAAGGGCCTGTTTTAGATTGAAGATAGTTTTAATATTATTTCACATATTGTTGTTACGTATTACACTATGTCTAAAAACTAGTGCCTACGCCAACTGTTGGGATTAGGTAGCGGACCCCGGGCATCCTTTAGGATGCAACTGTACCGGGATGACGCTAGGATGATGATGATGATGATTGTTGTTACGTATTCTTGTATGTATTTTCTTGTCACTGAATTATAAGAATACTGCTACATGACGACCTCGAGCGGTAAGTTCTAGTGTGGGAAGGCCACAAGCCAGATGGTCGGACGACATCAAGGCATATGTCCAGAAGTGGATGCAAATATGCTGCAAGAGAGAGAGGGAGATGCGACAAATCCTGTTAAAGATGTCTTCTTGCCGGCCGGCATAGGCAGGCCATAAGCTTCTTTACAAAAAACTTGATGATTGAGTACTACTTTCTTTCTAAGCTCAAGGCACAATTTACTCCCATTCTGCAGGCTTCTGAATAATAAACATATAGATATCAATATATTATAGCTTAACCTTTAGATGACGTTGTTCTCTTGCAAACTTCTATCGTATTTCAGAGCTAAAAAAATTATTATGTTAGTCATATCCTGTAATATTATACGTTTAGGTCTGTACCTAATCCACGTAGCATATTATAGAATTACTTAGGTCTGTAACACTCAAAAATATGATTTTATTTTTATTTTTTTAGGTAAACATTTAAACTTTAATATTAAAATAAATATAAATAGTCAAATTTCGTCAAAATCTTTTGGAATACGATAAAACACAAATCATTTCATAACCCGAGCCAGTGTAGCCGAGCGGTGAGACACGTCGCTTTCAATCTTAAACTATATGATATTTCGTTTAATATGTAACAATGGCGCTTCAGTGAAGGAAAACATAGTGAGGAAACCGATCAAATCCCAACAGAGTTTAGTTTTCCCTTTGGTTTGTAAGGTCAGACGGAATTCGCTTTAGTAAAAGTAGTTTCTAAGCCAACTCTGGGGATTAGGTGTCAAAGTGGACCCCAGGATCCTTAGGGCACAACCGGAAAAATACTGTGAGGATAATGACCCCCGATTTGGTTAATATTTTGAGCAGCCTATAATACTGGAGAAGTATACTACTCCTTGGAGAAGCCATAATAATAGTATACAATATAGCAATAACACATAATTACTAACACATGAGGCGTTGTGTTCCTGGCAACCAAGAATGCCAGAGCTTCAGAGGTGGAGCTGTATTGAGAGCGACGGACCGCCATATTTTAGCTGAAAAATAGTTAAACTGTATATGTTATAATATGTTAAGCAGACATACAAATACAAATACAAACATTTATTCTGCAAATAGGCCACAAGGGCACTTTTACATGTCAAAATATTAATTTACAATTTAAGGAAGTCTGACTATAATAAGTAATACATTTTTCATGTCTACCAAGTATGATATGAACGATACCGCGCAGAAAAGGCGCTTTTATATTTACTTTACCGTGGTCGTACCAGTCAGCACACTGAATTCTCATAATTACGAGGATATTGGTTGGGCAACACGTTTGTGCGATTCAATACATACTTACTTTCATACCTATTGGTTAAAAGAAAGTTTAACAAAAGCAAGGTTGGAATCTCCTTTTAAGTAATAAATGTACTTGTGTCAGGAGACTACGCTCGCCCAAAAACCATGTAAGGGGTATCTACAATACATGCATACTAACCTCATGACCTTTTTATTTCAATAAAAATTATAATTATACAAATTCTTCGCATATTCAATATTTTGAGAGAAAATCTCTAATACCATAGACTGCAAGGCGAACAAACCAGTCCATCCAGCTACGTTAAGCTGTCGACTATCGACAGTATGTCAGGACCGCATCCTCATATATATTTCGAACACCTCTCACGGCGTTCTTCTGATAGCCAGTAGATAAATATTATGACGGGAAAAGTTGAGGGCCAGAGGTCCCGAGGCAGACTACCCGCTAGACGGAATACCCAAATCACTGGTGGTGTCCTGTAACTATATCTGCACGAGGCCATCCATAAGGTGGGTGACAGGAGCCTATGGAGGAGTCTGGTCAGCAAGAATTGGACATTATGTCCTCAGCATTGACGGAACGACTGATGATGATGATGATGATGTGCCGCATCCACGTTGTCCGGAAAACTAACTTAGCTAGCAGTCTACTATTAAGCATGGTTTTGGTCCGGCATAAAGGGACAATGAAAAGGAACTGTCGATTTTTAAGAACCCTTTTTTGCATGTTTTTGGTGTTCCTAAGAGAGGCACAAAAGTAAAGAAATGTATTTGTACCTTCAGTTGTTCCTTTTCTGAATAACTGTGAGAATTTCCGTATTTTAGCGGCGTCGGGACGCCGCTACGGGACTCGTTTAATATATTTTTCTAATATCACATTACTTTTATATAGCGGTTCATAGAATATACTTTCTTACCAAATTTCATAATTATAGTGCTAATAGTTTCCGAGTAAATCGCCTGTGACATACGGACGGACAGACGGACGGACGGATGGACGGACGGACGGACGGATGGACGGACGGATGGACGGACGGACGGACGAGCGGACGGACGGGCGGGCGGACGGACGGACGGACGAACAGACGGACAGACATGACGAAACTATAAGGGTTCCATTTTAAAAATGTCCTCGATTTACCATCTAATACTTTGTGTCAGTTTTGTGACGTGCCATATAAAACTATATGAGAAATGCGCCACAAAACGGAATCTTTTTGCACTTTGTATAAGGCTACCTTGTTTACTACGGAACCTTATAACTCAAATCCTTTTTTTTCTCTCTGACCCTGACTGTACCTTATAGGAGACCGCAGCCATAATAACATCACTGCTCTTTAGGTATACGATGTTGTGTTCCTGGTAGTGAGTATACAAAGTCACAAGAACTCCCGAGGATGCACTATTTTCAGAGTGCGTCACTTGTCTCTAGCTATCAATACAACAAATCCTTATGTCAATAAAGGCTCGGCAACGACCTTGTGATTCTTCTGGAGTCCCAAGTGTTCATACTGTATTTTAGAGATTACTCAATAAAAAAACTTACTTGCCTTGAGGTAAGGAGATCTTGTGGACCAGGCAGCAGGGTGGCGGTTATAGATTTTCATTTTATCCAATTATCATCATAACCATGTGTTGATCAAAGAAATAGTCATCTTTAACATGTTGCTTAAAAATACGCAATTCATAATTGCTGCACTGAAAGAAGAAGTTAGAGCATAGTAATGAACATCTTGAAATAGCATCTGAATTATCATGAACCTGGCTACAGATTATGTATATTATAGTAGCCGTAGAAACTAAAAATGCTACAGTTTATAATAAGGACATTCCTCATTTGACTCAGTACTATTATCAGTATCACCCACGCATCCATAGTTTCAAAAATCCGCAATTTCATAACACCAAAATACCCATTTACATATATCCCTGACCCTGAATCCTAAACTTAATAAGGCTCGGCAACGTGCTTGTGATTCTTTAGGAGTCGATAGCGTCCATAGGCTATGGTGTCTGCTTAACCCACGCCAGCGACTTTTCGAGTGACGAATGCGTATCGGATGACGCAGTGAGTGAAGGCTCCTTACGAGGTGGCCTGATGACCTTAGAGTCAAAAGACCTGAGACGACACGCGACCGATCAGCAAGGCATTTTCCGGGAAAGGCCTATGACCAGCAGTGGACGTCTATTCAGCTAATGATAATGAGTTATGCCATGGTGTTATGTTGTAACATGCACACTATTTATTAGTGATATGTAATAAAATTACTTACCCTTGGGGCGTTGTAGCAGATAAAGTCGTTACTTAAGTGAACTACCATAGCCAACTATTCGATACGAGCCATTATGAAAAAATGATTTTTATACGTGAAATTCACCAAATAAGTGTTTAATATTGCTCTGGACTAAATATTACATAATAATTGTAATAAATACATATTTCGTTGTACTCATTTTTTCTAAAATGTTGACTGACACGACGTGTCAAATTATTATTTTTAAAAGTTAAAGTACCTGTCCAGCCTCTTAATGCTAGAAGAAGACTACCGGATTTTACCGTTGCTATTGTATGTAACAAAATGGGTTCAACTTTAGACATCTAGCGTCAAGTAGAATAAGTTATTGTATATACATTACTAGTTATTTCATTGAGAGGTGATTGAGAGAAACTCAGTCTTTATAATCTATCCATGCACACGTTGGGCAGCAGTTATATTTTACAATAAATATCATATATAATTATAATCATGACCAATAACGTGGTATTATTCTTTTCACACATGGATTACATTATTGCATCTACATTATTCGAGATTAATGTATTTTGAGCTCAACTACGCAATCGGTACTGATGAAGTCCCTTGGCTTCTTGTTCTTGCCAAATCTATTGCTCTGCGCTAGCGTTATAGACTGCTTTGGGTGCGATATGTGCCTTGATAGTAATCTATCTACACCCCACAAGGTTTATAGATCTGCCCACGCGTCGCTACTCGTACCGTTTGAATAAAAAAGAGTAAGAGTATTAATGAAACTCCTTCTTCGTTCTATTTGCATAGTTAAAGAAATACCATTTCAGAAGAATTTAATGAACATAAGTCGATGCAATAGCATACACACAATTTCAATATAGTGTATTCGTATGTACCTGCTTACACCTAATGAATGACGAAACGTATTATTTACATGTTTAAATAATGTAAACAACAACGAAAAAATACAAAAATATATTAAGAAATAACATCATGTCTTCATACAACTTTCTTCTCTCTTCATGCGAGTAGGATTTTTTCTTGGCAGTAAACCCGCGCGGAATTTAAAACTCACCAGCAACACCGACGGCTTCGCAATCTCATTGTATCATCTAAAACATTTGACATTTGTGTATAACTCTTGTGTTACTTTACCTGCCCACCCGCGCGGATCCGCCGGAGTATTACTCTATTTCCTAGGCAAAGCAAGTAGAGGCGCGGGATATAATATATCTTATGTACATACCGAAGGTTCACATTACATGCTGGTTACAAAGGAAGAAAGAAATAGCATCCCAAGTGGACTTAATAAACTCATGTTTAAAGGATTCGGAGACTAGGTAGGTACGGGTCGGTAATTTATGTCGTCCTATTACTTTTCATAAATCGATAAGCATACATCGACACGCGGAGCACGTATATGAAAAAGTACATACTTATAAATTAACACTTCTATATTTCAGCGATGAATAATATGGCACGCTATTGCTTGGTTCATGTTACTTCATAGTTTCCCTCGTTTTGTCTCTCACACTCTGCATCTTGCAGTATCGCATCATCACCAAGAGATGGGGAATCTGGTTTACGTACATCCTGAAAAGAAGCACATAATAATACCAAATATATTAGTAAATACGAATGTGAGCAAATAAATACCACATGACCATGACATTTGTTGTTACTTACTTTTCGTTTTATTTAAAGTGCTTAGGGAATTTTAAACTCGATCGTGTGTTTTAAAGACATTTCAAGGAAATTTGGGACATTTTCACTAATTAATAAACCCAAATCATGACCAAATCCTTGTTTAATTCATTGTTATGACATGACAGACACGATGACTGACGATGACTTTGTCACGCAGTAATTGACATATTTATACCGTACAATTTAACCGTCAAAAAGTTACGTGTTTCCAATCATTTGATCAATTTCTCAATTTAGTATGGGATTTCCATTCAATCGTTCATTCATTTATGTACTAGCGTCGGGTACAAAAAACATGACATTAGCTCAGCAATTTATACTTCAAAATTGACATTAAAATCTATCTAACGGTAGTACATAAAGTTACGTGATTACCCCGCAGGTCGCAATTCTCAACCGATTCTCGTGAAATTTCGTGAGCAGGTTCGCCAGTTATATATATATATTTTTTGTCTAGACGGTTTTTGGAAATTTCCAAAAACAATTTTTTCATCAATGATTTTGTAAGTTTCTGCGGGCGAATTTCGGTTTGTTCTCCTCTACAGGTCGCATTTCTTAACCGATTCTCGTGAAATTTTGTAAGCAGGCCGGGCCCAATAAAGCGATAAGAGTGCGCGGTTGGAGAGTAGCCTGGGGAAAATCCAGGGAAAAACCTCCGGCACGACCACGCGTGTGGTTTGGAATACTGGAATACTCTAAGAGTTTGCGCTCCAGTGAGATTGTTTGAGCGATTTCAACCGAATCTGAGGTGTGAGTGGAATCGAGCTACTGGGAGTTTTGTTGCTGGTTCACTAAACCTAGCCTAGCTGAGAAGAGTCCAGCATGAAACTCACCTAGGCCCGACCTGGGTCGGACTGACTCTACCCGGTGTGCGGCGGTACCGGGACGAATAGGGACTATATGTGTCAGTGTTGTCGCGATCATCGGCATAGAGGTGTGTTTTTGTCGAGTTAGTTTTTGGAAATTTTCAGAAACAATTTTTATTTCAAAGATTTTGTTAATTTCTGCGTCCGAATTTCGGTTTGTTCTCCTCTACAGGTCGCATTTTTCAACCGCTTCTCATGAAATTTTGTTAGCAGCTTCGATATTCATAATTAATATTTTTTAAAGTGTCAAATTTTGGAAATCATAAAAAAACTCACTCACGAGGTCTACAGCTCACAGAGCCACTAGTTTAAAAAGGTTTTAGATATATGTATACATACCTTGTGTAGAAAACCGCTTTTAGAAAAAAAAACGATTTAAAAAAAAATGTAGTACAATATATATTTCCTACTTTAGACTGATCAACGGCCATTAATCCGTGTTAGCACAACATGCAAGGAATTAAGGAAAACTGTGAAGAGCGGGAGAATTTTTTTGATTTTTACAAGACGACATCCTTATTACTTAATTATTGTTGAGAATCTGTTTCAACGTAGGTATTACGTTGAAACAGATTCTCAACATTAACTAACGATTTACGAACTGTCATTTGACAGTTCAAAAGTAATGTCGTTTATATTCGTACCTGATTGCGTATTAGATTACGAATACCAACTTCTGCACTAATATTGTATTCATTAAGATAACATACTTTTAATACTTATGAAAAAGAGTGTATTGGTTGATAGTATGAATTGGATGTTTTGTAACTAGCAAGGCATTGTTTTTTATTATTATTTCGATGAGGAATGCCATTGTGTATTGTATGTATGGGTAGGTTTAAAACTAACAGATAGTAGATGTCATAGTAACTTTGATAGACTTACCCGAGAAGTTGCACATTTCAACCACGGCGTGCGCTGGATTCGTTTTACTTACCCCCACCACGTCCTTCGCACATAACCAATACCAGTTACAGTAAACGGTCGTTTAGAACTTTAAGGCCGGGTTTTACAGAAATCCGTCAGACCTAATGTCAGATCAAATTTTGGTAACTCAGTCTTATCGACATAAGTCCCCAAGGATCTTTATTATAACCGGGCTTAAGAGGAAAAATAAGTACTTGCTATGCATACGAGCATAGAACAATGTAGGTACATACCGGCAAAAATACCTAATGTTTATAATTATATTCTTGAGATATTCGTAAGAACAGTATTTTAATTATAGTGGTGATTTTTGTTTCACTTGTTATTCCTTTTCAGATTCCATGTACCCGAGATTCGCTGAACCGATTCCGAACGTCACCGTGACAGTGGGAAGAGACGCCTTGCTAGCTTGCGTCGTTGATAACTTACGAGGATTTAAGGTAGCTATATGTATTATCATTTATCATTCATATTTTACAGTGTTTTAAAATAATATACTGTTTATAATACAGAACAGTTTATTCCTAAATTTCATTAAGGCCCTACTAGGTATTAGACATCATTACAGTCGATTTATTTCATTCCTGTTCAGGTGGCATGGGTCAGAATGGACACACAAACAATCCTGAGCATCCACCACAACATAATAACGCAGAACCCGCGCATTAGCCTGTCGTACAACGACCACCGCTCGTGGTACCTGCACATCAAGAGCGTGCAGGAGGTGGACCGCGGCTGGTACATGTGCCAGGTCAACACCGACCCCATGCGCTCCAGGAAAGGATATCTGCAGGTTGTGGGTAAGCAGGCAATCAAGACCACCTGATATGGAGCAGTTCCCTAGTTAAAGGATATATGCAAGTCGTGGGTCAGCAGGCAACTTAGGCCACCTGATATCGAGCAGTTCCCTAGGTAAAGGATATGCAGCTCGTGGGTCAGCAGGTAACTTAGACCACCTGATATTGAGCAGTTCCCTAGTTAAAGGATATATGCAGGTCGTGGGTCAGCAGGCAACATAGGTCGCCTGATATCGAGCAGTTTCTCAGTTAAAGGATATATGCAGCTCGTGGGTCAGCAGGTAACTTAGACCACCTGATATTGAGCAGTTCCCTAGTTAAAGGATATATGCAGGTCGTGGGTCAGCAGGCAACATAGGTCGCCTGATATCGAGCAGTTTCTCAGTTAAAGGATATATGCAGCTCGTGGGTCAGCAGGAAACCTAGGCCACCTGATAACGAGCAGTTCCCTAGTTAAAGGATATATGCAAGCCGTGGGTCAGCAGGCAACATAGGTCACCTGATATCGAGCAGTTTCCTAGTTAAAGGATATGTGCAGCTCGTGGGTCAGCAGGCAACCTAGGCCACCTGGTATGGAGCAGTTCCCTAGTTAAAGGATATTTGCAGCTCGTGGGTCAGCAGGCAACCTAGACCATCGGATCTTGAATAGTGCCCTAGTTAAAGGTTATATGCAGGCCGTGGGTCAGCAAGTAAACTAGGCCAGCTGATATCGAGCAGTCCCGTAGTTAAAGGATATGTAGAGGTATTGTGTCAGCAGGCAACCTAGGCCAGCTGATATTGAGCCGTGCCCTATACTAGTTAAAGGATATATGCATGCAAAATCGGCTGTCAAGTACCGAGAGACGTTCTGGATAGCTGTACGAGTACGAGTATATGCAGACTAAAAATAGACGCCGGATTTCTTTTTTTCAGTTCCAAAAAAACAACATCCAAAAATAACAAAACTCTATTTGTCTAAAACTAATAATTGTGAAATATAACAGTTTCGTCTGTCATCTACAGGCAAAAAAAAACCAACAATAACATAACAATGAAATTAAATGAAATAATGTTATTCCAGACAATTTTTTATTTATTTATTTATTTATTGCAAACAAAACATATACAGTACAGTCGAAACCAAGGCACTGTATAATTTAGGTTATAAAACACATAATTCACAATAGGAAAATTCAAATATCAATCAACTCTCATCCATCATCTCACAGTACCGCAGACATATTCGATACACAACCGTCCATCGACTTTCAAACATATCACATTCTGGTGCCCATGACAGAAGCGAGTTCAGCAGTCGCAGAGCGCGTACAGCTGGCGAGCTTCTATGCGCCACAGTGCGTGTAATTGGGACTGCCAAAAGGTTGGGACTTCGCGGTCTTAGGAAATTTTTAGGCAGAAACGGGATAGCGAGCCTAACAATTCGTGCTACGAGCTCAAGACAGTCTGTGTGAATGTCCATAAATTAATGAATTATTAATTGTAACATATCCACGGTAATTACCGCGATCGCGTAGATGACGGATTAAGAATGAATGAATTATAAAAAACACAGTCTTTATTTAAAGTACATAATCAATCAGCGAGCTTGAGCAACGGTATATACGTATGTACCTACAAATATGTACGGAACCCTCGGTGGGCGAGTCCGACTCTGTCGACTGGTTTTTTTATTTATATCTGACCTTACACTTCACCTTGCGATATGCAGCGAGTAACTTTCACTTTTCCCTGCCATTTTTAGGATTCCGTACCCAAGGGGTCCAAACGGAATCCTATTGCTGTCACTCACGCATCCGCCCGTCCGCCCGTCGTCTGTCCACACAGATTTTACAGCCAAACGGTTGGAGCTTCAAATTTTCAAAGTAGTTGGTTCGGAACTTTGTTTTTTTTTAACCTCACTGTGGCTTTATAGGCCGGGCCCAATAAATCGATAGGAGTGAGTTGGAGAGTAGCCTGGGAAAAATCCCGGGGAAAACCTCCGACACGACCACACGTGTGCTTTGGAACATTGGAATACTCTAAGAGTATGCGCTCCAGTGAGATTGGCTGAGCGGTTTCAACCGAATCTGAGGTGTGAGTGGAATCGGGCTATTGAGAGTTTTGTCGCTGCTGGTTCACTAACCCTAGCCAAGCTGAGAAGAGTCCAGCAAGAAACTCAGCTAGGCCCGACCTGGGTCGAACTGACTCTACCCGATGTGCGGCGGTACCTGGACGAATAGGGACTATATGTGTCAGTGTTGTCGCGATCGCGCGGTGGACGGCTCCGCCGGCGGAAATGCCTAGGTGTACGCGTCGTGTCTGAGTTGGGGTTCGGAACCCTAAATGTGCTAAGTCCGACACGTACTTGGCCTTTGGTTTGGGATAAATTGATACTCAGCCTGCGATAAATAAGCACTTCCTTACATATTTCGACAATAGTGTACTATTAACTGTATAGAAAAGTGGATTAACTCGTAAAATTTCTAGCAAGTACCATTAGAAATAAACTTAAACACCAAGCCTATCAATTATTTTGAACGAAACTCGTTGTTTTGGGATTCTTAAAACAGCAACCAATACAGTCGGGCAAGGGGAGCAAATTGGTTACCCACTGCTGCAAATATTTGCACAATTTCGAATAACTAGCCACCAGTTTGAGGATCTAACCCATAAACGTGGTTTGTCGTTTATTTTCTATCAGACAATACTATTGTTTATTTACCTAGCTATCGATGCAGAATCATAGCGTTAGTCAATAGTTGTCGGTTATTTTCAATCTTATAAATAAATACGTATTACTTCTGGATTACTTACATACTACTCGTATTTATCGAGGTTGATCTTCATTTACTTACTCAATATACAAAATAAACAACGTTCGCTACCAAAATCATTATTATCAAGCCCGATTCCGATGAAAAAGAATCATAGTGTAGGCAATAGCTGTCGGTTATTTTCAATCTTATAAATAAATACGTATTACTTCTAGATTACTTACATACTACTCGTGTTTGTTGAGGTTTATTTTCATTTACTTACACAATATACAAAATAAACAACGTTCGCTACCAAAATCATCATTATCAAGCCCGATTCCGATGAAAAAAATAACACTAACAAAAGACAAATGTATCTTATCTTTATCATCGCTTTTCCTTCGTAATTGTGTGAGGTTCAGACAATTTGTTATCTATTGTTTAGTGCCACCATCAATCATCGACAACATGACATCGACGGACATGGTGGTGCGTGAAGGCTCAGACGTGACCTTGGTGTGCCGAGCCAGCGGCTACCCCGAGCCGTACGTCATGTGGCGACGGGAAGATGGCCAGGACTTTAATTATAACGGAGAATCAGGTATGCTAGTACCACATTTGACTCGGACTAACAACATCATTTTAAGGTAATTATTAGTTTCAAGGGTTTTAAAGGTTTCAAGTTTAATATATATGTATATGTGATGTATTAAGTAAGTCGACACGACATTCCTACTTTAAAACAAATGATGATATTTTTCAACAGTAAGCGTCGTGGATGGAGAAACCCTAACGATAACTAAGGTATCTCGACTGCACATGGGAGCGTACTTATGTATAGCATCCAACGGAGTGCCGCCGTCTATAAGCAAGCGAATCATGCTAATGGTACAATGTGAGTAATATAATCCGCTGTAAAATGGCATTAAAGCGAATCCACGTTCATTATCGATCTCAGCATGTATTTATCATCGCTATGAAGTAGAAGTCTCTTGATGGTCACATTTTTCGCACCACTTTGCCCTGTTCTATTTATTTCTTTATTTTATTTGGGGCATCAATAGTAATACAATACAAAGACACCATACTTAAAGAAAGAAGTATGTATTTTCAATGCTTATCCCATCTAAGATTTCCCCTTTCGACTGCCATACATCTTCTGACCAACGAACTCGTCTGCTTACTGATCTATGACCTATAAAAAAAATTGTTTTCAGTTCCACCTATGTTATCAATACCAAACCAGCTGGAAGGAGCGTATATAGGCCAAGATGTTACTTTGGAGTGCCACACCGAGGCGTATCCGTCCTCCATAAATTACTGGACCACTGACAGGGGCGACATGATTATTTCTGGTAAATGTAACATTATTCAAAAACTACTTGCCTCATTTCACTACTTGCTTTTATTATTGAAACAGTATCAAATACCTAGTCACACATTCACAGCCAAACACTCGTTCATACATGACATACGGTATATCAAATAAAGTATGGTTGTATTGTATTGTTGATTTATGGCTTCATAATGAAAATAGTTTCTCTTGTATCGATGGAGGCTGAATTGAGAGCGTCCCGAATTTATTCACTCGTGCTGAATAGAAAGTTATAGACCAAGAAAATTAGCGAAACCTGGACATAAAAGATAACTGTAATTTTCTTTTTCTATGATATGAAGTATTGTTAGTTTTACTTAAAATAATAGAAATTAAACATTTTAAGGTTGCGCGTCACTGTAAAAAAACCGAAAAACTAAATTTTAAACATATTTTGATTTCATAAGTACAGCATAATATGTAACTACGTAAAAGTACCTCTATTATGATATGACGCTTGCATTCCAGTTAAATAAATCAAAATTAAACTAATTAATCAACCGGTACTATCATTAATAAAGAACTTTCGGTAAGTTACACATTTTCTGGCTTATCTTATCAGGCATTATAGTTAACTGTAATTTAACAATTTATTCTGAATAGTATATTATGTGTGTTGATAAATAATTAAAAATTAAACAAATTCTCTTTGCGGATCTCTAAAATCACAAATATTGGTAATTTTTGGAAAGGCAAAATACGTAACTACTTCAATAGTGTTTAATTTATGCCATCAACATGTTACTAGCACTAAAAGAAACAAATTAAACAAAAAATATCCACGATTATCAATTAATTGTTATCTTCTCTTACTTGCGTTTTAATATGAACATTATGTCTTGCAGAATAAGGTCGTAATTTCTTTGTTTCTCAACTCACGGCCGCGCTGTCGCTACTCGCGAGCTATTCTCGTGTGGTAGTCAGCTCGTGCATTCATTTATTATAGGCTTATAGTCAATGATTGTCAAAATTTTTTAAGCACGTGGGCCACACAACGGTTCGGCTGGGGCGGAAATTTATTGAAATATTGTGTTTATTAAATCGATAACAACTAAATTGTTCAAAATGAGATATATGATTTAGTGTTGGGTAGGACATGAAATTAAAATGAGTTTGAAGGAGTGAGTACCTTATTTCCAAAAATGAGGTGGTTGAATGTCTTACTTCAAATGAGGTGAGGTAAGGTACCAACATAATATACTTAGTATCTGTTAGCAGCAAAAACAGGGCTTTTTTGAGACGTAGTGTATATGATAGTCACCAACCACTTTCATGCATTATATTTATACTTAAGTTCATATAAAAATGGTATTTATTGTAGAGGCTGTTTTATTTTGGAATGCCCAGTCAGGTGAATCAAACCAATAAGAAGTTAGAAGATTCTAAGTAATTCCTTTGATTGGCACTGCAAAAGATTTGAGATCCATAGAGTTATATAATATGACAACCCAATAGTAAACCTCATAATTAACACTAAACACGTAATATACTCGTAAGTACTCAAGAACTACAGCAGTATAGTTATTATTCCAATTTGATAATTTGAGTATGCTTGGGTAATTTAAAAAAAATCACATAGATTAGACTCATACTATCACTACAAGATGTTATCATTTGAACTAACAAATAAATAATTAGCTTACTAATGATATAACATCAATGAGGCGGAATAAAAACAACATTAAAAGCAATTCCGGAATCGTATGTCGCAGTCCAAAATGCAAACCACATCAACAATACAAGTACAGCCACACTACAAGGTACATACACAGATATTCATGTATCGGCTAAATGTTTCTACCGAGGCTGATACAAATATAAATTAAATAAACAAACCTCAGAAACAAACAAGCATCCCAAAGTGATAAAGCTTTGTCAGATTGTCAATGTCAGATTCAGAACTTGTTTGAGTTCCATATGAAGATACTTTCTTAGATTCAATGTATTGGGTACTGGTTTTAACTGTGGACTAGTAGGTGTTGGTATGGAACACTTCATTGTGTGTGATTCGACACGCACTTGGCCGGTTTTTATTTTAATAATTCAACAGCCAATTTATTTTCGTAAAGATTGTATAGATTTTATTCTATTATTTATTAAATAATAACCATATTATATATGTGTCATTTTCGTAATCGGCACCCAGAGGAACCTCGAAGATGACACCCATATTGATTTTTAAGAAAAATAAATGTCCGCCATCTTGGATTTGAAAATCCATGTATTTTTAGCAATCGGTACCTCGAGGAACCTCGAGAATGACACCCATATCGATAATTAAGAAAAATAAATGTCCGCCGTCTTCGATTTCAAAATGCATGTCATTTTCGTAATCGGCACCTCGATGAACCTCGACGATGACACCCATATCGATTTTTAAGAAAAATAAATGTCCGACATCTTGGATTTGTAAATCCATATCATTTTAGTAATCGGCGCTTCGAGAAACCTCGAGAGTGACACCCATATCGATAATTAAGAAAAATAAATGTCCGCCATCTTGGATTTGAAAATCCATGTCATTTTCGTAATCGGCACCCCGAGGAACCACAAAGGTGACACCCATATCGATTTTTAAGAAACATAAATTTCCGCCATCTTTGATTTGAAAATGCATGTCATTATCGTAATCGGCACCCCGAGGAATCTCGAAAATGACACCCATATCGATCTTTAAGAAAAGAAAAAATTTGCTCCCCGCATAAACTTGGAACCCTCTTTTCGCCCCTTAAAGGGAGCAATTTCGAAAAACGCTGAAAAGTGTTTTGTTGTATTTAAACAGAGACTATATACGAAGTTTCAAATATCTCACTTCAAAAAAGATTTGTTTCCCGTACAAACTTTGAACCCCCTTTTCACCCCTTTAGTGGAGCAGTTTAGAAAAACGCTGAAATACGTCATTAATATATTTAAATAAAGAGTCTATATACAAAGTTTTATGCCTCTCACTTCAATAACTACGGTTTTTCATACAAACTTTGAACTCCCGTTTCACCCCTTTAGGGGGTGAAATTTGGAAAAGCCTTTCTTAGTCCACCTGTTGGCCTTATAAGGAACCTACGTGCCAAATTTGGAATCTCTAGAACCAGCGGTTTGGGCTATACGTTGATATGTCAATCAGTCAGTTTCTTCTTTCATGTATTTAGATATATCACACCACGGCAGCAGTTGTAATTTGAATTTGAAATCTTTATTGTCATATTGTGAGTTGCTAAAAAATTAAGTAACAAGATAGCTAAACGTTCCGTTCGTTACAAAAATTTGACCGTGTGACGTAAACGCGTAAGATGTATGAAATCCTGCGGCGCTTACGACATTTTTGTCAACGCATGAGCATTGAGGTGAGTACTTCATGTCGCACTCGTTACGACAGGTCCGATCCGCCACACGCTCGCCGCTGGCGCTCCGCTCTCTCCCCACCCCGCACCCACCGCATGCATCCCGCTCCACAACAAGTTCGCACGTATTTTCAATTTGATTTTCGATTTCTTAAGCGTGACATTAACGTGTTTAATAATGATGAAAACACGATTATACTACACAAAAAGCTATTATTAAACAAAAAAATCACAGTTACGATTTTTGCCTACTGAGAAATACATTATTTTTAAAACGTTACAAATTAATGTTTAATTTTGGTCTGAAATGTCTAAAAAGACACAATATAGCTTAAATAGATTTAAACATCATAGTTACCATTTTTGCCTATCTAGATATTGAGATCAGATGGAATCTGTGAAAAAAAACGTACTTGCGAAATTGGTTTCAGGTTAATTTTGCTATTCAGTGATCGCATTTGAATCCACCTCAAAATTATACTAACATGGTATTTGGTTACCTATTTTGCCTGCAGAAAAAAGTTAGGTAGTGTACGATAACTCACGATTTTTTTTTAATACGTTACGATCACGCATTTTTTACTTAATATGTCCAATTAATATATGATACTGAACATTAATATCCGATAAAATTATAAAAACAACGGGTTATCGAATTATGTCCAGGTATCGCTAATTTTATTGGTCTATTACTGGATGAAATACGACTGTGAATTGAGTTTTATCAAGGACTACAGACTCACATGTGAACTTGTTAAAATATTTTTAATTCATGAATATAGATTAATTTAATACCATAAGGTAAGTACTTAAACGAAATCTTTAAAGAAAGGATTGTAATTATCGTTATTGAATTCAGCATAACGTTTGTTATTATACTAACGTATAATTTTCATCTAATGAGAAATAAGAAAGCCTATCGACTGTATACGCATTCGGAATCTGGTCAACACACCTACTCTGCAATAGATTAATTTTGTATTTAGTAGTAACTATGCTAACGCTATATTATTTTTATAACATCTTATTTTTTTAACTTCTATCAGGATTTGAAATATTCTAGCATTCGCGGCCAATGCTAGGATTTCGCATATTGAAATCCTACTATTAGCCTAATTTTTTTCAATTTTTCCCCTTAATTTAAATTTCCGATCAGCAATAATTTAGTTATTATTCAACTTTTGTAACTCAATAATGCCTGAATTAATTAATATCAACATAATAAATGGATGAGCCTCATTACAGTTAAGATTGGTTGGGTACCGACAGTCATGTCATTTAACTATCCTCCTAGTACAGACAGCCAATAAATGATCTATCTATTTTCGACTCAATAGTTTGTGTTAAATGGAAGACTTGGCTGAGTCCGTATTCCCCGTTTGCACTCAAACAAACCGTTATCAACTCTAATTGTAAGGTGCAGAGGTTTTACATTTAAGTAGAAAAGGAAATTATAGGTGGAAAATATGAAGCCTTCCCTATGGACAGCGGCTACAACAAATTCATGATGCTCAAGATAAGAAATATTACTAAGGAGGACTTCGGTTTCTACAAATGCATCGCCAAGAACTCTCTGGGAGAAACTGACGGCATCATTAAACTTGACGGTAAATAAAACAAACAGGCATTAAGTAAGGTGACTTCCTGATTTCCGGTGCGAAGGCGGTACGATGTCAGAAACCTGTCAGCTCTTAGTGTCAACTGTCAGTCTAGTACGGTGCAGTAATCTTTACTATGCGCCTAAATTAGTAATTTATAACCATAAATCAGTGCTTCCTGACCGGCGCGGAACGAATGGAAGCAGGGCGATACGAATACATTACTGACTCGCTTCCACGCAAAATTTTACTACTGCGCAAGTGTAATAATGAAATGATCAGTGTCCGATCACGTCCCGCCAAGTTAGGAAGTCGCCTTAGGGGAAAGTCGCTACGATTGGACCACTTAAATTCTCTGCCTTATAATATATACAATTTAAGTAAATAAAACAAGTTTGTCAATTTTAACTACTGAAATATATTTATTCGTTACCATAAATAAATACAACTGAATAAAGTATTATAATCTTGGAGAAAACTCGTGAAAAGGGTTTTACGTGCTTGTTGCCTTCTTTGGACTAGGGTCACCTTGATTGAAGTCGCCATCAATGGACTTAGGAAATTTGTACTGATTAGTGATGCGCGACTTCGAATGATTTGCCTATTCGAATGATTGGCGATTACTAATGTCAATATTCTATATATATTACAACCCCTGAAACGTAAATTGTAGTACAGTTATTATTATTTTTTTCAGAAATACCAGCACCACCGTCGGCTTTTTCTACGACACCGCGAACAGTTATGGACAACCAAACCTTCAAAAAGAAAGGTAACGTAAGAAGCGTTTAATGTTGTAAGGTAACACCTTCACCTTCACTCCAAATTGTACCAACTCCTTTTTTTCTCGCAATTGGGATTTTTTGGTTTATTCTGTTAAAATGAGCACTCGATCTAAGTAATTAAAAAAAATCATCCAACTTCTCTTTCTGGTATATGACGTTTATTTCATACTTTTAATATGGACCGGCACATAGTGGAAACCTAAAGAAATAATTATAAGGGGGCCAATATTTTTTAAATTCAGTACATATGATTCTGAACTGGAAACTCAAAAGGTACAACTGTTCCCTCTACTCCCCGGTCCCAAATATAAGAGATTAATAATCATTAACATAATAATCAGCAAATGTTTATACGTAATTTTCATCACACAGGACGTCATGAAAATTCGGTAGCCAACGATGCAGTAAGCTCAAACTTCCAGGGAGAAGTCTACGGTGAACAAATACGGACTTTCGGTAATTGGCTATTTGACTAAAAAATTGTAAAGTGCCATTCGAACCAGAGGGGCTACTGCGAACTGAAAACGAACGAAGTTCGAATATCTCCCTCTCTGCCGCACCAATCTGCAAGTGCGGCAAAAAGGGAGATATTCGAACTTCGTTCGTTTTCGGTTCGCGGTAGCCCCTCAGTTTACCGTTGTGTGTAAAAACGAGAAATGTGACATTTTAGTACTTAGTGAAATATTGAGTTTATGGATACAGTTGTAGTATAATTTCTTTTTTATTCAAACATGAAAATTCTATGGGTAACTTTCAATTTACATGGGCTATTAAAAGAAAAAATATTTTTTTTTGAATCTTTATAGTCCCATACCATCCCATCAAATAATTACAATAAATAGTAAATTCTACATTGTATAATTTACTATTTATTGTAATTATTTGATGGTATCTATATAATCACAGTATGATACAAATTTTAACATATGTGAAATACCTAATTAATTATAATAATTAAATTAAATTTAAACTTTTGTGAGTCATGTTTAGGACTGTAATATTTTACTTAACGGTTCTCACTCCGGGCGACATGCTTCGAACTCTTCGGGAGATCTTCCTCAAGATAAGTTAAAACGCGACGTACGCGGGTGCATGTCGCGGTATCGTGGCGGTTTTACTCATCACCATCACTATAATTATAGAGATAATTAAAAGTAATAAATGAATTATTATTCTTAACGTAAATCCATGCAATTATTTTAAAAAGTACAAATATAATAATTAAATACGTAATATTCATATTCTCGTTGTTCTTACAAGCTGGTAGCTATAATAAAATAGGCATGTAGTATTGGCGTTATTCGCATTAGAAAATAACTGACTTTTTTTTGACAGGATTTGACGACGAAGACAACTCATCAAGTGGCAGAAGAACCAGTATTACTCACGTATCTATATCTATTTTCTTAATTTACCTGATGAACACTTTTCAAAATCATAGACTGTCTTGATGATTTATTTGACAATAGATGTTTGCGATTAGCGTTAAAATATATTTTAATGAACAGTGAAGGACATTTTTTCTCTTTTTTCAGCTGAACAGACAATAATTATGTCTATCTATTATATACTGTACTGTATTCTATAATTTTATTTTCTTATGTCGCAAACATAATTTATAGGTATTCAACGTGTACGTAAAAGGTGATCCAAGCGTAGTTTGTATCTAGATATTACGAATGTACCTAGTTATGAGTTTATTATTCGCTTTCTCATAGTTTTCATGCACAGATACCTAATTTCTTTGTTTTTTTAAGTGCTCAAATGGAAAATAAATATCCCACCAGTAGTTGACCCTTTTTCAGGCAGTGTACTATTTATATACTACATACGTGTTGATATAATTTCAATCGGAGTGCTGGGGTTTGAGGATAAAATAAAATTGCATTTGTTTTTAAAGTGACTCGTCTTGGAATGAATCACCAAAACGTAACTAATTTTAATATATATTTAGTTCTTTGTAAAGCCTTCTAGATTGGTGCGGCCTGAAAAAGGGCTGGGAAAGGGTTAAATCAGTCCCTGGCCACCTTTATAAGTCTGTTCATCTTGCAGCGTAGTGTGTCTGTATGTCACAGCCGTTTAACGGGGAATATCCTCTTTATAATATTACTTTACAAAAATAAGTATATGTTTTTAAGGCTTTATTGTGTCAGGTGGTACTTGCCAGTCAATGTAGAGTAAAACTAGTCTTATGATGAACGCGCCACCAACGATTTTATATCTACGTAATTTGAAATTTTTAATGTTGGTATGATTAGGATTATTTACTAAATATTCATCAATGGTCAAGTACCTATAGCCTAAAATTAGCTATTAATTTTTAGTGAATATTTAGTAAGTGTAATTCGTATTTTGTTTAAATTTAGCGTAAATGCGGCGCGTTTGATTTGTTTCGCTCCATTAACATGGTACTCAAATATTAATTTATCGTTAATATGGCATTAGGAAGTACGAGTATCCTGAGTCAACTATAAAATTAGCTTCTGCTTTCTAATTGAACATGCTTCATTGAAGACCACATTACATGTATGTGGTGCACTTTTATATAGTTCAAGTGGGTGCAGTTCAACATGACAAAATGTAATACCCCCGGCATGTTAATGGGATATCTTCACCTTCACACCTCATTCTTTCAAAAGCAAAATGACAGTGATATGATTAAAAGCTATATTCTAGTGACGACTCCTTCATTCGTTAAGGCAACTGTTATCGCGGTCCTGGTTCATTCACTGATATTATATCGGAATTGTACATCGTATTCAAATGTACATCTTACATAGGTACCTAGTTACAGTTTGTTCGAAAGACCGATGTTATTTGATTATTTACGAAGTCTTAGTTTTGTTTTGTTTACTGGTATTGTAATCTCAAATCCTATTTTTAGGTGACATTCACATAATAAGAAGTAAATATCGCCTATTATAGCACCCACCCGCGTGAGCTGTTGAAGTCATGTTTATGTGCGGTAAGGCATATAGTTTTAAGTTTAATAAATTTTGTATAAATGCTTTGAACTACAACGAGAATTGTGTACGTCTTAAGTGCTTTGGGAGATAGATTTTTTAGGAACTTATATATGAACTTAGTCTCAACTCTGGAAGTATTTTCTGTGCCTACATATCCTACTAACAACCCTTTGCTTTCGCAAATTTATGCATGATATTTTGTAAGTATAACACACTAGTAATTTACCATATCTTTAAGTTAAAATATTTATACATCGTTTTCTAGACAGTTTCATAAGTCACATTATGTTTTACTATGGTTGGTTCCGATTTAAATGTAGACTATAATATTTCGTAATTGCTGTATCTAGGCAATTGTTTAGATTTTTGTAATATAATCGCTAAAAGAAATATGCCAAAATACATGATTGAATAAACTATACCGGACCGGAGTGTAAAGACTTTTTCTAATTTATCCTAGTTAAGTTGTACACTTAAGGGACCCGGGTTGCGCTTTGATACCTAATCCCAAGATTGGGCGTAGGAACTCTTTTTCGAAACGAGATTCAGTTAACAAATGCTGGACTCCCGCCAGCAACACAATTCTAATAAACTTAGCAGATGACCCTTAATAGAACGGGTTAACGTTACAAGAAAACCCCGCATTTCGAGAATTTAAACCCTTAGAATCGCAGTTCCAAAAAAGGTGGAGACGGGACCTGTCACAAGGAGACGTAACAGAAAAAAGTTGATTCACCCATTGAGGTACAAAACTTTGATTGCTTCAACGTAAACAATAATAATTTTGTATCCCCTTGTCCAAAGAACGTAACAGCACGAAAAACCTTTTTCACGTTTTTTCTCACAGTGTACTAAAACTTAACTTCTTGTGTAGATTATAAGGGTTAAACCAGAAATCACGCGAGGCTCCAAAGGGGGGGAGGGGGGGGTCAATAAAACCTTACGACTGATCGCGTTGGGGGAGGGAGGGTACAACATTAACTTCACGCGTATTTTTTTCCTGTACCAACAAAATCGAGACATAACATCTACCCATATAGAAAGGAGGGGGGGGTCTAAAAGTGGGCTAAAAAAACCTTGCGTCGATAAGCCTAAGGCAGCGAAGTTAAGTGGTCCAATTATAGCAACTTTCCCCTAACTGCATCATCATCATCATTCGTTTACCTTTTTACCATTATTAAAAGTCGGCCCAGTATGTCTCTGATATTTCGTACAGCTTTCTCAACGTGTGCGCCTTTTTTGAAATAATAATGACTAAATTATTAATGACAAATTAAAGCATTGGAAGGTTGCATCAGAAGAGAGAAGACTATAAACTAAAGAGTGATGGTACCTAGGAGATAGCATAGCAAGTATATTCCTTGTACGCGGAAATTTTCCACTTGCCCGCAAAGGGAGGCCACTTAGACAAATAGCTTGTCAACCAATCAAACGTTGCGATGACTACTTTTACCTCCGAGATACACATATTGTACAAGAAACTTTATTATTACTTGTATTCACTAGGATATTCAAATACAATTCATAGTATAGGACAGTGTTTTTCTATCTGTATAGAGGTCACGATCCCCTGTAATTTTTATGATACCGATTTATTTGCAATGAATCATTATAGTCATATGCATTACACGTCAAAAATAATGATAGTGTCAAAAAGAATTGACTAAAATATTAGGTCTGTCAGTGTCTACACTAAAAATAAAGTTAAGTATAAGTTAAATATTTCAGTGAAATTATTGAGATTGGTTCTGATACATTATAATAGACATTTCATGTTTATGGGTGTTCACTATTGTGTACCTACTTAATTGATTTTCCATGTTCGATGCCAGTTGTACTTCGTTTAAGATGTGTAATTGTGTACTTAAGCTAGATTGCAAATGCTTTTTCACTTTATTGGAAGATGCGCTAAAGGCTAAATCATCGTTCGTTCGGCTAAATAGAAGTTCTAAGGACTTCCATCATTTAATCAATTTTAACTTTTACAAATTATTAATGTTTGAAATGCCTCCCAAATGAAGTTACAAGTTATTTTGCAAAGTCCACTCACGTTGGACTGAACGAGTAACTACTCGAACAGAACGGAGACCGCTATCCACATTAATAGGTAACATGGAACAATCTCGGTGCAGTGCCCTTTACTGTCTCGACCAATCGATACGTACCAATTTACGGCTTCAACTTTTGTTCTTTATGAATTGAAGAACAAATGTTGCTATCAAGCCAAATTGGTTCATCATGCATTTTGAAAGTGCTGCGCGCACTTCACGCATTTAGGCTTTATCAGGAATACAGATGTGCTAACACCAGCTTATTTATCCAACTCCAAATACAGGTAGGTATAATAAATACAAATACTTTTCCCGTATGAATGTTTGACAACTGCAGTACATACAAATGATTTTTATTTCTTATGCACAAAAGAAAACTAAATTAAAAACAAATACAATGATGTCAAACATGCGGTTTTGTCGCTAAAAATCGACCAAATACATGTCAAGCCACGCGCAATGTAGGGTTCCGAAGTTGTCCACTTTACACGTAGTTGTCATTTACGGGAATTTAAAATGGAGCTTTTGTTATAGGAACTATGATAACTTATTGAGGTCACGGTCTAAAACTCCAGTCTTCGACTTCAATGTAATAAATATTGTGGTTACGGCGCCAGCGAACGTCAACATTGTTTATAAATTAAACAGAAAAACCGAGAATGTAAGCAACGTATACATTGTACATGTATATACTTAGCTCTACACTATAGGCAAACAACAAATGTTTGAACAACTATTAATTTTATAGTTATTTTTATGTAAATAAAATACACGTAAAAAGTACAAACTAATTCGGTTACATTGGTACAAAAGCGAACTTTTCTTAACTAGATACCTAATTCAAAATCATTCCTTCCCTCTTGCAATAAAGGGATTCCAACATCAGAGCGTCCTACTCGAATCACACACACTAGACACTGCGCTGGGTAATGTAAGGAAGCTCATTAGCTAAGATGATTCACATTTGATAGCAATGATAGTCAACTGTAAGTACAAAATACCATGTGAATAGTTAACCAAACAAACAAATTTACCGGAGACAAATGAGGTTTCAATGAATTCTGTTATCTTCTAGGAACATCATTAGCTTAATTATTGTCTACACAGACAACCATTACTTATACTATAGCTATTATAGGTATATAAATCCATTTGATCGTATAGTCATCGTTTAGTAACATCATTAGCAAGCACAGTTACTACAGTTTGTAACGAATCTGTTAAACAAATTGAGACTTAAAATGTTTAATAACAGTTTATACGTATACGGTGATCAAAATATTCAAGTACCAGCACACCTGAGCTTTGGCAAATACATGTTGGAGCGAATAAACGCACCGGGCAAAAGTAACGAAGTAGCAGTGGTAAGCATTATGTGTAATTGATTTGTTTTTGCGAAATAATTTAGACCAACCCCTCAAAAACCGCTTGAAGATTCATAAGAGACGCAAGGCAGATCATGCCAAGTGTCCGCTATATTTATTTAATTCAAGATAAATTTCAACCGCTCCAGCATATATTATCAGTCAATATTAGAATTATTTACCATGTATATTTGTATTTTTGAGTTCCCGATATTTCGGCACTGTTGCAAGCGCCATTATCAAGGATTAACTGACGTGCTGCGAGTTTTAGTTGTGGTCTACCCACACACCATAGCGATTTACCCTCTTCCTGGTTCGCTTTTTTCGCACAGTGTCACCGTCACTACCATCGTCCGCCTTGTCACTTGAAACTCGATTACGGTCACGACACACCACACTTACAGTATCAATACGCGAGTTTTTTCCGGAAACAGTCTCTTTCCGATTTGAGAACTTTCGGATCACTGGACGCCAGACACTTGACAGTTGAAACCCATCTTTCCGGTTGAAATTCTTATGCCTTTGGATTTCAATGGCTTCCTTAACCAACCTAGGGTATGTAAAGGCGTTCTGTCGAGAGGATCAGAGGGTTGTGCAACTCAATCCAATGATTTGTTCCTGTCTCCAAAAAATGACCTTAATAATCTAAATGGCCAATGATTCAAATGTAAATGACCATGTAAGCTTGAAATCAGTCAATACTGTTAGTCATTGAACATTTACTCAAATTCAAATAATGTCTGATCAATCGTAAGAAAATGTATGTACTTAGGTACTTAACAATTTCAATAATCATTCAAAACCATTCCTCGCATTTTACATATCTTATAAATTAATTAACAAATACAATGAAATGTTAATAGACTTACGAAGGAGATAAATCTAGTTTTTAATTATTTTATTATCTCTACGCACAATACTGTTATTTTTATTATCACTGTAGCGTTGACCTCGTAATGAGAGTATATAAAAGACCAACCGATGTGTTGTTTGTTTTAAATTATTATTGACAACTGCAAGTGCAATATACTGATATAACCGTCGCAGTTTTATAATTCAGTAGTCTGCAATGTTTAACAGCGGTCATTACGTTTTTGGTGATCAAAATGTCCAAGTGCCGGCGCACCTGAGTTTCGGCAAATATATGCTGGAGCAGTTGAAAGCAGTGAGCGAAAGTAACGTGGTGGCAATAGTAAGTTTATACAGGAATTCACATTTTCCCCAGAAATAGGATTGGGAATGCTAGTAATTTGAAAGGCGTATTTATCATTATTTAACGAAGAGTTGGCACACCTGATGTGGCACGACAGTTGTTTTGTAAACATTTTGGAGGGCAGAATTGTAGTAAGAAGGGGTAGAGGTAGGTTCAGATTGACATACTTCAACCAAGTGAGGGAACAATTGGTGCCGCGTCGTATCAGGAGGTTAAAAAAGACTGGCAGAGAATCGGGATGACTGGCGATTACTCCACCGACAAGAAAGTAGCTCTTAAGTTTAATGATGATGATGAACGAAAAGTATATATGTGATTACGAAGCAAAGACAATTTTGTCTTTGCTTCGTAATCACATATATACCAACTACATACCTAACTGAATAGGTATAGGTTGGTATTAATTCATCGTTATTTGTACTTGTTAGGCGACGTAAGTATTTTTATTGCGTTAAAGACAACATAATCGTATCATGCACATGTAAAATATGTAGGTACAATATTTAATATTTTACACGTGTTTAGATCTCTTTTGAATTATTTTTTTTTATTAAGGAAAATGCTCTTTCTGGTGACAAGATTACATACGAAGAGTTTACTAAATATGCCGTAAACCTAGCCATCTCTCTAAAAGACTTAGGAGTGAAGAGTGGAGACATCGTGGGAATCGGAAGCGAGAAACGAGTACAGATAATTCCCACTGCCTTGGCAGTAGTTTTTACTGGAGCAGCTTATACCCCTTACGATCTACATAGTGGAAGAGGTCAGGATATATTTAATAATAATATTTATTTTTGCCTTAAGTAGTCATCTGTCGATCCCGGAGATCTCCGTCCACATAACAATACAATGTTATTGTTAATTTTTTTCCGGTAGACAACAGGTTCCTTGAAAATTACATAAATAATCTAATCGTAATGGGATATAAATAACTAGTACTCGTACGATATTCCAATTCGGATATTTTTACCTAAATAAATTATACTTACGTGACCAAGCCGATGAATAAATTAATTATACCCAAGTAAATTGATAAACATTAATTTCAGCCGGTCTAAAGCACAAGCTGAACTTAACTAGACCGAAATATCTCATCTGTTCTAAATTATTTTGGAAAACCTATGAAGATATATTAAGAACACTTGATTTCATAGAACGTTACATATGTTTTGATGAGTGTGTGGAAATCGAGGTATGTTTGAAGACATTGGTTACAAAACAAGTAGACGTGGATGGTTTTGAGCCGTCCCCTGTGAGAGGGCAATCAGATACCGCGCTCATCTTGTACTCATCTGGAACGACCGGCATGCCAAAGGGAGTCCAACTAACACACCTAAACTGCATCTTAAACAGTTTGCCAAAAGAGTAAGTGCACTTAATTTTTACTATGAATAAGAAAATTACATAACTGACTTCGAAAAAATTAACTGTTTGTTTCATGGAGTTTCTTACGCCAATCAAGCTTATGATTTTATTTGGCTTCAATCTTCTAAAACTTTTGTTACAGTTTTGAGGACGAATCTTTAAAAACCGTGTTTCTTTTCGGAGAATGGTATCATAATTATGACACTTTTATGACTTACAAGTTCCTTTCTCTAGGGAGAAAAATCGTGTACGTGGACAACGTTACACCTGAAAATCTCATGAAGAGTATACAGTGTTCTCAGGTAAAATCACGATAAAATGCAAATATTACATACCTAATTATACCATCATCATCTCCTAGCCTCTGGTTGTATCCTAATGGAGCCCAGGGTCCGTTTGGACACTTAATCAAATGATATTTCGTTAATAACTTTTTTCTTAACTCAGTGGTACAAGCCGGGGTTTAAAGCCACGACCTCCAGATTGAAAGTACCCGAAGGGTAATGGTAAGGTACTATTAAATGCTACAGTAACTACTAGATACCTAATTATGCCAACCATTATACACTATCTTCATTCAAAGATCTGCCAAGAGTAAATTATGCAAAACTGTTGAACTTAAATCTCAAATAATGACCTTGTTACTAGGTTACGATGAAAATGTGCCTCGGTGAGGCATATTATTTTACTAATACTAACAGGACATTGATTAATTAAAAACGTTGTATTGTTTTAGGTCAACATCACTATGTTAGTACCATCGCTTGTTGGCTACCTATCCAAGGCAGAACAAGTGGTCCAATATGATCTAAGTACATTAAAAATTATTTATTGTCGCTCATCGCCTCTGCACGGTAAAACTATTGAAGCGATTAAAAGAAGGTAAATCAAGATCAGTGAGAAGGTCAATTCAATTTCTATCCCAATAATTATTAGGGATTTGAGAGAACAGAGAAAAATAGCAATCGAGGGGTGTCCCCTTGTTTTGCAGACAGAAATTTCATATAATTTTGTTTTGCAGAAAATGTTTCAAATAATATTTGGTTCTTGTATTTTTATTTCAACTATTATTGTTCCAATGACTATTTACTTGAATGAAACATATTTCACAGAAACACAATTCAATGAATATTGTTATATCATTTTTTTATTAAACAAACTTATCAAACAGTAGAATTATGTTTCGTGTTTTATTGTTACGCAGACAGAAAGTTCATAGAATTTCGTTTTACAGAAACTTATATTAAATAATATTTGGTTCTTGTATTTTTATTTAGAAAATGATTGTATCACCGCTTATTCATTTCACAGAAACATATTTTGCTGAAACACAATTCAACCAATTAAAAAAAAATTAATAAACTTATCAAACAGTAAAATTCTGTTTTAACGAACATTGTTTGATCGGTATTTTTTCCATGGTATTTCAAATACATCAACACATAATAACTATGTGTACATATAAAAATATAATACCTATCATAATATCTATATATAATAGAGGTTATTTTTTAATAATAGCCCAGAAAGACCTGTTGGGGCAAAACCGACTCTAACGCGGATAGGTTAGAAGATTAAGACGGGAGCTGAAGCGAAGCGAAGCTCCCGTCTTAATCTTCGAGGTTATTTTTTTTTATAAAAGCCCAGAGTCCTATTGGGACAAAATCGACTCTAAGGCGGATAGGTTAGAAGATTAAGACAGTTCAGTTTTACTAGAATTTTGAACCGCATTGTTGTTGTGAACGCAGTGTTGTAATTTTATAAGAGGGTATGGATTTTGTCAAAGGCATGAATTGGAATGTTTAGAAACTGCAACTCAATAACATGTTTTACTGCGTAATAAGTTTTATATTAACTAAATAACATAAGGTCAAAGAATATATGATTTGTAATTCTAATATCGTAATGAATATCGAAACATGAAATTTTCTTTGTAATAAAAATCTTCGATAAAAATTTTTGCAACGTAATTATTTTACGGACTGATTATTCTATGAAATGATAATATGAGATTTATTTTATGAGAAACAAAATTCTATAAAACTATTGTCTTGGTAATCATTTTTACGTAAATTAAATAATATAAGAAAAATTAATATTTCATTTGTAGTTCTATGATATGAATATCGAAATATTAAAAAATATTGATATCAAAAATCATTGATTTGAGTTTCTACAAAGTAAGTGTTCGGCGTAATGATTATTCTGTGAAATGATAATATGAGAAACATTTTCTGCGAAACGAAATTCTTTAAAAATGTTGTCTATAAAACAGTGTACAACCCAATCGAGGGCGTATGTTCTATTCTATGTACCTATAGCCCGGGAGAAGACTATTCGTAGAACAACGCGCATATATTTTAAAGTTTGTTATTAAAATTTTTGATTTGATTTTTTTTTGCTGTGGTGAGAATCGATTGGGTATGTAGAGAACCCACATACGTGAAATCCGTCTTCTTCTCAGTCATCTCTGTATTTGTTGTCACGAATTCTAAACCAAGGTTTCTGTCGTGCTGACTAAAAATTCCGGATTCTACGGTTTTTTGCCGCCTATTCGATTGGGCCGTTATATATATATATTAAGAAACCTAGCAACAGTAAAAACGATAATATATAAAAAATAGTCAAACACAGACGGATATCGATGATAATGATCTTATTGGAAAAAAAATAATGATAAGGTTAAAAACCAGAGAATAGACAATTGAGAACGTTTGTATAGGAAAATGATCACTGAAGTTTCCTCTAAAATCTGAATCTTTATAAGACGGCTCCTGAAAGTAGCACCAATAGTAGAAAATCTAAGAGCTAATTGTATGAACGCCTTGCCTAGGGATGAAAGTCACGTGACAGATCCTACTTATAACTTTTTTTTCTAGACCAACCTCTAATCATAATATTATTTGTAAATAGGTTCCCAACACTTAAAAATGTAATTCAAGGATATGGTATGACTGAATCTGGTGAACTTACATCAGAGAGTTGGGGTACTAAGGGACCCAAGGTTGGAAGCGTTGGTATGGCGTCCCCTGGCATAACTTTAAAAGTAAGTATTAATCAGTTTCAAATATTTTGGTTTCATCCATTATTATTATAGGTGTTTCATTAATCTTCAACTATAATATATATTTTAAGACTATTGTCAGTGGTTACAAGAATAAAAGTTTGTTTTTTTATTCTTTAGGTAGTGGATCCAGAAACACGTGAAATCTTAGGTCCAAATCAGAGAGGGGAAATATGTTTGCGCGGCCCTGTATTCATGAAAGGTTATATCGGGATTGAGCCAACCACGTATCTCGACGACGAAGGATTTTTCTTAACCGGAGATTTAGGTTATTACAATGAAGACCAATACTTTTATATCGTCGATAGACTGAAGGAAATTGTTTCGTATGATGGAAATAAGGTATGTTTATTATGATAAGGGATTTTATATAATTAACGCAAATGAAAAGGAGATTAAATTAAAAACAAGTTGTTTAAGTTCATTCAAGATTATGATATTTTTTCGGTGTGCTTTTGCAGAAAAAGCGCCTGTATTGAACCTAATGCACATAGGAGAAATAAACGTTCTAAATACCTAACATTCTAAACCACATTTTTGGTTTAGAAATGATACATTGCATTTTCTTTGGAAGATGTTCATGTTTAGTTACAATTCATACGCAGGGTCTTTTAATTATATTTTTTGAACTTCGTTGAACTGAAATGTCGTCAAATACTTGATTAACACGTTCTCCAGCAGTAAAGGCCATAGTGGCCCTTTAATTTTGAACTTTGCTATTCGGCAGAACGGCCATCACCGATACCGCCGATTTACTCATTGTATCGGCTTACAGGTGGCTCCTTTGGAGTTGGAGACAATCCTGCTTCTGCACTCGGGCGTGCGCGAGGCGGGAGTCGTGGGCCGACCGGCAGGCGACGTTGGAGAGGAACCCACGGCATTCGTCGTGCGGCAATCCGGGGCGAGTGTCTCAGAGCAGGAGCTCGTCGACTATGTTTCTAAAGAGGTTGGCTTCTTTCTATAACTAGTGTAACGAAGGTCTCTGCTTCAGCTTTAACAAGAATGCTTTCGAATGTCCAGATTTCCGGTTGTTCTCCTCTACAGGTCACATTTTTCACCCGATTCTCATAAAATATTGTGAGCAGTCGTCTGCAGGTTCGATAATTATATAAAAAAATTTTGAAGACTTAGTTTTTGGAAATTTGCAAAACTATTTTTTTATTATGATTTCGTATGTTTCTGCTTGCAAATTTTGGTATATTCTCCTCTACAGGTCACATTTCTCTACCGATTCTTGAGATTTTTTGTAAGCAGATTCGATAATTATTAATTATATAGATTTTTTGTATAGTAAGTTTTTAAATTTTTTCAAAATAAAACGCTCGCGAGGTCTACAACTCAAAGAGCCAACCAGTTAGTGCCAAAGGGTTGGGCTTAATTTCAATCACGTGTGCACGAGACAAGCATTGAGCATCGTCGGCTGATCGGCAGATGAGGCGCTACGTCAGCGAACTGGGCTTTATCGTGCGAGGACCATTAATACAGTCGAGTTCATAAATATATGTCTACGTTTCCAAAGGTTCTAAAATATCTGAGCAACCTTATTCCTTTATGAATAAAGCCGTGTTCATACATATATTTTTGATCACATTGTCCGGGCACATATTTTCGAACTTGACGGGACATACAAAAGGTTTTTTACTTTTAAAAGGTTGCCTTGTTTATGTAAAATACTTATTCTTTATTCATAATGGTTTTCTACGCGTTAAACAGTTTTAGGTTTCATAAAATATGGATTCTAAATTATGAGAATATAATTTAGATGAGACTGGTTTTAGTGAAAAAAAAAACTTTTAAACCTAATGGTTCTAAACAACTTTGTTCTCGTGTCAATTCATTGGTAAACTTGTGCAGGTCCCGCCGTACATGCAGCTGAGGGGCGGCGTGGTGTTTGTTGCGGAGCTGCCGAGAAACCCAAGAGGAAAAATCCTACGTCGCCGTTTAAGAGAGATGCTGCATGAAAATTAATATAAAGTGCATTCCGTAATAAAACATATGCTTAACTATTTATGATATTATTTATCAATTCTACATATCTGCTTGGACTTGCACTAAGTATTTATACTTATTTGAACTCAAAGCATATTATAGCATTATCCATAACATTAGTAGGAAATATGTCATTTCAACAGGCAAGCATTACTACTTACCTAAATATCTAATTGCCTCCATTTAATTTCGTTTTTATTCTTGTGGCTTCTATATGTGAACCATTTGCTGTCTGAATAAATGAGATTTTTATTACTGTTAAGAGGAGTCCTGTAGACAAAATTAGGATCGACCTTGCCTGTTTGCCGTTCTATTTTATGTGAAAAATTCACTTTTATTTCGACAAAAAATTCCAAAGTACTTATGAGTGCAGAAGTTCAACTGTATTTATAGCAATATGCTATTGGATGACAATGACAATTGCGCTCAATCATTTGCATGACAATTTTTAATGGAACTCTTTTAACATTTAAATTGACTCGTTCTACCTCGGAGCAATTTAGCCTGTAACTCTGCCCCAAAATGGTCCCTGCGGCTTGTAATAGGTCCCTTAAAAGGAAATTGAGTTAAACAATCGTGATTGACTTAATTTTGGAGTAGATTTTTCTTTAAGATAAAATAAACGGCTTGGAGCAATATCATTTATTCTTGTTTAAGAAATTAGTATTAAATTAATTATTTTGGTTTTGTCAAAAACATATGTATACTTATTCAAATGTATATAGTATTTGTAGTCAATTTAAAGTACAATTAATTAAATCAACTTAATCGCGTCATTTTTAACCCAGTGCCCAATCGCCCATTGGTTCACATATACAAATCTTCTATCGACTTTGGTGTCTTTTAATTGCGTCACTTTACTTGGTGTTAAACAGTACTATGAATTTGACAAGTCAACAAATAAACAAGTATGAATTGGAACAACCCAAAGTAATAACAGTTAACATATGATACACTCACGTGAGTAAAGGCTTTTTTAATGGAATAATTTATTTGACGGTTTTGTTTTTTCGTTTTCAAATGAAGGTAAATTTAACCCTTCGAATGCCGCTGTCACAAATTTGTTGTCAAAATAGTGACTGGAATATAAATAAATAAATAGTTTCGCAGGGGTGACGTACTGGATAGATCCGGGACAAGGTATACGATGGGTTAAACGACCTAATTATGTCTTTACATACTAGAAATTCACCTTTGTTTAAAATGTTATCTGGATTCTTTAACATTCAAAATGGAAATGGCACTGCATCCTTCTAGAAACTGTCACTAAAATGTGCTAACTACGTGTAATTTAATTAACGAAGCCAGTTTTAATCTCGGCAAATTAGAAACTCTCTCAAAATTTAATGTGCCGGTTCCGAATAGACGTTTTTATGAGAATCTACCTACCGGTACAATTTTCTCTGCTCCTTTAAGTGCATAGCAATATTATGATATCATTATTAATGAGGAGAACAAGTGTGTGCACCGGGCGATGGATTCTGCTCGCCATCCGTCGCTCCGAGCCAATGAAGCGTGAAGCGCAGACTCTGTAAATACAAGTGTAGGTACCTACCTGTGAAACTCCCTTCACTATGCTGTCACTCAGTTTACACGGGTCCAAAATGCAAAGAAAATATGAATCTAATATTTAAAACTCGACGAGTCGACGATTTGTAGTGTACTGGATGCTCATTTGATGTTAAGAGTGGCTAAGAGAGTACATATTATGTGATTAAGCATGACTGTATAATTATTTTAAACAAGATTGGTCTAACGGTTTTAAAGTAAAGTTATCGCTGAAAAACTGACTTGCCCAAACAAAAGGATATTAGTGCCGTAAGTTTCTTATGAAGATACGACTTTATTTAATTCACAGTGGACTTCATTGTGCATGGTATCACATGCATTTTGCTGGTTTTTGGCGTCTTACGAAAAACAGCACTGGTTTGAGGAGTGCGTACAACTTTTTGCAACATCTGCGAAATGCGATTATTAAAATATGAAATCCGTATTTGTCTTCTTTTAATAGTAATAAATAGATTTGTTCAATGTATAATATGTAGAAGTATTTTTACCCACGACGGAACGGAGAAGGTATATGCGTTTAGGGTGAGAGGTTGTTTGTTTAAATTAATTTCTAAAACCCAAACCTGCTTCCGGGCAGAAAAAAGTAACTCCTTCTTATTGTCTGCCACAAATGGAATGGCGGCCTAGATATCACTTTAAATATTGATGCTCACTTTGTTTCTACAAAGACTATCGTTTAATACTCCAGCTGTGATCACAAGAACAGTCAAGTTCAGTGAAACTTTAGCCGCCTACTTAAGCACTAAGTAAAACTCCGAAGACTTTGAAACACTCTTACTTAGTTATCGAGGAAGAGCCATCCATCAAAATAGTGTATGGCTTGTTAAAATGGTATGTGGCTCGAGTTACATAAGCCAGGTCAAATTCGAACTTAATGCTAATGTCATTAAGACTGTGATAGGTAAGTACTTACACGACTGTCCTAAAAAGAATGTAATGTTTTCAAACTTAAACAACAAAACCATTTCATGGTAAAACGCAGTTAAATATAGGTACCTACAATTATACACTAGTAAATGTGATGATATGCGTCTCGAGAGTCTTCGAACCTGGCAGTCTTGGGTTTTTATTTAGCTAAGGTGGTTACCATATAAATTTGTTGACGTTTATGTTCTTAAGTATGTATATTGTCGTATTGGTAGGTAATCAGTGGCGGAGCATCCATACAACTCGATTCCCACCGGCTTGTCTAATTTTCAGCCAGTTCAGTTCTTTTCCTACGGCTCATGATGGAAACGAGAGGCAAATTATTTCCGGCTTCCCTAAGAATATTTTTGAAGCGCCGCCAATGGTAGGTAGGTACTCAAATAGCAAAGGTAGTACTTTACCTAGTTTGAGACTCTACAATAGAGCGTCAAATGGGGTAAAATGGGACATTCAAGGATAACTTAAGACACCCCGTCATCACCAGAAATTAGTATGTGTTTGGCTATATACCCCATTTCACATAATTAACTATTTAGGTTTTTAAAGAGTTCACATTCATAAATTCAGCAGTAGGTAGTATAGAAAACGAGGATGTCACAGACTAAAGTTAAAGTACTTATTACAGATTTTCTTTTTATATAGGCATTTCAAATTGGAGATCGTGGGTTCGAACCACCGAACCCCAACTGGTATCACTTAGTTAAAAAAAAGGGGACAACAAAAAATATTACGTCAAAATAGCATTCGATAAAAGTGGCTTTTCGGTGAAGAAAATATCGTGAAGAAACAAGTCTAGAAGAAACAAGGCCCAATGGTAGTCGCTTTCGTACAACTAATGCATATTCAAAATTAGGTGCCAAGGCGGATCCCGATCACCTTTAGTATACAAACCTATATACAACTGTATACAATCCTGGCAGGGTCACTATGTACTATTAGTACATGAGGTGAGGTAAACTCAGTGTTGCTGGTGGTAGAGTTCTTTTTATTAATCATTGGACCTAACTATGTATACATTTTAAGTTGCGCTGATACACGCAATACGCGTTTATGTCGCAGTAAACTATTGTGTTACTGCTAAACACTAAAAGTGGCTAATTGCCGTACTACACGAGATATCGTTAAAAAAATGATAGGTATCCTTCTAATATGTATGAACACAAACCTACATCATACTAAACTTATTATGCTCGTTTACAGCACATGACTTACAACTTACGCTATAAAGAAGTCAATAAAATCGATGTACCTACTTACTTATAACGTTTCTTGATATATTTCAGGGATGATAAATAGCTTCTACCCAAATGATTGACATATATGGCTGTATCTATATTACGTGTAAACCTATTATAAAAGATGTTCCACGGTTATGCCACATAGAGGGTAAGTAGGTACTTTAGATATTGAAGATAGGACATTTCACAGAAAGAAAATCTCATTTAATTTTGTACTAAACAGTAACACTGCTAACGTAAACTGCAAATTAAAATTTGTGCAACCTATTTAAATAAAGAATTTGCTTTTACAGGTTTTAGAAAAATGGCCTGCCTATACTAGGAATCGAAAGGACTAAAATGTGTAAAAAACTAATTACATGACCTTTCTTTTACGTTAAGTTATTTTGAAAAAAGATTTTGATTTTAGCGGATTCGTTTTCCGGTGTGCAATCAACTATTCAAAATCTGTGACAGCACTTTTTAAAAACGAAATATTTCAGTAAAAGTTAAAAAAAAATATCTGTTTGGAAATTTACTCATCCTGCAGAATAAAAGTGAAGTTTGTTTATTTACTAATTTATTCAACCTTTATTACACAAAAGAAAGCCTTAAAGCATACTTAATATGCCAAATATGTATATGGTGGCTCATATTTTGTCTACCCCTCAACAACAGGCCACTTAGCAAAAAATATATACAAAGCATAGTGCTAATTGCTAATTCTATTTAAATTAGTTGCTAGTGAATGAAAAACCTTTTCATAAGGGGCCAGATATTGATGATTTCCCTATAATTTTAATTCTCTCGCTTCAAAAAAGATTTGCTCCCCGTACAAACTTTGAACCCCCTTGTCACCCCTTTAGTGGAGCAATTTGAAAAACGCTGAAATACGCCATTAATATATTTAAACATAGAATCTATATACAATTTTCATATCTGCATATTATGTGATTAACCGGTTTTTCCGTAACTATAAATCCATGTAATAAAAACAACTTACATGTACATGTACATAAGCCGTTAACTATTGACCACGGGTGGACAACTTTTGTTTTTACAACTGACAATGACCCTACTAGGTTTATTTCAATTTCATAACATCTTTCTTACTCATTCTAAAACGCAATACATACAATTCTACGCGGACGAAGTGGCGGGGAAAAGCTTATAACGTAATTTTTATATGTGATTCATCTTACTGTGTGCGCTTCCTGTTGCGTAACCGCGTAGAAATATTAGTTTGACTGCGACGCAGTGATATTCAGATGGGCTTGGAATTAAATTGAAGCTATATGGTTAGTCACAAAAAAGGGCTCCAATCGGTAATCGAAAGTTTCCAGGATCAATTTAGTTTACCAACTCTGCATGCACTGTCGCGTTGTTGCGTAATACACCCGCAGGATGTTGGGTTTGTCTGGCGTTTTGACTCGTTGTCCATTGTGTATTCGCGGACAAGGGTCCGTGATTTATAGAAGGACATCGACGACAAACAGCCGGCCGTGGTCCGTCTGTCGAACTCTTGCCGGATTACACTGATTTACAGTTTTACGCTAAACGACCTATAACTCAGCTGAGCTTTAAATACTAATATTTCAGTTGCTGGAACATAGCTCTCACTAATAGGTAAAAAAGTTTTTTGTTTATTCAGCTAGGTACTTGGATTCGTTCTGAAATCAAATGACATCTAAACCACTTTTGAGGAACAATCGATCCAATCTGAGTCTACATACTTAATTTGTCTGAATCTCTTGACGCTTTTTCTGACCTTTTTTTTTGTTATGTTTTCAAGGGCAAACAAGCAGACGGATCGCCTGATGGTAAGCAATTACCGTCGCCCATAGACACCCGCAACACCAGAGGAGTCGCAAGTGCGTTGCCGGTATTTCAGAAGGGAATACGCTCTTGTCTTGATCTTAACAAGTAAGGGCATCTATTAATGTTTTGCTAATGAGCACAGAGTGTATATGAACGGTGGATGTTATTTTAATGTTTAGGTATATAGGCATCTATTTATATGTCCATAATATTGTCATCTTGTATCCACCCATAGTAGTTTACTTTTATATTATGTATAAGGATTAATTTATATGGCGATATCACACACATAGAAACTTATAGTAAGTATGGTTAAATTAATAGATCTATTAATGTTTTGCTAATGAGCACAGAGTGTATATGAACGGTGGATGTTATTTTAATGTTTAGGTATATAGGCATCTATTTATATGACCATAATATTGTCATCTTGTATCCACCCATAGTAGTTTACTTTTATATTATGTATAAGGATTAATTTATATGGCGATATCACACACATAGAAATTTATAGTAAGTATGGTTAAATTAAAAGGTTTTTATGTATCTTAATGTGTTAGCAGCAGCGCATCGCGCGTCGTGAGGAGCAGCACACGCAAGGGGATCATAGCGCGAACTGAAACAGGTCATGTTACTTTTGAGCACCCCCATTACCAGCGAAGGAGCCGAGGTGCAAGCAACCAGCGCCTCGGCCGGCTAGAGGAGGTATGTTGTGCAACTAGCGCGTAGTTTCATCTCGTTGCTAATTAATTGGATTACAGGGTCGCTCCCATTATACGAGATGGGGCTATTTAGTGAATGGATTTTGTCCCTGTGACAGCGTAAATTCGATTTGTTTTCTGGTTAATATATCTCTCTGTAAACATAATTAAACTGGAATTGTTTTGGCAATCTACGTGTTATTTTAACGGAATAGCTTGTTGGGGTATGCGTAAATTGTGTACCTATATGCAGATGAAGTACGCGGCCTGAATTCCGAATTAATATTTTCGATGAGAACTTCAAAGCTGAATTTTCGGTCCGTGCCACATTATATAAAGGTGCGAGTAAATTGTTATCGCTCTAATGTTGCACTTACTTTCCCCAGACGTGGGGGAGACCCTTTAAATGAACTCAATGTCGAGCCCATTATTTAATTCAGTGAAATGGAGTGGCAGTGAAATAGAGCAAAAGACGAATAAACGAGCTGCTGAAAATGAAGACACCGTTTGTTCATAACCAGCTCGTTAATTCCATTATTACAAGTCAGGGGAGCGGAGGAACCGGTAACAGATGTGCCATTTCGCTCGTGAATCTGCAATGCGATGCCTTCATCTTCTCAGGAACCTCTTAGTCAAAAAATCCTCTTCTGAACTAAGAAAAATAAATGCAAGGACACATCATTGTAGACAATTTAAAAGCATATTATTTTTAACTAGGCCCCAATTTTCTGTGATTTTGATAGGGTGGACAAATTTCGGCAATCGTACAAAGAATAATGTGTATCCAATTAGCTATTTGACTTTTGTTTACAATTTTTTGAACGTTAAGCAATATCTCCTGTCAGCACCGCCTGATAATGTCTCGTAGAGAGGCGAAACACGTGTCGAGGTTTTTGCACTATTGGTGGTGATTTATTGAATGTATTTGCAAATTTACGGGTGCGGGGGGGCGGGTGACAATTACCTAACTGCAGGCAAAAATATGCAAGTTAGGTACCTGCGTCTCGTTACCACTATTACGTATACGTTCTTATAGATAACCGACTCGTTCTAGACGCTAATAGTACTAGAAACTGAGGCGAATTGAAATAAAAAACCGGCCAAGTGCGTGTCGGATCACGCACAATGAAGGTTTCCGTACCAACACCTACTAGTCCACATTTAAATCCATTATCAGATACATTGAACCTAAAAATGTCGTATAGGGAACTCACGGCACTTGCAACCTTTTGTTGGAGCAAGACAGTTTTTCAGCGAAAAATCAAAAACCGTAAAACCTGTCTTATTCAATCTAAAAATCGTTGAAAGTATTTATTACCTCCATTTTTTTCAGAATTTTTCACTTCCTAGTTTAGAATTTAAAACACTTTTTATGACTTTGACAGCTAATATCTCAACAACGGTTGACTTCAATGAAAACTTTTTTAGAAACCTCCATGTAATTTTGGCCTTTAGCCTATCCATGGATACCTCACATGACTAAATGCGTTGATTTTTTTTCACGTTTACATGTGTGGAGTGGACATTTAATATTTTTTTGTAATTTCAATATCACTTTTATATAGCGGTTCATAAAATAAACCTTTCTATAAAATTTCATAACTGTAGTGTTTATAGTTTCCGAGTAAATTGGCTGTGACATACGGAGGGATGGACGGACGGACGGACAGAATCCTAAAAACTTAAGTTTTATTGAAATATATTGTAAGAGGTTAACAGAACGAAACTGAATCACGGTAACTAAAGATAAAGTACTTAATAAAAACTATATAAAAACTATACAAAGTTACTTACCTTTATTCAAATTTGTCATGAATATTGTTTTAATGTGATCCAGTGAAATGGGTCATCGTGACTGGTAATAGTCTCCATCTCGGTCTAGGTGCCACCTTGGCGGGCTTCGGTGGACTAACTGCCTTGTTTATGGCAGCTAAACTACTACTATGTATAAAATCGTTTTGATGAGAAAACTACTTTGTTAAAGCGATCAACACAAATACAGCGAAGTGCAATTTTAAGTTATGTTTTACCACCACGTAATATGTAAGTTATAAAATATTATTTTACTTCCGATTTAATTCAGTTTCTATGTCTACCAGAATGACATAAATTCTCTGAGATGAGGGTGCTTGGTTATATCAATATATAGATGAACCAATTAATTTCAATCTGAAGGTCCGTCCTAATCTGATGGTCACTCACGCCCAAAACTTATAATTGAATTACGGTTATGTATTGTTCAAAACTTGAAAATGGCAATTTTCTCATTCATTAAATGTTGTCGATACACTAGCCTTTCTTGAGCAAATAACATTTAGTAATTTAAACTATATAAATGTGTGTAAATACATTAACATGAACCAAATCTGTCCTCAAAATGGCCTTTGTATTTGGCAGCGCAGAGTTGGTACGATAGCAGTAGGTAAGCTGTCAGTTTCATCTATCAGAGGAGTTGGTACAGATTCCTACCTGCGCGTTTACTTTTCAATGCTGCCGGGGTACGTAAAGAAATCTAGGTGACATCAGTATGTTGTCGGAAAAGTAAAATACCTCATGCAGATTGCGCCCCGCCGAGTCCGTAAATAACAATATGTCAACGATAACACTACAAGTTGTTACCTATTGTCTTGGAATCCTACCGTTAGTGTAAGGCCGTAGTCTCCCAGCGAAAAAAACAAACATTAGCATTCTTTTGTAATGAGCCCGGGGATCCCCGGGGACCGGTAGACGACGTGTAAACCGTCGTCGTTAACTTCGTGGTCAGGATACATAATATTACTCGGCTATACCTATGTCTTTCGTTTATGCCAAATCGATCCGCACGTTTTATGTGACGTCTCCGACGAATTTAACTGCCTCAGAACTGACTGGACGGAAAGCAATAAATGGGAATACGTACTTATTCTTTACACATTGGCCAATAAAAATTTACTCCCTAACTACTCGTAGACGACGGACCGCGTTAAGTCTACGTCATTACTGGCTCATTAAATTGAACGGTATTAACATCCATTTGAAACGATAATTGGTTCCCGATGTGAAACTTGCCAGCTATTCCCTAACAAACTTTTGAAAAGTGAAGAATTAATAGTGGCTGATGCCAAGAACTAATCTCCATTTCTATAGTAAATTTTCTTATTGATTATTGAAGGCTATTGTCTATGTAATATGATCGGTTACTGAATAAGCCCTTTAGGCTACGACATTGCAATCTAATAAGGAGGATAGTTTCGTAAATAATTCAATAACAGGTAAGTGGCACTTCTAGGTTACGGTCGCCCCGAGAGCTGGAGAAATCTGCTCACACCACTTTGGAGGGTGAAATCACAGAGCAATTTTATTTCACTACATAAATTTTTAATCCCTTACTTAGGTTAGAATTTGATCTCTCGTGAGCGAGAGAAAAGTGAGGATCAATATTAAAGGTTTTTAATATTGAATTGTAACAGCAAATACAAAAAATTGTTCGTTTAGGTACCTACATCAAAAAAGAAGGAGAATCTATTTAGGGCGTCTATTCAGTTTATTTAATTATGCATTGTTAATTACGAGTACTTAGGTAATATAATGAAACCGCCAACTTGGATGTTAACCGAAGAGAGATATTTATGACATTACTGACTTGACAAGTCATATAAACACATCATATTTAAATATAGAACGTCTATGAGCATCAACAAAACCAGCCAAATAGGCATTTTGTTCCCGGCTGTACCTGATGAGGCAGTAATGTTTTGTCCTCTTAAGGTACCTCAATACACGCTTGGCATGAGGCCAGTGTTCTCTACCATGACAGTTATTATACTGACTAAGATACCCTACAATAAAGGTAATATCTGGTCTGGTTAAAACATGCAGATACATGAGGCTACCGATAAGCTGCTGATAGGTAACTCACCTTCTCCTTTCTCTAGGTTAGACCTCTCCTCCATAAGAATTAGAGCAATCTTACAAACCTTCATATTAAACTTACGACTTTTTTATTATTGCTTAAATTCATGCCTAAGCATTATTTGACCTGACCAACATCCTTCAGTTTGAATTTGTAAGACAGTTCCCGTTAAAACCTTTTTTTTTCACATCTGTACACAGGCTTGAGTAATCTATCAGGTACTTTTCTCGGCTCAGGTGCTTTCAGGACGGGTCCAGTCCTCACAGGAGTAGAAACACTCTCAGTTGTGGTGTCTGCATCTTCATACTCGCTTGGGGTGCATGACTCATCCGATGAGTCCATCAAATCTCTGGTACTCTCATCCCCCACTGAACTTTGACACCCTACCTCGATCTTCTTTATCTCATCATGAGGTTCAGTGTTCTTCTTCTCTTCTACCTCCAACTTGAAAATAGATTTCTTATTCTCCTTCTCAATGACAGTGACATCTTTACTAGTAAAAACATTTTTGTTACAGGATTGTACACTCTATATCCTTAGACACTGTTTAGATACTCCAGCAGAATACATTCTTGAGATTTATTATCCCACTTCAGTCTCTTTTGTTTGGGAATATGAACCATCACGGTGATGCCAAAAATCCTCAAGTGACTCAGATCCGGCTTGGTACCAATCCACATCTCAAATGGGGTTTTATCATATCCCATTTGAGATGTGGACTGTCCGATTTTTTTAATAAACTGCACAATTACAGGCTTCAACCCAGAACTCCGTGTCAAGACCAGCATTATACAGCAAGCATCTTACTTTCTTCACTACCGTTCAGTTCAGCCGTTCATATAAACCACTTTGCTCGGGAGTGTAAGGATTTGTCTTCTGGTGAACTATCCCGTTCCCGTTTCTTATCCCTAAGTAGCCGCAGCAACGAGTTGTGCCCTTCTATTGTAAATTTTACTATCTTCGTCTGTGAAGTTTATTTTGTTTCCCTTCTTTATCAGCTGGCTCACTGATAAAAGGTTTGTTGTTAAAGTCGATACATAACACATTGAGTTTCTCCCACAGTTCAAATGTGGTTTTGATGCCTTTTACATGGACATAAAGGGAGGGGTAAATTGTCAAAATTAACTTTTTCACGGGTTTTTTCGTCATCTGCAGCTTCTGTACTTGTAGTTTCGGGCTGTTTGTTGATGAAATTTTGTGCCCTCTAGAAGATTAGAAAATTTTCTGCCGCGAAAACCTACTCACTATAATTTTCTCGGCCAAACAGTTTGGGGACATTGGCCACATAATTAGCCGACATCTTCCAATTTCTGTCACAGATTATTCTTGAATTATTTACAGAGAATATTTTCACTGATTCTAGTAATCTAATTCTTGATTACAACACTTTTTTTTGGACAAATAAGCCTAACCTATGAAACCGCCAACTTGGATGCTAATTGAAGAGAGATATTTTTCACATGACAAGTCATATAAAAACATCATATTCTAATATAGGTAGAACGTCTAGGATAAAAACCTTAATATGTAGAGAAGAGCCTAAATAGGTGGCGCCACTTTGATATACAAACATGCGATATATCGTATTGATTTAGTCACACATATATATGTCTATATTTAGGGCATCTATTCAGTTTTTATAATAATGCATTGTTATGTACAAGCAGGCAGGCACTTAGATAGTTATTCGATTAATCGTATTGATTTTTTCGCACATAGATATAGATTTGAATAAAATTCTTCCTTCTGGAATCTGGTCCAGGGTTTTTGTATTACCTCTGTATATGAATGAGCTACTTTTAGATATTTTCACTTGACATGCTCGAAAAGAGTACTCACTACTACTCAAGCGGGTCTAAAGTAGTACAATTGGGGAAAATATGAACACATATTTATGATTTACAAAGCTTTTTAATTGTAACCCACCAATCACAATAGGATACGGAATAACTATCGAAGGAAAATTATAAGGAGTGAAATTTGATCAAATTCTGTAAAGAGTATGATAAAATCATAATCATCATTTATTCATAATCATGATTACCAGATGTTAAAATGGCTACATACTCCACTTTATAATTTCCCTAAAACATCTAGTGATTTGATCAAATCATAAGTATCTAACGAGTTCATTTCGTCATTTCACTGACGTGCTTTAGGGATTTTGTCAAAACTCTAATAGCAATTTTTGTCTCTCTACCAACTCTAATACCGAGTTGACCTTATTAGGCAATATACATCATTTACCTATCTAAACCGATTCAGGGATTTGATCAACACACTGGATTTTGTTAGCGAAACGATGAAATAAATACGCCATTTTAAGGGGCTCCTAGCTACCAATGACCTTCGATCTGTAACTCTCGGATCCGTTTTCTCTTATTTTTTATGTCTTATCGTATTAAGAACAACGAGGTTTACCGAAATAGTATACTATATTTACTTCATAACTCACTGTCTTCGAGATATATGGCATCAAACTTTGGCAATTTTAGGCCAAAAAATAAGTTTTTTGGACGCAACTTTTGTGAGGATGAATTAAAAATAAAAATGTCTATAGAGACGTCAATAAGGAACAGTTACATGTACATGTATTATATTTATTTATTAAACGTGCATAAAAAACATACTAGTACTGAAAATAGAGATTTTTTTACCATGTTTGAATAAATCATAAAACAGTCAGATTTTTTTCAAAATCCTGCTCTTGCAAATATTTATAAAGGATTGGAGAACCGATAACCGTTTGTGCCATAAATATATCTATAGTTTTGACGGAGCAGTATGAACCCAAAACTCGTCAAAAATCGATGAATCGCGTGAAGCCCCTTAACATCCTGCGTAATTTGATCATATCCCTTAGGGATTTGATCAAATCTCTGTTCTGATCATTTACCTGCTGCGACATCTATATTTTGTATGTGTCAAAGAAGCTGATAAAAAACATGCCGCTAGTGCCGCCAAATTATATGCTCACCGTGGAAATTATTTTGAGTGGATACTTAATCTTTATTTTCTCGCAATCAAAGTGAAAAGTAGAGTTGATAACTGGGGTCTAAAATCCACATTACACCTCTAACTATTTTCGTCTACCTAAAACTATCTCGTGGTAATATGGGTTATATTAGACCTTAGTTATACAATCTACCCATACTTACAATTTTCGATCGTCGTTAACCATGTGGCGGTAGATCTTCCACGAGTTCGTTTCGTTGTGGTTAAGGCTAGGGCAAGCTTCACAATGTGGTTCTAATTAAATTGTAAAGCAATGTTTACAATGCATGTTACATTTATAGTAAAATAATATAACTTAACTGTTTTTGTAATCAATATGTTCCATTTTTCGATGTTATTGCAAATTACGGTAGTTAAACGGAGTTGCTAGCCTATAAATAGTTCATAGTAAGTAATTATTTGATCTAGTGTGATTACTTTCTAACATGGGCCGACCTCCCTAACTGAGATTGATTCTATCAGTACAGTATAATCCATTATTAACGTTCATTGACGCGTTTGCGTCACAGGTCTCGTCGTAGGGCATTATTAGACCCGCCCCCGGCAACAATCGATGCCTTATTATTTATGTATTATTTGCTTTATTGCGTTTACGTGATCCAGAAGTACCGTGCATATACTAGTCGGTGATTGAAACTTGTAGAGGTAAAAATAACTGAACACACCTCCCAGTGGGAGACCAATAGTATTTTTTAAAGTCAATAACTAATAAACATGATTTGTATTAGAAATAAATAGGTTCGATGACTTCTTTTCACGATGCCATTTGAACCAGTTTTGAGAGGGTCAAATGTTTCTATGGGCGGTCCTATCGCAAAAAGCGATCTCTTCCATACAACCTTTGGGTGGTGGAGACAAGAGAAAATTTTTGTATGAGTAATAATAATGCCTTACATAAATATAATAAAAACAGAATCGCGAAAATGACTGATTATTTTAATCAGCATATAAAAACTTAAAACCATTACTGGGAATCAATTAATGTTCAAAAAACGCCCAGATTCACCATGGGTTTCTGGTATTGCTGAGAAAGTTTGTTCTAAACCGAGGTCATATGTAGTTAAAAGCCCTAATGGTACGTACAGGCGAAATAGGCAATATATTTTAGAACGGCGTATGTTTATTGATCCATCGCCTGAACATAGTCCATGTAATCCTACAAGACCTGAAACTTCTACAAATGTTGGTCAAGGTTCGAAAAAAACTGCAGGATTAGATCCTCATAAAAAGTATACACGATCAGATCGTGAAATTAAAGCCTAGTTATTATTACGATGAATTTCACTAGGTTTTACGAATTTTATATTGCCATTTTGTAAGATTTGAAGTATGTGTGTTTATTTTTTGACTGGCAAATGTCAGATAACGTTTCGTTTTATGCAGTTAAGTTTGCACTATTTTTGAACTTGAAAAGGTTTTAATATGTAAAATGTATTCATTTGCAATGTGTTCATTTATTTTTTCTTCGTTCAGAGGGAGATGTTACTATAGTAGTCTATGGTAGTCTAGATCTGTTTATATACAATCGTCTCTTGTCGCTGTCTACAAAATGTCTTACAAGTAATCAAATATATTTTCCAATACTTTAATGGTTGGCTGATTCTCCACCAACACCTCAATAGCTAGGTTTAGTGAATCAGCAACAAAACTCCCAGTAGCTCGATTCCACTCACGTCGTCGTCGTGTCGGAGGTTTTCCCCTGGATTTTTCCCAGGCTACTCTCCAACCGCGCACTCCTATCACTTCATTGATAAAAAAAAGAATAGACATGGCACAATTTCCTCTTCGGATTTTGTGCAACCAACCTTTTTCTTGTGTTATATGGTTTGATCAACTAGTTCCGATTTTCGAAGAAGAATCTAAACCGTGATTTGATCTATCTTTGCCCAAAAGGAGGAAGTTATATGACATTGTGTCTTGTAAAAATAAAAAGAGATGGCTATGGCAAACGTTGCCAGCTCGTCCTAAGGCACATTTCCACTGGAGAAGCATATTGTGTATGGGAAAATGAAAAAAGTTAAAAAGCATAAATCGACCTAGATCCATGTAACATTTATTACTCCTTATGAGCTTAGGAATGCGTGGTCAAAATCTTTCCCATTCCTCGTGGGCACCCTGTATATTAAATTTCATATTTTCTAAAACCCTTGATTTGGTAAACCTGATATGAATACTAAGTGTTGCGTGTATTGTTGATGTCGGCAGCCAACGCAACATTGAAATAATAGGTTTAATTAAAATAAAACTTTTACGTCGTCGTTTTCGTCGCTTTAACGTGCAGTTATTCGACTAAGTTCGGATTATCCCATGTGCTGATACGTAATTTAGTGGAAAAGGTTGCGACCCCGCTAGTTTGTATTATCCCGACAGTGATATAGGGTATTAAGTTTCCTTCCCTGTCTCCCTTAACGCGTAAACAAGACAGAACCTTTCTGCGTATCGCCCTTACAAAGGTTAATAATTTAGCAGACTAAGCGGGGGGAGTTCTGTGTCTATTTTCTACTTAAACTAAAATTGTTTTGTTTCCAACGCCGCTGCAATCCTCATGCATTATGTATGATTCAAATGTCTGATTCAATTTTATCTGACTGGAAATGTAAACAAATGTCACAAAATTAAATAATTGTAGAAAGATAAAAGAGGATTTTTTTTAAATAAATAAATTGGAGGATTGATAAGTGAACACAGTTATCTTCTTTTATTTATTTGATGATTATGACTATGATAACAATTTTAAATGTAGTGCTTCCAGTATTTTATTTCTGTAGGACATAATTATATATTCTATCAATTTTGCATGTCACTGTGTGACGAGATAGTTGATCCTGATTACCTGCTATATGTATCTAATAACATTCTCTTGTACTATCGTTTGCGAATAAATAAATGAATAAAAATGATATGAATATAATTATGACTAACCTATGTTTTTAATAATCAACATCTATATGAACTTTTACTAACTTTTTGGATACTCAATATTAGTTATTATAGAGCCTAATAGCCTAATATGTCCCATTGGTGGGCCTTCCCATTCTTTTTCCATTGTTCGCGGTCTTGTGCAATTTCTGGCTATTTAAAAGGAGTCCAAGTTATCACGCCACCGCCGGTGAAATCTACCTCCATTTTGAGTCGTGGGGTGTCCACTCCGTGGTCTTCTTGCCTCACAGCATATCCGGTAGCATTCAGTATCCGGTAGACGTGACCAGCCCAGTCCCACTTCTACTAGCCCGTTTTCTGAGCTACATCGACTATTTGTGTCTTGGAGCGCAGTGTGGTGTTCCAGATATGATCCATTAGCTTTTACACCTAATATGCGGCGCTCCTTAGCTCACTGATAAACCCCGAGCTTGGAATACTGGGCTTCCGTCAAAGACCGAGTTTATGCACCGTAGATGAGAACTGGAAATTTGCACATGTCCATGAGTTAAGTAAGTAACGGAGCTAAGTTTAAGTGACAGAGCCTCTGTGCACCTAATGAAAGGCGACCTACCTCTGTCACAGGTGTACCTTCATTAGGTGCTTCATGGACCAATAACTCATCCTGGAGTTTTCGGTCCTCCTATCGATCACTTCCTCTTGTCTCGCCTGAAAAGAGACTAACGAGCCCAAATACAGGTACTCATGGACATATGCAGTACACGTACCTGCCCAATATAGTACCGGCCGCAATCTTACATCGCTTTGTATATAATATTGTGGCTGGCGATCACGAGCGCTAATTTCCAAGCTCACCTAATACTATTACATATACATATTTTATAATATTCTTTTTAACCAACGACTACTTGCGAACAGTTGTATTAGACTGATAATTAGTGTTTGTAGACAATATCACACCAACTCATACGATACGGTGACACTGACGGTTAACGTAGTGTAAGCCGATTTGCAAATTCGATAAGTTAGGTGAAATCGCGTGGACACGTCCCCAATAAAGCCCGTTTTGATCCTATTAACGCATAGCTAACGGGAAGGATCTCGTGACGTACTCTGGCTGATCCCAGTATAAACCCGCCCAGTGGTTGGGGTGCCCCATTCCGTTTGATGCTATTTATTTCCACTTTTCTTAAACAGACTAAATTGGAGACTCAACACGGGTAAATAAATTATTATGTACGCGAGGTTTAGTAACATTAAAAGGGAACTTATGAGATTCAACTGTGGGATGAGTGAAAAGGAGCATACCTAAGAACTAAGGAATGAACGATTGAGACGAACGAATGAGTGACCGATGGTAAAGAGAGAGAAATATGCTATGCGCGTAGGAAAAAGAGAGTGATAAAATAAAAATATGAATAAGAAACGCAGAGTTCGAAGAACATCGGAGATTAGCTAATATATGGTGGTGTATTTTTTTACTTAAGTACATTTTGTAAAATATAACTGTACATAGATTTAAAAGTGGTCTCCGTTCACTCCAATACACATAAGTAGTAATAGAATTCATTTACTTATGTTAAAATCAAGTTTATGGTATTTATACAGTATACCTACCTATACGTACATGTACTTAGAATCGTTACATTTTTCGAGTTTGGTAGGTACCTTTCTCTTAGGTATAACGTGTCCAAGTCACGGACCTACAAAAGACCGCAATGTGCTAAATTCATTAACTCGCAGGACCAAGATAAGAAGAAAAGCTAACGAAGCATACCTATTTTCGCCCCATCTGAGGGTGCATACATGGCCAGCCCAGTCCCATTTGGGGCTATAGCAGTTTTGACTCCAACGTCCACAATGGCCGTTATCGAGCGTAAGGCGCCGTAGGTTCAACGAAAAATATCATGTCAGGGGGTGAGGTAACCAGCCGCGCGGGGAGCGCCCCGCTCACCGGCACACTCGCGCGCTTACAGTGAGAATACACAGTAAACTCACTAAGCAGTACTGCAACGAAGTGGGAAATAAATTGACTAATGCAGGTTGGCGATTCTGCGAGTTAATGCAAAAATATAGTATTAGTGTCATACCTTTTATGGAATATTAAGTATTCCTCATGTCATTCCAATCACATGCATAAATACCCTGTCCCTCTAGGACTGAGAAAATACTATCAATCGCATTTGAATATTTTTAAACAACTTCAAGTTAGTAAAATAAAAGAAATATATTTACCCGATTATACTCATCGGGATATCAGTTTGAGAGTAAATAAAATATTGACACTATTGTTTCCCTATAAAAAGAGATTTCCCTATAGAGAAATATACATAAATTATACGCCAAAACCATCCCGAAGAATCAAGCTACATGTAGGTGATTATTAAGCCGTTTTCGAGTTCCTTTTACTGGCGAAAAAAGTAACTCAAAAGAATAAATAATTACATAATTATAAGTCTTCAAAGTTTTATCCATGAAGTTTAAAATTCTGAAAAAAATTAAGGTGGTGTGCATTAATAAATACTTTCAACGATTTTTGGTTTGGACAAGACAGGTTTTACGATTTTTGTGTTTTCGCTGAAAAACTGTCTTGCCCAAACAAAAGGTCGTAAGTGCCGTGAGTTCCATGAAGATACGACCTTTTTAGATTCAATGTATTGGATAGTGGTTTTAAATGTGGACTAGTAGGTGTTGGTACCGAACCCTTCATTGTGCGTGATCCGACACGCATTTGGCCGGTTTTATTTTATTGCGCTCAAGCGCGCTGGGTGTTGTCAGTCGCCGGGCGCTGTTGGTACGGAACCCTTCATTGTGCGTGGTCCGACATGCACTAGGCCGGTATTTTTTTGAGATAATTTCAATGGAATTTTCACCATTTGAGATATTTTTCTTTTTTTGGTTTCTTTTGGAGTAGTCAAATTTTGAGTCAATAACAAAATACTGTAGGGTAGGGAGTAAATTGAACAGTCCAGCTTAAATTTTGAGTCAATAACAAAATACTGTAGGGTGGGGAGTAAATTGAACAGTCCAGCTTAAATTTTGAGTCAATAACAAAATACTGTAGGGTGGGGAGTAAATTGAACAGTCCAGCTTAAATTTTATGACGGCAGCAAACAAGCATACCTACGACCTGCCTGATGGTAAGCAGACACCGTAAACTACGGACCCTTGCGTAGTTTGGCTTATAGTTTTAATTGATACTAAAGCATGTATATAAGTGTATGAGTATTACGAGGCATCAATTTATAAAATAAAAGTTGGCAAGAGAAGAGATCATTGTATATTTTCTGGGCACGTTTTAATTAAACAATGTGGACGGACTATGTGGATTGTTTAAAAGATACTCCTCTTATCGGCATACCTCTCGCTTGCCGCGAGTCTACCAATTCAGGCAATAAATGATCCATGTAAAAATCTATCAGCTTCTTCTCCATCTTGGACCTCCAAAACTGATCATCTCGTTTAATGTCAAGAGCTTCCAGGGGTTGTCTTTCACCTCCCCATATTGCAAAAATACACCTTTGCCTACCCGATATGTGTAACTGGCCTTGTGCTTGGTAGTACCAGCTGCTGTTAGTATTAACGTAGTCATCCCAGATTTCTTGTTATGTTTTAAAATCTGGATTTTGTTTTCTTTTACAGCATCTACCGTACCGTATTTGGAGCCAGGCCCGTCAGCTTTGTAGGCAGAGACACTTCGTTAAACTTGAAGTAAAATAAGTTTCTGTGAGAAAATTCATTTTTGGTACAAGCTTTTATTGCCGACTGTACTTTTTTTTCACAGTCATCATTACTCGTAGAGACGGTTTCAATGAGCCCAAACACGACGAGTTTATCTTGTGCAGTTTAGGAGTTGCTATGGCCACCTTCTGTCTCCATCATCAGATCAGCTCGGTACTACCATAATATTGCATTGTTAGTGAATTTACATAAATATGCCAAATTTAGGCTCAATCGGATACCGGCAAGTGGTTGAAAAAAGAATTGCAAATTTTTTACATACTTACTAATAGTGCAAATTAAACAAATACTTGTAATATATAAATTTATCGATTCATACTAGTCTTACTTTTATACTATAATTGTACTTCTACTAGGCCTGGGTTGGGCGGTTGCCCAGTGCACTACTGTATGTAAGAATTTCTACTGTGGGTACACGTATTTAGTACTTACCGTATTGCATTCGTTCTTCTAGCATTCGCTCTGCATGTAATTAAACGCTTAAGCCGCCTACGCTTTATTTTATTCCTCTTGTTACCCATATTTATGCAAAAATTGTACTTAGTGGCGCGGAGTTGGAGCAGAGTTGAAATGGCACAGGTCCGACCTCGAACGCAGCTCGCTGAGCACTGAGCGGGCGTCCGGGTCAGCCGCGCACGAGCGGCTTCGCAGAAAATAGTATATTTGAATCATTATTTTTCATTGTTTTTTATTCAAGAAAAAGTAATCGCTTAATGTCATGAAGTACAACATTACGAATTTATTGATATAATTTTCATGTAAATAGCTAATGTGCAAAAATAGTTACAAATTTTTAAAGGTTTGCTTTAGAGGCAAGTTTGCGATTTTTTTCTATCGAGCGAAAGTTGGTTAATCATGTTTCGAATCGCTTTTGGCAATACAGGAAGGTCTCAAAATTGTTGTGCATATTTTTTGGAAACCATAGCATCATTTACAAACGCGTTATGATTTTTCAAAATCTCTGTTGCGTGAACTCACGGCGCCTAACGCGTCGATGTATCGAGTTTAAATTAAAACCATATACTCAGGTCCATAGTCCCTTGAAGCTGTGAAAAATCAAACTTCTTTGATCGTGATTCGTAAAAAAAGCTACGGCTGTTTATGCCGTAAAAATAGTAGATTGTACTAGCTTTTACCCGCGGCTTCGCCCGCGTAATAAAAGTAATTTTTAACCATCTACAAAAAAGGAGGTTCTCAGTTTGATCCGTATGTTTGTATGTATGTATGTAGATACGTATGGATGTCATTTCCGTAATCGGCACTCCGTGGAACCATAAAGACGACACCTATATATTTTTTTAAGATAAATTAATTTCCGCCATCTTGGATTTGAAAATGGATGTCATTTTCATAGTTAGCATATCGATTTTTAAAAAAAAGGAAAAATTTGCTCCCCGCTCAAACTTGGAACCCTCTTTTCACCCCTTAAAGGGAGCAATTCCGAAAAACGCTGAAACATGTTTTGTTGTATTTAAACAAAGAGTACGAAGTTTTAAATCTCTCTCTTCAAAAAAGATTTGCTCTCCGTACAAACTTGGAACCACCTTTTGAACCCTTTAGGGGAGCAATTTCAAAAAACGCTTAAATATGTTTTGTTGTATTTAAACATAGAGTCTATGTACGAAGTTTTAAATCTCTCACTTCAAAAAAGATTTGCTCTCCGTACAAACTTGGAACCCCCTTTTGAACCCTTTAGGGGAGCAATTTCGAAAAACGCTTAAATATGTTTTGTTGTATTTAAACATAGAGTCTAAGTACGAAGTTTTAAATCTCTCACTTCAAAAAAGATTTGCTCCCCGTACATACTTGAAACCCCCTTTTCACCCTTTTAGGGGAGCAATTTCGAAAGACGCTTATATATGTTTTGTTGTATTTAAACAGAGAGTCTATATACGAAGTTTCAAATATCTCACTTTAAAAAAGATTTTCTCCCCGTACAAACTTTGAACCCCCTTTTCATCCCTTTAGTGGAGCAATTTAGAAAAACGCTGAAATACGCCATTAATATATTTAAATACAGACTCTATATACAAAATTTCATGTCTCTCACTTTAATAAATACGGTTTTTCATACAAACTTTGGACCCCCGTTTCACCCCTTTAGGGGGTGAATTTTGAAAAATGCTTTCTTAGTGCACCCCTAGACCTTATAAGGAACCTACGTGCCAAATTTGGAATCTCTAGAACCAGCGGTTTGGGCTGTGCGTTGATATGTCAGTCAGTCAGTCAGTCAGTCAGTTTCTTCTTTTATATATTTAGATTACAAGGGAGCAAAATTTAATATTTCATCGAGGGCTCACCTGTTGAATCCCGAAGGAAGCGTAGGATTCCAGAATAGAATAAGAGTATAGCGAGGGATTCTAATATTGAATCCTGAGCGTATTGAGGGATTCAAACCGCCACGCCCGAGTAAAAAATAATTTTGCTGCCGTGTAATACATTCTTCTTTTCACTTCTCCTCTGAGAAAAACTATTCGTACAAATCAGTAAGTAAAAGAACAATATTCATATTAATTTATTCATAATAATTCGTATTACATGTCCATTCATAGAGAGTAGGTACGAGATGCGGTCCAAAAGTTTCTAGCTGGAGAGAATTGGCAGTTTAAAAAAAATGTCATTGTCATTGTGATTGTCATTTGTTCTGCTGTTTCGTATAGGTTTTACATTTCTAATGCTTATGGGTTTTGATTCACGGAAATTCAAGCAAAAGTAAATCTAAACATTTTCGAAAAGTTTAAGCAGCGAATATCGTTCTGCGATCAAGTTCCTTACAAAAAAGGAGTAGGAGGAGAGGTGGAGAGGAGGAATATTAAAGAAAGATAAGATGCTGTATACGGGGACTCGTCTGCATCATTTTCTACCATCAAAGAATGGAGTTGTTAGCTTGAAAACAGCAACATATATTTAGTAGTAATAGTAGCAGTAAGCACTAAGACGTACCTACACATTTGTGCAATAAAGATATTTTTGTATTTTTTTGTATTTGTAAGCAATTTCGTTTAGGACGGGAGTCCATCAATGACGATCCTCGCTCCGTTAGACCTGTTGAGGCACTCACCGTGGATTGCATCAAGTTAGAGGAAGAGGAAGATCTGAGTGATCGGAGACTAAATCCAAAAAGACGAAGACCAAAGAAATAGCGGCAAGAACAGGGCTTTCGAAAACTTCAGTTCTTAGGATTCTTCATTTGAATAAAGTTAGTGCCAGGTGGGTGCCCAAACTTCTTTCGTGTTCAGCGAGGTGAACGGAAAGCGTGCTCTCAGGAAGTTTTAGATGCCTATAGAAAATACGGAAATAGTTTTCTGGAGTCAATTGTTACACGGAACGAGACAGTGGTTTTATACTATGATCCCCTCTCCAAAAGGAAATCGATGGAGTGGCTGGGATTGCAACGGAATACTGTTGATAGACCTAAAAGAACGGAATAGCACGGTTAACGGCAGCTACTACGTTACTATTATTGAACAATTACGAGAGGCGATCAATCAGTAACGTCGAGGTAAAGTTAGCAGAGGTGTGCGGTTACTCCACGACATTGCTCCCGTTCATGCTGCTGCAATTAGCAAGGCTGCTGTTCCAAAGTGTGGCTTCGAGGAAATTCTTCCAAACCACCCAACTCAGCCTATAGTCCTAACCTGGCCCCTGGTGACTACTATTTGTTTTCAAAACTTAAGGTAGACTTAAGGGAAAGGAGATTTTCTTCGGATGATGAAGTGACCCATGCTTTTTACGGCTATTTTGATGGACAAATCTTCTAAGTCTTTTTTAAGGGGATAGGTATGCTATCTGAAATGTGTAATCAAATAGACAGGGAATATATCAATAAATAAAAATAGTTTTGTAAATATATATATCTACTTAGGGAACATACACAAACTACGTGACCCGTTTAAGGGGGGGAGGGGGGTCGTCAAAGTACCACTCTTGGTCACCGGGTGGAGGGGGGGGGATCGGTTTCTTGTCACGTAGCCGGTAGAATACTTTTGAGAAACATTCTAATTGAAGCGGACTCACGCGCCACGGTTTAACCCCATCACTAAAACTTGTCCAGTTTCGCCACATCACTAATTGTACTGTTTCTTCTTGACATATTTTTTACTAAATACAATTACAATTGAATAGCTACGCTATACCACGCTTGCACTCTCGAAGTATGCATTTTTAGGGGCCGTATGAGAAAATACAAAGAAAAGCCATTATTTTTTCAACTTTCCGCAAATTTTTTTTTATAAAATATACTACGTGAAAACTAGGGGCGGAGGGGGGGGTCTTGCATATACTACGCTTGGTCACCTAGGGGGGGAGGGGAGTAAAAAACGCAAAAAAAATTGGTCACGTAATTTGTGTATGTTCCCTTATTTTCTTTGTCAGGCCGGAAACTTGGACCGCACTTCACCTCGGTATATTAAATCAATACTATATTAGAATAGATACAATGAACATTGTAGAATAAGAACCCGTCGTCTACCGGTTCCTGGGATCCCCGGGCTCATTACAAAAGAATGCTATTGTTTATTTTTTTGCCGAGAGAGGATGGATTAAAATGTCAGTTTTGAACACAATGAAAATTAATAATAAAGTAATTCAGGTGGCACAGTCGTACTCAGTAAATTCTTTAACACTGTAAAAAGTTTGCTCGATAAGCCATCGTTTGAACTGCGATTTGAAGCCGGCCAGTGACGAGGCATCCGTAACTTGTGCTGACTGCCGGTCAGTTGTATACGATCGGGCCCATCACGTGTGTAAGTTTGGCAGAATTTTTAAGTTTGTACTTGACGCCCACGGCTCTGTGGCCATTCCGTAAGTTACGACTGTGGCCATCTGTTCGCCTCACGTATTCGTCGAGATGAGACCTCACGTATAAAGCCACCTGATAAATTACCACGGACGGTAATACTTGGTTAATCATCAATCTATTTAGTAACGAAAAATAAAAATTATATACACAACATATCTAAAGGACAAAGAAATCGGATCAGTAGTTTGGCTAAACATTTTTTCCTTTATATGCGATTTTCTCAAAAACCACAAGTATTTGAGATAAATATGATTTTAGACATCATGAACAAACAGCACAGAGACGTACCCGAGAGAAACATTCAAAATATGATCGAGCAGCAGAAGACTTAAGAGCGTCTTTTACTCCACTTGTAATATTTTTCGATGGAGCCTTAGGACTGAATATAACAACTTCTAAAAAAGCCCCATCAAATTAAATATTTAATGGGGAAAGTATTCACAACTTACTTATTGGCTGAAAGTAAAAGTACAGATTTCAATTATAAGAGCTGTCTCAGTGAGGGTGAGAGCTGATTTTCGAGAATATATATATATAATACGAATTAGATGTGATGTGAAGGTGTGTGAGAGTGAGCAGGAATCCTATGAAGACCAGATCTTCTAAACTCTTGGATAAGAAAAGCATTACAGTGACGACAGCTGATATTACCCTTAATGGCTGATTATGATGATCCTTGCATTATTTAAAACCTTTTATAAATTTAACCTGATTCAAATATCATGAATCACTTTCAGAAAATAGGCCAATAAATCATAGGCCAAAGTCATTGAACCTTTATATATTGTTTCTTAATTATGTACTTAATTGTCTCAAATTGCAACACGGTCTTGTGCAAGGATCAGGCTAACTTCTTTTAGTGTAGGTATTTAACTAATTCAGCGCATATTTAACTGATTTAAATGTAAGTCAATTTTTAAAATTTCGTGCAGGACCCCCCTGAGTGAAAATAATAATATTATTTACGGCGCATTTATAACAAACGAAACTGGCACGTAAATACATGATAAACGAATTTACACTACAGTGTTTAAATGACTGGTTACCTGAATTAATTCACTGACGGATAATGGATCGCGTTCATTTAGTGTTTTAATGAACGACCTCCTCATGTTTGATGCTTTCAGAGAAAAATTTTCTCATAATTAATTTCCCAGAAAGTAAATATCTTCTTCTTGTTTTCATTTGTGATACTGTATTGCGCAGGAATTTTAAAAGATTTTTTTCTTTAGACGGAAGAAATTGTTTTGAATTTTAATTTAGTAAAATGATGACTAAAAGATTTTTTTCTAGTAATGTAAATTAGCATTTTACTATAGTTCACGAGTCTCATATTATTATTTTCGTATTAAATACGTAACATGAAATATTTTTTTATGCTGTTTTAATATTAACTAGAGTAGGTGCTGAAAAACATTTTCAATTTCATTACTCATTTTAAATTTAAATGAACTTCGTTTACACTCAACCACGTTCCTTGATCACCATGTACATGTAAAGTGTCTACAGAAGATTATTTCAGATGTAAGAATTCTGTATATATACCGACAAGATCACGTCCAATTGGTTAGGCAGACCACTTTTTTCTTCAGTGCCACTGCTGTTATGGTACGCAGCTCAAATTATTTGCAGACTATCTAGATGGACGCTTGCAGTGTACAAGAATAGACAGTTTCAAGAGTTTTGACTTTAAAAAATGCCACTTTTGGAGTTCCTCAGGGAAGTGTAATGGGTCGTATACTATTTTTAATTTATATTAATGACCTCTGTAACTGAAAGATAGACCGCGGTAAAATAATTTTCTACGGTGACGACACTGTTCTACTTTTTTCTGCAGATTCAATGGAGGAAGTTTATGCAGAATGCATATGCACAACAAAGCTTTAATGTTGTAAACAGCTGCCTCCAGCATCACTAACTCTGAACTCTGACAAAACAAATTATATAAAATTCTCTATGCACAAATCCAATTTGCCTCCCACAATATGGAAGCATAATTGTCGCTCAAAACTGGTGCCACAAAATCTAGTGCCGAAGGCGGAGCTTATGGTTTCAGTGACGTTTCAATGCCGGATCGCAATTCAGTCGGCTATCTGACGTTGAGTTGAAAAGTTGTCATTGTGTCAAACGAAAATAATAACATTTTAAAGGTTTTCAATACTGTAAGTGTCGACTAGCACCTTTATTTAGCGCAGGAGTCACACGAATGGCAATCGGGAACACGTTTCTTTCTATTATTTAGTTATTTCAATTACAATAATACCATACTTTGGAGTGATGGTTGATGTTATACGATATGTGTTTTGGAAAAAATAGAGCGGAATATAAAAATATCTGTACACGCTGTCAACATAAGTAAATATTTTTTGAACAAAAGCAGAACGAAGAATTGGTGTTCAAAAAAAGAAGTGAAGGTTGATTTTTTATAGGCAAGAACGTCGTCGATTAAAATAGTCAATAAATTTGTTCAATCACCTACAGTATCCTCACATCACGTCGCCTCTCCTCCTATGAGAAAGCAAATTATATCGGTCAAATCATTTCGGGGAAATGTGTTTTCATTTGTCCGATATGATTTGCCTTTTTATATATCTTCTACACGTAAAGAACTCGTTCGTAAAGAACAAGAATTAAAATAAATTCACCTTTATTCTGGTAATTTGTGTTTTTTTGATTCAATTTTGGCCAACCATGACTTACGGGCCTAAATCGAGTTTAATATTTCATTAACAATATAATACTCGATTTTTTTGTTGAGGTTAGAACAGCAGAGACCTGGTAGACCTAAAGTGATCGTATACCGCGAGACCTGATATACCTAGTTAGAAAGACACAGACTCGAATGTTTCGTCAAGTAATTGGTAGTGAGAAACAAATGCTTCACGTTCGTTATGAACATGATCATGACTGGCCGTGTGCCCCTGTATTCGGGGCAATAGACGTTTCATATTTATGATGTAAGTAGTTTCAGGAAAGAGTATCCAGCAGTGAATCTACTGATTCTTTTGTTATTCGTTATTTAACTATTAATATTAACTTAATTTTAAAACACGTTAATAAATATATATTCAATAAATTGATACATGATTGTATCATTCTATATTAAACTATCCACGTCAAAAGAACGCGTTTTTAAATCATGCTCTAGTGGACTGAATTCGACAGATTACTGACAAATAAAAATCATGTGTCAAAGGTATTCTAATCAGTCACAAGCAAGTGAAACTTTTCTAATTGGTGAAATGGCATAAAACCTTTGTGAAAATGAGAATGGAAATGAGGATGTGAAAATGGTCAATGAAACATAAGACATTTTAGTTTCAACAACGTGGAAAATGAGTCATATTTCTACGTCAGTTTTGTATGACGTTACCCTTCTATACTTATTATATTTCGATGCCACTAACCCTAAACTCTACGCTCACAAATGTAACGATACCAATAATAACAATCGTGTCAATGCCCAGGTATAGCCCTCAGTAACAAAACAAAGTATTTGGGTATTATTATAATTGATGAGTCACTGTCTTTTAGATATCACGTAGAAGCTTTGTGCACTAGATAGAGTTCGTAAGCTAATATTTGTTTTCAAAAAACTATGTACAATCGCGGACTCACACATAATCAAATAATTTTACTTGGCGTTATGTCAATCTGTATTACCTTACCGCATCTCTACTTAACGTTACTTGGCTAAAACTACATTACTAAAAAGAGCACAGAGATCAATCCTTAATGTTTCAACTATCCGTCCCTTTCAATTTCCCTCCTATATGTAAAAAAATATGAAGTTTTAACAGTCCGACAATTATTTATACTGAACACAGTTTTGTAACATCATGCCGGGATGCCTTACAACTCTGCCCGTGCTAGTAGAAGGCGTAAAGATATTGTTTGCCTGAAAAATATATATAGATTTATATCCTCTACTAAATATATGAGATGTAAATCTACGCTACGAGAAGCCCTAAAAACATGTCACATGATAATACAGAAATTATTGATTGTTTTAAAATAGTTTTGCATCGTTTCATATATTTTCCTATTTATTTGTACTGCTTATAAAATTGTACTATATTTTGCACGTGAATATTTTTAAGTAATTGTAAGTCCTTCTTTTCCTGAAAAACAGGGTATCCTAGCTCACGCACACGTGTTATTTATTACCATCTATTTGTAAGCTAGATGGTAATAAATAACACCTGTAGTTCCTAATAATGTATTTGTCTTCTTAGATTAGGTTTGTTTTCTTTTTCATAAAAATTAAAATATTAAATTACTATTTATATCACCCAGGCGTTGAAGGCGCGCACCTTGTGCACCAAGACTATTAAGCATTTTTGTCAGGCGACAGAAGAAGAGCTCCATACCAAGATATTAACATTATTATTATTATCTTTATTTGTTTATGGACATAGGTTCGATTTTATAATAATTGTATAAAAAGTAAAATATAAAACAATAAGCACGATATCAGGTTTATTGGCTACAATAGTCCTGTCCGTGATGACAGATCGATCCCAATAGAGCGTGGCACGACCATTTTCGTGAACTGATGCTTATAGTACGGCACTTCGAAGTTCACAAGACCGTGTGAAAAGGCAATTTGCTGGTGAATGATCCTGGCTACTAAGTTATGTCTGTGCAAGTACTCGCCGTTAACAAGATGACCACAACAGGAAATGATGCCTGCTGAGTGACTCTGACGACAAATGTCTACAGTACCGTCCTTCAGGATATATTTCCGGTAGTTATTCGTCCGCAATCGCACATGCAAAACCTTCGATTTCCCAGAAGAGATCCCCGAAGCGTAGCCAGTTCACCGAAGCGGGCCCTGTGAGGGCCCTGCAGAACCGCCCGTGTAGCTCCTTATTCTTCCATTTCCCCTTGCAGTCCTCGGTGCTCCATATTTTAATTCTATGCCAGTACTCGTTTGCCATGGAAAGCGGGGTTAAAAGATGCGTCTACTACTGGCCACTACGTCCCAGTCTATGGAGTCGAGGTCGTTGTTAAAATCAGTCAAGTTGATGTCTTTAAGAGGTCGGTAAGTAATAAATCTCGGCGTCGGTATTCGTTTATTTTATGTCAAGCTCGACTGTGATGAATGCATGTCTCCCGGATATGCCTCACGTCCACAGACACGATACAAGCGTCAGTACAAATCAAGTCTATCGTTGTCTCGCTGTGGTCTGTGAAGTGCGTCGGCTCGCTTACATGTTGCGTCAAGTTCACAGTTGTCAAGAACTGGGTCAAGGATTTAAATTTTCTGTCATTTTTGTTGTCCGAGTAATTAATGTTAAAGTCACCAAGTAATATCAAACGGTCATATCTAACAAAGGAAGTAATTCGGGAAGCGCGTCCTTCTTGTCCCACGCGAAGCCAGGATTCATTTATTTCAATGATGTCCGCATCAGTCTCAGTCATAGTCGCAATCAATTCGTCGTGTCCCGTACCGAGGGATCTAGCATTAAATAAAACAACAGTGAAGTTTTTAAAAGGCGTCATGGTAATAACAAGCTGAAGCGAAGGAATAACTATTACAAGCTGATAACTGTATATGAGTAAGTATAAGTGAAGTGTTATGGGCGTGAGATATATTCATAAATACGTAATATATTTTACTTAACTGTAAGAGGAAGTGGCAGTGGAGACCGATACATGTGTATAAAAAGTAACTATACATAATGGGTTGTTCCAGGCTGAATCACACGACAGTACGCAAATAATAATTTGTCGGCCCACCACCACGGCGACACACAACAATAGCAGTAGAATTAATAAACACAACGTAAAAAATTTGGACGGCAGAACAGAGCGGTAAAAATGATTTTTTACAGTAATACATAACGACACAACAATGCAAAACAATAACATAAAATTTATTTTCAGTACTTCAAAACAACAAGAAGAACTATGGACACACACACACACACACACACGCACGCAAGCACGCACGCACACACACACACACGTCTGCATAGCATCGATGGCTTTAAGAATATTTAAGCGTTAAGCGGCGCAAACGGACACTCGGCTGACCATCAGCCCGACGAACGAAGATCTTGCCGTCCCGGGTCCAGACGTAGCACCAGGCCGCGGTGCGTGCGGCCTCGCGGGCTCGCTGGTACAGGTGCCGGTGGGCCCCCGTCAGCCATTCCTTCACGTAAAACCGCTGCGGTGCGGCGGCCAGCCCCAGGTTGCTACGCGGTGCGTGCGCGCGCCCCGCAGCAGTTCTTCCCGGACGGTGCCGCGTAGCACGAGGGGCCGCGGTCGGCCCGCCTCCCGCGCACGACCTGCGCGGTGCATTAACACCGCGTCGCGACCGACCAGCTCCACGCCCAGATTGGCGCCGATCCTCGTGGCCAGGTCGGCCGCGCTCTCGCCTGGCTCCTCCGGCACGTTAGATACTTGAACGTCATTCGGCAGAAGCTCCTGTTCCCTGTCATTCAGCTCCATCTAGATGGTCGCGACAGCTTTTTCGAGGGCCTTGGTAGCTGTTGACGCCGCGCCCTCAGCCACTTGCCTCTCAATGACATCAACCCGACCCTCCAGGCTGTCCATACGGAGGTTGAAGTAAGACATGTGAGCTCTGACGCCCCGAAATTCCTCCTGCAATTCCTTGAGCTCCCGCCTGACAGCCCCGACCTCTTTGCGGACCAGTCGTTCAAGCTGCCTTAGCGACAGCGAGCAGCGAATATGCTCACCGTCGTGATCCAAAGACGAGCCGGGCCCGGGTGCGCATAGATACTCGGCGGTGGACTGACTTGCAGCACTGGGCTGAGCTAGATGAAGTAACGGCGTGGCGAACCTCAGATGCCTGAACGGCGGCGGGCGGAATTGCGGAAGCCTGAGCCTTAAGTTCATCCATGTAGAGCAGATGAGCACCCCCTCTCCGCAGCTAGCAACCTAGCCCTGAATCCTTCAGCAAAGTCCGTGTTAATTTTTGCTCTCAAAATGGATGTAAAAAGCTTGTACAGTGTTGTCAAGTACGTGATGGGTCTGCAGTTTTTAGCTATCGTGGTACTAACGGACTTGTAGAGCAGGGAGGTGACATCAGTTGTTAAAGGAGAAGGCGAGGAACCGAGCTCGAGGGCTTGCTAAAACCGAGTTGCTAGGCGTTCGTGTGAGCATTGAAACCACTTATTTTTATTATTATTTTTTTTATCTTACAAGTCCAAAAGACATAATACATGGGTTTATTAAATATGCATGGGTAATCAATACACCCCCAACGCCGATCTAACCCGTATTGCGTATTGTAATAAAATAGCAGCAGTTCGATGGGCGTAAATAAACTTTACCTATTAACACGTCAAAATGGCCGTTTAACAAGATCGCAAGGCACTGAATGGAGATTAAACGTACCAATACCGACCAGCCCAACTCCTCAATGACTTTATGGAATTAGTTCTGAACATCTCCCACCCTTTCGATCAGAATGTGTTGCGATATTACTTCGTGAATAATACTACAAGTTGGAGAATATTGGGGGTCCAGGTTTATACCGCAACCCATGTCAGGCGGTTTCAAGATACTTTAAAATGTTGTGTGAGTATGTTTTGACAGGTAAGCAATTTTTTATTGTATCCGATATGTTATCACAGAATTTTCCTAGGTTCACTAGGATTTACTGTACGAAATCTTAGGCGTTTATATGAAAATGACTCTATAATCAGATCATCTCGATATACCATAATATTGCATTATGATCAAACTAACAAAGCCAGCCGAGTATTTCTGCCAAATTTTATCTCAATCGATTGACGACAACTAAGGCCCATTTTTTTTCAAAACTACAAGTAACAATTTACAAGCGGAAGTCTCTTTCTATTAAAATGTTTTGAAAAGAGACTGGTAACTCCTAACTCTTAGCTTCGAGAAATAGTCCCCTGGTCGTTGATGGTGCAAAGGTTGTCTATAGCTATCCAGCATGGAAATGCCGCTAGACGCTAGGCAATAGGCTAGATGAAATAAATATTGTCATACCATTCGAACCAGTTTTTGGAGACGATCAAATGTTTGTACTACAACTACAATTAGAGCAACACAAAAGACGAAAATGAGAGACAAAGTACAGCATAGCTAACGAAAACAATCCAATAAACAAATAACAATTTTCATTAATCTGTCTAATTTTGTATTTATTGTGATACTTTGATAGTGTTCTATCCATATAGCCACACTATGTTATAAATTACACACTATGTTATACAGTTTCCGACAAGCAGCAAGCAAATCCGTATTGTACGAAGGGTCGGCCTGAAAACCAGCGTTGTAGTAGGTAAGCCTGCTGCAACACATGCTGAGGTTCGCTCCTTTTTAGCATCATAATTTTAAGTCTTTACTTTTACATGCAAACATATCAATTTATGCCTATTTAAGTTTTTATTGTAAGGCTTGTAATGTTTTATTGCATTGTAAACATTTATCAATTTGATGTTAAATAAAAAATTTCTATGCCTATGTCTATGTCTATGTCTAATTGTAACATGCGTCATCAATTTTTTATGTATATACTATTGTATGCTTTCGCTGTCTTTAGGAAAGTACGATACGTTTTAGGAAAGTACGATACGTGGAACAAATTCCCAATGTTTTAGTTCAAAAAGGCATCATCACAAAAATTCCTTCAATATGTCAATTTTGTACACTCATTTGTTTCTTGATATAAGCACAGTATGGAATTAGTTCCGTGCTATATATCATTTACTAATAACTACTGAGCTGATGTCTTTGTACAGTTCTTGGTACGGTAACCAACATAGTTAAGTTCTACTAATGTGAAGGCCAGTATGATTCATTATTCCTGGATGTCGCAAACAAAACGCTGCGCCTATACCTATCCATTTGAAATTATATGTGTAGGTATTCAAGAACCAGCAGTGCCTAGCAATTAAGAGTAACCACCGTTGCATGGAGGCAATAAAACAACTAACTTAATGTTCCTAGCGAGACTTACTAACAATATTACTTTTAACAAGTAAGTACCTAAATTACATTACCATTACTGTACAGTTTGAACGCATAATATTACAAAAGTAATTCATTAAATCCAGCGTTATTTCGGGGAGTCGATTTATAAGTAGTTAAGTAGAATGTTTTTCGAATATAAGAAAATAATGGGTATTCAGGCCGGGTTTTATAAAGATCCGATAGACCTAATGTCAGATCCAATTCCAGTAACTCAGTACATTTTTTGACATAACAAACCGACATAAAGTCTATCGGATCTTTATAAAACCGAGCCTTAAAGTACTATTATTTATTTTGTGGCATTATTAGTATTATATAAATTGTAGGTACAGTCGGAACCAAATATATCGTACCTACTTTTCGGGGTGCTCTGAATACCGGAACATGCGCTATAGGTAACGTTTTTAAATTCCACTGTTATGTACTTATATTGAATTTGGATATACTAGGTACTATAATATTTAGGGGGCTTTTACTTTTTATCGGTTACTTATAGGAGGATTATAGGTTTAGTTAGTTTAATCATAGTTAAGTTATATTTAAATAGTCTTGTTTTATTCACTATGTTCCATTGGTTTTTAAATAAATATACCTACTCCATATTAAATGTATACTACAAAGTCCTAATTTGATGTCGAATCCGGAAATACGAGGCGATTATTTTTAAGGTACATCGATAGATCAGTCGTGATTGTTTGAAATCTACTGAGACAAGGTCATATTCATATAGGTATTTGAGGTTTTGGGAAACCACCTTTTTGGGGTTCCTAGTAACAAGAAACCCTTTTAGTGTCCGCCCGTCTATTCATCCGTCCGTTCGTCCCTCCGCGGCTTGGCTGAACACTTTGGTACTTTGTCGTTTTCACCCATTGGAAATGTTACTATAATAGTTTAAACATGACGGTAAAGCGACAAGGTACAAAGGTGTTAAGCCCCTTGTGAATTCGACTGTACTACAAAGCTCTAATTTGGCATGGGTGTCAATCAAGCCGACAAAACGATAGTATAAAATCACGTAAAGAGGGGATGCATTTTTTTTTTTCATGCAAACCCCATTGTGTGGGTTATCGTTGAATACCTCGTTCAAAAGTAGTAGGACAACCCTACTAGTTAAAACCATTATTTTAAAGTGATAAAATTTCATATGGTCAAATGTTGTCGACGAAAATTTATACAAATATCGCTTGTTTGTAGTTAAAATATGTTTTTTTTTTTTGTTGAATAACCAAAGAATACATTACCTAATATTAATATAATTAACCAATTGAATATAAACCTAAAAGTAGCTACAATGAAAATAACTAGATCTAAAAATTAAGAATCCCTATCAAAATTATGTACCCTTGTAGGTCTGACGAAGGTATAGGAAAAATCAATACGTAAGTACTCAGAAAGGTAATAAGAGCTAATTATATATAATCCTTGTGGTAGCAACTCATTCCTTATGCATTCAGCGCGCCTTAATGCCTTCATTACCAGTTTAAAGTATTAAACAAACTTGGAAGCTGCAACCGTCTCACTGAGATTTCTTTAAGTGGCTCCTCAGGGGATTTCTTCAATATACCTACAGAGCATTTAAGCAGAAATAATTTCCTGATTTCCGCGACATTGAACTTGATTGGTACTTATACGATACATCCTAGAGAAATCACAATAATAATACCTACTTTATGGTGAAAATAATCCTGTAAATATCATTACTTTCCCTTTCAATTTCTTCATTTAAGCATTTCATTCAATACATGCACTGAACAGGCGTACAAAGTTATAAAAAGTAAAAAACCGGTCTAGTGCGAGCCTGCGTCGCGTGCCGAGGGTTCCGTACCAATTTGGTTCACAAAATATTTTGATGATTAAAAAAAACCTGGATTAAGAAATAAGTTATTCCTACTCCGTATTCCAGTTTTACTGACGACGGAAAAGACATGATTAACAATTTTACACTTAATATTGCAATTATCATATTTGATTTTATAACTACCAAATTCTTTAACGCCACAATCGAATATGATCATCGTCAGATTCTCTCTTTTACCATCTCTTTGCTTTTACCTAAATCATTCTTCCCTTACCGAAATTATCTGTGTAGTGAAGGTATTCTAATGAGAATAAAGCAATTAGTTCCTAAAATGCACATCGTGAGGTAGAAATGTTTAGGTACCTTTTTTTACTTTTTCTTTGTTCCGAGATAATAGTGTTTATTAGAATTACCTCCTGCCTATGGGAGATATGTTTCAGCTAATTTGTGTCAATTTAAATGATACCTTTAGACAGGGAAAGGTCGAGGTAGTAACTAGAGAGGATTTTTTCTCCCTTCAAAGGGCAATTCGGAGGTGTTAATGGACCGGTACAACCATGCTTATGAGTTTCATTAGTACTGAAGCCGCGAGCAATTCATGTTAGAACGTGCTTTTATTAAAAGAGACGTGATTGTTTTGAAAATTACTCTATCAACGAAAGGTGTGCCAGTGCCATACGATTCTTAGAAGGGTTCAAGCAGAAATAAATTTTACTATTCGATACCCTTTTGAGATGAAATTTTGTACTTGTATTTTTAATACGTAGGTGTATGAAAAAAAATGAAAAATAGTTTATTGAATTTTAACATATGTGTTGAAAAGAGGCAAAGGTTGGCACCTTCCAGTAAGCATAGCAATGCTTGTGTCGGAAGATACCGCTCTTCCATAATTCGGAATTGTTATTAAATATAATGTGTATGATAAAAAAAACCTTAAGGGATTTACGGATATTAACGATATAAGTATAACATATTCAGTACACCTTCAGGATACACCCATTACTCTAGGTAACGAATGCTCAAAAAAAAGGTATAGAGGGAAATGCTTGGAATACAATTTTTGACTTCGTAACTTTGTTTGGACCAGTGAGATATACATATCAAAAAAGGGGGTATGTAAAGGTCCCTTTTTAGTTTTTCGTAAAAAAACTAGTAAACGGTAGCCCATAGCAAAAATAAATCTGAGATATAAGTAATTTACATAAAATTCTCAGCTAAAAAGGTTAAACGTTTATTTGCTTTGATGAATATTTAATGAGATTTTAAATGGGAAAGTTAATCATAAGTGGCTTCTCATCCCATTATTTTTCAATATTATATGGTAATTATGCACTCAACAAGCTCTAAAAAACGATACCTCACTCGATGAGTTTGGTAAAATTTTATTTTTCCTCCTATGCAGCTAAAGGGGAGCGCGAATAAAAAAATGATCTACCCCATCGAGCTCCCCTTAAAAACCAACGGTTGGAGCAATAGTCTTAAAATTTTCACAGTTTAAGAATTATGCTGTCCTAGAGCTATACAAATAACCAAAAATATTTTTTACATGTTTATACGGGGCGCTCCCATATAGCGAGAAGAGGCAGCGAAAAAAAATGGCCGACCCCATCGAGTGGGGTATCGTTGATTAGAACTCGTTGTGCATAAACGCTGTATTTTTTGTTTTTAAAAATTATGAAAAACAAAGGAGTGAGCCACTAAGCAACTAGTCCTTTAGGGTTATAGTCAATTTTTTTGAAAAATCGAATAAACGTATTATAACCCTAAAAGACTAGTTTTTAATAATACCTTCTCAAGGTGTTTTTTTTTTAAATCTACAATATGAGACTAGAATTGTCGCTGTAGACCAAATAGTTTCTGAGATAGCCTTTCAAAATGTATCAGTTTTTCGCACACTTTGAAAGGCGGATAATATTGGGTCTTCAGAGACAAATTCTAGTCTCATATAGTAGATAATTTAGTCTACTTTAAAACCGTCCTGAGAACGTACTATCAGCAACTAGTTCTTAAGGGTTATAATCGGTTTTTTGATTTTTGACAAAGTTGCGTTCGGCGCTCTGCAAAAAATCAGAACTAGCGGATTTCACGCAAGCTCTAAGGCACTAGTCCCACCGCCGGCGAGCGGCGAGTACTCTCATAGTAATTCTACTCGTTTTCTCGCTCAAGCGAGGCTATTGTATGAAGTTACTGGATAATTTACACAATTACGACAAGAAATGACATATATTGAATGAATGACAAATATTGTGAAGTGATCTCTTTATTAATAAATAGGCACGATTGTACGATTTGTGTACAATTTTTTAATGAATATTATTCGTAATGTAATACATGTAAGCAGTCTGTTTGAAACGGAGGCTAGAACTTTTTTTAAAGAAACTTCATAAAATTTTGTAATCGATTATTTTTTCCGTAAGCAATCCTTATCATAAAATTATACACTGCTTACATTTAAAAATTGTTGTATTGCATGCCAGTTTTTATTGCCAGCTGTTTAAGTTCAGGCCTGGAGCTGCATGACTTGTATTTATTATTCCTGTAATACAGAAAAAATGAGTGCGCTAGAAGTTGGTTTTCGGTGTGCTGGGTGTAATTTATGTATGACGGCGCAAATGCCAATTTATTGCTGAGTAATGGCGCCGTTTGGAGATCTGCAAATGGGCTAGTCGAGCAAGAAGAGAAATGGTTCCAAACGTGCGCTGCTAAATGTATTTATAATTTATCGAACGTGTTAAAAATCCACATTTTTATGTTCAAAAATAAATCTTAAAGCTTTGAATTTGAGAGTAATAGGAAATTGATGGCGCTCATATGGCGATAACGATGGTGATGTTGAAAAACTCCGCAAATTATGAGCGTAGTTGGAAAACGACACGGACTTATTGCTTCAAAATAACAACGGCTTTAACAAATGTAGTAAGAAATGGACGGGGTGAAAAGTTATCAAAATCCCCAATGACATACTGACATAATAGTTAGGTACGAGTAGCAGTATTTTTACTGACAACAATTTGCCGTCCTATGATTTGATCGTTGATTCAAAATATTGTAAAAGCCTAATCATAGAGCTTAAATAGGTACTTAATTTTATGTTCTCATGAAAGCAAAGCGAGGTGAAAGAACTTGTCTTTAAAATACTACAACAAACACATTTGGAACATATTCATAAATCCAACATTATTAGCTAAGTTGGAACCTATGTCATCGTACCCTAGTTGACATTCTCCGACCGCATCCCGGGCCGCCGTGCGACGAGTAGATTTGCGTTCCATTTGAAATCGGTAAACACAAACACGGAAATCATTATGACTAAAATTTATTCGTTTGCTTGGTCGCAGATTACAGTTTGTATTTATGCTGAAGATCGCCAGAGCGAAAAAGCAATTTATCCGCTAAAATGAAGTTTCAAAATTTAATAGAAAATCCCCGGTAACTTACAGGACTTTACTTACTTCGGCCTTTTAATCAAGTGGTCGTTTACAGATTGCTTTTTCTCAAATTTCACTCCATATCCCTTAAACTGAACAATATTGTGTAACAGATATTCACAGGATATTTCAATGATACTGGTTTTACTCTTCAGGATAACTAGTAATGCAACTTATCTTACATACTTACCTACGTAAAAATACTCTAAACCTCGATAATTCCTAATCTGTAATCAAAATCAATAGATCAACTGCCAGTTGTTGCCATCTGTGATGAACGAGGATTATGCGCTGTGTTGAGAGTGACGGACCTACACAATATGTCTCTAGCTGTCAACACAACGAATCCTCGAGGGTCGGCATCGCGCTTATGATTTTTTTGGAGTTGTAAGTCTATTGCTATGGTGTTTGCTTACCATCGGGCAGGCGGTAAATTAGTCTTCCGCCGTCGTTGTATAAAAAAATGTATGTTACATTACAATAATGGTCGAACAAAGAGACCCATTTAATCTTTCTTTTTCCCTTAGTCGGCAAACAGGGAGAATGACCACACCCGGAGGAGGAAAACATGATGGCCTTTAATTAATTAGTGGGCATTCCTTTATATTTTGTGAAGCACTTAAATATTTCCTTGATTTTGTGGATAACATGCGAGGTTTTACTGAATGTCTATCTTTGCATAGAAAAACGTTCAGTACTACATATAAACATTTCAAAATGTCATATCAACTTCAGCGAGAAGGGTAAAGAAATCGAAAAACAAAGAGATTTGTAAAAGATCAAGCCGAAAGATCAAAGACAAATAGGCAACTGCTAGTGTCTTGTTTTCATGCAAGCGAGTGCCGCCACTTGCTTTCACAGACTTGGCGCAAAGCCTCAAATATTTGTTTCTTTGAGGACCCTCGATTTTACCTTAAAAGGGGTAAGAATTTCAAATATTTTCTTCTTTCATGTGGCTTTAATAAATATAAATGTAAAATTTGACAAACTACAACTTTTTTGTTACGGAGGGAGATTTAACTATGTATAATATATATATGATACACGTGCTCCGTTTTGAAAAAAAAAATAACTACGATAAATAAATAGAAACGATTTTTGTAGCATCTTCTAAAAATATCTTTGATAAGTTAAAATTGCAATGTAAATATTAATGGAAGTTATCGAGCGCTATAAATTTGTATGTAAAGAAGAATATAAATTTAATGTGTTAATTTTATACATATAGGTACTGACCTCTGTAAACTCCGAACTAATGTAGAGATTTATTAATTGACCCATTCATTCCAAGAGCTCAACATTAATAAATACACTACTCTTAAATTGTAGTAATATTAAAAGTTTATTGATAATAATAATGAAATGAATAATAAAATTATGGAAAAAAACAGAAATGTTATCGATAGGTACTTTCCAATGTTTTCAATAAATTATAAGCATTATTTTGTTCAATAGAAATTATATAATGACCCCACAGATCCGCTTCCAGGAAATGTCCATACATAAACACTATCAACGTCAGCCAACAGTTCCCGCCAAAATAATGCATACACAAACGATTTTAAAATGGACTCGATAGGATTTGACTGATTCAGACCATATTTTAGTATATTATGCATGTTTTTAGATTCCTCATATTCGAAATGAAAAGTAGAATGTTTAACTCGGGTGAAACCACCCAGTTCAGCCTCGAATTATTGGCGCTCTGAAGTCGCTTGTCGCGAGATTTACCTGTGCAGATAAACAAGTATTTAAGTAAATGAAATGCCATGATATAATTGGTTTTAATTTAAAAAAAATTTAAACTTAGTAAATACTAGTACTTATGTGCTTAAATCTCGCGACAAGCTTTTATAGCAATACTAGCGGCCGCCCGCGACTTCGCATAGATTTTAGATGGTAACAAAGATTATAAATGAGGTTCATCTTTTTCTGTCAGTTGTCTGATGCTCTTAAACTTTGTGAAAAAATACTCAAAAGAAAATATAAATATCCGCCATCTTGAATTTGAAAGTGCACGTCACTTTCGTAATCGGCACCCCGAGGAACCTGGACGATAACACCAGTAATTTTATTTATTTTTAAGAAAAAAATTATGTCCACCATCTTGGATTTGAAAATGGATGTTATTTTCGTAATTGGCACCCCAAGGAAGCACAAAGATGACACCCATATCGATTTTTAAGAAAATATAGTGTCCGCCATCTTGGATTTGAAAATGCATGTCATTTTCGTAATCGGCACCCTGAGAAACCTCGACGATGACACCCATATCGATTTTTAAGAAATACAATTTTCCAACATCTTGGATTTGAAAATGCATGTCATTTTCGTATTCGGCACCCCGAGGAACCTCTAAGATAATACCCATATCGATTTTTAAGATAAGTAAAAATTTGCTCCCCGTACAAACTTCTAACCCCCGTTTCACCCCTTTGAAGGAGCAATTTCATAAAAACGATGAAATACGTTTTGTTGTGTTAAGTTTTACATCTCTCACTTCAAAAAAGGTTTGCTCCCCGTACAAACTTGGAACCCGCTATGGGCGATGGCAGTAAGAAGGAAAATGCTAGTTCGCAGGTTTGCACGGTGTAACGAATCAGTTAGACAGTTAAGTTGACGCTCTTCAGAGCATACGGTCAGACGTTTTACACGTGCAGCCTGTGGGTGAAGTATACACAACGAGCATATAACTCTTCCCGCGTTCAGTATAACAACATCCTGAGGACGCTATTGCCGAAGCAATGCAGGTGAATCTGACATGTTTGCCGAGGCGCGATTGGATGTTTTTTTTGCCATCAGGCGAAAAAGAGTTGCCTCCATGCTGAGACGACTGCGCGGGAGCAGCAACGGACGCCTCAGTGCGCTGGCCGAGAGACTCGACTGCCCGATCACGAAATTCTGGGTAGAGGTGTCCATTGGGAAGGCTAAAAATAGTCTTGTGTTTTCCATTGTATTTATGTTTCTAATGCGGTCGGTCGGTCAGTCAGTCAGTCAGTCAGTCAGTCCAATTACAATAGTGTAGTTTCCCCTCGGGTTGGAAGGTCAGATAGCAATCGCTTCCGTAAAAACTAGTGCCTACGCCAAATTTTGGGATTAAGTGTCGGACCCCGGGCATCCTTCAGAATGTAGCTGTACTGGGATAGCGCTAGGAGGATGATTACAACTCACGCTTTCTGTCAAAAATTTCTTTATTGGTACAAGTCTTGCTTTTTTTTACACAGTCAATAACAACTACTCGTGGAGACAGAGAGCCAGATTCAATGAGCACAGATACGGTGGGTTTCTTTGGTTCATCTTGTATATTTCAGAAATTACTATAGCCACCTTCCGTCTCCATCATCAGATTGTCATCGAACTTACATAAGTATGCCAAATTTCAGCTAAATCGGATACCGGCAAGTGGTTGAAAATTGAATTGAAAGATTCCCCCCGAACAAACACACGTACATACATTGCAAGTTAAATAGACATAAACAACGAAGTAACAATGCAGTTTGAACAGCAATGCCCAAAACTACAGGCACGAAGCATTTTTCTGCACAATGCTTGTAGTAAGTGTGGCTCTAAGCGTTTTGAGAGCAATCGATCACAGAGTGGTCGCCCGGGGCAAAGGCGGCTGCGTCAATACTCCAGCAGGTTGTTAACTTTGGCATTCTTTTTCATTTTAAATGACTACAGGAATCACCAGCGTGGGTAAAATTGGATGTAAGTTAAAACGGGTACTTATTCCGTGATGTTTGGAATCATGGCATGTTTTAATGTTTATGCCCAAATAAAAAATGTTACAGGCAAGGTAGGTGTTAATTAGTGGCCTGGGGAAAATCCAAAGGAAATCCCCGACACGACCACGCTAGAATACTGTGTTTGCTGAGCTTTTACTTCAATAAACTCGCATGCATAGGCTGTTCCTTCATCCTCAGCATCACCAGCAGAAACTCCTACAGTTTTTGATCCAATGTTGGAAATTTTCGTTACAAAAAACCCAGCGATACCATCTAAAGGACGAATGATGAAATGAAGGACCCTATGGAGTATCATAATCGTTATTGCCGTCTAAATAATCTTCGATAAAGATTAAAAGTGTACATCATATCTCGACTCATCTCTCCACTCATTCCTGGCATAAAAAGTCGGCCCTGATGAGATTAATTGCCTGCCTGTAACCGACGTTCGTTAGGTAACTGACGGTTCATCAATAGTCTAGTGCATTGAACGAATAGAACACAGTTCAGTGTCGCAATCGTGTCGCTCCAACTGCACTCGGTACATACCCAATAATTAGAGAAACTAATAGGACTGTTAGGAGATGAAGTGGGGTAATTACACGAAAAGAGTAACGCAAGTTATTTCGTGTCTTTTTAGGACTCCGTACAAAAAGGTAAAAAAGGAATCCTTATGGTTTCACTCTGACTGTCCGTCTGTCACATTGATGGATATTTCAAGAACTACTATTGCTATCGATTTGAAATTTTCAATAGTTATAAAAGACACCCGGTAACCCGGATGTATTGAACATATTTTTTTAATATATATCTTTATTTTCAAATCTAGTGACTACGTCAAGTAGGATGTGATATGAAAGGGCTTGAGTTACACATTCTGAAACAGTTTTTCTTTTTTTAAAGTGAATAAGTTTCAATTTATACGAAATTTTTGATTTACTTATTCTGTGACCAAAGCATAAAGGAAATGCCTAAGTGTACAGTGATCGCCGATATTTTTATAGATTCTTTAATATTGGCCTCCAGTTTCTTTTTCAGGAAGACTTGCTCGACTCGGCCCTTTGGTACACAGTCGAACATCAGCAGGACAGAGGGGTTAATCGACAGTGACTAAGTAAAAACTTAGTGTTTGGTAAGTTTTATTAATACTGGTGTACAGGGTCCGGGGGCGCCGGGGGGTCCGGAGAGGCTGGAGATAAGTGATCGCCGAGTTGCCATAGTTATGGTGAAGTTAACAAAGGGCTTTTAACGCCAATAACACCTAAAAGTAACACGTGCCGTGCCTACGGCACCAACAATGTTATGTCATATGTTTCCAAAGTGATTTTCGTGTTTTACACTAAAGTTCATATTCAATGAAAATTAGTAGGCGTGTTGTTATAAAGGGTTAAAAAATACGCGCTGCGCCACCACGCACTATCACAGGGCCATTACTTATATATTATAACCCGTCCGGAAAATATTGACGTTGCTGTTGATGGCTTTGTTTACACTATGAATTTATCAAGACGCGAGTGTTACACTGAAATTCTTCATTTTAAAACCCTACACATTAAAAAAATGCTGCCGTAGGTACTTTATTTGAAAAAAAAAATATTTCAACCTATTCCTATTCAATTTACATATACAATTCCAAGTCTCTGTCAAGTCTGCGAGCCTCACGCCTGTATTTGCGGAGCTGCAGTAAATGCCAACGGTCATCATGGCTTAAGCTGCCAACGCGCCGCCGGAAGATTCCCACGACATCACACTATCAACGATATCGTACGACGCGCCTTAGTCTCGGCAAATATACCATGTGTCTTGGAGCCCCAGGGCCTAAACCGTACTGACGGCAAGAGACCGGACGGACTCACACTGGTTCCATGGGTGAGAGGTCGCAGCGGGAGGCGATCCCCGTTCTGGTGAGTACCTGGTGCAAAGAATATCCCTCGCCATACAACGAGGGAACTCCGCCAGTATACTAGGGATCTTTGCGCCGGGTAGTGATAGGAACGAAGAATCCCCCCCTTCTCACTCACTATACTCACTTCATATAGTTTTATCATCGAAATATAATAAGGTAGCTACTTACATGAGAATGACAAATACATGAGGGTGTCGTGTAGATAAGTACCTATAAGCACTGTAAAACAATGACAAAGGGTCAATTTGGAAGTTCGGCTCAAATCTACACATCGTCTTTTCAATTGTGTACACATAAACGTACATTACTTACATACAACGTACATAGACCGAAATTTTAAAATAAACGTCACACACCTAGTTGCTATTGTTTAACGTGTGAGTTTCCTACCTAGGTATATGCTAATGTCAGATGTGTGCAAAACACCTCTGGGGGACTTTCAGTTTAAGATTGATTTTATTGTACCTATTTAATTGCGCTCTGCATTTATTAGGAGGCAATTGTCCCGCCAAAAACTAGCCTCATCTTTATGCGCGCCCGCTGCACAGCAATTAGGTGACCCATTTGCAAGAATTTAGTTCACTGGTAGTAAGTAGAATTTAAAACCGTTACTTAAGCTACCTACGTTAATGCTGAAAGCGTAGGAACCTTGGTAAGCTGAGTAAGGAATCTCCCTAATTTGTTTTTAAACCATTAGATCTTTGGCACGATTATATTTCGTCGGTTCACAACTGAAACTCAATGTTAAATCAGCCATTACTCTTCGAAACCTCGTATCTCAGTACTAAAACAATGTTAAGATACGAATTATTAGATAGTGGTCGTCAACCGACGATCTGTTCAATTCAAATCCCAACAAGGCTGTTGCGCAGTTGCTGTATAAGCGGCACTATACACACTCAAGCATTCGTCCGAAAACCGATCTGTCGGTAGACGGAAGAGAACGTTGTCCTATCTTTCGTAAGGCCTACTTTCTTTCGAAAATTTCATTACAGAGCTGAATAGTGCTGCTAAAAAAATGCAACATCTATATTTATCTACCTACTAAACTAACATCGAGCCAGGATCATAAATCCGAAAACGAATAACGCAGGAAAACCGCACCCATTTAATTAAAGCAAAAAATCTGTTGAAAAAGTATTTTTAGCTGAAATGGAACAATGCGTCGCTCGCAGCACTAAACCACGGCAATTACCTTGGTTTTGACTGTAGAACAATACAGAACACTCGCCGGGGAAACGATGCGCCCATCAACGTAAAATTACTTACACAATATAAACGACAATGCTTCTCGGCCGGAGATTTATTCGGAAAGTTTTTTATTGCACCATGATTTTTGTTCAGCCTGAGAATGCTTCACGTACATGAAAAGTTAAAGACGTCAAGGGCGAGTCGGTTTCACATATAAAACTTTTCGATGAAAAACGAAAAACGTGCTAAAATATGCTTGGGAAAAGGATACCTAACATTCCGTTCGGGTGACGAATAAGAAAATCAAATTACTTATTAATTTAATAAATTTCCTCTTGGTATGTAAAGTAACATCACCTACAACTGCATCAATGCACATTTATTGGTTTGTATATAACGTAGAGGAAGTACAAGTAAATTTCCTAGTAGTTAATTAGGAGGATACAGCGATTCACCGACCCATTTCCCAGTGTTAGCTGCTATAGCTACAGAGGAGTTGGAATACTCAAGTTTACTATCTCGGTTCCAAGTGTGCTTGGAATGTATCTTTGATTATTAATGTTAGTTCAGTGCTTACTCGTATTACCTAGGAAAATACATCATCTATTTCTCGCTAAAATTTGTGTAGAAATATACCTACTTGATATACCTAATGTTTGATGGGGTAGATCTATTGTGAGAAATATTTACCAGTTCCTTTTTGACAGTTATGAATTGTCGTTTGTAGTGATGAGGGTAAGACGAATAGATTGACTTAATTAGCAATTATTAATGAATGATGAATGATTATTGAAATCGATTTTATAACAATTTGTTTTTTGTCATATGATTTTTATTCTAGCCACGTCAATTTTGTATCGATCGAAATTGATACTGTATTTCCAAATTCCGCAATAAAGGTAATTTCACACTTCATTCATTTGCAATTTATTGGAATACTTTTTTAAAACATTTAATTTATTACGATTATAAATCATCTGAATCTGAAAATATCATCTGAATCGAAACGAGTGATTTGTCACTACACTAGATTTAAAAAATAAAAGATTTAGTACGTAACTGTTTTCATGGTGAATCATAAATTACTACTACGCATCAGTGATAGAATAAAATATACATTAATTTGATTACTCCTCTAACGCATATTACAACTAAATAACTACCCATGAGCTCTAATATCATTACTTGATTTTATTCACTGTTTCCATGTGTAATGCGGATTTACGTTGTTGTGATGTGCGGTGTTGTGATGTGTCAAAAAGGAAATGGTAAATATTTCCCACAATAATTGTCAGAAAATATGTTTATGTAGTATGTAGTTCGAAACGATATTTCATGTAGGTTTGGTATATTTTGTATAGTCCAGCTGATCAAAGATTTCCCGGGGCGTTCCTTTCACTATAGTCGCCACTGCCGCCACGGCCAACTGAAAGCAATATTATATTCACTGCGATATTATTTAATTTTAATATATACTCGCATTATGTTTCAGTGACTTTGTGTCGTTCGTATTGACTGAGCGTTATCAAGAAAAAAAATACTTGTTTATTAGGGACAGAATTCACCGTAAAAGGTACTTTCTGTGTTATTATTGGGTATTTATAAAAGAAATTAAAATTGTACTACTTTACTAGCGAAGTAAAATATCCATCTTGAAAAGGCCTATATTTAGTAATAAGATTGTCCTCCCCTGTTATTAAACAATATGACGTACAGTGTGAAATAAAAATAATATTGACTTCGTGGTTATAATTGTCTTATTATCTTTAACACTGAATCTGCATCATTCAGTGTTTTACAACAAACCAAGTTATAATAAGTACATGGTTATATATTTGCTTAGACCTGCCTGCCCAATAGCAAACTGCCATATACCTAACGGTGGTAGACCATGAAAACTACCATCTGGATCTTACCAAATTCAGTCTTTCATGGCAGTCCCCGACGGAGTTCGCGGAATAACCTCGTCGCTTTTCGAAAAGAAGTGCCCAGGCCAACGATTCAACTGAACCTAAGACGATTCTATAAAATAATTATTGCTGAGCTGACCGTAGTCAAACTCTATCGAGAAGGAGTGCCAGCACAGAGCATTGATGGTCTGTGAGTAATAAATACTACCAATGTATCACAGTACAACTACATTAAATAATTAAAATTATGTTCATGCTCTTGATATTCTCCGAACATTTTCCCAGCGAGTTCAGGGCTCTAAGTCGTTTGGAGATGTTTAAAAATGTAAAGTGTAGTTGCCGACGTATATCGCGGGCGTCCCGATAAACATCCCCGGGCGGCCGCAGTGCTTTGTTTACGTTCTATGGGCGACTACGTGATGTATTAGGCTACATGCCCATTGCAGCAGGGCAGGGCATATAGGTAGTCTTCAGAGCATTTTTGCGGGATTTATTGTTAAATCATTTATAGACAAGATCATGTGGTAATATATAAACATATCTTATTGAACAAGCGAGAGCGAGCGATGCGAGCAATGTTCTCTGAGTCTATTGGTATTCAGTACCTATGTACTAAGTATACAGTGTGTTAAGACTTAGAGGAACTATCAGAGGTTAATTTAGATATTTTAAACCGTAATGCGAGTATAGCATTATTAGCAGTAAAGCACGCGACGTTCAATGTGGGTTGTTGGTTTAAATACCGGCTCGTTCCTGAAGGTTTTTTTAAAGTTATGTACCAAGTACCATTTGATATTAACATTAGCTATTCGAAACTGATCAACAAGGTCTAGTTTTTGTTCTGTGTCAAAAGGTCATTTGAACCTACGAAACCGACTGCCGTATGGCAGTTTTGGAATCAGATGCCAAAACGAACCTCGGGCTCCTTTAACCCATTTAGGGCACACCTTGAAAAGCAGTAGGAAGCAGAGGAAACCTGCATTGATTTATTTATTTATTTATTTATTTAGAACATACATTTATAAGCTAACAGTGAGGTACCAAAGCGCCTATAATGTTATGAGATTTGCAACTTCAGTGCTAACAGTAACAAATTAAAGAAAATATAGACCTAATATTAACTAACAATATAATTCGCACAATTCACTTATTTTAGAGAGCAGGGTACTCCAGCTATCTGCGAACACGTCGGCATCCTCCCTCAGCACCAGTTGATTGAGTAGCGCCGGCGCACGGGCGCCGGGCGCGTTACAGGCGCGGCGCGTGCGCGGGCGCGCCGCCGCCGCCGCCGCCGGCACCGCGAACAGCGGACGGCGGCGGCGACCAGCGCGCGCGTATTGCTCAGGGACGAAAAATCGGATGCCTTCCAACGCCACTGGATTGTCAATTTGACCTCTCAGCAGCAGACTGTAATGGACGGCGAGATGTAATTTCCGCCTAAAATTAAGGGTCTCGAGTCCGACCATACCTGCTACAAAAAGTGATGGATACAGGAAAGGATAGTAGCCATACTGCCTCTTGTACATGTATCGAGCAAATTTCCTTTGTACTCTTTCAAGTAAGAGCTTATAATTCTCTTCGGCGGGATCCCAAATGATCGAATTATATTCCAATTTGCTCCGTACGTACGAATTATACAATACGATCGGTACTGCCATACTAGAAAACTGGGGCGCGGTACGCATTACAAATCCCAATGTTTTATGGGCATTCTTTACTATACCCTGAATATGGGTATGAAAATCTAATTTAGTGTCAAGCACTAGACCTAGGTCGCGGATAGTTTCAACGCGACTGATTATTTCACCACCAAGCTTATACGTATAGCTTACCATATTTTTGCTCCTACTAAAGGATATTATTTTACACTTATTTCCATTGAAGGACAAGCGATTCCTTTGGCTCCAATCCATGACTGCATCTATATCACGCTGCATCATGTCACAATCGATAGATGAGTTAACGGCATAGAACAACTTCAGATCATCAGCAAACAATAAGCATTTGACACGACTAACAACTGAAGGCAGGTCATTGATCATCACCAAAAATAGGGTGGGCCCGAGCGTACTGCCCTGACTCACCCCAGATCTGGTGAAGTATTCTTCTGATTGATAGCCTGATAGCTGCACATATTGTCTGCGATCTCTCAAATAACTCCCCAGTAACTTAAGAAGTTGTGGCGAGGATCCAAACGCGGACAATTTACTTAAAAGTATATCGTTGTCGACCAGGTCAAACGCCTTCTGAAAATCAAAGTAGGCAGCGTCCACTTGTCGAGATTCATCCATATGGAGAAGAGCATAATCAACAAAAATGGCGTTGTTGGTTGTAGTGGACCTGCCTCCCCGAAATCCGTGCTGCGCGTCTGCGAGTCGTCTCGATATAAGCGGCGCAATGCGCCTGTTGACAACACCCTCAAAAATCTTGCCAAAAACCGACAGGACGGCTATAGGTCGGAAAGTGGCTATATCTGAGGCGGCAGCTTCCTTCGGCACAGGTGTGACTCTCGATACTTTCCATAAATCGGGATACACTCCGCTACGAAGGGACAAATTAAAGATGAAAAGTAGAGGCGGCTCTAGTACCGAAATACAGTCCTTGGCTAGGAATGCAGGAATACCGTCTGGACCCGGTGCAGCAGAAGTTTTCAGTTTCCTGACAACGCGACTCAACTCATTGCCAGACACATTGTGTATACTTATACAGGTAGAGTCATTTCCGTTAACTGCATTTCTAGCAGCTATATCAGCATCTAGGAGCGGGATATCCGCATGAAATATCGAGCTGAAGTGCGCAGCAAACGCATGCGCTGCATCTTGCTCTGCCAACCGAACACCACCAGATGTATAACAGATGGACCGTCGATGACTACGCCTATCTTTGACATATTTCCAAAAGGCAGCAGGGTCACGACTAATTGACTGCTCAGTTTTCAATAAGTACTGCTCATGCGCTGAAGCCATCAAATCTTTAACTAGAGTTCGATAGTACCTAAACAGTTCCTTATTGAAATCAAGCCCTTTGCTCTTGTACTTAATCAGGTGAAAATGCTTGAGCTTAATATACTTAATAATTTCAGCTGTGAACCAGACTGGATAGTTATACCGCTGCTGCGAGTTGTCCCCGACGAACTTATGAACAGGAATATTTCTATCAAGTACATTGTGCAAATTATCGTAAAACATATCAACTGCCTCATTAATATCAAGCTGGTCGAACAGTGGTGACCAGTCTACATCCGCGAGATCTGCGTAGACTGATGAAAGGTCAGCCTTGTTAAAGTTCCAACGGGGCCTTTGATGGGTAGACATGCGTGTTGTCGGACTCGGATCTGCGCTTACAGTATGCTCATCTTTATTAAACGATATGCTAACACTAAGTGGTGGATGGAAGGCATCCGCGGGAACAAGTAGGTCCCTACAGTACTGTACAGTGATGTCCTCAGTATTTATATTTGATAGGACGAGATCTAGGATGCCTCCGTGCTCATTTGTTACACTATTAAATTGCTCTAGCTTACAAAAGCCAGTAAAACAGTCAAATTGATTTTTTACATTTAAATTAAACGAATTGAGATTGAAATCTCCTATTACAACATATTTTAAGGAACTAAACTTACACATAGCACTTTCAATGCAATCTAAGACGCCAAGGTATTGTTCTGTATTATAGTTCGGCGGCAGATAAACAACACATAAAACGAACTTAATGTCTTTTTTAGACATTGATCCTATAATTCTTCATAATACTTCAAAGAAGTGTGTGAAGTTATCTATCCGGACTGGGGATTGAAGTTGCACCACGTCCGTAGGAAGTACCCCGCTACCGTACACGTGACCCCTGGGTGGTGCCAAAAGTGCAACAAACTGGCAACAATGTACTGTCTTCGTGAAGATCACACGGTTCAAAATAATTGCCGTACGATAAATAAATAAATACCCGGACTGCCAGCCAGAGGGCCTACATAGTAGAGAGATCCCAGTTGCATCTTAAAGGACCCTAGGTCTGCTCGACTACTTCATCCGATGTATCCTAAGTGCCGATTGGCATCTACACTAAACTCTCGCGCTTTGTACACATGTTTTAAACAACCGTTAGACCTGTATTAACTAATATATTCGATATATAAACGAGTAAATAGCATTACTTTAGCGGCTTGATTCTGGACGCGTAGCCTAATAAAAACCGGCAGTGGTTGCGTGATCACGGTGAGCAAGAAATAAGTGCCTGAACTGTGGGCAAAATGAGGACTAAAGCAAATACCTCTTTAATTGTTTTGGTCCTAAACAATTAGGTTTTAAAAACACATTACTAGAACGTAGTCTATATGTACTTGAGCGTTGTTGACCCTATATTGTTTAGAAGGGTCGACAGTGTAGAGACAAATGCAGGTCCGTCACTCGCAACACAGTGCATTTTCGGAAACTCTGGCAACCTGAGTCATCACCAGGAACACAACACCTACTATATAGAGCAAGTTATGTCTGAGCAAGCGTTATGAGTGCGGTCTTCCGTTAGGCATTTCCCAAGGACTAGAGACCAGAACAATATGAGTGAAATGAGACGACACTTCGCTGTGTATGGAGACATCTGACATTTAGCTGTTTTTTTTTTTCATTTTAACTGAGATACAAATTATAAACACATTGCATGGCAGGTGTCACCGTACCTACCCAAGCATGCCAGATAACAAGTAACTTTTCAAATGTCAAAGATATTCCACCGTTTAAATGCGGCGTAATACCGTAATTACGGCTTCACGTATGAAGCGGTTTAAAAATTGAGATTTGCAAGAGCTTTAATTAAAGTGAATCAAAGTGCCGACACCGACAGCAAGGGAATGACTGAATCAACTGAATCCAACTACGTATTTAAAAAAATTAATAGGTTTCACGTTTCCTGGATTCAGACTATTTAATTCAAGCATTATATAACATACATGCATGGTTGCAGTACATAAGGGGGAAACGGGCGGTAGCCCGGCTCGTTCGTACTTCGTACCAATGAGTTTTTCGAACGTACGGAATATCATCGGACATATGGATCCGAGACATGGGCGCTAACGATGGGCCTCATAAGAAAGCTCAAGGTCACCCAAAGAGCAATGGAAAGAGCTATGCTCGGGGTTTCTCTGCGTGATAGAATTCGGAATGAAGCTGTCCGTAGCAGAACTGGGGTCACCGACATAGCCTTCAAAATTGCGAGACTTAAGTGGCAGTGGGCAGGGCACATTGCTCGCAGGACTGACGGTCGATGGGGCCAGAAACTGCTTGAGTGGCGTCCACGTACCGGAAGACGAGCTGTCGGTAGGCCCCCGACAAGGTGGAGTGATGACCTGGTGAAGGTCGCGGGAATCCGGTGGAAACGAACGGCAAAGGACCGGTCTGAATGGCGAGCCTTGGGGGAGGCCTATGTTCAGCAGTGGACGTCTTTCGGCTGAAATGATGATGATGATGATGATGACGGAATATCAAATTATAGTTACCTTGAGCTTTTCGCTGAATGAAAACATCGTGAGGGAACCTGCATACATCTGTGAAGAAATTCAACTTGGTGTATGTGAATTCTCCAACCAGCACTTGGCTAGCGTGGGGACTACGGCCCGTTCCCTCTCATCTATGCTGTGTTCAGTAGTAGTGGAGGCGTATATAGGCTGAGGCTGACGATGATTGGTACGTACGCTACGTACTGGTTTTAGGTCTTCGTCATGTAGTCAATATCGTCTGTGGTAATGTCGCGCTTTTTCGAGCTACATAATTCAATTTACGACAAAACGGATAACGCTTTTTAAACTCACAGCTTTCTTTCCGATATCAGAAAACCTTTTTCTTATACCAACAGGGAGGTCGCTGTTTAATACTATTTGCTATTTGTCTGTAAAATATGACTTTAAACCCATATCTTAAATACTACGTGATAACTAGGAAGGGGGGTTCTTGGTGTATACTACGGGTGGTTACCGATAGGGAGAAGGGCATCAAAAATGGTAAAAAATGAGTCACGTAGTAATGGATATGTTCTCTAGTAATGGATAAGTCGAGAATTTGGCATATTGGTGGGTCTGACATACTATTCGGTACATAACAATAAAACCCTGGCTTGATATAAATAGTCATATAGATTGAATTTAACAGGTTAATGAACGAAATAAAAATATGTATCATTATACTAAACGAACGAACGAAACAAACGAAATAAAAATATGTACAGCAAATTATAAGAAATACAATTATGCAAATAAATTTATGAACGGGAACGGGAACGACACCCTCGTTTCGACAAGGTTATATCACTGTAAAAATACCCAAACGGTGATCCGGCGGTTGTCCAAAATACTTATCTAACACCTACTAAACTTTCTTGAAAAAAAAATCTACATACGCCAACATTCCCGCAGGACTGCAGACACTGCAGTCAGGTTCAGGACATTTAAATCATGCGTAGGTTACCTATTATGAAATGTAATTTGCTTAGTTAAATTGCTTTTGTGCACATAATGCTCGTGGGATGGGGTGTATTCTCAGCGGCTATCAAATTTAATATTATGCATATTTGACGTCCATAGATACATAATATCTTTTCACCTGACTAGCTCGGAAAGCCCATTTTTATTAATTAAAACCAGATTGCAGAACTGCATTTCATATTTGAACTTACCATGTAAAGTCCAGTCCAGACAGTCCAGCAACAATATTTTTATATTGTGCTGTAGTGTTAGGAAAACTAGTAGCTACGACAAATCTCGGGATTAGGTAGTGGACAATTATATTTAGGATGCAACTGTACTGGAATAACGTTAGGACGAGGAAGAGCAAAAGAAAATTCCTCGCTCCAGTGAGGCGAAAAGATTTATATAAAAAACATCTAATAAAATAGCTTGCAATATATGTTTTTAAATGAATACAATTCGATATAAAAGTCTCGAACCTTACTTAAACCAGTCGGCAATTACATTTTATAAAATGTATGCACATGAATATATGTTAATACCTACATAGTCACATGGTAAAGCCTTCCGAATGGTGGTAACTATTAACTAATTATTAGGTTATCTATTAAACTACTGTGAGGAATCCCGTTCATAGGGTAAGTACTGGGCTTTTTTGAAGAATCTGCATGCTGCACATTTGGAGGGGTTTCCTTTGGCTACTCCTTGTCTGAAATTTGGACTCCGAACGCCCTCCGTGACCACAATGACCACGTGTGTGGTCAGATTGCTTACATGGCCGCGTGAGCAATTGCCTAGGTACGTTCAAGTTTCAACGTTTGATCTCATTTCAAGTCCATAAGGACTTAGACCAAAGTTTGGATGAACTCAAACCAAGCTTGAGTTTTGGCTACTACTACCTTATTTCTAACTACGAGTAAAGTAATTAGAAAGATGCTACATAGCTATTATTGTGTATCTCATCAAATCTCATCTTGGTCAGTGCTTACTGCTTATACAGTACTTTTATAGTATTTGCATTCCTATTTCCATTACTTGACACATATCACTCACAACAGCAATACAACGTGAAAGGTCTTGCACATCGAAATCACAAAGGAAGAGAATTGCACTGCGAACGTTTACTTACGTTCTACGCTTATTCTTTTAATTTAGGGTTGGCCGGACACCACCGTTATGAACCGGTAGGAAGTTGCTAAGTAAATCGATATGAATTTAAAATAGTAGATTGTATGACAAGGGTCTAAAACGAGCCATATTACCACGAGATAGTTATTTTCCCGAACGAAGTGAGGGAAAATAGTTCGAGGGGTAATATGGCTTTTAGACCAGAGTTATACACTCTACTTTTCACTTCGATTGCGAGAAAATAAATAAACAAAGGTTAACCCACCCAAAATTAACAATAGATTCCACGGCGAAGATATATACTTTTGCTACATGATTTTTTTTCTATACTCCTTTGACACACAAAACATAGAGACTGCGGTTCGCGCGCAACATTCACGCGCGAAAAAAGCTAACTGACCTTCTATTGAGCGCTTCAAAGTGTTGCTCGAACTTTTTTAATTATTGTGAAATAGGGACTACTACAAACTTAATCTTTAGACTCTTTAGAAAAATTAATTATGTTTCCTGATTGGTCGATTTTAGTAAAGCTGTATTCTGGTTGGTTAATACCCAATACCAAATATTTTTTTAAGAGTTAAATTATTGTTCTGTGATTGGTGGATTTAATAGGTGAAGGATTTTGATTGGTCAAATTCAAATATTTTGTAAATCATAAATATGTATTCATATTTTCCCTAGGGGTTAAATGTACTACTTTAGCCCCGCTTGACAAGTCTAATATGACACACTTTTCGAGCATGAGAAGTGAAAAAATATTTCTTACAGATTCAGATTCAGATTCATTTATTTCATAGATGTAAATTACAATATAAATTTGCATTCATGTCAAAAGTATACGAATTCACATCATGATCGTCAATTATTATAAATAATAATAATGGAATAGGATTTAAACATATTCACCGAATAAGGATCGTCATAACATAATTGGACACACAGAAAATATAAATAAAATACAAATGGAATTTAAGACAACAATTGGCAATTAAATAAATGGTTAATTCGAATGTAATTACACAATTTTAAACAAATGTCAAAAAATAATTAATCATACAATTTATAATAAAACAATTTATCAGCAAAATGTCCGTATAAGTATTATCAATTAAAATTAAATATTAAAAATGTAATTCCATGTACTCATTTACCGAGTACAGAGGGTTATCCAACAAAAGCTTTCTCAGTTGATGTTTAAACGTTTTGTCAGATGACTCATTCCTTAAACTTGCTTTACAAAATCATGTATCTAAAAACTGTTTTTAATACAGTTGCTCAACAAGTGGTACTTTATGTAGCTGTATATCGTGCGCAAAGTTGGATTTCGCGCACTAGTGCTTCTTACTTTTCCAATTTTTTTTAATTTACTTTTGGTCCAATCCGAACATCCAGCTAAAGAGTTTTAGGTTCAATCAATTTACTCATTTATTTAATAAAGCATTTGGCATTAAAACTATATTTCTATTATATATAAAACATTAAAATTGCGTATTAAACAGGTTAAAGGGTTATCATATACTAAAAATCTAAAACTGCTTTCAAAAATTTATCTGATTGAGTAGACCAATTACCGGAAACGAGTATTATGTGCAGAGCTCGGAATAGGTAGTGCCTATTTACCTAAACTTCGCGGGAGGACGTAACTAAGAGTGGTTACAAGCACTAAAAATAATTATTTCTTTTTAATGAATGCTGGATTTCCCGGGATTTACTGTGTTATTCTAGAGGCTTAATACATTTCGCTTTACTTATAAATCTTGTTATATTGCATATTATTTGTTTAATTACCTTGAAATAACAATCAGGCATTAAAAATATAACATGGATCAAATTAAATCAAAAGGATTCCGAAATTTGATAGTTTTTAGTTGACTTAGACAGAATTATACTCCTTTCTTCCATGAGAGGGGACCTGTGTCTGGCAGTAGAACGTATATAGATTAGTGATGAGACAGAACTATGATATGGCATAGAAGATATCGTACAGATGTATTCTAATTTATTTCTAATATGATGGTATACATGTACTTACATGTTAAATAAAACTAATTTTCAACCGATTATATCGCGTAATGAATTTAAAATACATTCCGTGACCACGAGTGCTGTAAAGGACTCGAAACGTCGGAATGAATGTCGGAATTTTCTATACGATATCATAGTTCTGCCTCATCACCAATCTATATACGCCCTAATGCTGGACACAGATCCCCTCTCACAGAAGAAAGGAGTATAATTCTGTCTAAGTCAACTAAAAAGTATCAAATTTCGAAATCCTTTTGATTCAATTTGATCCATATTATATTTTTAATGACTGATTGTTATTTAAAGGTAATTAAACAAATAATAAGCAATATAACAAGATTTATAAGTAAAGAGAAATGTATTAAGCCTCTAGAATAATATAGTAAATCCCGGGTAATCCCGCATTCATTAAAAAGAAATAATTATTTTTGGTGCTTGTAACCACTCTTAATTACGTCCTCCCGCGAAGTTTAGGTAAATAGGCACTACCTATTCCGAGCTCTGATTATGTGAGACCTAAGATTAATAGAGTATTATGCAGGACCGCCGCGCCGGATGAAGAAACGCAAGCGTTTTTCGCCAAAACATACATTTATTTACCAAAAAATCAAATATAAATTAATTATAAAATTAAAAATAACTGTTTTTTCATGTTTAAATGTAATTAAAATACCACGTGACGTAAAATGTCTCGCAAAATAGTTTTGGTTTTGGCTGAATGCTGACAACCATGGCTTGTTGAAAAAGTCTATCAATTAAAAGTTAAACCGACTTTTTAATTCCCGCCTCTTTCATTCATAATTTCACGAATTAATTTTGTAATGACGTATTTTTTTAATAATATTTTTGTGATATGTGCGATTTATACGATTGTTAAATAAAATGTGTGTAAACTACGCCAGAAGTAGACCAGGTACGTGCAAAGTCCATAATGGCAAGTAAATACATTTTGTTTTCTCTTTTTCATTACAGTTTTATTTAGTTTTATTTCTTAGTTATTTTTTCGCAACTGTATTAAAAAACGTCATTTGATATACGTGCGGAAGTGTCATTTTCACTCGTCCCGAGCCTTAGTATCTTTCTGACCCGGTGTCGTTTTTGGACTGATATTTGCATTCATCGTTGACCTTGGCTCGCTACTTACTGGCCACTGATAAAATTTGTGATTTGGACTTGTGTCTCGACATCTTTTTGTCATAAATGCCTTAAGTTTTAGGCAAACAAGCTCGACGTATGGTCGTGCAGCTGTACAAGCATTTTGAGCTTGAAAAACAAAACGGTGGACCGCTTAATCCGCTGTATGTGGAAACCCAACGGTTAGAGCACCTTATTTAATCAAAAAAATATTATAAACAAAACTGTTTGACTCTGTGTATTATATTTCTGCTCATCTATTAATAAAAATAAGGAAAAGGTGGATAATTAAATTGTAAATATGGATACCTATATTTATCGTCACGTAACAGACAATAAATTTGACACAGAAATAACATAAATGAACTCTAAAATAGATCCCCAGTTAGATGATAGGTGCGACCTACTCGGTCGGTGTATTAAATGCGGGAAGAGCATATAAATTCTAGCTTGATTTAAATCTCTATAAAAATCCATTAAACGTCACTATTTGATACTTCAGTCTAGGTGCCAGCCATCCAAACCTAACGCTTGCTGTGACAATCGATTTGGGTTAGTTACATCTCTATAAACGTCAGTGATAATTTGTCAAATAATGCAAATAGGAATGCAAAACCTAAATGTGCCTACTTAATTTAATATGTTGTGTCACTATTTATTAAGCGGCTCCTTACCTCAAATAATCTTTAATGTTAAGATTAGTAGTTAAGAACATGAATTCCAATGTAATATATATGTAATAAACAGTTCAAATTTTTTTTTTAATACTTACTATAGCGCCTGCAATAATTACTGAGCAAAGTGGATATCGAAATATTGAAATTGCAGAGGCACAGGCAAGTATTTATTTTCTAAATAGGATTTAAGTGAATAATGAACATAAGTGAGAAATACTGTTAAGATATTTATGAGGTCAATTACCAACGTAAACCATGACATCCATCCTTAATTAAAAACGTTAATTATTTCCTAGTGATTTCTTCATAAATCTTTATTTATTTAGCAGCTTACGTCAAGATAACGATGTCAGCTCCAGCGAGCAGCTAATTCCTAGTGATTTAGTTTTACATAAGTTTTTGAGAAGGAGGAAATGCGCATCAATATCGTGTAATACGTAGGTAGGTATGGTATCACTAAAATGCGCATTTGAACCTCTAAGGCTCGGTTTTATAAAGATCAGTTAGACCTTATGTCGGTTTGTTATGTCAAAAACTGTACTGAGTTACTGAAATTTGATCTGACATTTGGACATTTATAAAACCCGGCCTAAATAACTTAACGAAACGTAGAGATGGTAATAAGTAGGGTCGCTAGGCCAGTTACGCGGCCTGCGTCAGTTTGCGGCCTTGTGAAGAACGAAGTTTTTTCAATTAATAGTTATTTGTTAAACAAGGGTACAAAGTTGTATTTTAACCGCGTGTGGAATTGAAACACGAGCTAGCGAATGAAGTCTATGGTTGAACCGCGAGCGAAGCGAGTGGTTCGAAAATAGAATACTGAGCTAAGCGAGTGGTTCAAAAATAGAATCCTGTGTGTAGCGAGTGTTGCAACACACGAGACGTAGAATAACTTTGCAGCCGTGTATAACACAAATCTTTTCACCTCACTAGATCGAGGATTTTTTTTTTCCAATACAGTTGCATCCTAAATATAGTTGAATGTCCGGGATCCACTACCTAATTCCGGGATTTGGTGTAGGTACTAGTTTTTTTAACACAACTGCACAATATATATATGGTCTTTGTACACATCATAGTTTGTCTAACTTCTGGTTCTTGTTCCCCACTCAATTGCTCATAGGTTAACTGGAAGGGATCCCTTAAAGGGATAAGTTCGCCTTTGTACCAATGTAATTGAATTTGTCTGTACCTGTGTTTTGTGTACAATAAAGTATTAGTATTTACATACTAATAAAAACACCAAAAATACACGATGTACAATTTATTTACATGAGAGTTATTCTCAGAACATCAAGCTACAACCACCAACTAACAACTAGGTAACTAGTGTCCGCGCGCCATCATTTAAACACTTAATCTCTTTTTCCTAATTAATTAAACAAAAGAATGTACGAAAATGGTCTTGCCGGAAGTTTATATTGCAATTAACTCCTGCTAAGATCATGTCATTGGCCGCACTATTAATCCCCTTTTAAATATTTCGACCATAAATTAATAAGACAGACTCGAAATGTATGATGTAAACGGAAATGAGAATAACTGTAAATTTATTTTTCTAACAATACATACATACATACGTATAAAATTATTGTTGGTTGACTGTCTGGACTGGCAAAGACATGTTATATTTAAAAAAGTTACAATTAGCACGTTCGGATCTCAAATATTCTTTGCACTCTTGTGGGTAAAATGCAGTTTTGCTATCTGTTTTTAAATAATAAAAAATGGCTTTCCGAGCTAGTGAGGTGAAAAGATATTTACATTTTTAGAAACATTTCAAGTAAAACTTGGTAGGTTAATTTTTAGGATTCTGTAGCCAAAATGGCAAAAGCGGAACCCTTATAGATTCATCATGTCTGTCCGTATGTCACAGCCGATTTACTCGGAGACTATAAGCACTACAATTATGAAATTTGGTAGGAAGGTGTATTCTATAAACCGCTACAAGTGATGTGAAATTACAAAAACATATTAAATTAGGGGGAGGCACTCCATACATGTAACCGGTGAATGAAAAAAAAAATCTATGCACAAAGTCGTGTGGGGTATCGATGGAAAGGTCTTTAAAAATGATATGGAGGTTTCTAAAACACTTGTCCATTTAAGTCAACCGTTGGTGAGATATTAGCTGTCAAAGTCTTAGAAAGAAGTTGAGGTGGTGAGCATTAGTAAATAATTTCAACGATTTTTGGTTTGAACAATATAGGTTTTACGGTTTTTGAGTTTTCGCTGTTAAAAACTGTCTTGCCCAAACAAAAGGTCGTAAGTGCGTTCCCTATGAAGATACGACTTTATTAGATTCAATGTATTGGATAGTGATTTTAAATGTGGACTAGTAGGTGTTGGTACGGAACCCTTCATTGTGCGTGGTCCGACACGCACTTGGCCGGTTTTTTCATTTTGACTCGGTTCGACTCGTCGTAAAAAGGCTTGTTTCGACTGATCGTGTACCTATTCTAGTATTGTAAGTGATCTAACTAGTAGGTATTAAGTATTTGGTAACGAGAACATTTATTTAATTACCAACATATGTACATCTGAGTATGCACGTAGCTCAACACGTAAATTAGATTATAAGTAGTCGAATATATTCTTGTATAGGAATATACATGCCGTATCGTATTGTCGGCTTTTGTGTAGATACTCGTAGGTTTGTTTTCTTTTGATGTTTGTTTTAATTTTCTTTTTTTGCTTTCGGTCAATACAAACATACATATGAATTGTTTAGAAAATCTTAGGTCTGTAATACTATCATATGCTAGCAATATTTGTATAAGTATTTATATGTAATTTAACTAGGTGTCAAAAGAGACTCGACGAAATTGAGATTTACGGGGGCTAAAAATCGAGCGGCGCTGACTGTGGAACGGCGATTTATTTCACATTATTTAACTAAGTACTGATAAAATGAGGATAAATAAATCAAACAAAAAAGAATGGTTTATTTGTAATCTTTTATTTTATAACCGTCAACATAGAAACGGTTCATAATAATAACACAGCTGTCCTAAATTAATAAAGATTTTTAGGATCTACTTCATACGAATCCAACGCCTGCTCCATCATTTCGTTAACAGCGAACATATCTTTCTCGGTATTTTTAATAATTGTCTCGAACTCAAACCACTTGTCTTGCCGAATGGATGTAATGGCATTATACACTTTGGACTTTAACTTGAATAAAGTGTCGGTCTGCTCAAAATCGAATGCACCAGAACGAATGTGCTCCCACAATAGTTCTGTCAGTGACAGGTCGTGATAGTTTTGAGGCAGACGTAGTACTTCATGTCCGTGGGATTTGAAAATTAAATCCAATTGGTACTGATTATTCCTAATAGGACATCGTGCAATGAGATCATATAATTCGGCTTTATGCATATTTGGCGAGCATGGAACATTGTTACGCTGTAACCATTTGATCATGTCGGCCTTAGAATGATGCCTAGTTATCGGTTCACTGACTGTTTTTCCATGCAACGGATTGTTATCCATTATTATGACACTTGATGTCTTTATAAACGACAAAACAATGTCGTTAACCCATTTATGGAAATCTTCCTCGTTTGCTTGATTGCAAAATAATCCTTTTTCTAATCCGCTTTTAGATACAATATGAAAGAATACGTATCCTTCAACTTGCGATGTATCTTTATTTTCAATCCACGTTTTTTTAAACGTTCTTTCTAAGTCGATTATTCTTTCATCTATGTAGTAGATTATTTTAGAGGCCTCCCTATACTTTGTGATTTTATTTAAATAGCGATATCGGTCGAATCTAAGTTTTGGATCTTCTACTAATATTGGTCCGTAATTTAGAGTATTCACTGGCTTGTAACTCAATTGCCTCAAGACGCGGCAAAAATGGTTTATATCTGGCACCTTCATCATCATTTTATCTTTTACCATTTCGTATATTTCGATGAATGAAAATGTCTTTTGCTGTAGATACAGCTTGTTTAATGCATCATTTATGACAACTCGGTCACACAGATCCGTCTCTAATGTTTGTTTTTTGTTATTACTTATTTCATCCAATAAATGCTCAGAGGCATTAGTGTAGAATAACACTCTTTCTCTATATAATTCTAAAGGAATTTGCAAGCCATGAGTGCTTTCGTATTTACATTTTTCAAAAATGTTACGTATTACATCCTTATTCTGGCAATCGATTGCTATCTGTTCATTTTCTGCCTCAGTTGCTTGATTTGCCATAGTCACACTGTAACAAAACATTGACTAAATTACTTGGAACTCTAAACACAATAAGCACATTACAGTTTTTGTTATCACCAATAATAAATAAAACTAAATTAAGCGATTAACAGCAGAAATGTAGCGGATCAAGCAAACTCACCGAAAGCGTCAAGAGATATTTCCAATAATTGCTTTAAAGTACACTATTTGGGCGATAACAATACGTGACGACGAGTAAGAACGTTCACTGCCGTTGAACTGATGGCATCGGAGGGGCGCAGTCTGCGCAGTGGCGGGAGAGGGGGGTAATCGAGTTCCAGGAGCGAGAGAGCGCGCTATAATTTGCGTAATGTATGTAAATAAACGAGACGAAGTATCATTTTTGTTGTGTTTGCCGACGCGAGAGCGTCGCTTCTGAACGCAACTTCTCATGTTTTAGCAGTTCGTTATTATACAGTTTAAAGTGTTTTAAAACAATTAATAATACTTATTTTTAATTTTGTTGTGTTGTAGTTGGGATGTTAACCTCTTCACTGCCACAAGTCCGTAAGTTGTATCTCGCACATCGAAGTCGTAGCAAAACACAAGACTGAAAATGGACTTTACTGATAGCACGTAGGTTGCCGTTACATCGACTTGATAATCTTTATATGAAGTTATGGCGTGTAAGACACTAAATGTACTGACTTTGTATCAAGTCAACGGCAGCGAAAGGGTTAAATAACATTATGGTGGGGATGTTGTTAAAGTATTTGATAGAAATAGTAATTAATTAAGGTGAGTTTACGGCCTGTTAATTTGATGCGCCAGTTTGCGGCCACTTGGATGAGTTGATGAACGGAAAGGATATTTTCTTGCTTTTTAAATATATTCCCATTCCCTACTAATTACAACGCATACGATGTAGTCGTACCCTAAAATAAAAGTGTGTGTCAGCTCCGACGCACGACTGGAGTTTACTCTTTACGAATGTTTATAAAATACTAGCAGCGCCCTGCGGTGCTACCCGCGGATAAAAGGTAGCCTATGTCCTATTCTGATGTCTAAGCTACAATACTGGAAAGTTTTATAGAGATCCGTTCAGTAGTTTTTGAGATTAAGCGGAACGTACATCTATCCGTACAAACTTTCACGTTTATAATACCTATTATTAGGACTAGCGACCCGCCCCGGCTTCGCACTGGTGCACTATTTAATGGATGTTATTATACATATAAACCTTCCTCTTCAATCACTCTATCTATTAAAAAAAACCGCATCAAAATCAGTTGCGTAGTTTTAAAGATTTAAGCATACATAGGGATATAGGGACAGAGAAAGCGACTTTGTTTTATACTATGTAGTGATTAGGATATTAGTAAAGATTACGAAATAATTAAAAAGATTAGTGAATGAGGATAAAGGAACTCATTTTTTATATTAGGTACCGCAAAGTGGGGCTATTTGAGACCCAAGGGGCCTCACCTTACAGTACTGAAATCATGCATGTTACATTTATTTATATGATGAATAAAGTCTTAGCGCGTAGACTGTATCGATATCGATAAATGTTGACCAGAGGGCCTACTCTGAACTTCGAAATCCGAACTTCGTATCGTGGCGTCCGTTTCGCTCTCGTGTTATACACTATATGAGTGAAAGGGACGTCACGATACGAAGTTCGGAGTAGGCCCTCAGTGCCTTTACATAACCGTACTCGCTAGCGACTGCGTAAACAATTTAGTATGCCGATTCTTAGTTCTATTGCGTAACCGCCAGGCGCTATATTTTTGCCTATACAAATTTTTACGCAGTCGCTAGCGAGTACGGTCATGTAAACTCATGGTAAAGGCACATAGACCAATCAAATTAGCGAGACCTGGACATAATTCGATAACCCGTTGTTTTTATTATTTTATCGGATATTAATGTTCAGTATCAAATATTAATTGGATATATTAAGTAAAAAATGCATGGTCGTATCGTATTAAAAAAATCGTGAGTTATCGTACACTACCTTTTTTCTAAAAGCAAAAAAGGTAACCAAATACCATGTTAGTATAATTTTGAGGTGCATTCAAATGCGATCACTGAATGGCAAAATTAACCTGAAACCAAATTCGCAAGTACGTTTTTTTCACAGTTTCCATCTTATCTCAATATCTAGATAAGCAAAATAGTAACTATTATGGTCGTATTTGTTTAAGCTATATTGTGTCTTTTTAGACAGTTGAGTAAAAAATTAAACATTAATTTTAACGTTTTAATAATAATGTGTTTCTCAGTAGGGAAAAATCGTAACTGTGCTTTTTTTGTTTATTAATAGCTTTTTGTGCAGTATAATCATGTTTTCATCAATATTAAACACGTTAATGTCACACTTAAGAAATTGAAAATCATATTAAAAATACGTGCGAACTTGTCGTGGAGCGGGATGCATGCGGTGGGTGCGGGTGGGGAGAGAGCGGAGCGCCAGCGGCGAGCGTGCGGCGGACCGGACCTTGTCATAACGAGTGCCACATGAAGTACTCACGTCAATGCTCATGCGTTGACAAAAACGTAGTAAGCGCCGCAGGATTTCATACATATTACGCGTTTACGTCAAACGGTCAAATTTATTAGGTATAACGAACGGAACGTTTACGAATCTTGTTACTTAATTTAATTCGTAACTCACAATATAACAATAAAAATTTCAAATTCCAACAGCTGCCGTGGTGTGATATATATATAAATGATATGGTTATTATTTAATAAGTGAGAGATTTAAAACTTCGTATATAGACTTTCTGTTTAAATACAACAAAAAATTACTCGACATTTTTCGAAATTACTCCCCTAAAGGAATGAAAAGATAGTTTCATGTGGTGTTTGTACGGGGAGCACATCTTTTTTGAAGTGAGAGATTTAAAAATTCGTATATATTATAGACTCTGTTTAAATACAACAAAACACATTTCAGCGTTTTTTGAAATTTCTTCCCTAAAGGGGGTCCAAATTTGTACGGGGAGCAATTTTTTTTAGAAATGAGAGATTTAAAACTTCGTATATAGACTTTAAATACAACAAAACATGTTTCAGCGTTTTTCGGAATTGCTCCCCTAAAGGGGTGAAAAAGGGGTTCCATGTTTGTGCGGGGAGCAGTAATATGGGTGTCATCTTCGGGGTTTTTCGGGGTGCCGATTACGAAATTGACATCCATTTTCAAATCAAAGATGGCGGACATTTATTTTTCTTAAAAATCGATATGGGTGTCATCCTCCAGGTTTCTAGGGGGCTGATTACGAATATGACATCCATTTTCAAATATGATGATCGTCAATTTTTTTCGACATGGGTGTCATCTTCGAGGTTGCTCGGGGTGCCAACTATGAAAATGACATACATTTTCAAATTCAAGATAGCGGCAATTTATTTTTCTTAAAAATCTATATGGGTGTCGTCTTTATGGTTCCTCGGGGTGCCGATTACGGAAATGACATCCAGACGTATCTACATACAAACATACAAACATACGGTTCAAACTGAGAACTTCCTTTTTATAGGCGGTTAAAAATTACTCTTATTACGCGGGCGTAGCCGCGGGAAAAAGCTAGTAATAGATTAAAATCTATACAATCTTTACGAAAATAAATTGGCTGTTGAATTATTGAAATAAAAACCGGCCAAGTGCGTGTCGGATTATACACAATGAAGGTTTCCGTACCAACACCTACTAGTCCACATTTAAAACCACTATCCAATACAGTGAATCTAAGAAAGTCGTATCTTCATAGGGAACTCACGACATATTTTCCGCGAAAACACAAAAACCGTAAAATCTATCTTGTTCAAAACAAAAATCATCCATCAAAATTAATGCACATCACCTCATTTTTTCAGAATTTTAAACTTCATAGTTTGGAACTTAGAGGGGGGGGGGGGACACTTTTTATGACTTTGATAGCTAATGTCTCACCAAGGATTGATTTAAATGGAAAGTTTTAAAGCAACCTCGATATCATTTTTAAAGGTCTATCCTTGGATACCCCACACGACTTTGTGCGTTAAAATTTTTTTATTCATCCACCGGTTACGCGTATGAAGTGCTTATGGTTTCTGAGTAACTCGGCTGTCATGTGGATGGACGGACGGACAGACATGACGAAACTATAAAGGTTCCGTTTTCGCCATTTTGGCTACGGAACCCTAATAATTAAATGGTCAAGTATAATGATTGTTTCAATCGTGACCCACGGGACAAATTATTATTGAAAGGAGTTTACTTGTCTACGTTGAAAAACGCACAGACCAAGCATGTTGTTACTTAATAAAAATATTTAAGATTTTATTTGTTAACTTTTTTTTAATATACTTACGAAAGGGGCTACACAGGTAATGAAACACTTTTCAAAGTGGTGAAAATAGGGCAAAATTCTCACAAGTTCTGAATCTGACATTGACAATCTGACAAAGCTTTATCACTTTGGAATGCTTGTTTGTTTCTAAGGTTTGTGTATTTAATTTATATTTGTGTCAGAATCAGTAGAAACATGAATATCTGTATATGTACCTTGTAGTGTGGCTGTACTTGTATTGTTGATGTGGTTTGCGTTTTAGACTGCGACATACGATGCGGGAATTACTTTTAATGTTGTTTTTATTCCATTTCATTGATGTTATATCATTGGTAAGCTAATTAATTATATGCCAGTTCAATGATAACATCTTGTAGTGATAGTATGAGTGTAACCTGCGTGAAATTCTTTAAATTAACCAAGCATACTCAAATTATCAAGTTGGAATAATAACTATATTGCTGTAGTTCTTGAGTACTTACGAGTATATTACGTGTTTAGATTTAATTATGAGGTTTACTATTGGGTTGTCATATTATATAAGTCTATGGATCTCAAACCTTTTGCTGTGCCAATCAAAGGAATTACTTAGAATCTTCTAACTTCTTATTGGTTTGATTCACCTGACCGGGCATTCCAAAATATTTCAATAAATTTCCACCCTAGCCGAACCGTGGAGCACCTCACGTGTTTATAAAAGTTTGACAATCATTGACAATAGGCCTATAATAAATGAATGCACGAGACGACTATCACACGAGAATAGCTCGTGACTCGCGACAGCATGGCCGTGAGTTGAGAAACAAAGAAATTACGACCTTATTCTGCAAGACATTACGTTCATATTAAAACGCAAGCAAGAGAAGATATCAATTAGTTGACAATCGTGGTTATTCTTTTGTTTAATTTGTTTCTTTTAGTGCTAATAATATGTTGATGGCATAAATTAAACACTTTTCAAGTAGTTACGTATTTTGCTTCTCCAAAAATTACCAATATTTGTGACTTTAGAGATCCGCAAAGAGAATTTGTTTAATTTTAGATAATTTATCAACACACATAATATACTACTCAGAACAAATTGTTGAATTACAGTTATGTATAATGCCTGATAAGATAAGCCAGAAAATGTGTAACTTACCGAACCTTCTTTATTAATGATAGTATCGATTGATTAATTAGTTTAATTTTGATTAATTTAACTGGAATGCAAGCGTCATATCATAATAGATGTACTTTTACGAAGTTATTTATTATGCTGTTCGTATGAAATCAAAAAGTGTTTAAATTTTCGGCTTTCTTACATTGACGTGGAACCTTAAAATGTTTAATTCTTTTTATTTTAACTATAACTGACAATACTTTATTGGTCTAACAGGGACGTCCGCCGCGAGATCGCGACAACACAGACACTTGTAGCCTCTATTCGTCCCGGTACCGCCGCATATCGGATAGAGTCAGCCCGACCCAGGTCGGGTCTAGCCGAGTTTCTTGCTGGCATCTTCTCAGCTAGGCTAGGTTTAGTGAACCAGCGACAAAACTCCCAGTAGCTCGATTCCACTCACACCTCAGGGCCTGTACTCCGAAGTTCGAAATCCGACTTCGTATCGTACCGTCCCTTTCATTCTCGTATACACACTCGCTCGTCGTTTCACTATATGAGTGAAAGGGAGGGCACGATACGAAATGCGGATTTAGATTTTTTTTGATACAACGCCGGTGGCAAACAAGCGTATGGTTCACCTGATGGTAAGCGGCCACCGCAGCCTATACACGTCCGCAACTCCAAAGGAGTCACGTACGCGTTGCCGTTTATAAGGTTTGAGGATGCACTGTGTTGACAGCAGAAGGAACACATTTAAGTCCCTCGCCCTCAACACAGTGCATCCTCGGGAGCTCTGGCAACGTTGCTCACCTCCAGGAACACAACACTACATACTTGTATAGTAAATAATGAATTTCGGAGTAGCCCCTCAAATTTGGTTGAAGCCGCTGAACCAATCTCACTGGAGCGTAAAGTCTTAGAATATTCCAGTGTTTAAACCGCTCTCGTGGTCGTGTCGGAGGTTTCCCCTGAATTTTCCTCAGCCCAATCTCCAACCGCGCACTCCTATTGCTTTATTGTGCCCGTAAAGCCACAGTCAGGTTAAAAAAAAAACAAGAAAAATTACCAGGGTTATCGTGCATCTATATGGAGAAAAAAATATATAAAAAATAACGTAATAGGCGGCGTGCTGTCTCCCTTGTCTCTATTTTTATAAATTCAATCCCAAATAATCTCTCTTCTCACTATCACCTCTATGCCGATGATTTTCAGATTTATTCGCAGGGTGTACTTAATGATCTGCCATCTGTTATCAGCACTGGAAATAATGACCTGGTACGTATCGTAAATTGGAGTCATAGTTTTGGTCTTAAGGTTAACCCCTCTAAAGCCCAGGCTATCAAATCATAATTGGGAGCTCAAAATATGCCCCATGAATCGATTTTAATAGTGTTTCACAGATTTACTTTGATAACGTCTTAATCCCTTTTTCTTCACAAGTAAAAAATTTAGGCATTATTATGGATAGGACTTTATCTTGGGTACCTCAAGTCAACGAGATCAGCTGGAAGTTGTTTTCGGCAGTAGCTTCTCTGAGAAGGCTACGTAATTTCCTGCCCATTGCCACTAAAATTGCGCTTACTCAAACACTACACCTCCCCATCTTGGATTATGCTGATGTTTCGTATATTGACCTTAATGAGGAGCAATTTCAGGGACGAGCTTTCTATTATTTCTAGCGCGTGCCGGACCTTTAGTATTCGTAGCAGACTTACGACTTAGTATTTCCATGTGTATCCCAATTAGATTTTCACTCTAGCAAACAAATACGCAGTTTTGTCAAATTCTCCATACCTAACCAATTCTAAAGACTCTTGAGTTAATATTTCACTAACTTTATACCAATTAAATAGCACATTATAAAATATTTACACGTTGTTTTCGAGAAAGAGATCACTCGTCGAATCCGACTCGGCTGGGCAGCGTTCGGGAAGCTTCGCAGTGTATTCTCGTCCAATTTACCGCAGTGCCTCAAGTCAAAAGTCTTTGACCAGTGTGTGTTGCCAGTGATGACATATGGATCCGAGACATGGGCGCTAACGATGGGCCTCATAAGAAAGCTCAAGGTCACCCAAAGAGCAATGGAAAGAGCTATGCTCGGGGTTTCTCTGCCTGATAGAATTCGGAATGAAGCTATCCGTAGCAGAACTGGGGTCACCGACATAGCCTTCAAAATTGCGAGACTTAAGTGGCAGTGGGCAGGGCACATTGCTCGCAGGACTGACGGTCGATGGGGCCAGAAACTGCTTGAGTGGCGTCCACGCACCGGAAGACGAGCTGTCGGTAGGCCTCCGACAAGGTGGAGTGATGACCTGGTGAAGGTCGCGGGAATCCGGTGGAAACGAACGGCACAGGACCGGTCTAAATGGCGAGCCTTGGGGGAGGCCTATGTTCAGCAGTGGACGTCTTTCGGCTGAAATGATGACACGTTGTTTTATTATTTTCGATCTTGACCGACACACTTGACAATATAGCTTGACAATTCAACAACTGAGAGCTGCGCAAGATAAGTCGCGCACGAACATAACGCATAACGCATTAAGTGCTAAATTATAAAAAGTCGTATATTTACCCTGATCGTATACTGAGATACGACTTTTTAAATTAACACAGCAGATTATTTCTGATTGTATACCCCATTTTTCATATCCAGGGCTTATATATGAAAATCGATTAAAAGGAGTAAACTCCAAAAACCAAAAATAGATTAATTTCTAACCGTAGCACCTATTTCCAGACTTCATAATTTACTTTGGGTAATATCTATAAACAAAGTTAGGTACAGCACAGTTCCGAGAATTGACGCAGATTTTATTTCACCACTTATTAAATTATTACGGCAGCGTACGAGCTCGCGCTGCGTCCTATATTGAGCCAAGCTATTAACGACTAATAAATAAACTTTGTTACGCCGTATAATACATGAAGTCTCGTTAATATGTTGAAGTCATTTCTTACGAACGCAAAGAGTACTGTATCTCCCTATAAGTTATTTCGAAACAAAACACAAAAGAGCGCGTTTGAGTTTGGTCTCAATTTGTATTGCAAAAATTGTTACCATCTAAGGCCACCAGAGGCGCTGCTCGCGTAGTCATACAAATTGCGACTAAACGCAAATACGTTCGTTTGTGTTTAAATAAGCAATTTAAATAGAGGCTAATAGTAGTCTAATGATCTTTGAACGAACTTGGTTTCCTTTCCAGTTAGATCTCACATCTTATATTAGTGAAATCGTTACCGACCTTGGCATATTTTCAAATTTATTTTTTGATGGAATTTCACATACACCTTTAAGTTTTTTCGCAGTTGTATACCTATAGGTTTTCTTCACCGAAAAGATAACGGTAAATATCAAATGATATTTCTTGCAATAAGTTCGAAAAACTCGGTGGGTACAAGCCGCGCATCGAACACACGACCGCCGCGCGCCGCGTTACAACACTTACAACCGTATGCATGAATCAGCCTGTGATGAGGAGTCAGGAATATGGTAAGTAGCTTACATACGGATGGGCGGTTCGATATAATTATATAAAATAAAAATTTGTGGACAGCATAGATTGTACTATGGGTACTAGGCGCGATATATATGTCGGCGCGGCGCGGGGCGGGTTAAAAGCTCATGATAGCTGGAGCCCGCGCAGGTGACAGTGACACGCATTCCTAGTTCAATGTTTACGTTAACAGTATTATTTTTGTTAATTGTAAACTTGAATAATTTAAAAGAAAATAAACAGATTAAATTTTTATTTATTTTTTATTTTTTAATGATTTTTATTTTATTTGACACAGAGGAAGTCTTTGTTATTTGTAACGGGACAATTGTATGAGTTGTTTTTATGAAATTATACGTTGTCGAACGTAGCCGAGGATCTGAGAATTGAATGAAATTTGATATCTGATCTTTTTTCTAAAGCTTTGATTGGGATGCCGAGCGGGCATTCTGATGGGATAGGTATATGATTGAGATGGGACGTATTCCCTACGATTCGTTTTCGTTTCAACATTGTTGTCGTGTTTTCCGCTTGATAATTATTTTATGTGAAAGACTGTGATTTGATTTCCACCTCGTGTGATTATGATTTATTGATACTGAAATGTGTTTTTATGACTTGTGACTTAATTATTATTACTGTGTGAAACTCGTGTGTGTACCTGTACCCACTGTTCCACCCACTTAACATGGATTCAACTCCTGATCCTTCTGATGCCGTTGATGATCTCTCGTCTCCCCGGGACCTCTAGCTTCGTAGGCAGGGTCACTACCAACTAGGCTAAAGCGGTCGTCATATATATAATCTTTTCTATTACACACCTATACACACTGGTTTACATTCCTCAAAGTTCAAGCCTTTAGCTTATAAAGTAGCTTAGGAGATATAAATATACATGTATATACTAAGTAGCCATAGCTGCATATCGACAAAACGTTGCCAAACAAAATCCAAAGACATTCATAAGGCAAAGTTTATGTGTCATGGAATGGGAGTCATGCGATAGTTTCACTCACAGTGTAGTCACGCGACCCGCAGACAACCGACGGAGTCCAACTGAAATACCCGCCATTTGTCACCTGCAGAATGCACCTGAATAACTTAAATCATAAATTATTATTTGTGTGATGAGCATGAATATTTGTTTCTGAGTCTATTTAAGTATTTATATCTATTAAATATGTCGTCGTCTAGTACCCATAACACAAGCCTTCTTGAGCTTACTGTGGGGGCTAGTTCGATTTGTGTAATATTGTCCTCTAATATTTATTTATTTATTTATTTATAAATATCCTGTACATCAGAACAAAGCCAATGATTACGGTAAAGCTCACAAGATAACTTGAGCTATGTGAATTTATGAGAAATGTTAGCAACGTAATTGTGATACAAGGAAAATTGGAAGGCAGTATTGATTTTTTTATAGACAATATAAGTTAAGTAAAATTAGGTATATCTGATTGCGAACATTCTGAGAGGCATTCATAATCCCATTATCCAATAAGCCTCGAAGCGTATTTCGAACAAAGACTAAAGAGTGAGCAGTTAAATCCCAAGGTATTTAAAAACACATCCTTGTTTTTTTTTAACCTGACTGTGGCTTTATAGGCCGAGCCCAATAAAGCGATAGAAGTGCGCGGTTTTAGAGTAGCCTGGGGAAAACCTCCGGCACGACCACGCGTGTGGTTTGGTACACTGGAATACTCTAAGAGTTTGCGCTCCAGTGAGATTGGTTGAGCGGTTTCAACCGAATCTGAGGTGTGAGTGGAATCGAGCTACTAGGAGTTTTGTCGCTGGTCCACTAAACCTAGCCTAGCTGAGAAGAGTCCAGCAAGAAACTCAGCTAAGCCCGACCTGGGTCGGAGTGACTCTACCCGGTGTGCGGCGGTACCGGAACGAATAGGGACTATATGTGTCAGTATTGTCGCGATCGCGCGGTGGACGTCCCCGCCGGCGGGAATACCTCCGTGTACGCGTTGTGTCTGAGTCATCTTTCGATGGACGCTGTGATTACGTCGTCCGGGTCCGTAAGTGTGTGCCTAGGACGCCGGACCGTGCGGCCCCTAATCAGTGATCGCCGAGTTACGACAGAGGGGGGAGGGATGTGAGAGTCAGGATGGCGGGTGTACCTAAACAAATATGTAAATAAAGTGTACCATAAATTTGTACTAAATTTGTACTATTTTGTACCACATTTAAAAAAAAATTGTACCCTTCCGTAATTAAAGTTATTACAAAGTGAAGGTACACCCGCCATCCTGACAGTCAGGATGGCGGGTGTACCTGGAAAAACTATGATCCTACCAATTATTAACCAATGTTAATATCTCAATTTTTTGTACTAAATTTGTACTCAAATATACAGTAAAAACTTCAGCCATCTAATTCGTAGTTTGCGAGTTTTACACATTTGATGATTTTCTACTGCTGGGCAATACGGTTATTCTAAGTAATGAATGTATGGGAAAATCTAACAATTAATAAAGTTTTGAAACTTGTGTGACATGATACCTTTGGGTGTAGTCTTCAAAACTCACAATTCTCCCGTCCCCTCCCAGTTTATTAATTTGTTTGACATCCCCATACATGTATTACTTAGAATAACCGTATTGCCCAGCAGTAGAAAATCATCAAATGTGTAAAACTCGCAAACTACGAATTAGATGGCTGAAGTTTTTACTGTATATTTGAGTACAAATTTAGTACAAAAAATTGAGATATTAACATTGGTTAATAATTGGTAGGATCATAGTTTTTCCAGGTACACCCGCCATCCTGACTGTCAGGATGGCGGGTGTACCTTCACTTTGTAATAACTTTAATTACGGAAGGGTACAATTTTTTTTAAATGTGGTACAAAATAGTACAAATTTAGTACAAAAATTTCGTACACTTCTTTTAAATATTTGTTTAGGTACACCCGCCATCCTGACCCTCACGGAGGGATGGGAACGTAGTCGACAGCCTTCCTAACTAACGGATTCCTATGATGGGAAGCGTTGTCAAAATAACGTCTGGCAGTCTGCTTAAGGAAACCATACATGGTGCTAATTCCCATGGCGTGGTGCAGACTGAGGTTCGACTGGTACCACGGAGCATCAGTCGACCTACGGAGAAAACGATTCTGAATGACCTGAAGCGGCTTGAGCGATGTCATAGGCACGTGAGTTATACCAGACCTTGTCGAATGCTTTCACCACGTCAAGAAAGATTGCACCGGTCCTGAGCCCCTGGAATCGAGAGAAACCGTCCAGCACGTGCTCCGTGACGTGGTGCACCTGTTGGACGCACGAGTGCGCGGATCTAAGCCGAACTGCTCGTCGATCATGACGTTATTCTCAGCCGTAAATCTGAGAATCCTAGTGAGAAGGATCCGCTCATATAGCTTTCCTAGAGAGCTAAGTAAGCTGATCAGCCGATAAGAGGCAGGCGAAGTCCGGGGTTTACCGGGCTTCGCTATACCTATGACCGCTGCACCTTTCCACGCGGCTGGAAAGTGAGCATTGGTCAGCGCGGCATTGAAGATGCCGACCAATATGAGGAGGAGGGTTTCAGGGAGAAGTCTCAGGATACAATTGGATACACCATCCGCACCCGTAGTCTTCCTAACACGAAAACGACTGACTAAGTCACTGACTTCCTTAACCGACACCGGTAAAATCGGTGAAGTTACGGGGAGACGCGATCTCCTGTCCACCTCGGAATCGACCCATCTAATATGGGTTTCGTCGGTATGTAGGAGACTAGGCGAACATTGGGACTCTAAGCTACTCGCAAGGCATTCAGCTTTCTCACTATCCTCGAAAGCAGGGGTAGGGTAATCCGGACGATCCAAGGGGGATATGGTCCAACAGGCATCTGATTTGAGAGATCTCGCTAGTTTCCAGTAAGCCAGATGACTAGGAGCGATCTCACTCATCAGATCCCTGAACGAGTTCTCCCGAAATTCGGCAATTCTCTGTTTGGACTCGTTACACAAGTCCCTCAGGATTTTACGGTTTTCAGCAGAAGGGTGGTCGGAGTAAGTCCTAATTGCACGATTTTTTCTAGTCACTAACTCCCTCAATTCCAAAGGTAGAGGTCGGTTTTGGATATCCTCCGCCGACACCTCCCTTGAGGCCTCACTTCGAACAGTGTTGAGATAGTTGGTGAAAGAATCGATCGCTTGGTCGGTCTGTTCAGTCAGTACTAGTTATGCAGTCAGGGATGTCTCTAAGCAGAGGAGGATCTGTCTGTAAAAGACCTGATTGTATCTTATTTCAGTCCACGAGTGTTCTGGTACGAGGTGAATTATTAGGGTGAGGTCCTAGTCTCAAAAGAATTGGCCTATGGTCCGAGTCAAGTTCGTGTATCATTTCTACAGAACGCAGAGTTAACGCTACGTTCTTTAGCAGTGCTATGTCGAGTATGTCAGGTCGGTGCTCTACTTTATGAGGGAAATGAGTCGGTTCTAATGGAGTGAGGAGATCGAAAGGGAGGCTGTCGATCAAAAGGTGATGAAGCCGATTGCCGTTGGGATTGGTTGCAATGCAAACCCAGTTAATATTCTTATTATTTAGGTCTCCGGCCACGATGACCGAAGGACCTAGGGAGGTTGGTGAGTCGAGGTCAGTCTTAAGTAAGGCACGTTGAGGTGAAAGGTAGGTTGACGCAATCGATATCGGGGGGTGGCCCTCCATCGATATACGGCAAACCGACACTTCCATGTTTGTCAGGGGAGGGAGGGGTGAGACTTATGAAAATGAAAATATATTTATTGGGTATCAATACATCGGCTTATGGTGTATATACTAGAGTAGGTACATAGAGTGCACTTATTACTAGATAAGCCTAGGAACGGTGTCCTGTGCCCTAAACTAGGTAAACCTGTCTTATAGGGAACAGGCGAATTCCGATGCTCATTTAGAGATCGCTACTTCGCTACATTGATCTTCAAGCAGGGCAATAGATAGTAGTAACAATCCGGTTAGATGTATTGCATAGAATAAACGATAGATGAGTATGCTTTATATATGAACCTATGTTTACTTTGTCCTAGCTTAGTTACACAATTATATTTTAATTTGCTTACGTGTCTAAACATATGCTCGAGTAGGTATGTGTGGTGTGTGGTTGAATGTGTGTTTACTTGTATGTGAGTATCAATGAGAAGAGGGTGTGGGCATTGATGATTGGATGTTAAATTAATGAATTAATGAGCCTAATTTTCTGTAGATTTTATAGTCCTTATTCCTTATTGCTATACTATTTTGCCCGACGACGTAATTTTACTACTCACAACAAGAACGATTAGGCTTCGTAATCAATAATCATAATAAAAGAGCACCGCGTCTTTCAATCCGTTTATCGGAATTGTCAATATTTTTATCATAACTTAATTTAAATAAAATGAGTAACTCTCCTTATATACTCGTAGGTAAGTAAGTATTACTTTACTGTTTGTAGAATTTTTTTCTGTTTCTATGTAATCGAGGGACATAGCCCATTTCCGGATTGATTTTAATAATCTGTATTTAGTATAATATCGAATGTTTAGACTCTGGTTGACTTTATTATAAAGAAAAGGAGCTAGAAAGTCCAATTGTCGTCGATAAAAGGCGGTGTTGTGAACGACTGAACTGAATACTTTGTATTTCCTTCGCCCATCTAACTTACGTGGGTTTGTGCTTAAATGGTTTGTAACTTTATGTTGTTTTAGACAGACACGTTCAATATAAAGTTGCCGGACTGTTAGGACTTGGGCGATTAAATATAGTGTTCGGGTACAAAATCTGATAGGTTTAGAAAGCATTACTTTTAAGATAAACCTTTGAACGCGTTCCAATGGAAGCAAGTGCGTTTTTGCAGCACCACTCCAGACATTGCAATGTAAGTTACGTTTATAGAAAATGAGCGTGTCCCCGAATGGCCTACCATCTTGCCTATCATCTCTAATCTGATTGAATTCAGGGACGCGAAAGGCTCTGGTGCCGGGTCTGTAAAAGATCTCAGGGACCAAGAAGATATCTACTGAGTGATCACGGAGGAAGTTCGTCACCTCATCCTTCATGCCTCTCAGGCCATTGGCATTATTAATACCAATGGTAAGCGAAGTAGGTTTAAGCTTTAGGGCCGTACGATCCATACTAGTAAACACCGATCCTGACTGCTGAACTGAGCGGCGATGTAATTTCGTGTCGCAGCACTTAGGTAGGCAGTCAGACCGCTCGCCGCCTCCGGGGTGAGCATCTGAATTACCTGCATAAGCGCAGAGAGGGGAGATGGAGCGGGCCCCCATGCAGGTAGGTCCGCCTGAGATTGCGGCAGGTTCCTAGGGGCACGTAATCCTAAGGTCGGAAGGGCAGGAAAAGCTTGCGAGGTGAACTGGGAGCAACACGACCCGCTTTTTGCTTCTGCCCAGAGGGGGGCGAGGACTTTGGCTTTTCACCATTGTTGCGACTCTTTGGGCGGCAAGGGCATCCCCCATAGTTGGCAGTATGCCCATGGGGGAGCTTACGTTGCAGATAGTTGTAGCACTTGACGCCGGCCGGGTCCTTACTACCCTTTGGAAGAGCGCAATCGCGAGACTCGTGATCGCCAGCGCACTTGACGCATCGGGGGGAGAGACAGCCACGCCGTGGCCGAATCTCTGGCAGTTGTGACACTGCGAAAAATAGTTCCTCTTGTTGGGAGGTTCTACCCTAACGGTGATTTTAAGCACCTCCTTAAGGGCATGGACTGCCTTACGTTGGTGTGGGTTGGTGACTATTAGCACGATGTCGTACTTACCCCTCGTCTTATAGTAGAGGCGATGAACCTCCCTGATCGCGATCCCCTTACTTTTGAGATCCACGAATATCTCATCTTCCGGGATATCCTTATGGAGCCCTCGGACGATGGCTCTATAGCCTTTCTCTTCGGCGGACTGTCTCCAGTTGTAAGCCATCGACAGCTCATCGAAGAGACGGTTCAGAGCGTGATAGTCCTCGGGTCCCTGGACCGTAATACGAAGCCCTTCCAAGGGCGGCTTCAATGTATCCGAATTGAGCACTCGGACTCGGATGCCCCGCTGCCTAACACATCCATGGCGGTAGTGCTAAGCCATAGTTACCTACCTACTTTTCATGTAGGTATATTTTAAGTTGTCAGTTTTTGCCGGACCTTCGACTGCTTCTTGCCGATATAGACAACTAGCTTTTCCCCGCGACTTCGTCTGCGTAGAACTCGTTCATCGCGATAGAATCATGCTTACCTAGTCATCGCTCTTCCATACAAACTTCTACCCCCTTATGGGATGATTTCAGGAATAAATAGTGCAAAACTACCTACCTACTAGCTAAACATCGCAGAAACATCTTAGACTAATATCCAGCATATGAAGTCATGGATAGAAGCTTAATAGCATATTAATTTATAAATTAATGAAATCGCCGAACATTAGTATTCCAACTTCTCTAATAATACTTTACCCGGAATTTTTCTGGCGATGGCGCTAACCATTTCATATAAAGAGGTTGTTCAACAGAAAAAGTTGGCAAATTTGTCTCGCCCGCGGCACACATTATCTCCGCTCGTATTACATTATAAATGGGTGTGATTTAGCGGAAGCTGCTTTCGCTGCTAGCATAGAACACCTTTGTTAACTTTATCCATATACGCAGCCAGATTTGGGATAATTGATCACTTCTTTTCATTTCTTCGTAATTTTATTATCCTAGTATAACTTAAGTACTGTTACATTTTAAACTTATATCAGTTTTCGCTTCAACAGTCGCAGCGTACTTATACACGTAAAGTAGACCTGAGACACTTAGTTGCACAACACTCACAAGTAGGTAGGTACACAAAGCATCACTACAACACAACGACATCAATTTGTGATGGGGGTGTGCTTGAAGCACTTAAAGAGAGAATTATAATAGATCCCATAAAATATTACATGTAAAGAGATGCAAGTCTCGCAACGCAGTTCTTCTACAACATTTTTTAAAGATGTAATTCTTACCGTGAGTGAGTATTATTGTCAGTGTTGGATCTTGGACGGGGGTCGAGGGGGACGGGGTGGAGTGTCTACAGAACTCGACCGACTTGCATTGCCATTACTTTATTTTTATAATACATAATAATATAATGACAATTTACCATATTATAGCCCTATTAGTTTAAGAGCCGACGACACTGAACCTAGTTCGATAAGACTCCCAGATGAGATATATATTATAAGATGCGTCATTCCTGGGGGAACACGAAACGGCTATGCTGTCATGCAAAAAACCTGGTGGCCATAGTAAAAAAATTTTTTCAAAAAAATTATATTTCCGGTTTCTAGTACGATAAGTCTCCCAGGTTTCGTTTGTTCCTCGATACAGGGGAGGGGTAGGGCTATACGATAATGCAGTGCTGCAAGCCCCCCTGACTGGCCTTGTCAGTGGCAGCAGCATGATAAGTGACGCCAATATTGAGGTATCTAGTATGATCGGTCTCCTAAAAAAACCAAGGCTCATCTGAAAGATCATCAATTTCTGTGTAAGAAAAACCACTGCTGCCTTTTCCTAGTAGTGGAGAAGGTGGTGCTGCAGCGATTGAAGGAGCTCAGTACACTGAACCTAATTCGATAAGACTCCCAGATGATATGTATATTATAAGATGCATCATTCCTGGGGGAACACGAAACGGCTATGCTGCCATGCAAAAAACCTGGTGGCCGTAGTAAAAAAAATTTCAAAAAAAAATAAATTCCCGGTTTCTAGTACCATAAGTCTCCGAAGTTTCGCTTGTTCCTCGATACAGAGGAGGGTAGGACTATACGATAATGCAGTGCTGCAAGTCCCCCTGACTGGCCTTATCAGTGGCAGCAGCATGATAAGTGACGCCAAATCTGAGGTATCTAGTATGATCGGTCTCCTGAAAAAACCAAGGCTCATCTGAAAGATCATCAATTTCTGTATAAGAAAAACCACTGCTGCCTTTTCCCAATAGTGGAGAAGGTGGTTGCTGCTGTGATTGAAGATCGCCTTCAGCGCAGCTGGATTCGGTTTTTCAATTCAGTTTTGTCAGCAATCACCCGGTTCCTTTCGATTTGTATTGATTTAATACGCGTGCCACGTACACTTAAGAATAATTTTGCTTGTCGTTGATTTCATAAACAAATGATTTTGAAAAGTTATTCTCCATTATACCGAAATAAGAGCTCCATAGAGAATCCACAAAACATTTTTTATACACTAGCTGAATAATTGATAAAATGTACATCAACCTTGTGTGATTTGAAGACGAGATAAAAGCGGTAACTCAAAATGAAGCTTTTTAAATAAAAATCAAGTACATCTATTCAGTTTCCATCTGTGTTAGTTAGCTGTAAAATATAACTGTATTTCCATTATATCGAAATAAGCTCTATAAAGAACCCAGGAAAAACTTTTATGCAGTAGCTGAATAACTGATTCAGTTTGATTAACCGCTTTTATCTCGTCTTCAAATCACATAAGGTTGTACATTTTATCAATAACTCAGCTAGTGTATGTATTTTCTGGGTTCTCTATAGAGTCTTATTTCGATATAATGGAAATACAGTTATATTTTACAGCTAACTGACACAGATGGAAACTAAATAGGTGTACTTGATTTTTATTTAAAAAGCTTCATTTTGAGTTACCGCTTTTATCTCGTCTTCAAATCACACAAGGTTGATGTACATTTTATCAATTATTCAGCTAGTGTATAAAAAGTGTTTTGTGGATTCTCTATGGAGCTCTTATTTCGGTATAATGGAGAATAACTTTTCAAAATCATTTGTTTATGAAATCAACGACAAACAAAATTATTCTTAAGTGTACGTGGCACGCGTATTAAATCAGTACAAATCGAAAGGAACCGGGTGATTGCTGACAAAACTGAATTGAAAAACCGAATCCAGCTGCGCTGAAGGCGATCTTCAATCACAGCAGCAACCACCTTCTCCACTATTGGGAAAAGGCAGCAGTGGTTTTTCTTACACAGAAATTGATGATCTTTCAGATGAGCCTTGGTTTTTTTAGGAGACCGATCATACTAGATACCTCAATATTGGCGTCACTTATCATGCTGCTGCCACTGACAAGGCCAGTCAGGGGGGCTTGCAGCACTGCATTATCGTATAGCCCTACCCCTCCCCTGTATCGAGGAACAAACGAAACCTGGGAGACTTATCGTACTAGAAACCGGAAATTTTATTGTTTTTGTAAATTTTTTTTTACTATGGCCACCAGGTTTTTTGCATGGCAGCATAGACGTTTCGTGTTCCCCCAGGAATGACGCATCTTATAATATACATATCATCTGGGAGTCTTATCGAACTAGGTTCAGTGTCGTCGGCTCTTCTACTATATTGCACGGTTACCCTACGCTGCTACGAGTGAAATTACACATTCCGCTGCTTCACTTGCTGATGTCTTTAAAATTTTAGCCCACAAGCTATTTAGATTACCACGGCGTTTGAACCAAACCAAATTGTAGGCTTGTTATGTATGTATATATATTAGAATTATGTATATTTGCGCGGAAAAATATACATCTCTTTAAGGAACAAAAAAATAAAAGATTCAAGCATAAACTTATCTTACCTGTCCCCAATTCCGAAATATTCCGAAACAGCCTTCGTTACGCAGCAGTAAAATTTTATAATCACTTCCAAAACTCTTTAAAGGCAGAAGAAAAAGACGCAGCATACGTAAAAAAGTTAATATCCTATATCTCAAAGAAAACCTATTCTTGAAGATTTTTTTAATGACACCAAGTAATTACATAATAAAAAATAGATAAGACTGATTCGCTATATTTTCCCGTGCCTTAGTATAACTTATTTAGAATACGTAAAACATGGTACATGTTTTCACCTCACTAGCTCGGAAAGCCCTTTTTTATTCTTTAAAAACAGATAGCAAAACTGCATTTTATCCACAAGAGTGCAAAGAATCTTTGAAATCCAAACACGCTATTTGTAACTTTTTAAAACATAATAACATGTAAAGGCCAGCCCAAACAGTCCAGCAACAATTATTTTATATTGTGCTGTTGTGTTAAAAAACTAGTACCTACGCCAAACCTCGGGATTAGGTAATGGACAACTATATTTAGGACGCAACTGTCAACGTTAGGACGAGGAGGAGGAAAAAAAAATTCCTCTCTCTAGTGAGGTGAAAAGATTTGTGTTATCACGGCTGCAAAATTATTTTACGTCTCGTGTGTTGCAACACTCGCTACGCTCAAGATTCTACTTTTGAACCACTCGCTTCGCTCAGGATTCTATTTTCGAACCAGTCGCTTCGCTCGCGGTTCAACCATAGGATCCATTCGCTAGCTCGTGGTTCAATCCTAGAATCCATTCGCTAGCTAAGAAAGAAAGAAAGAAAGAAAGAAAGCATTTATTCACTGCACGAAAAGACACATTACAAACAGAATAGACTCAGTACATTGACATATTATTATAAAGTGCGTCTTCGCGGCAGTGAATCGGTTGCTGTCTCAGCATTGTGCCGAGGTGTCAGACACCTGCAGCGCTGGTTTTCAGACAGCACCGTACGTGATCCACGGAACGCAACACAACATACTATACAGGAAAGGTATACATATAATGAACAAAATCATAGGTAATATATATATGGATGTGACTACCTCAAAACAGGGCAAATTGGTGTGAACGTGAGGAGGAATTTACTCAACAGTGGGGGGATGCAGACAGAAATAAAAAATAATAAAAAAAAAGAACAGGTAACAGTTTTAAAACAATTAAAATTAATTAAAAACACATGAAAAAGGCGACACAGTTGGGATAAGTGCTGGTTGGTTTAGGAATAGGATTTTTGGAGCGTCAACAGATAACCCTTAAGCTTACGCTTAAAGGTATACTTGCTATACGCTCCTTGGATAGGTGGGGGAAGATCATTCCAGCACTTGGACGCCGCAAACCTGAAACTTCCTCTAAACGCTGCGGTATGATGTTTAGTCACCAGAATCATTGCTTTACACCTGCGCGCACTCTTGGGCCACGCAAGTTTACTCAGCAAATATGCTGGGACTCCAGACCGTACTATGCCAAAAAGAAGAGTGGCGAGGTGCAGGCGTCTGCGTGCAGGCATGTTAAGCAGACCAGCGGCGTTCAAGTAGGGAGTGATATGGGAGCGGGGAGGGACTCGGAAGCAGAAACGAGTGCATGCGTTTTGCACTCGTTGTATGAGTTTTTTTGTACGACCAGTAATGCAGCCACCATAAACGATATCACAATAATTCAATCTAGACAATACCAACGATTCACAAAGGTTGATACGCAAATCAACACTTAAGTAATCGCGAATATTGTATAGAACTTTAAGGCGGTAGAAGCAGTTACTCACAACTTTAAGTATGTGGTTTTCAAAGCGCAGCTTGCCGTCCATGAGGAGGCCAAGGTTATTTGCTTCTACCACCCTTTCTACTGGTTCGCCCATGATGGCAACACCCCTGGGAGTCAAAGCCTCGAGGTTATTGACAGTATTACGGACTTGATGTTCTGAACCAAAGACTACATATTTCGACTTGTTCGGATTAAGGACAAGGCAGTTCTTTTCCGACCAAGTAAAAATACGATCAAGGTCCGCGTTTAGAGTGTTGACAGCAGCAGATATGTCCGTCGGTGCGCTGGAGACGTAAAGCTGGAGGTCATCAGCGTAAAGGTGGTATTTGCTGCCCTTTATATTGTTAATGATGTCAGCACTATACAATATGAAAAGCAGGGGGCCCAATATTGAACCCTGTGGCACACCTCTCAACACAGGACAAAGAGCAGATCGCAAAATGACACCATCCATCCTGCGCAACGCCACCGTCTGCGCACGGCCCGAGAGATAACTTTTGAACCACTTCACGGCAGTAACATCAAATCCGTAGTACGACATCTTTGATAAGAGCAAGGGTATGCTAATGCAGTCGAAAGCCCTGGAGAAATCTAATAGAACGAGTATGGTACTCTCTCCAACATCCCGAGCCTGTAAGATATTGTCAACTACATCGAGTAACGCAGTAACTGTCGATCGACCCTTGCGAAAACCCGATTGTAGTTCAGGTAGGATGTTATTTTCCTCCAGGTATTTCGAGAGCTGGTCGCAGACCACCCTTTCTATTATCTTCGATGCACAGGGCAGGATGCTTATAGGACGGAGTTCGGAGAGGATAACTGGATTGGGCTTTTTTGGTAATGGGGTCACTTGAGCCAGTTTCCAGTCGTCGGGGAACGTCATAGTCTGTATACTCTTGTTAATAATGTGAGTCAGTACGTTAGCAGTCCTCGGTAGCGTCATAAGTAGCATGTCAATTGCAATCATGTCAAGTCCCTTTGCAGTTGTCTTAATTGACGTCAAGATTTTGGTGACAGCTGTAACAGTCGTAGGTGAGAGACTGAAAGTACTATTACAGTACCTGTCGAACTCGTAAAAGGTCATGTCTGATATTGTTACGTCCTGTTTGCCTGGTATATTTAAAAAATGATTGTTTATTAAGTCAGGGTCGTCAAAGTGATGCGGAAGGTCCGTTTGCGTCCGAGAATCTGGAACAACTGTCCGCTTTAAGTTGGTCCAAAGGATCTTTGAGTCGGTCACATTGTTAATCTCGTGTTGGAAGAAGGCACGCTTCTCATTGTAAATGGCCTCGATGACAAGGTGTTTCAGGTCCAAGTAATATTGCTTATGTGCAGCGTTCCTCGTCTGCTTAAACTTAGCATGGGCTGCGTTCCTGAGATGCATCATAAGTTTGACATTACTCGTCAGCCACGGCTTGGGTGCCTCCTTCACAACAATTGTCCTCTCTGGTGCGTGTATGTCAAACAGTCCTAGTAAAAGCTCATTGAATCGCCGAACCATGTCGTTCACGTCTTGCAGTAGAAATATTTGGTCCCAGTCTATAGCGTCAAGGTCATTGTTGAAGTCGTTTAAGTTAATATCCTTAATTGGTCGGTAAGTAATGCGCTTTGGTGTCGGTTTTCTTTTCTTTATGTCAATCTCAGCTGTTATAAAAGCATGTCTGCCTAGGTCTGGAATATGCCTCACATTCACAGACAAAACGCGTGTGTCAGTACAAACCAGGTCTATCGTGGTCTCACTGTGGTCTGTAAAGTGCGTAGGTTCGCTTACGTGCTGGGTCAAGTCAAGTGTAGTCAAAAATTGCGTCAAGTGTTTAAATTTTGTATCAATTTTGTCAGAGTAGTTTATATTAAAGTCTCCAAGTAAGATCAAGCGGTCGTAATTAGTAAAAGAAGTAATCGAGTCAGTAATAGCGTCGAAAAAGGTCTCAACGTTAAGCCACGGGGGACGATAAGCAGTTCCAATAACTAAACGTTTCGAATTTACGTTAACCGAAAGCCATAATTGTTCTACGAGCGGCGCGGGAGGGTGCGGCATAGTGCGCGCGGTAAGGCCCTGGCGCAGAAAAAATGCTACTCCACCTCCCCTCCCCGCGCGAACATCGGGCGGTCGGGGCACGTGGCGCAGTCTATAGCCAGGAACAGTCGGAGCGCGTCCCTCCTCGCCGGCGCGAAGCCATGTCTCGTTTATTGCAATAATGTCAGCGTCAGTCTCTAATATTGTCATGGTCAACTCGTCGTGGCCAGTACCAAGGGATCCAGCATTAAATAACCCAACTTTAAAGTGTTTACAACGAGGCATCACAAAAAGAAATAGGAACAATAATGAAATAACAACTCCCATCAAATAAATGTGTACCCGTAAGTATTACGCAATCATTCCAAGTAAATAAAGTTAAAATATCGAGTATACATATATACATATTTGTAGAATAAATAAATAAGACATTAAGTATTGTTTTGTTCCAGACTGAATCATTATACGGGCCGGAAGTAATTATGCAACATCGATTCACTCCCGCGACGACACACAAACACGTAAACAAGGAGGCCATAACAACACGGTAAGGACTGTATACATTTTGACGCAAACACAACATAACAACTAAAACATATATTAACAGCAGCTTATTATTATTTTTAGGTCGCAACGACGGCAACATCTGACTTACGAAAAATGTCCAAATCGGACAGTTGGCGTATTCGCTGGCTAGGCCGGCCGTCCACTCGCCGGGCAAAGATCTTGCCGTCCCGGGTCCAGACATAACGCCAGCCGGCGTCGCGGGCAGCTTCACGCGCACGCTGGAACAGCTGCCGGTTGGCGCTCGTCAGCCGCTCGTTCACGTAGAACTTCTGCGACGGCGAGGCCAGCCCCAGGCCCTCGGTGGTGGCGCCGCGGCGGGAGCGTGCGGCGCGCAACAAGTCGTCCCGGACGGCGCGGCGCGTCAGGCGCAGCACCAGCGGGCGCGGGCGGCCCGGCTCGCGTGCGCGACCCACGCGATGCGCGAATACTACATCGCGCACATCCAGCTCGACGCCTAGCTTAGCGCAGACCCGCGTAGCCAGGCCGGCGGGGCTCTCGCCCGACTCCTCCGGCACGTTGGACAGCTGCACGTCGTTGGACAACAGCTCCTGGTCCCGCTCGCGCAGCTCCAGTTGGAGGACAGCGATCGTTTCCTCCAGCGCCCTGTTAGCCGCCGTGACGGTGCTCTCGGAGACAGCCTTTTCGACGGTCTCGACGCGGCTCTCCAGTGAATCGAGCCTGTCACTGACGGCCACCAAGCGTGCCCTGTCGTCGTGGAACTCCTGCCGGAAGTCCTTGATCTCCTGTCTCACTGCCTGGAGCTCCGCCCTAAAAAGTCGTATCTCGCAACCCAACGCCGATTCAATGCTGTCATCGACGGGGGTCAGGGGCTCGAACAACGCAACCGGCCGCGGTGAGGGTCCCGCGGAGGGGGCCGCCGCCACCGTAGGCACAGGAGACTGAGCGCCAGCAGGCTGAGTGGGCGAAGCAGAAGTGGAACCGGAGCCGGAGGGCTGGCCGACGAGACCCTTCACCGGCGTGTCGGCCCGGTTGTCGCGCGGCTCGAACCTTTTGCACGACGGACAGCTCCAGCCCCGGGGAGCCGTTGTTCCCGGCGGGAGACCCACACACGCAGGGTGATAAATAGAGCTGCACTTCAGGCACACTATAGCTCCAATGCGTGCCATAAACTTCGCACAAGCTGCACATTTGGACATTGTTTTTGTGTTTTTTTTTACGCGTGGGTAGTGTTTTTTTTTTAGTGTACTAGTTTATAGCTGATTTTCACCAAAACAGCACCAATTTACTCACGAACAATGGATGATATTAGTTTTAGTATATTAACAAATATAAATCACTGCACGGTAAGTCAAAGGCTTTGTTTTATTTTTACTAGAAAACGTAAATCGCTTGCGTGTACGCTGCATGCGTGCCGTGACCTAGCTCGTGTTTCAATTCCACACTCGCGGTTAAAATACAACTTTGCACCCTTGTATAACAAATAACTATTTTGCTTTCATGTCATGCTGTTGCTTGTACCTCTAGCTTTTACTATTTTCACACTAATGTCAAATGTAAGTCTAACATATTCTGTGGAAGTTGTTACTTATACATTGTACTTAATTGAGTTTAGTTGAGTTTGCTACACCCGACCAGAGTCCATAAGATTCTTAAACTTTGTAACATCTGTTTAGTAACCATGGTACAATAAAGGATTATTATTATTATTCTGTATATCCCAAAGGAAAGCCTTTGGGATATCACGGCACAATATCCGGTCCTTTTGGAAGGCGTTCATGGGGATACAGATCCAACACGAAGTGGCCCCTTTGAGATACGATAAAGTATTTGGATGTCTATCTCTGCCTGCATTATTGAGGAGATACAGCTAGAGACAGCACCCGCTAGGTGCATGGGCTATTGCCAAAAGAAGGGAAACTACACCGGTTGTATGGGAAGGAACTTGAGGGACTGGTTGCTGGGATATTGAAGAGACAACGGGACGCGGTCCCCTACCATATGAAATGTCTCATCTCGGTAATCAGGGCAGACGGTGACTCGCCGCTAACTAGGTGGTAATCCAAACCTTTAATGGTGAAAATAAAATAAACAGTTTCGCATTTATAATATCGATATTAGAAGGGTTCAATACAAAGTGTAACCGTTATTTTTGCTCGTGAGTGTATGCTGTTATATCAACGAAACAAGTTACTGTGAGAAGTTTTATTGATATTTCCCAAACACGAACGTTGTGAATCCACCATTTTCAGCTATACTTATTAGTATAGCTGAAAACGCTGTCTTATAGAATAACAAAGAAACTAAAACGAACCACGGGCATCAGCTTTTATGAAAGCATTATTCAAAATATTTATATCTGTGATTTGTCCATGACGAACATGTTTAATTCCATTGCTGCATCAAAACGAAAGCAAAAAAAGCTTTCCGTACGTATATGGATCTTGAGCAAAAAAAGCTTTATAATTCACGCGGCACTGAGTTTATGCCAAAAATGTACTATGTCAAAAAAAAAAACAATTAATCAAGTGGGCTACTGTGCTAATTTAATACTGTCAGTAACTCGTCAAGTGAAGAAGTCGCTACTCGCTTCTAACTCGCTATGCGCAAAGAACAAAATACCATATGCAGATCCATCCCGAAGTCAGGAAGTCGCCTTAGTGGAATTATTCTAATATTGTAATGATAGTTAATTATTTTCATGCAGAGGCAGTTTAGGGTAAACCCTTGAAAAAATAGTCTAGGTAATGCTCGTTGCGCCCTAGCTCACATTTAGTAAAAAATAAACAATAGCATTATTATGTAATGGACCATGGGATCCCAGGGACCGCTAGACGACGGACTAATAAAAGTTTAGTAACAGTAGTAAGAAAGTGTTAAGACGGCTTTATCTGAAAACAAACTGTCAGTACTTATCATTAAGTTTTCTGCAGGCAGCAAGTGCAGATTTATAGTATTCATTTTTCTCCTTGAACGTGCAAATCTCTCTGCGCTTAGCAAAACCCCTGCAGTCGTTACGCTGCAGTTCTGGAGGTGAGGTTAAAGCAAGCTTTAACAGTTGAATTTCCAAGTTTTAGCAATTTGTATAACTCTGTAAAGTCATTCTACGTAAGAATGAAATTTTAGTGAGTAAAATTATGCAGCACACAATTTATTCATCTTCATAGTCATATATGTACGTCCCATTGCTGGGTGCAGGCCTCCTTTCATAGATGAGAGAAAGGCAGTAGTCCCCTCGCTGGCCAAATGCGTGTTGGGGACTATACATTACTTACACCTTTAAATTTATTCCAAGCTGAGAGCAAGACTAATGCCCATTCCCTCTCGTCTATGAGAGGAGGCTTGTGCCCAGCAGTGGGACTTATAATAATGCTGATGATGAATTGATGATCGTTTCAAAAGTACAACCTAACTATATATGAACCACCTGAAATGTAATGTATACATGTATTATATACATATAAAAAATAAAAAATAAAAAAGCCTTTTATTTCCCGTTAAATCTTAAAGTAACACATAACTTCTTCTAAGTTCTGCTAATTAATTAGTTGTAAGGTTTTACTAAATATCTATGTTAGTTTTTATGTTTATAATTTTGCTTTAAAATATTTATATTTATTTAATTCTGGGTATGTAACAGGAACCCCTCTCAGGTGAAGGCCTCTTCCAAAGCTTGCCATTTTTCTCTGTCTAGAGCAATGTATTGCCAATTTGGTCCAGCATTTATAATATCGTCCTCCCAACGTGAGTAAGGCCTTCCTTTTTGGCGTTTATATACATATACTTGTCAATAATTTCACGCAATCGAAGTGGCGGTCCCATACTAGTGCAAACATATAATTTTCTAGAAGTGATCGTAAAATTATATGCTTTTATTATATGCGCCACAGTTACAGTGAAAATTGTAATGCTAAATGTGTAAATTTTATCAGTTAATTAAAACCAAAGCGTATCAAGTTCTGATTTCGTTTGCACTCTAACTAATATTTTGCTGAGGAACAATCATGTTGAGTCAACTAAATGCATGTACAATTTGCCTCCTTGTTTTGGTAAGTTAAATCAATCATTAATGTAGATAAATTAGAAACTGTTTTATTGTGTAAAGTACCAATTAAAATTATTTTACTAAAATTTTCAGATATTTGTAACGTCTGCGGTTACAGATGGTAAGTCCCTAATGGAACTGTGTGTATCATTGGTAATCATAAAGAGATATATAAATAACCATGGCATGACTTGGAAAATTTTGAAATACTATGTATATCTTTAGTTTCCATATAATAAAAATATTTGTTAATGCAATTTCTCCTAGATTATGGAGTAAAATATTGTATATATCCAACTTAAAATGAATCTTACAAAAGTATACTATTAGCGGAACTATATCCATTTCAGAAAGTAGTTCAGAAAGTACCAGCAGTTCGGAAGAACAATCGGCAGCAAAACCAGTTGAACGCCAGCCCAAGGCTGACTCGGGATCTGGGGATTCAGACTCAGGTATTAATGGTGAACCAGAGTTATATACTAGCTCTTTTGCAATATTTATAAACATGTAAATGTTTCAGTAATTCTACTGCCATATTGCCTGTAGAATGTTTTCTTCTGTTACAAGTACTTTTATCTCACGAACACGGGTGAGCCTTTGGATGAGCCATCCATGGTTGTGTGTTGAGATATACAGGCACATTGTCTATGTGTGCGTCAGCGTAGCTCGTAGGAGTTATGAGTTCTCATTATCTATGTGTTCCTAAGTGTCACAGTTACAACTACCTGGCTAATCCGCGCTCGTAAGATAAAAGTACTTGGACATTACTAATTACTGTTGATGAGCATGTTATATTATTCTGTTATATTGCATTATACAATTTAATGAATAAAGAAGAATCCTAGGTACACTTCATAAAAATACAACAGTATTCAGCACGAGTAGGTTACCAAAACGTGATAAGAACATAATTTTATTTTAGATAAATCTGTTGAAATGGGGGAAGGTGCAGGAAAAATTACGAAAGCTATACTGCGAGAGCAAGCCTACGATGGTGACGGTAAGCTCCATGTTATAAAAATCATTCTTATAACCAATTTTCTGCATCTTCTGCAGTACTTTACTGACAAGGATAATTATACACATTTTATACTTAGTGTCGAGCAACAGAACATGAAAGATTACCTACTTACGAGATATTGGAATTAACATTGTTTGATGAGTTCAGAGACAAGGATTATATACATACCTACTCCAATTCCTTTTTATAATTCGCGATGGGTTAAGGCCGTTCCCGTACCCAAATTAAATCTAAAATCGAGCCTCTCCTCACGTCATCGTCACCCGTCCCACCCCTCGGTACAATGGCGATACAATAGCGCCACGTAAGAAGTGGCGACTCAAATGAACTAACAGGATACTGATTTGTAAGACGTATTATTAAAAACCAAAAAAAAGCATGCTGGACCTCATAGATGGCGTTATAGTCAATCTATAATATTCATACTAAAATACAGAAGTGATCCGGTGAGGAGTTAAAGTTAAATTAGAAATAATAAAATAAAATAGAGTTTAAATTAAATATTCATTTTAATGAAGTCAACTCTGATATCAAAAACATTTAACTATAATGGTAAATAACAACAAAAAATAAGAAATCTGTAAGTACTAACAGTTTCTATTTAAGCCGTCGTCTCCCGGCGAAAGAAATAAAAAATAGTACTCTTTTGTAATGAGCACTGCAAGTATTATCATCAATATATAAAAATATTCATTTTTAGGGTTCAGTAAGATCGGAGGATGGCTTTGTTGTCCGTTTATTTGTTGGTCAGTCAAGAGTCAAGACTTTTTTGTCAGGAACGTGTAGAGAAATTGAAATTTATATCAAATAGCTACTCGGCTCTACGGTCTCTTTTACTTACGTTACTTCTATTGTTTTTTGGAATCTTGTGAGTTGTCTTTTACGAGATTCTTTTTCTTGAATTGTTTGTTACCCATAATTAACTTTTTGTATACACGGTAACACGGTAACACTGGAACATACAACACAGTTTTTATTACAAGTAACACTATAATATACATAAAACATGATAATACAGGGTGTTTGGTCGCTAGGTGCAAAGGTTTAAGGAGGTGATAGGCGAGGTATTTTTAAACAATTCTAGCCATATATGTCCTAGACGAAACTTGATAATTTTTTTTAAAATTGAAATTTCAATAATTTTAGAAGCTTTTGTCATCATGAGGGAGGAGATGCAACTAAAAATAACTACCACAGAAGTGCGGAAAAGGGCCCGATCCTGTATAAGAAATCGTGGTTTACATTTTGAACATGTGATTTAAGTTTTTGCTTTGATTTTGTTGCTAAAGTTTTGAAATTAAAGTTCATGTAGTTTTAAAAGTGCTCCCTATCTTTGGTATTTAGCCCTTAACTCAGAGATTTGGCAAGCGATGTGAATGACTGATACCTCTAAAAAGAGAACAATAAATAGGCATGTTTTTGAAAGTGTTTGAACAATTCAAAGATTTATTTTTTATTTTTTTTATGGCACATCAAAATTATGCTCGTGTCAATCTACGATTTTTTTTAAAGTTTCGTATGCCTCCATTTGGTTTTAGAGGCCATAAATACACTTAAAAGTAGCTTTATTTGGTCTGACATACATTAAACTATCAGAAACAAAAGATAGTGTATACAAACTAAGGCGTATTCGGGCACTATTAACTCGTATCTACCAAATTCTGGATATTTTTCTAAAATTCTTAAATTTCAATTTAAAAAAGAACTATCAAGTTTCGTTTAGGACATATATGGCTAGAAATATTTAAAAATACCTCGCCTATCACCTCCTTAAACCTTTGCACCTAGCCACCAACCACCCTGTATAATATTAAGTTTAATAAAATCTTAGTTACAGAGGGGCTACCGCGAACCGAAAGCGAACGACATTCGAATATCTCCCTCTCTGTCGCACTTGCTAATTCGTGCGACAGAGAGGGAGATATTCGAACTTCGTTCGTTTTCGGTTCGCGGTGGCCCCTCAGGTCCGTTTAACATGGGCGCTCAGCCCTCACTGTCTCATTTCGAAAAAGGAACGGAGATAGAGCTTGCAGGCCATAAGTCGATATCTTGTTACCATAGAATTTGTCGATATTTATTTATTTTAAAAATATTTCATCAAATAATCGAAATTCGGAAGCTGTCAAATTACTATTTTAGTTGTGATTGATTTTTCTCCTTTTTTGTGTCATAGTGTCACATAGTAAAAAAAAATGTAAAGTTGGAGTAAAAATTCGAATTGGAGGTTACTTTGGGACTTAATGGTATCGAGCGAAGGTTATGAATCGCATATAAAAGATTGTAAAAGTATAGCTGTGTTATAAAAGATATAGAATATAATCAAGAATTATATACATTTTTCCCAAGTCTGTAAATATCAACAATTCTGAGAAAAATAGGATAATTCTTGGGGTATTTTTGCATATCTGGCTCAGGGAACGGCCTTAATAGTCTATGCCATTTTCATAAAGGACATTGTTTGTAAAGTTTTACCTACGGAGTAGCCGCCGGTATGTTTTTAAATATTATGCTAAAAGAACTTTGCATTTCATTTAGGTACTAAATGTTGACTCAATGTTTCAGCTTCCAGTGAACGGCGCAAAAAACGGCACGCATTTTTTCCCCGTAAGTAGGTATCTGTGATTTGATACTTTGCGTTGCGATAGTGACAACTAACATGCAAATAACAAATGTTTTAAAGGTTTTATTAAATTAGCGTAATTTAAAAGAGGCTTTTGTTGCAGGAGCCGGTAATCATGTGCCCAGGGGAGAGTAGAAATACATCAATATAAATATGTGCCAACATATTTTTACTTGTTTGATGTATTGTACAATAGACATTAAATTTGCGTGAGCATAACTTTCTTGCAATAATTGCTTTCATTCTTTAAAAACCTAGATCCTTTCGGTTTCGCTCTTCTGAAATTAATGAATAATTCAGGACTGAGATTCCCACTCCGTTCAATTTTAACTTTCACTCGGTTTATTTGATTAGGTTCAAGCTTCTGTTACTGTGATTTTTTTCTCGATATTGATTTTTAGAAGGTGTTAACGATAGAGAGGCCCCACATAAATAATGTATGACTGTGTCGAACTTGGCGACACTTATTGCGAATACGAAGTCTATTACTGAAGGCACACTTCTAATTCAAAAGAAGAATATTAAAATAGCTTAATGAATTATTATTAATTATGGAGAAGCAGTTTTTTCAGATGTTGTAATGTTGATTTAATTTGGCTTTAGGCCATTATTACGTTGCATTATGTCATTTGTGTTCTAAAATTATAAGAAAATCTGAATTTTACGTTAGATAGGTACTATAAAATGACTATAAAGCATTTATTTTAGTATTTCTTTGTATCTAGCTGAAACCGATAGCACGATTAAAACCACTGACATAATAGGGGTGCCTAATAGTATAATAGTTGTCAACAATGACAACTTCGGAAATACGGCGGTAGGTACTCGTCGCCGCAGCCTCGGCCTCGGTGCGTCGCGGACTCTTGAGGAACAGTTGAGATTGAGTTCTGGATGAGTCATAACTATTTTAGAGCGGGCTTGTTCAGGCGTTCTCAGACGGTTATAGTTAGTATGAGTACCCCTCGAGTGCATTATCTTGTAGTTTGTAATAATACAAACTAGATAAGTTCGGTACCATCTCGGCAAAAACTTACAGACGCACGTTCATGTTATGTTTAATGTATAGGTACGAGTAGGTACCGTATTCTATTATTTTTATACAGTAAATATTACTAATATTCGCTGCATACGAGCAACGATGTATTCAAATTTATTTTTATTGCAAAAACATATGAAACAAGAAAAACGGTTTCGGTAACAGTTTATCATACGTTTTATAACCCATGCAAGTATACGAGAATTATGTTCATATGATCGCACGTTCCATACGTGATCCTGGTCCACCTAGGTATATATAATATTCATCTGTTAACGACGGCGTGTTGCAAGTAATCCGACGCCTGTCAGAGGTCAGCCCGGGTGAGCGGAGTTTCCCGCAAGATATTACCAAGAGCCTGCAAAATTACACTATTAAGCCGAATATATTGCGCTTCACAAACGCCGGACGGTGATTCCGAAAGTTTCCGATCGATTTATTATATAACACATCTATCGGCTGATGTTATGGACCTATTAAACGGTATTATAGGGTTCAATAAATTGGGTTTAGTGATTGTGACGCCTTAAGTATCGTCACCTGTTCAACTGAAATAACCTTCTAGATATGTAGGAATCGATTTAGTTATTTCTTATATTTTGAGTACCTAGTGCCATTTTTTTTATAATATTAGGTACTTATATCTGAATCAAGTGCCTAAGTCGCCAAAGCAAATTTAAATTAAATTCTCGAGAGAAATCTAATAACAAATGTTTCAACGTTGCTTAGGAAGTTAATAAGCATATCTCGGGTTTGTTTTCTGTAACTCCGGTTTGTAAGTACCTAGTATAAAAACAGCGCAGGGATGCTGTTTTCCGGTTCGCCGCCCACCTCAAAGGCAGGGTCTATTCGCTCCCCCAACGGATTAAAAGGTGCAATTTAAACAGATTCCTTTTCGACGTCCGACTAAATCGTGGATAATCCCCTCTTTTCTTAAAACAAACAGTTAATTTAAGATCAAGTTTCAACATTTAGAGAACTCTGGGTAAACAAAGCTAATTAGACCGTCCAAGTGTCGCCCCCAAGGAACTGTCTTAGACAGTGCAGCGATAATCATATCACAATGGGATATTGATTTAAGCTGCGGAGCGCATAGCTTCCTAGGGTCACACTGTTGTAACTCTCAAAACTTATAATTGAATTTGGAATCCTTAATTGAACGGTAACAATCAAAGCCTGGATTAATTATGAATTATACGGACAGAGGCTGAGTAAAAATTAAAATACTAATTAAGTGCCTTTGGGCAACAGCGCTGTGTTCATGTTACTATACCGACACTGCAAAATTACCTTACTTATCACTGCAAAAATGGTTGGTACGATAACACTGGAAAATAATACTCTCTCTACCTACAAAAGTATCCATACCTAACGCAACTTTAAGCATAACTCGACGAAAATGACTTGGTAAGTGGAGTTCTTCCTTTTGCGAAAATGTTCGTCTGGTAAGTTTGATAAATAATAAAGTATCTCCTGAACTTAATGAACGTTTCGAACGGGAAATGTCCATCCAGGTCTACCGGAATATGAAACTATGAGGCGGTCTGCAAGTTCTGGCAAGGCATCGCTGCCATCTCTGCTTACCTACGGCAGAAAAGTACCCAGCCTCATTTCTACTCAGTGGCAAGTTTCACCGATATACTTTTATAAGCTCATTGCTGCTCCGCTTTTGAAAACTTTTGTAAACTCTCGCTAACTCTAAGTAATTAAAGTTTATTCTATGGTTCATCATGCTCCAGAAAGATTTTTCTTTCGCTCCCTTTTATAAATATGTAGGCAAAGTTTTCCTTTGTGATCACTTGCAATCTAATAGGTGACTTGGTAGTAGCTATACGTGAAAAGTAACAACTGAGTATTATGTTAGCAAATTTTAAAAATGTGAATTCTGTGCGAGCAGAGAGAAAGAGGGCGAAATGATTCAATAATAAAACGAACTTAAAACTAACCTCAAATAGCGTAATGTAAGCAAAAATGCTGTCTGCAGAAGGTAGGTAACCTTCTGTAGACATCAGCATTTTTGCTGACTTGTTGGGAAAGGCGGGTTATTTTTATAAATGCATGAAAGACGATTGATAGTTAGGATACGGGCCTGAGTTTAATATATGTAGGTACTCACACTTTTGCACGTAAGTAGGTATTGGTGAAATAATAAAGATTTAGACAAATGTGTGTTTGTTAAACGTAAAGACTTTCAGGAATGACAAAGTAATTTCAGATTCTTTTTTGGGATCAACTCCAATTTGCTACACATTATAAAACATGTAGGTACATTATGTAAATGTAGGTTTTCTTTTAAGGCGGATCTCAAAGACGTAGATTTACAATAAAAAACCGGCCAAGTGCGTGTCGGAACACGCATAATGAAGGGTTCCGTACCAACACCTACTAGTCCACATTTAAAACCACTATCCAATACATTGAATCTGAAAAGGTCGTATCTTCATAGGGAACTCACGGCATTTACGACCTTTTATTTGGGCAAGACAGTTATTCAGCAAGAGCGCAATAACCGTAAAACCTATCTTATTCAAACCAAAACTCGTTGAAAGTAAAGAATTTATTAATGCACTCCACCTCAATTTTTTTTCAGAATTTCAAAATTCATAGTTTGGAAATTAGAGGGAGGGGGGGGTACACTTTTTATGACTTTGACAGCTAATATCTCACCAACGGTCGACTTAAATGGAACAGTTTTTAGAAACCTCTATATTTTAAAGACCTATCCATCGATACCCCGGACGACTATGTGCGTTTATATCCATACAATACATCTTCCTACAAAATTTCATAATTGTAGTGCTGAAGAAATTATATGGGTTTCATTTTCGAATTATGGAAATATAAATAAAATTGATAGGTACTTTTCAATTATATATGTCGGAGATACATAACATAGCGGCCTGTTTAGCAGATCACGCTACGAGATCTAGATTTAAGAAAACGTAGTTTAAAGTTGGAAACGCCAAGCGGTGATGATAGCTTGGGAGTGGTCTGCGTTTGGTCCGTGAGGGTACTTGCTAAAACATGCATTGACAACTACCCTTTTCTAAACTAACTAGAAGTCACGTTGCTAGTATAAAAAGCTCTGGCCCCTTGTCTGAGGAGGATTATTCTTTCTGACTTTGTGGCGCACGGACGTAAACGGAGAATGCTCCGCGTTTCTAACTGTACTTCAATTGCCCGAAGGCTTATCCTGAAGATTTATAATTCGTGATCAGTTAGCTTGATACGTAATAAGTGTTTGTTCGACTGTTAAACGATGAAGTATCTATTTAAAGTTAGAACCAATTCAGTGCTTACTTTGAAATAACCAATACTGTGTAATCAACCCTATTAGTGTAGTTTTATTCCTTATTTCCGTGCGTCAGTGTGAATATCTAGTTACGAAGTAGTGATGATGAAATGTGCTCGATGCCATCCCTATCTACCACTGGTCTATTGCATACACCGCTCGACCAACCACCAATGTATCACCTATCGAGCCGCCTCTTCGATATATAAGTATCTACTTAGTCCTCTTCAGAACTGCTTACAGAAAATTGTTCATATATTAACGTCAGTTAACACTTCCCGCCAAAATAGTCCACACTTTTTAAAAAAGAGTTTCCTCGTACTATTTGAAAGGAGTGTTTAACTTCAGCCTCGTCAGAAATGGGTGGCATTCAACCCTTAAATAAAATAAATACTGTTTTTTTTAGCCTAATATGGGTATCCCGCTGCTGGGCAAAGGCCTCTCCCCATGAATGCCATGACTCCTGCATCAGTGTGTCCTCCTGCCAGTTGGCGAGAAAGGCGTCTAAGTCACCCCGCCATCTCCGTTTAGGCCGGCCTCGTCTGCGTCGCTCTTGTGGCATCCGCTTGGTAGCTATATTAGCCCGCCTGTGCCTTTACCATGAGTTTACATGACCGTACTCTCTAGCGACTGCGTAAAAATTTGTATGGGCAAAAGTACAGCGCCTCTGGCGGCTGCGCAATAGACCTATTAATCGGCATACTAAATTGTTTACACAGTCGCTAGCGAGTACGGTCATGCAAACTCATGGTAAGGGCACTGTCCGGATGCATGCGACAGACGTGACCGAACCAGTCCCATATGCGTGTTTTGGAGCGCAGCGTGGTGTTCCGGATGCGATCCATCCATAGTCCGTTAACAAAACTTTAATTTGTAATTTTGGCTCTCCGTGAGTGACCATATTTGGGCACCGTAAGTTAGGACGGGTAGAATACACAAGTCGACAAGTTGGGTACTAAACGACGATATACATATTTATATTTATATAAGAAGACACTTAAATACATAGAAAAGAATACGAGTATACATACACGAAGTGTCAATCATGTAACTGTATATGAATTTACTAATTGAAAAATGTATCCATTAATGACAAATATCAAAATACTACCAGTTTTTATTCCGATATGTTAATATTGACTAAAAATGTATAATATTAATGGGCATAAACTTGTTAGTTATTTAATGCGATAATTGATTGACACGTCGTGTATATAATCGTGCTTATCTATTCCGAGTTTACCCGACGGAAAAACATTATTCACTACATCTGTAATTATTACCTATACCTACTATTATTACCTAATGTACATTATACATATAACAGAAGAAGTCTTCACTGACTGGCTGACTGACTGACTCATCAAAGCACAGCCGAAACTGTTAACGCTAGCGTTGATTTTGCACAGTCGATTGCGTTTAAGTATAACGTAGGCTAGGGATAAGAAAGAATTTTTCGAAATTCATCCCCTAAGGACAAAACAAGGGATGAAAGTTTGTATTAAAACGCGTATTTATTGAAGTGAGAGATTTGAAACTGTATACATGTAAACCCTGGATAGTGTCCACGATGAAATAAATGAACTCTTTTTTATAAAAAGCTTTTTATATACAACGTTAATAATATAATACGTCTTGACTTGTCCAGATCGTCTTAAAAACTGAATCATACGTCAACTCCTTCGCCATTTCAAACTATTTCAAACCACATTGGAATGTTCCTTATTCATCATCTAGCAGCCAGCACCTTGCACAGACATCAAAAAGTACCAATCCCATGTGGGATACACTGTCTGTGTATATGTATACACTGTCTGTTTAAATATAATAATGGCGTATTTCAGTTTTTCTAAATTGAAAAGGGGGTTCAAAGTTTGTACGGGGAGCAAATCTTTTTTGAAGTGATAGATTTGAAACTTCGTCAATAGACTGTTTAAATACAATATAAATGTTTCAGCGTTTTTCAAAATTGCTCCCCTAAAGGGGTGGAAAATGAGGTTGCAAGTTTGTACGGGGAGCAAATCTTTTTTGAAGTGAGAGATTTGAAACTTAGTAGACTCTGTTTAAATACAGCGAAACGTATTTGAGCGTTTTTCGAAATTGCTCCCCTAAAGGGGTGAAAGGAGGGTTCCAAGTTTGTGCGGAGAGCAAATCTTTACTTATCTTAAAAATCGATATAGGGGTCATCTTCGACGTTCCTCGGTGTGCCGATTACGAAAATAACATCCATTTTCAAATCCAAGATGGTGGACATTTATTTTTCTTAAAAATCGATATGGGTGTCATCTTTGTGGTTCCTCGGGATACCGAATACGAAAATGACATGCATTTTCAAATCCAAGATGGCGGACATTTATTTTTCTTAAAAATCGATATCAGTATCATCTTTGTGGTTCCTCGGGGTGCCAATTACGAAAATGACATCCATTTTCAACTCTAAGACGGTGGACATAAATTTTTTCTTAAAAATCGATAGGGGTGTCATCGTCTAGGTTCCTCGGCGTGCCGATTACGAAAATGACATGCATTTTCAAATCCAAGATGGAGAACATTTGTTTTTCTTTTGAGTAATTTTTCACAAAAGATTAACAGCACCAGACAACTGACAGAAAAAAAATACACCTTTATATCTTTGTTACCATATGAAATCTACGCGGACGAAGTTGCGGGCGGCCACTAGTACCTACATACATGTGGGTATTTAGTGATAAATGTTAAGATGTTAGAGACAACAACAATCACCTCCAAGTTGCGGCCGTGGTCAGCCGTTTTTAAACGACTTCAAAAAAAGGAGAAGGTTCTCAATGGGGGCTATCGTTTTTGTGCTCACCAGTTGGCGCCACTGTCAACTAAGGTCCAGCTGTCAAAAATTGTTATTGGTTATTATGGACATGAGAACGAAGTTTACATTTAAATCATATTCAATACCTTAAAACCGTACCGTAAAAATATCGAATATACCGCATTGTAGCGTGGTCCCGTTTTGTTCGGAAAAAAGGAGGAAATAATTTTCCGAAAGACAAATCTGTCTCAAAGCCCTGACAGTCATTGACCCTTAATTCATATTTGCCATAATCAAGCTCAGGTATTGCAAAATAGTGACCATATTGTTCCAATTAGATATTAACCCGCGTAGCGCAACCAAAAAGAGTGACATTTGACGTTTCGGAGGACCCCACGCTACACTAGCGCCTCTAGCGGCGAATTCATACGCGATAGCCCCCATTCAGTTGTATATTCTTTTTTTTTAATGTGTAGGTACCTCAGAACTCCTCGTTTATGAACGGATTTAAAAAAAAAATCTTTGTTTGAAAGCATATGCTTCAAGGTTGGTCCCGTTGTTACCAGAATCTAGTTCTGATGATGGGATCCATGAGAAATTGAAGGAACTCAAAAAATCAAGGGAAACATATTATACTTAGCGATTTTAGTATTTTCGGTAATAAATCAGTGTAGCTTATCCGTGTTTGAGCTTTTTGGAATCGTTATGAGATGCACTCTGGTAATAATTCAAGTGTGAAATAAATGAAAAAAATAAAAACCGACTCCAAACAACACTAAAAAGTAAAAAATAATTGCCTTACTTCTAACATGAGACTTTACGCGTCTTATTGAACAATGTAGACGTACCTAAGTATTGTAATTTTTGTAGTCGGTGCCATTTCGTCAACTTTAGAAAATTTCTTTGGATGGCACCGGCTTCAAAAGTTACAATAGGTACGTCTATATTGTTCAATAAGAAGCGTAAAGTCTCATGTTAGAATTCAGGCAATTATTTTTAACTTTTTAGTGTATTTGGAGTCGGTTTCATTTTTTTATTAATAACTGGGGATTTTCCTATCCCAACGTAATCACAATCATATTTAGGTGTATACTGTACAGCATGCATATACATACCTTATACATACGTACTGTTACTGTTTACTAAAAAAATCCTATAATCCAATACCCAAATAACATATATATATTCTACGCAAGTACCGAATCGTAAGAAATGAAAATTTAAATGTTACAAAGTTTAAGTCATCTTTCTCGGCTAAGCTTAGCATAAACTTGGTTTAAAGTTTAAAAAAGCCGTTTAAATTAAGTTCAGATATGAATAATGCAAATACTGAAGAATTCATTACATCTGTATTCTTGGACGGTTAGGCAAGGTTAGGCCAGTTACGCGGCCTGCGTCAGTCAGCGGCCTTCTGAAGAACGAAGTTTTTTCAATTATAAAGATATTTACATTTTTGCATGCCCTAAAGACATAACGAGTTGTATGCGCTTTAATTGGTAGCTATTGATTGGGAATATATTAAAAAAGCAAGAGAATATCCTTTCAGTTCATCAACCCTTCCAAGTGGCCGCAAACTGGCGCATCAAATTAACAGGCCGTAAACCCACCTACCGACCCTACCTAAATAAGTTATAGTTTGTAGACTTTGTTTTAATTGAATTAATTTTTGTGGTGAGCAATAAGAATTATGGACCGAGTGAGCGAAGAGATCGAAGGTCTCAGTTTCAGCTTGTGCAAATATGCTTCCGTATGTCATAGGGCGAAAAAAAAATCACAATTGCGGAGCCATTGGGGATTGAAAACGTAGTACCTATATACTTACACCATATTAATTTGTTCTGATTTCCCTTAACTTTAACTGGTGATAGTATCCATTAATACCAGCAGCTTAGTCCTATGGGGATAAATATAGGAAAAAAACGTAGTTTCGAGCGAGTCTGGTGCTTGATAATAAACGGAGAAGAGTAATAGATGAGGACACAGAAAACGACAATTTAATTGAGTTGCCTTTTACTCACTGTGTGAGTACCTACTTGAAATGAGACACACCGAAAAAGAGGAAATGACCATGATGATTAATCTAGCTCCGAAATTTTAACTATTAAGATTTGACAAACATAACCTTATAACATCAAAAAAAGACTTAAGCCTATTCAGTATCACACACACTGCACTGCAGCCTCATTGAGGGCTATCGCGTATGAATTCGCCGCTAGAGGCGCTAGTGTAGCGTGAGGTCTCCGAAATGTCAAATGTCACTCTTGTGGTTGCGCTACGCAGGTTAATTTCTAATTGGAACAATATGGTGACTATTTTGCAATACCTGAGTTTGATTATGGCAAATATGAGTTACCTACGGGTCAATCACTGTCAGTGCTTTGAGACAGTTTTGTCTTTCGGAAACTTATTTCCTCCTTATTTTCTGAACAAAACCTGACTGCGCTACAATGCGGGATGTTCGATATTTATACGGTACGGTTTTAAGGTATTACTTAAATACGATTTAAATGTAAACTTCGTTCTCATGCCCATAATAACCAATAACAATTTTTGACAGCTGGACCTCACTCGACAGTGGCGCCAACTGGTGAGCACAAAAACGATAGCCCTCATTGTAGTCTTTGACTGCACGTAGTGATATTATATTCTCTTTGGACTGCAGCGGCCTTTCGTGGCGGCCGTGGTGACGGCCAGCTGTCATTATGACAATCAAGGCCTTGTGTGTCAAGAGTGCTACCGCGAAAACGCCATACGCCATAAACGAAGTTTTCCCTCTTTGTCGCATTTATGTGTAAACTTGCAAGTACGACAAAGAGGGAAAATTTCGAATGCTCGCAGTAGCAGCCCTGAGGGGCTACCGCGAACCGAAAACGAACGAAGTTCGAATATCTCCCTCTCTGTTGCACTTGCTAATTCGTGCGGCAGAGAGGGAGATATTCAAACTTCGTTCGTTTTCAGTTCGCGGTAGCCCCTCAGTATGAATCAATGAAAGAATCAAAGAGAATATAACCACTACGTTGAATGAATGATGAAGCTAGTCTGTGAACTAAATCAATCACCTCTTATATCAGTCTCATTCGCCGTGACTTTTATTTTCGTATAATTAATATTAATGACATTTAGTGACAAAGATTTCATTTGAAACTATAATTTAAAATTCATGTTTTCGTTTACTAACTTAATTAAAATCTTCGCCTTTTAACCTCAGCCAACGTCTGAGGGGCTACCTCCCGAAAACGAACGAAGCTCGAACATCTCCCTCTCTGTCGCACAAATTAGCAAGTGCGACAGACAGGGAGATATTCGAACTTCGTTCGTTTTCGGGTCGCGGTACCCCATCTGGGGCGCTACAGCGATAGCAAACGACGTTTTCCCTCTATGTCGCGTTTACGTCCGAACGTGCAAGTGCGACACAGAGCGAAAACTTCGTTTGCTGTTCGCGGTAGCCCTTGTATAGACGGCTTAAAACTAAAACTGACAGAGCTGCCAAATCCATTCTATTAACTGTCACTGTCAGTGTCATTGTCACTTGTTCTGAGCTGAAGTTCTGAGATGATTATTGTTCTTCTAGTATTTTTTAAATAAAAAGATGTTTACGAGTTGTTATAATCCTTTAAAAATTACCCAATTGTAACTGTTTGGCCTACTTCACTGTGAAAAATAATTTGTAACTTTCACTTGTTGGGAGATATTTTCACGGAACTTTCATTTCAATTGTATTACATGCTACATGTATGGCAAATGTTTGTTTTGATATCTTAGTACGGTTAAAACTTGATTAAAATGGAAGGAGGAGAGTGGAGAAATAGTATCATTAATCAGCTACAAGCCAGAAACAAATATCAATCCTCAGCTTTTCAAGATGTTATAACATTTCGTAAGTAATATAATATAACCTTTCGAATCATTTCTTTGTTACATCTTCGAAAATAGATAATTAGTTACATACTGATAGAATGTTTATATAATACTCTTAATATAATGTGATATGAATTGTATTATATTGCATTTTTTTCTGCTGTCATACTTGCTTTTATTGTTTATTATTTTACATTCATTTTAAAACAATACGTGATTTATATATACTAATTTCCGTTATGGAGATATTGTAGGTATGCATACCCTAGAACCTATGGTAAGCAGAAGTATGCATGTATGTATGTAAATAGTTTATTATACACAAAGCACTGGTAAAAATACAGACAAGTTCAGTTACATTGGTACAAAGACCAAACAAAAGTGACCTGCCAAACAAACTAGATGTTCAATGTTTGAAATTCAGGAAAAGCAAATGATTATGTGAGACCATATTGTGTTAATGATTTTTAAATGTATTTAAGTTTGTGTGTTTGAATGCTATAGATTTGTATACCATATTAATATTTATTACTTATTTCATTATTAGGCATTTGCTCAGCAGTGGCCCATACAGGCCTTAAATAATAACAAATTTGTGTTCACTTAAGCTAAGGTTTCATGGCTCTGGTGAACAGATGCATGAGTTGTTTACAAATGTAAATGTAATTTTATAGAAGGCAATGCGCATGTGGCTCCTTTTGGAGTTGTGGGCGTTTGTATGCTGTGGTGTCTGCTTACCTTAGGTGGACTGTGTGCTTGTTTGTGACCATCATTGTTTAAAAAATTACAGGTTATTTCCTTTTTTAATATAGAGCCACAGAATTATATTTCATCCATCCTAGTATTATCCCTCTTGTATTACATACTTAATCCTACGTCTACCAAGCCCGCGAATTTGCATTGACATGCTACTGTTATGTTTTTTTTTTCCAGTAGATGATAGATTAAATAGCCTAGGGTCCGCTTTGGCACCTAATCTCAAGATTTGGCATATGCACATTGCGAATGTGACTGACATCTCACCTTCCAAACCATAGATTTATTGTATCACCATCTAATTCTGTCAATTCTCATATTCCAGAAAGCCGACTATTTGACAATGTCAACACACTTAAGCATGAAAATCTCCAGTTGACATTGGCTAATGAGCGGATACGGTTTTCAAGTACAGATAATGGTTTATCTAGTGCAGGTTGGTACTCACAATTCTTTATTATATGTAATCCATTAATGTGTATTGTCACAGACTTTAATAGTAAAGCCATTTATAGCTCAGCGTACAATGAACACTTCATAGCTGAACTATTAAAATGAAAATAACAAGTTTGTCACCTAAATTGCTTAGTAATTAAAAGTCTGTGAGTGTAAAAATATGTATCAATGAATCCTCTCATAAATATGTACCGAAACCTTAATGCACCAACATAAGATCCATAGGACATATTTTTGAGTAGCTTGCATGCACCCATATTATTGCACTCGACTGTACCTAACTTAACATTGTTTTTGTTTCAGCTTCTGGTTTACCTACCTATTTCTTTAGATATGAACTATTATTCAACTTATATCAGTTGTGTTCAGTTTGTACCCATAGTCTTTTTTTCTATGCTAAAAGCTTTTTTTACTGATGAAATATAATGTTGAGGTATTTACTATGTGTACTACAGAAGCGCCACTTAGCGTTTGTAATTTTTCGGGCCAATATCAAATTTTGAATTATAAATATTTTACTTATTTATGCAAAATACATAGACAGCGACATGTACACTACCTTGTGTAGAAAAACGGTTATTAGAATAAAAACCGATTTTGAAAGTATGTAGGTACATACCACAATTACGCATTTCTGCCAGCTTGCGTTGCGATCGTTTTACTTACCCCCACCACGCACTTCGCACATTGCCAATAACTGTCAGTTGAAACATACACAACACAAAAGCAGAAACAAGAAAACAAAACTTCACCCCAACCCGGCTAGTCTCCGTGGGGTTAACGACCACCACCTTCCAAAGTCACATAGAGAAAACCCATACAGAAAGTGATGAAAAACAGAAAGAATATAGATAATATTTACATTGCAACTTTTAACGATAGAACACTTCAAACAGAAGAGTCATTATTGCAACTAGAACATGCTTTGGAGAAAATAAAATGCCATATCATCGGCCTAAGCGAAGTAAGAAGCAGCTATGCAAGGAAATTGAACAATTTATAGGTATCTCAGACAGATTTGCTGTTTTAAACATAAACTTACCAGGATCTGGAAACAAATGGAATAATTCAAGCATATGCACCCACAGACATAGAAACACCATAGAAAATACCCACAAAAACATTATATTAATGGGAGATTTCAACAGCACACTAGGATCAGAGCAGACAAATAATAATAGCATTGGCAAATACACTACAGGAAAAAGAAATGATAATGGTACATTAATATAGTTTGCGATGGAAAAAAGATTATACATAATACATTTTTCAAAAAAAGATTTAGCAAAAAATGGACTTTGCTATCTCCGCTGGGAGAAAAAGATGAAAGAGATTTTATATTAACAAATAACAAAAGAGCATTTTTAGATGTAGAACCACTTAACATTCGGATCACCGACTGGTTCGGGGAAGAATTACTACTAAAAATACCCAAAAATCAAGAAAGAATATAACTAACAATAAGACCGTAATTCCACATCACATCCCAGAAGACATGGAAAAACATATATCAGAGACTTTCACAAGCAGACCAAACCACAAACATGCAAGAAAAATATAATATCATAGAAAGAGAATTAATCGATTTAAAGAAGCAGTTCAAAAACATATCTGAGAAAAGAAACAGAATAGGACCAGAAGCGAGAAACCTCATAATTCAAAGACAATATCTGCTTATAGACAAGAAAAACAACAGAAAAGAAATAACATCTATCAGTAAGCAAATAAATGAAAGTATCAGAAAATACGGACATAAAACAAGGACAGATAGGATTCAAAATTGCATCGAAAAAACAGGAGGAGTAAAGAAAGCCATGAAAGAGCTTAAAGAAGAAAAATCATGGATCCCTTTCATTCAAGACAGAAATAAAAAACAGACACCAGAACATCACAACGACATCAGAACGACTACATTTAATGGTCGTGGCCACCCAATTTTATAGAAACCTCTACAATGGCGATGAAAGTCAGGAAAATGAAAATATGGATAAGACTTGTCCACAATTAGAGCCAGATCAAAGTGTGGGAGAGTGGTCAAAAAGGTCAAGCAACAGAAGTGGCGGTGGACTGGCCACATCATCAGAGAAGGACTAGAAAAGTGGACAAAAGACCTCATAGAGTGGTACCCATGGGGACACAAAAGAAAGAGAGGAAGGCCTACTCTTCGATGGTCAGATGACCTTAAAAGGATAGGCGGAGTAGACTGGCTCAGGCAAGCGAGAGACCGCGTCACCTGGAAGGAATTGGAAGAGGCCTATGTAGGACAAGCTGAAGTTGTTGATGGAAATAGAAAATAGTAAAATACATATATGTGTATAGAGAAAAATTAAGGTATATTTATAAGAACTTCAGTAATAAAGGCTATTTTTATTTTATTTATTTTATTATTTTACATTTATCCAAATGAAGCAGTGTTGTCACATTCACCACTGACAGAAGGACCACATTTAGTTGGTTTTCCATTAGATTTGTTTGGAAATAGTGATGTTATAGAATTTTGTATTAAACAAATTACCATTTTGTCTGGGGTATTATATAAATATGTTTACATGTAATAAGCTTTCTTGGCCTCCTTAAAATGTTGTAAAAAAATCTATTGCATAAAACTTCTATCACCCTTGCAGGAGGTGGCAGCAATGAAAGAGTACAGGCTTTAGAACAGAAGATCTTAGTGCAGCAAGAAGAATTGACATCTTTGCACCGGAGACGCGGCGAGAGTGCACAGCAAATTATAAACCTAAATGCTAAAGTTCACGATTTAGAGAAGCAGCTCCAAGCAAAGGACGTAGTGTAAGTTGTTCTCTTTATAAAGTTTTTCAATATAAACTGATGGTTCTAACTAACCAATCGGTAGTTGAGTGACAAATATATTAGCAAAACCAATGGACCACCTTTTACCCTGTACCCAAACCATCACTGAAAAAGGATTCTCAATAGGTACTGGTACTTAAAAGTTGAGATGCAGGCAGGCTAGTTTTTAAGTGATAGTATTGTTCAACAATTATATTCGAGGAGACTGCTACTGAATCATCAATTGCTTCAAATATTTTTCTAGAATTGGGTAGGGGTAATCGCTTGCGTGATGTGCGCTGTTACATCTACTATGAGGATTCATACTTTTACAACGCGCACGTCGACATGTACGTCCACGCGCACGCATTCGGTGTGTCCTGCCCATTAGACTCAGGTTCTAGTAGGTAATAAACTAACTATTCAAACATAAACTTACACCGATTGGATTGTATTTGTTAATTTTAGCATAAAGCATGTATAGGAACGTGGGTTCCACCACATAAGGAGTCCTCCACACGGAGTCCTTGTAAGGATTCCACTCAGGTATGTAGTACGAGGGGTGTTCAATAAGTAATGAGAATGATATATACTTACCGAAGCCACATCAGTAGGATACGCAACCGTGCGTTGTACTTGCTAGGAAGGCTTGGGCCGATGATAAACAAGTTTAGTAAAATGTCACTTCGAAATAAGCTGACACTCTACAAAACTTGTGTTCGTCCAATCATGCCTTATGCAAGTGTAGCTTTTGCTCACGTACCTATGACATCGCCCAAGCCGCTTCAGGTCATCCAGAATCGTTTTCTCCGTAGGGCGACTGGTGATCCGTGGAGTCGAACCTCAGTCTGCTTCACGATATGGGGATTAGCACCATGTATGGTTTCTCTAAGCAGACTGTCAGACGTTATTTTGACAACGCTCCCCGTCATAGGAATCCGTTAGTTAGGATGGCTGTCGTCTACTTTCCCATCCCTCCTCCCTCTGTCGTAACACGGCGATCACTGATTAGGGGTCGCACGGTCCGGCACCATCCTAGAAGGCAAAATAAAGGGAACAAGAGGCAGAGGAAGACCCAGAATACCATACATGGCACAGATGAAGGAATGGTGCTGTAGCCACACATACCAGGAAGTGAAGACGAAGGCCCAAGATAGAGTGAAATGGAGAATGCTGCAACGACAGAGGATCAGGCCCTCTTAATATTGATGATGACGGTCCGGCATTCTAGGCACACACTCACGTACCCGGACGACGTAATCACAGCGTCCATCGAAAGATCTTTAGTTTCTGGATCGCGTTTCTGAATCTTGTAGTAACAGTTCCAAACAGTTGAGTGAAATCCGCAGTTTATAGTATTCCTGCGCATCCGTAAGCATTCTGGGCACCTAGCGCGCTGATACTTTTTTCATACTTCTTCAGATATAAAATGAACAGGAACACTGCGACCCGTTCAAGTAAATTTCTTATTATCTCTTGATCGGTTACTGCTGAAGTTAGGCGCCCCAAGCCTGGGTCGTCATTAGTGCAAGTTCTCCCTCTCTTTAACTTCGTCTACCACCGCAATCGTAGCATAAGAAGGTGCACGAACCCCTAATGTTACTTGCAAGTCTAAGCGAACCTGTTCTGTTGTAAAATTTTCCAAGCGCAGCAATTTAATTACCGCTTGAACGTGAATTTTCTCCAGTTTTGACAATTCGCTCATACAGAACAAAATAAATTATTATTTACAATTATTTATTGTGTCAATATTATTGGCAATACTGGCCAATACTTTTTTAAATTTTCTCACTGAATAGTTTATATATCATTCTTTTTTTTTAACCTGACTGTGGCTTTATAGGCCGGGCCCAATAAAGCGATAGGAGTGCGCGGTTGGAGAGTTGCCTGGGAAAAATCTAGACTGGGCGGTTTTAAACACTGGAATACTTTGAGTTTGCGCTCCAGTAAGATTGGTCGAGTGGTTTCAACCGAATATAAGGTGTGAGTGGAATCGAGCTACTGGGAGTTTTGTCGCTGGTTCTCAAGCAAGAAACTCAGCTACGCCCGACCTGGGTCGGACTGACTCTACCCGGTGTGCGGCGGTACCGGGACGAATAGGGACTATATGTGTCACTGTTGTCGCGATCGCGCGGTGGACGTTCCCGCCGGCGGGAATACCTAAGTGTACGCGTCGTGTCAGAGTTGGACGCCGCAAGCGCAGCATCCATCTTTCGATAGACGCTGTGATTACGTCGTCCGGATCCGTAAGTGTGTGCCTAGGACGCCGGACCGTGCGGCCCCTAATCAGTGATCGCCGAGTAACGACAGAGGGGGGAGGGATGGGAACGTAGTCGACAGCCTTCCTAACTAAAGGATTCCTATGATGGGGAGCGTTGTCAAAATAACGTCTGGCAGTCTGCTTAAAGAAACCATACATAGTGCTAATCCCCATGTGGTGGTGCAGACTGAGGTTCGACTGGTACCACGGAGCACCAGTCGCCCTACGGAGAAAATGATTCTGAATGACCTGAAGTGGTTTTATACTGTGTTATGTCAACTCAAAACAGGAGCTACGTCGCGTGACGTCACGCGGCCAAAGTCACGTGGTCAGCGCACAGTAGTTTTCTAAATCCCTTTTTTAGTTCTTTTTCTAGAAAAATATGAAAAAATAAGAGTTTTATGCAACTCTCCAGCATGAGACAAATCTAATGACATATCATTTATTAAAATCGGACAATAACTGTAGATCTGATGGGGTGTACAAAAATCGGCCTCGCGTAACACATATATAGATAGTTGTGGGGAAAATTTGTTACGCAGAATTAATAGCCGGGGAGCTGTCTACGGCAAATCGTTTGCTATTTATAGAGACACGAACTCAGCCTTTTGTTAGTCTATTCATACTATTATTTAAAATAAAAATAGTACTAGTAGGAAAAAGTAGTGGCAGCCGACTTCCAAGCACGCACCTTTGACGGTGACTGGAACTACTTTTACCCCAACCAAAATGACTGACAATATTATTTTCGAATTAAATACATAATTAGGTATCATGTCACAACAAATCCGGAGCTCTATAAATGAAAAACCTTTAATTAAATGAAAAAATGAAGAAAAAGTCCACCGCTGAAAAGCTGCCAGTCACACGGATCAATTAATATTAATTGCAGTATAGCACACTAACTAGACTGGTTTCGTGTTTATAGATTGCAAACGATTTGCCGTTGCCAGCTCTTAGACCATAACGAGTTTGTGAAACCAATCTAACCTCTCCCCTTATTTAGGTACTACCATCAGGATCAGGACAATTGCTTAACCTTTCGAACGCATGTTAGGACATATCAACTGTCGTATTATATGAGCAAAGGGCAATTGATTGTTCCGCAACTGTAGTTTCGGTATTTACCAGATATATTTTCATCAAAATATTATTTTTAGTATTTCAGAAAACACTGCGTTGATAGCTTCGCTCCGTGCCGAGATTCAACTATATGAAAACAACATGACTGAGCTAGAAGGACTGAACACTGTTCTAAGAGACGAACACCAAGCTTTACAAATCGCATTTGCAGCTATCGAAGAAAAATTAAGAAAAGCACAGGTATTACTTATATACTGCTAACCCACCAAAATGTGTCAAAACTTGTCGCTGTCGAATTTCGCTGTCATTATCTTATATTTACAAATATCATATACAAATACAATATACAATAATATTGTTGTGGATAATTTGTTAAATATAACCGTTGGGCCTGCTTAAGTAGAATATTTGTAGGCAAATAATTTCTTACGCTTATCGACCGTATACTCGTATGCTTCACGAGAAAATGTAACATAGGTATTTACGACGACTTAACATCACTGAAAAAAAACACCGATGCAACAATATGATTCGATGTTCCAATTTCCATTGTGCGGTTCTCTCGCAATTTTGAGTTGAACGGGCATCAGCTACGCACGACGTTCCATTTCTGCTTTTGTTTACACAAGATAGGTATTTCGGTTTTTTGGCATATTGACTCCAATAACATTACGTTTTTTTTCTCTGGAACTTCAAATTTTTACAGCATCATTTCATACTTGGCATTATGCCATAATTTTTTCCTGCAATATCCAGGGGGATTCATATAAATTTAGGTTCAATCCACTTTCAGTGTTGATGAAATGGATGTATTGGTGTAATTTCAAAACACAATGACTCATTAAGTACATAGTTTTGTTTTTGATTCCGCCTAGTAGAAAAGACACGAAGGAAAATTCGTAACAACCCCATTTGGAGTTCTTAAATAAGTTTCAAAATATTAATATATAATATTATGTATTCGGTGTCGTCCTAAATTTACTTTTATTTTCACACTTATTGTATGCAGCCGTCTTATAAATAAACACCCTATATTTCATGAGTTTATGTGATTGACCTTGTGCGCGGTGCGTAAATAGTAGTGTCCGACCGAAGTTTCGGTTTCGGCCAAAAAACTGCCGAACCTTTCGGCCGCGCCGAAACTTTCAACATTGTACTTCCGGATCGCGTTCGGTTAACATCGGGTGCGCTCGGCACAACCGGCAATGGCGTAGTATCTTATTGTAGCTAAGTATTTTATATTTTTATATCCCACAAAAACATAAATGTGTAAAATTCCAACGTCGTAAACGATATTGCTAATAAAATTAATAAAAGTAAACAGGTAAGATCGAACTGGAAAACAGGTTCTTTCAATGCTCCTTAGAGCACAGGTACAATCATGCATTAGGTTATTAAATTCCTTAAAATTATTTGTTATGTTCTTTGTTGCGCAATAGTCCGACTTGGAAAAGTTTTTTCAAATTCCTCTATTGGACACCTTAACTACGACACATTCAAAGTTGGCATTTTTTGATGGAATATCATTATTTTTTATCAAATAAGTAGGTAAGTAATCAAAATTCACGATTTTCTTTCGGAGACCAAGCCTATGAAACGTATAACCAAGGTTACATTTAACAGGAGCGCAAATTGGGTATTTGACTCAGGTTAAAATTTATAACATGATGTCACTCTATGGATAATAGACCGATTCGATTATATACTCTCGATACGGGAAAATGTATTTATTTTTGAATAAAATAATGTAAATTTCACATTTCTTAGATTTCTCCTTTGTGTACACAAAATTACGGTAAAGTAGTCAAACATTTTGATTAGTAAGTCTGTCAGCCAGTAAAAAATAGTGCTTTTAAGAAGTAGGTACCTAAGAGGTTTTTTACAAATTTCTAATCATCATCATCCTCCTAGCGTTATCCCGGTACAGTTGCATCCTGAAGGATGCCCGGGGTCCGCTACCTAATCCCAAGACTTGACGTAGGCACTAGTTTTTACGGAAGCGACTGCCATCTGACCTTCCAACCCGAGGGGAGACCAGACCTTATGTATGTATGTATGTAAATACTTTATTGTACACAAGACAAGTAAAATAAATTATACAGAAAAAAAACAGATCAATCATGTACAAAGGCGAACTTATTGCTTATTTGAATCAGGCTTGTCAAGTGAGTGGGCAACTTGACTGTTAGAAGTTCTCAAGCCGCCAGAAGGCCTCTAACTTGGCTTAACGACTGCTATCATAGACAGCAGCCGGGATCAACGGCTTATCGTACCTTCCAAAGCACGGGAGCGCTCAGTTAATAACCACTCAAAGCGGTGTTTTTTTACAAATTTCTAATAAAAGACTAAAATTGTGTTACTGGCGATTTCTCAATGTAATTTGAGACGTTGGTGCCTTTAAGGAAGCCAGAGTTTTTTAGGTACATGTCGCCTCACAAAGGCGTTGTAAGAGGAAACTGGTTGAGGAATTTGGGGGCTGAGCATGATTTCTCCGGTAGCTCAGTGGCTAACCGATTGGCCGCGAATGCCAGAATGTTGCAGGTTCGAATCCTGCTCGGAGCCAAAAAAATCAACGTTTCTCTTTTTTGTAATTTGTATTAGCAGTGTTTCTTTTAAATACAAAATTATGGTGTTAATTATTGAAATTACGGATTCGTTAATTCAAAAATTGTTTTACAAGAATCGGGAAATTGGAAGTGTGCAAGTCCAAAAGATTTTTTTAAGTTAATTGACGGAAAAAGTGGCCCGAAATGCTTCTTGTAATATAACCCACGGCCGGTGTATCGCTTTTTTGCTTTTCGAACTTGGCTGACACGATTTTAATACATCTATAAAAGTTTCGTTTTCGGCCGAAACTAGAGCCAACGCCGAACCTTCGGTTTCGGCAAAAAACATATTGGACGCTAGTAAATAGTCCATGCCAAATACAAAAGAGTAACACTGCCTATTCAGTCTCTCCCGAAAACTGTCGTGTCGTGTTACGTTTTTATAAATCGCCGGAATCCTATTACCGTGACACCACTTTTTATTAGACCTGAATGATTTTATTTGACAGTGATCGGTCATAGTAGTCAACGGTTTATAAATATATCGGGTTGAAAGTTAAACAGTTCCTCAGTACGGTCTCAAAATGACCCGTATAGTGATGCCTGAGTGTGGCAGACGGGTGTAATATATAATGCCTTTGGTACTAGTCGGCCGTAATCAAATTTCGTGTCAATATCACAGAGACTGAGATGAGATCATAAGTTTTTTCTCCACCTGTCTTTTAGGTGTTAATGCTTTTCACTAATACTGCGATTGTACGATATTTATGGTTATATTACTCTAACAATGTATTTTACAGTACCTAATTATAAGTCTGAAGCAGAATTTATCTCTTAATTTTGTATTTCGATTTCATCAGTAATGAAGAAAATGTTTATGACTGGGGTAATTATTTCATGTGGATGTTCCTACTAAATCTTCCATTTCGTACTTAGAAAAGAACTGTGTTTTATAGTGAATGTCATTATTATTTTCAGGACGAAAACCGAACACTCGTTGAAAGACTTATTAAATACAAATCTAAAGATGCCGATAAAATGAACGAGGAGAACGAGCACTTTCTCAAGTAAGATGTTTAATTACTTTCTACTTCATGTACTTACTTGAAAACTATAGTCCAGCATGAGTTCAATTTGCAGTTGTTAGGGTTAAGCCACTGCCAATACATCCAATGCGATGTGCTGATGAGAGCCGCATCAAATCAGTAATGGTAGTATTTTTAGGTGTGGGGCATTTGGTCAACATTTAAAAGGAAAGTTGAAGCGCCTGTGTTAAGTTTAAATAACTTGTATAACTGTATGTTGCTGCTATTATTATTTTTGTGCACTGCACCGTAGAATGTATGCTTGTGATGTTCTATTTAGCTTGTTAATCTAAAACGTAACTGAATGAAGTGTCCCGGCTCCATGTCATTTGTGCTAAAAGACGCACAATTTATGCAGTATGCACATTGACTTAGTGTATCCGTGCTACCGTGTTGTGATTAGAGTGGGTCGTTTGCGTGCCATGCAGCTTAGAGTACTTGCACTTTATTCATGATTTGTTTTTGCTTCTTTTTGTTTAATTTCTTCAACAGGTCAAGCCCTACCGCGTTTTTCATCAACACGTTTGGTAGAGTTAGTTTCGGGTGAGTTTGGCATAATGTGAATGCAGATGTGGTGGTTTGAAGGCATTGTGGCGTTCATTATTGAACATTATACCTCTTCATGAAGTGGCCCATTTATGTCTTAACTGCACTCTGAAACTGACTCATTTTCAATATCTATGTCTTTACATCTAATTGGTTATATGTATGTGTACCGTTTTAATTTATTTCTTATTTCACTGTTTTGTCACAAAATACTTAATCCAACATTGTCATATTTATAGAATTGTTTGCAGAATTGCTATCAGTATTACAGTTAACTGACAATTAGAAGACCTTATATGGTTGCAATAAGGTTCACGAATGGTCAGTTTAACTGTGGTGCTGATAGTACCACCACCAACATGAAAATGTGTTTATTTCGTTCATTCATGTACCTGTATTTCCATATCAATGGAATTTATATCTTTCAAAATAAGAACAGAGTAGCATTTGTTTCGTTTCATTCGATTACAAAACAACCAAATCTCATCTAATTCCTTAAAGAGAGAGAGAGTAGAATAAAATTTCAATCCCAATTTTTCTTGTGGTGCAGCTAGAGGATATGTAAAATAACAAAACGATAATATGTTAACGCCGGTCTCCATATCCAGTCAAGCCCGACAAGTCGCGTAACAAGTTTTTTGAAAAGAAAACTATGCGTAACGGAAATTGAGTTCTTATTTCAAAATATACTTATCTCGTTTTATCGGGTTTTTCACAGCATATTATGTACCTAATGGCACGAGATACTCGTTACAATAGTTGTCGCACTGCCTAGAAGAATGAATCTTTATAGCGGACATATTTGTTTAATTAAATAGGCTAAGGTACTTCATTCTACATAAAATAATGTACGCAAATAATACATAGTGTCGATAGATCGGTTCAGGACTAGCTAATTTGTTGTGCCGGTTTGCGACCACTTAGATAAGTTTATGAAGTGAAAGGATAATTTCTCTTTTGGATGGATTCCTCTTCAACAAGCATCACTTTAAATGCATACAACTCATTGTTCCTCTAGGGTCTGTAAAAATATTAATATCTTTAGTTGAAAGAACCTCGTCCCCAGAGCTGGTCATTAACTCGGTAATCCGTTAAACGTTAATTAACGAAGTTAACCATCCGTGTATCGGATTAACTTTTAAGTTAACTTGTAAAATTGTTAACGGACTCATTAACTTCCGCTAACTGTCCAAAGCTCCGTTAATCCGTTAACTATGTACTTATTTTATCAAAGGAAAACCGCACCGCGTAAAACAGTTTCTGACAAGTCCGTACGATCGGGGCGGCGTAGGCGCGAGCTATAGGCGCTGAGTGAGACAGGCGATGCAAATGGGGCTCGTCAGGCGCGTGCGCGAGTGAAATGAACTATATTGTGTTGTCGGCTCGGTGCGTCAGTAAATGAGAATACAAGGCGTATTATGAAGTGCTGTTTATTTTGATAATTAAATTAATCGTCCATTATAAGACATTCTTAAAGCCATCTTTTTTTTATTAGGGTTCCGTACCATAATGGTAAAAAAGAAACGCTTATGGTTTCACTTTGTCTGTCTGTCTGTCACATCGCTAAATCTCTCAAGAACTACTTATACTATCGATTTGAAATTTAGAACAGTTATAAAGAAGGGTAACCTAGATGCTAGAACATGTTTTTTTTTCTGTCTGTGGGTGAATATGCCAAGTGGAGTGTCGTACTCGTATGAAAGGGCCTAAGTTGCACATTTTGAAACATTTTTTTTATGTTGAGCCATTTTCGATTTGTGAGGGATTATTTAAAAAAAACCGTTCCCCCTTATCTCCGAAGTTTACCAAGGAAAAAAATATGAAATTATTACATAACATTGTATATTTTACAGGAAAAATATAACTATAGTTCTATCTAGTTTTTCTTTTTTTATCATCAAAAAACATTTATATTCTAATTGTAATGTAATTTAATCACCTTTTAATGTATTCTTGTTTTATAAATTCCTACGCGATTATCCTGAAAACGTATCTTCTACAAAATAAAATCGGTTCACGTGATAAAGATTTATCCTTGAAAAACCATCCACACATACTAAGTTATTCAGACGCTCAAATTTGTACTCATGGCGTTCAATTTCTACACCGTTTTGTTGAGATTTTCCTGAATGAATAGGGTCGGAACTGGTGCATATCTGTGTACGGAACCCTCGGTGCGCGATCCGGACTTGCACTTGAGCGGTTTTTTTTCATTCCCTGCCTACTTTCCATAGCGCACACCCAGGTGCTGTTTTTACCAGGAGTTAACGATTAACTTTAACTTCCGTTAAATGGCCTGAAATGTAACGCTTTAACGTTTAACGAAGTTAACTATTTGGTTAACGGTGCCCAGATATGCTCGTCCCATAGGTGGCCGCAAACTGAGCTTAGGCAACGGCGTTTTGAAATATTGTTATTTAGGAATACACACCTATATTCGTCATAATATTTACGGGATAGCATCCGGAACATCTCATACAGTAAGTTCTCACGAGCGCGGGTTAGCCATAGTTGTGATTGTGACATTCTATTTATTATTGTCATTATTGGTTTGTTTATATTGATCTATTGTGGCAGCCCTTATAGTTCTTTGCTTATCCGTCCTATTAGTCCGTTGGCTCCACGTATTTCTAGACTCTTTGTGTCGCAATCTGTTGTATTTCCTCTGGATGCATGATTTGACATTTGATGCATTCATGATTGTTACACATACGAACACATAGACAATGTGAACTCATAGCTTTTACGCTGCAGCACACATAGACAATATGCATGTATATCTCAACACACAGCCATGGCTCACCCGCATTCGATAAAAGTAGATACTGTACTCTACAATATGCAAATCTAAATAGCCAATGTTCTAACTGAGTTAGAGCGGTTACACGGCGAATTTTTGCAGAGCTACAAAGGGTCAGTCATAGTCTGCCGTGTCTGGTGTTACCATCAGGCAGACTTTAAGCTTTTTTCCTACTGTCATTGTATAAACAATACAATTCACCATAAACCCCCATTTCGTGAATTCGCGACTGTATCGCAACACTAGCCAAGTTTGGTATTGATACTGTATCGCTGCAAAAATTCATCGTCTGTAACCTGTCTAAGGGTTGAAAATGTATAGTTTTGTATATTTAATCATGAATTTATGACATTAAATATTCATTTATTTTCAAAAAATTAAAAATACTAATCGTTTTTTGGATTTTTTTTGTTTGTTTTCAATATAGGCATAGATATAACCGTACTTAATATTAGATGTACACGAATTGGTTTTAAGTTTTTACTCTCGCATGATTGGCTGGTTTTTTTTTATCACAGTTTTATATATCTACAGCATGTTTTTTGAAATTGCATTTTGGCATGACATGAATTTGTGCTTCAGTACCTATTAATGTATGAAACAGTAGGAACACACCGACTTCTTCATACCTAGTTCATCATATAAAAACAGCCTGTAATCAGACTTTATAATCGAGTTCGAAACTTATTTGATTCGTGGACAATTTATGAAAACCATACAACGAGAAAAAAGTTTTTCTTAAAAAGTTAAACTTTAAGGTAAGGTACAACGAAGCAATTCTAGACTGCTCGAAATTATAACCTATCAAAATATTTTTCGTGTTTGAAATCATTTAGGGTAGATTTTTCAATCACCAGATAAAACTATCCGTTTGTTTAATTTATCGCTGTCACCTTCTAATATCATATGAAAGAAAAGGACAGCTAACATTTATCTGACAGATACTTTTAGCTGGGGATTGAAAAATCGGCCCTTATCAGAATGCCATCTTGGTGAAATTGTGAAAGCGCTTTTTTTTTATTAAAAATGGGATCGCTCTTGGCCAGCATCTAGCCAGGGGGCAAAGATGAGGCCGACGATGAAGCGAGCTCACCCAGAAGGTGCCTATTCACTCGTGCCTTAAAATGTCTAGGTTATGTGCGCTTTTCCGCTATCTGGGCATAGATAGCACTCTTAGTAAATGATGTAAAACGGGGAAGATATTTAAGATTAGTTTTAATTTCCCGCAGTCTAGACTGCCCCGCTGCACCTTAACCAAAAATATATGATTAAGTAACTGTTGAAATATTTACCAGACTTTCAAAAACAGACAATCTTGCTTTGTAATTACTTGTACATGCTTCCTCTTACTAATGGTATATTGATTTTGGACAATATGGGGTCATAATGTTAAAAGAAGAGGATAAAAATCGGAATGCAGAACAGATAAATTACTTACCACTACTTACTTATTTTAGCCGGAGAGCTGGCTACGGAAATACGTTTGCAATTTATAGAGAGACGAAATCCGTCTAGTTAGTGTTGGCACACTACTATTATTAATTGATAGTATGGCTACTATTATTATTAATTGATCCGGGCGCGTGGCAGCTCTTCAGTGGTGGGCGTGAGAGTGGTTCCACAACAAAGAGGTTGTAAAAGCAATTGAATATTCGCAATCTATAGTGCTCTGCATTTGGTGTGGTATTTAATTACGTGTTTAATTCGAATATGACATTGCCAGGCACTTTAGTTAGGGGACAAGTAATGTCAGGTGATGTCCACGTGAAAGTGTCGAAGTTGTCTCATTTAAGAGTAGAGGTCTGGGCCTGTGCTTTTTCATTAAAGTGGACTTTCAAAATCGTGTGTGCAAAAAACACGCGCAAATATTCATCCGAACACCCTACTAGGCCACGACAAACAACAAGAAATGCACCAACGGTAGTCGGTAGGAGAATCGGACATTGTGGTCTGTGATATTCCAAAGTAGCTCGTTTGTGGCGGTCATCCTGTCAATTAATAACTAACTTAAAACTTTTTTTATTGGGAGTTGATGAGATAAATTAAACCCCTTTTGTCGTCCAACTACGCTCACCTGCACCACTGGAAAGCCCAGTCCAGGCTGCCGGATTAATTAATTAATAGTATGGCACACATAACTAGACGATTTCGTGTCTCTATAAATATGTAAACATATTTCCGTAGCTAGACCTTTTAGACCAATTACTTAGTTTACCTGATATATGACCGTATTCCATTTGACATTCTAATTTAACACTAATGTAATAAAATTTCTATTATATATACGCAGTCTAAAAATCGCATGTTTGTAATAAATACTTGATTACATTGATGTTAAGACATAATATCTATTGAATTAACATCTCTTCAGTGTCAAAGTTTCAATAATAGTGCTGTAATAATGGTTTACTTCCTGAAAACAACCAACACTCATCTGTATCTCGTTTTGTTTTGAAAATCTTTTTAATAACCACCGTAACCGTGGTCACACCATATTTATATTATTCAGTTAAATTCATAGGGGTACCTAAATATAAAACTTGTGGTTTTAGTTGTAGTTTATATAAGTAGAATTATTTCCTTAAAAATTATCATATACTTATTCATTATCCGCCCATGAAATGATAGTATTATATAACGCCAGTTTATATAACATGTGTGATTGAATTTTCGTTTTATTACGTTATTGGAATTTTAGGTGAGGCTGATCGAAAATAGTGTTCTATTTTATACCTATGTTTTCTGACCGTTCTTGTCCTAGCACGAGTGTTCATCAATATTTCACCCCAGTTCTACTTTCCTCTGTTCAAAATCTAAATCAGTAATATTTATAACATGAAATTTATGATCAAAATCTCAGTGGTGTGTTATTGTCATTTGCGTCAGATTATTTTATGGTCAAAGCATGTTGCTATGCTATTCATATGCTTTCAGTATGGAACTTCGAAGGAAATAACCATGCATTTCTGGATTATCGACGAATAACGTTTTAATGTAAAGGAAATCCTGTAGTAATCTGTAGTTATTAAATGTATGTATTTTTTTCTCAGAAAGAAGAGTGACAGAGTGAGAAGAGAGTTGGAAGAGGCTGCCAGAGAAGGTGGTAGTAGAGCCAGCATCGGGTCGGCTGGTAGTTCGGCAGAAGATAAAATCATGGACTCCATGCCGTTTTATGCAACGGCATTGCCTACAAAAGTAGCTTTGAGATTCGTAAGTTAAATCGTAATTTTTGTCAGACAACAATGATTTGGCGCTACCTTTTCGATAAAAGTATTTGATTAGGTGTCATGCCATTTCCGACACATTTCACTAACTGTTAGTAAACGTTATTATAACGAATAATTTCCACAATGAATTTGTGTGAACATTACATATATTAATAGGTAAATAGGTACTCGTGTGAAGTAATGACTGAACTAGGAGACATGCTACGACAAGATATTTCTGTAGACAAGTACTTTCATTATTTGTGTCTATATGGGACTAAAATATACATTCAATTTAATTTGGAATTTTGCTTTAGTTTATTTAGAAAAAATAACATTGCGTATGATCGTCGTGGAGGTTTTTTTTCATGTAACGAATCTTGTGTTTTTCAGGATGCTCATGAAGGAGATGTGAATGCAGTAAAATGGAGCCCGACGGAAAGGACAGTGGCAACAGGAGGGTCGGATAGAAAAGTAAAATTATGGGATGTATCAAAAAGTGAGTGCCATAAAGTGACATGTTTTTTTAGTCTTTACCAAAGTTGATTAATTTTTTTATATACAACGACCGTGGAAAACAAGCGTACGGTCCACCAAATGGTACGCCGCTGCCTACAGACGCCTGCAACTCCAAAGGAGTCACGTGTGCGTTGCCCCTTATAAAATTTGAGAATTCGGTATGTTAACAGCAGAAGGGACATTTCACCTTTCAAGTGGAAAATGTATTTTCAATATGTATATTTAGTGTACACTAGAGGAAACGTAAACACGTACCTTTTTAGTAAACAAGGAACCCTTATAGTTTCACCATGTCCGTTCGTCCTTCCGTCAGCGGCTTAGCTCAGTAACCATTATTATTAGAAAGCTGTAATTTGGCATGAGTATACATATCAATTACACTGACAAAACGAAAATTAAAATAGGGAAAATTGGGGGTGCAGTTTATATTCTTTCAAACCCATTTTTAAACCAAAAATGTGGGGTATCGTTGGGTAGCTGGTTCAAAAATATTGTGGGGTTTCTAACACAATTTTTTAATTCAGAAATCCGTTTGCGTGATGTTAAGCTTTAAAGTGATAGTTTTTGTTAATGTCATGTGTCGTCCCCATTGCACAGCTAAAGCAGCGCATTGTCGGCTACTGGGCATGTGAAAAAACTTGGTAGTAGTATATATAATGAATATAAAAGGAAAACGTTCATACAGATGAAAATGAAAATGAAAATATTTATTGGTAACATTCGTTACAGGTCATACAAAAAGATTTTTCATACAAAAAATTGTTTTGAACATTACTACATTTTGTAGGTATATAGTAAAACAAATTATAAATTACTTACTAATCATTATAATACATTATTTCATGTCATTGGAAAAATATTCATCTAAGCCATAAAATGTTGATTTTACAAGCCATTTTTTCAATCTTATTTTAAAATTATGAGAGGAAGGTGCATCCTTAATACTTTTTGGTAGGTGATTATATATACGTGGGCCGAGTATATATACTGATCGTCCGCTTTTTGCTAACTTGTGGGGCACAGGTGCTAGGCAGCCCGCGTTTTTGTTGCTACGCAGATGGCGATTTGGATTTGCCTGTTTGGCAGTAAACCTGTGGTGGTTGAAGTGGGTGAAGATCGCTATTTGTTGGATATATACGCATGGCAGTGTTAATATCTCATATTGTGTAAAGTACTGACGAGCAGACACGTCGTCAGGAACACATGCCATTGCACGTACGGCACGTTTTTGTAATGTAAAGACCCGACGCCATTCCGCGGCTCTGGCCCAGAGCTCAGTGCCATACGAGATAAGCGCGTGCACAGTTGCGAAATAACAGCTCCGGACGACGTCCCTGTTCGCAGTACTGGCGTGGCGCCTTAATGCGTAACATGCGCTGCCCAGCCTCGCACATAGGTGGTCGATGTGCGCGCTCCACCTTAAGCCACTATCGATGGTGAAACCCAGTAGCTTGATGTTTGCTACTTGATGGACAGCGTCGTCATGGGCCTAGAAGTGTGGTCATTTAAGTTAAATCTCATAACAAAGGTTTCTTCTTTATTGAGGGCTAGGCCGTTTGTTTTAAACCAATCACAAAGCTGTTTAAGCGTATCATTAACGTTCGTTTCCAGCTGTGAATGGGATGAGCCGGTGACTACAGCTGTCACGTCATCCGCGTACATAAAAATGTTACATCCTTTAACTATTTGTGGGAGGTCGTTAAGGAGTATGCTAAATAGAGTATTTGAGAGGCAGGATCCTTGCGGTACTCCAAGTCGGTTCCTCATCTCATCAGACCTGATGCGGCCACCATCCCCCATGAATGTATTGCAAAATGATTTTCCTTCGGGAAAACTCGGATCTCAATCGGAATACGATGGCACCCGAACTGTTAATCAATGATTGTATTAAATGAGTGACGTTTTCATATCCATTATTATGGAACTTTATTATTTAGTGTCAAATGTCAAAGTGAAAAATATTATTGTATAACATAGAGATGTTACAACTACCTTCAATAACTTTGAAAATACTCAGTTTTATTGTCATTAGTAAACGAAACATTATCTTCACTTTAAAACATAAATTACAACAAAATATATCTTATTGGGAAATATTTACACGAATAGAACTCAATACCTGCCTACTTAAAAACAGCATCTACTTACGGGGCTAGTATGACAAAATTTTATGTCATTGGCGTCCCTATCGCACCTAAGTAAATAACCCGCGTGTTAGAGGGATGCAAACGACATGAAGGCTTTCATACTAGGCCCGTTAGTATATTTCTAGGTACAGTCACCGTCATAAATAAGTGGTGATTTCTGTACTTTGTCGCTTTTAATCCTTTGACAATTTCGTATGACATTTCAAACACGACGTTAAAGTGACAAGGTTACTGAATGATAACTTATTTATGCCGGTGACTGTACTTAACATTAATATTTTACCTGCGCATTTGGGACGACATTTTCAACATTTTCCATTTCACAATCTGAGTAATAGTCAGACATATCTTCGTCAGATTCGTCAGTGCTTTCATTTACATTAATTACAATCCTATCAATATGATCATCCATCGAGTTTTCCTGTGACCGATATTCATTTTCACATTTTATGGCATGATCACAAAATTTCTTCCATTCATCCGGGCCAATCATATTTATTTTTACTTCAATCAATATTGTACAAAGTCTTCTTTATGTCGACAAATAATTTCGTATAGTTGTATTTTAGTTAATGATGAATCAAGGGTAATATTGTGTTTTTGTAACCAGTTTATCATAAGCGGCTTTGCGGTATTAGAGTTGGGTGGGCGTTCCACATATTTATTGTGATAAGCAGCATTGTCTACTACTAATACAGAATTTGGAGACAAGTTGGGAATAAGTTGATTCTGTAACCATTTTTCATAATTGACATTATTCATGGCATCGTGATAATCACCGGTATTATCAGTAGACTTGTACATAAGTAGAGCACCCGGTACAAATCCTTTGGCACTACCTGCATGTACTATGTATAAGGCGTTGACTTTTGAGATTAACTGTTTCACTCCTTTATCCGTAAAATCGATCCAGCACTTCCCTGTTAAATGGGATGTATGAACATAAGTTTCGTCTGTATACGCAATATCTCTGCCTTCGGATCTGTACTTCCTTATTAAGTCCAGGTATTTTACTCTTTTAAGTCTGACGTCATCTTTTTCATCAGCATTTTTCTATTGTTAGTAATTTTCTTGAATAGAAAACCCATTTGGCGTAGTAACTTTCTTAGTGTAAAATCACAGCCTTTGAAATTCATCGTTTCTATTAATTTGGACTTTAGTGCTCTTATTGTTGGAACTTGTTTATAAATCAGATGGAAGTTATAAACCATTCTTCGTATCACTGCGTAATCAAAGTCATCAAGATCTAGATAGAATTTCTTGCGTGGTCTACCCAGCTTAATATTGTTTGTGTTGGTATTTTTATTTTTCCTATATTCTTCTTCCTGGTTCAAAAATTTTCTTACTGTAGGTTTAGATATGCCCGTTGCATCCGAAATTCGCTGTTGAACTTTGCCAAAATACTCTGAGTTATTGCTATTTTCTGATATTAAGTACAGGTATATATTATATATAATTAATTGGACTGGATTTTTTAACCGTTTTTGAGGTTTCGGCATGGTAATACAATCTTTTTATAAGTAAACTGTAAATATAATCAAAACCATAGCGAATATTTGAATTGCGTGTTAGCCACTCTATATATATATTGGTCTGCTGATGCGACTTACCCCTACGGCTGTAAGATGGGTACTGAAGCTAATTGAGAGAGCACGATAAATACGAACTTTTCCGATAAAGTACGAAGGAAAATCATTTTGCACTACATCTGTAACTAAATATACATTGCTAGTTAACAAGTAATAGCCGAACTGAAGAAATGTACTTAGAAAAGCAAACTTTTGTACAATTAATTACTTACATAATGTTATTATAGTAGTAAATATAGGTTTGAGAACTTTGAAGTTAATGTAACGGATGGACATGAACAACTAAGGAAACATTGCGTGTGGCCCAACACGCACTTGGCCGATTTTTAATCTTTATTGTCATAGCTTCGGAATTAAATAAAGTAAAAACATGAGGTACTTAACAGCTCTAAAAATAGAGATTAGGCATTTTAACTTGATATTGGTAATCCGCCGTGTTGGGGTTCATTAGAATCTTCTCGACGAGTACGTAAGAAGGGTAGCAACACTATAAAAGCTTGTTTTAATCATGAGGAATACATCCTTACGTTGTTGACATACCACTTATTCGCACGAAGCGATTTGCCCCGTCTTTCTGTGCGAACTGTTAAGGAATGGAATTCGCTGCCGTCGTCTGTATGCCGTGACAATTACTATCCAGGTCTCTTAAAAGCAAGAGTGAATAGCCTATTACTAGTGAGCTTCATATTAGGCCCGGACGTTCCTTACCATCAGTTGAATTGAAACTCGGGGACAATCACTGATCAATCGCTTATAAAAAAAAAAACTATTTGATAGAAACTTGTAAAACGTACTTGTTAACGTTGCCGTATTTGTAACGACCAATTGCTTTTATACCAAATTAAATTATTTTTAGCCCAAGTCATGTTTTATGGATAGGTGTATAAAGGTACGATTGGTGCATATCTACTTATTTATACTTAGATATACCTCATTAGATTTTAGATCAGACTTTTGGTCTAACGGATCTTTATAAAATCCGGCCTAAACGTTAACACTTATCCTCCACTTCAAGCTGCATTTGTTTTGTTTCGTGAGATTTCAAACATCTACTTAATTACTCTAGGTACAGCAGAATTTTTTAAATATGAGACAATGGCAAACAAGCGTACGGTCCATCTGATGGTAAGCAGACACCGCGGCCTATATACGCGCGTAACGCCAAAGAAGTCACGTGCGCGTTGCCGACCGTTTATACAATTTGGGGATTCATCTGTAGTAACAGCAGAAGGGACAAATTTAGATTCCTCACTCTCAACACAGTGCTTCCTCGGGAGCTCTGGCAACCTTGCTGACCTCCAGGAACACAACACTACATACATACTTGTATAGTAAACAAAGTTATTTTGGCTGTGGTCTTCTGCAAGCCGGAGGTATTTTCCCAGTTGAACCGCTCCAAATTTGAGCAACATAAATTTGAGCAACACAGAGCACCGCAACGAGCATTGAGATAAATTCATTAGGTACATCTACATTACATAGTAATTGAGTATCACTCACTGATAGCAAAAAACGACACCAAGTAGACAGAAAAAATATTGTGATTTCAGTACACGATTAGTTAAAATACATAAATACTTAAAGATGTTTTGAATAGTTTACTAATAGTGCCAATTTTTCATCGACAGCTGTTTATATTGCTATTGGTACGGCACAACACAAAACTAAATAATTATTTATAAAAGGCCTCATTCATTTGACAAAATCAACAAGTAATCTAAGTGACACTGCGCTTCTTGATATTAATGTAGTTTTTTTTTGTATTGTCAGTGGGCACAGTGGAAAACAAGGGGACGCTGGTGGGCTCCAACGCTGGCGTCATGTCTGTGGATTTCGACTCCACCGGCGCCTACCTCGTGGGCGCTTCCAACGACTTTGCGAGTAGGGTGTGGACCGTCGCTGACCAGAGGCTACGGGTGAGTGACGATAATATAGTGAAACTAGGGCGTAACCAGGTACGAAGACATCGGGCATCTCGAATTTATTTAGATTGTTAAAATTGTGAATGACTCGGTTATATTAAAAAAAGCCAAGCTGGTTGGAAAATGCTATTACAAAAATTTGGAGTTCTTAGTCTCAAAACAAAACAACAAAAGTTTGGAGTTCTTAGTCTCAATATTGGCCGATATCGTGTCACTTGTTCCATTGATAGCTGAATATCTTGTATGTGACTAGTGACTAAAAACCATCTCGACAGATAATGCTTTTGGTTCAAGAAAACCACGCACAACTCAGTCCATCTGTTTTTTTATGAATGACTGAACAGCGATTGGACTTTGTCTCACCTGATGGAAAGCGATGACAAGGCCTAAGATGTAGCTCACTAGTTTAGTAAATAAGCTATTCACTCTTGACTTGAAGAGGCAGAGGAAGAAGGAAATTTAAACTTATAATTAACACCCCTCCTTTTGCCTCTGAGGTTAGAAAAAACATTTTTGGAACCCAATACTTGCTTCTTTGAATTACATTCCGTTAGTTTTTTAGTCTTTAGAATCTGGTGTTTATATTTTGGTTAATAAAACGGAATGGACTTTATATATACGTCTAATGGACTACAACTACTGGATCTCTCTACATTCCTATACTTAAAAATAGGATTTAGACTACTTGGTGATTTGGTAAGTGTTTACGTCAAGTAGGTACGTCAGGTACGTTTTAATAGATATATATACCAATATTATAAAGGCGTAAAGTTTGATATTTATAGCTTTTTAAGTTTTATGTAGGAGACAATCTCCAGAACATTTTTTTTAAACTTGCCAGTTATACACTGAGATGGGCCTTCCGAATTAACTTAAGCTTATATAACGTGGCTTTATTGCATTGTTTTTAATATGATGACGGAGCCGGGATGGTAGCTAGTATGCAACTCAATGCCAGCTTTGTTGCCCGTGTATAAAACTACATATTACCTAACTACATAAATCAAGCATTGTTTTTCTACTCCTATACTTTAATTCGCGAATTAAGCAGTCATGAAGTCTTATATATGCATTTACATATACAGGGTGACTGGTAATTCGACCTATTCCTTGAAAGGGGTTATACTAGAGCTAATTTGCAGCAATTTAGGCCCAGTCAACCAGGGGTCGAAACTCGCTGGTTTTCGAGTTATTCGAGTTTTTAGTTTTTTTTTTTTAATCCGCCTTGTAGCCTTAAACTGGTGATTGTGACTAAAGTACTGCCATTTGGATGACAATAAAACATTTTTCTGATAGCCTATGAATAAGACGATTACTTGAAATCAAAATTAGTGTCCAAAATTTCCAAAAACTTTGAAATAGCTCACGTACACACTGCGTGCACGTGCATGGGTCTTCGTAGATAAGAAAGGCTACGTAAGCCACACGAGAGAAGGAGCACACGAACGCAGCTAACGGCGGATCGCTTCAACGATCATCGTATCCAAAAGCCGTATAGGAGGAGTATACGTGATGGTAAACCAATAACATTTTGAAATCTATTCACAAAATGTTTATGAGTCCGGTGATAGGTGAAAAATTTCTCAGTTTTACATTAGGAACTTTAAGAATAAACATACAAAACTCAACAACTCCAATTCCGGAATTTCCGATATTCCGAGTGTACCAATTCCGGAATTGTAATATCGGAAAAATCATCCGAGATTCCGGAATTTCGAAATTCCGGAATTCCGGAATGCAAGCCCTATAAGGGGGTGAAACGGGGGTCCAAAGTTTGTATGAAAACACGTATTTATTGAAGTGAGAGATTTGAAACATGGTATATAGACTCTCCGTTTAAATATATTAAAGCGTATTTCAGCATTTTTTTAAATTGCTCCCCTAAAGGGGTGAAAAGGGGGTTCAAAGTTTGTACGGGGAGCAAATCTTTTTTGAAGTCATTCGAAACTTCGTAAATAGACTCTCTGTTTAAATACAACAAAACATGTTTCAGCATTTTTCGAAATTGCTCCCCTAAAGGGGTCAAAAGGGGGTTCCAAGTGTGTACGGGGAGCAAATCTTTTTTGAAGTGAGAGATTTAAAACTACGTATATAGACTCTCTGTTTAAATACAACAAATAATTTTGGGGTCCCCTGGGGAGTACCCAGGGTCTCACACTATTTCAAGTACATCCCTTTCGCAATAACTACCTACCGCATCACTATCTTCCAATGGGTTTATTATAAAATCAATCAGTCCCTCATGACATAGTGTACCTATACCAATCTGGGGCACCGTTGGTAAAACCACTCTACTCCAGTTAGAACGAGCACAGAGAGCAGTTTTAAAGGTCTAAAGCCGTATATATGTCCAACAGCTCAACTCTATGCAAAGCTGAAAGTCTTAACAGTAAGACAGCTAAGTATATGTATTGCGTACTATTCGTCGAAAACATAGCCATTTTGATGCAAGTGCGGAAGGTTTGTCATCTCGCAAGAGTGCCAAGTGTCTTGGCCCGAGCCGTGAGGCGAGGGACAAGACTCGGGACGAGTGAAAATGACACTTCCGCACATATATCAAACGACGTTTTTAATACAGTTGCGAAAAAATATAAAAGAATCAAAACTAAATAGGTAAACAGTAATTATAAGAAACAAAACAAAATACGTTTACTTGCCATTGTGGGCTGTACGTATCTGGTCTACATTTGGCATAGTTTACATACATTTTATTTAACAATCGTATAAATCGCACATGTCACAAAATTTTTATTAAAACAATACGTCATTACTATTACAAAATTAATTCGTGAAATAATGAAAGAAAGAGACAGCAATTATAAAGTTGGTTTGACTTTTAATCGGAGGTATCGCATAATACTCGTTTCCGGTCATTTGTCTACTCAATCAGGCACCTTTTTGAAAACAGTTTTAATTTTTTTTGTATTTGATAACTCTTTAACTTGTCTAATATGCAATTTTAATGTTTTAAATGTAATAGAAGTATAGTGTTAGTGCCAAATGTTTAATAAATACGGGGGTTGTTTGATAAGTACCCGTTTATGAAAAAAAAGTCAGTCGTTTTTGTAAATATGCATTTATTTTTCTACGTAGTCACTTTTTAGCTCTTTACATTTGTTCCACATATATTCAAGCTTCAATAAACCATCCAAAAAGTATGATTTTGGAAAGTCATTAAAATAGGCCTCTGTGGCGGCAATGACTTCTTCATTTGATCCAAATCTCTTACCACCGAGACTTTTTTTCAGGTTGGGAAATAAAAAGAAATCGCATGGGGCCAAATCTGGAGAATACGGCGGGTGAGGCAATAGTTCGTAGCGTAATTGTGTAATTTTGGTCATCACGACACTGGATGAATGAGCTGGGGCGTTATCGTGATGAAACAGTACACAGTATAGTGGCCATGACCTTTCTAGCCGATGGGACGGTTTTTGCCTTTTTTGGAGCAGGTTCACCCGGTAAAATCTACTGCTTTGACTGCTCCTTCATTTCCGGGGTATAATGGTGAACCCACGTTTCGTCTACGGTCACAAAACTACGTAGAAACTCCTTCGGGTTACGTTGGGACACTGCTAAACACTGCTCCAAAGTAGTACCCACCTCTCCGATACTTTCTTCATGCCGAATTTTTCTTCTAATATGTTTTGTACTCGCTCGATTGAAACGTTTACAGCATCAATGATTTCTCGAGGTTTAATTCGGCGGTCGGCTAAAACGATATTTTAAATTTTTTTAACTATATCGTCTGTAGTCACTTCAATTGGGCTGCCTGGGTGATCCTCGTCAAAGACGGTTGTTCTCCCCCGCTTAAACTCATTGTACCAATATCTAACGGTTGTCATAGAAGGAGCACATTCATGGTAAACCGCCTGCATTCTTACTTTTATCTCATCACAGGTTTTTCCTTCCAAAAACAAAAACCTAATTACAGACTGATACTGTTCTTTCTCCATTTTAACAATTTCACGTTCACGCTTCCACTGAATCGCTGTCAAATGAGAAAAAAAAAACAATAGAATGCTGATTTTTTTTTAATTTTCCCGCCTCTGAAGAATGGCTTAAAACGGTGGTATACATATTTTCGGCCAGTGATATTAGTACATTTAGAAAACGGCTACTTGTCAAACAGCCCTTGTAAATAAGTGAACTGATTCAGCCTAAAACTCTTCGGATGGATGTATGGCTTGGAGCAACACTAAATTTAACAAAATTGGAAAAGTAAAAATCACTAGCGCGAGAAATCCAACTTTACGCACGATATACAGCTATATAAAGTACCACTTTTTGAGCAACTATTAAAAAAGGTTTATTATACCTTCTTAACTTACCATCGTTATTTGCTATACCGCAGGCATGCTTTAAGTACTATTGTTTGGCCTAAAATATTTTTTTGTTCTATGTATAAAACGTAAATTATTTATGATAATACACACTTAATTAAGAAATGTAGGTACTGGTACACATGTTAAAAAAAAAGTGTTTTAAGTCCTAGCCATTTCAAATGACTTGCAAATGACAATTAGCTCGATATGAACCATTTTAAACTGTTACCTTACTATTTTGTGTTTTGGTTTTAGACTTATTTCTTATGGATTTCATACGAATTATTTTAAAATCTCAATCTCATAACAACGAATAAGTTAAGTAAGTATTGTAATATGCTAAACGCTTGTCAATTATAGTGTTCTGACACATAAAAGTATAATGCTTATATTGTGTTATATTTATTTGCATAGCGTAAATAAATATAACACACATTATGTAAATATATATATATATATATATAGTGCATCTGAACTATTTTCACCCAGTAATCGACGGCTAACCGAAAGTATCGCCCAAAACCAATGAAAATCAATTTGCACAAAGCCATTGACACACCATCAAGGTTATTACCGTCCATCAAAAAACATCCGAGCCCGCCCCTGAACACAGCAATCACAAAGAAAAGAAATCCAATCTGTGTTCTAACTTCATGCTTTTCGCTAGACGTTAAAAAAATAGTGAGTACTTAACGCCTATTGAACAACTTCAACGGCAATGGGTTCCGTATTTGGCGTTGCGTGTGTTGTGTATTCTTCAGGCGGGGTTCTTCCAGCGCGCAATGCTAATTTTCTACCCCGCACCCCGCCGCTGTGCGACAAAGACAGCAAGTGCCCCGAGCGCACCGCGACGTACAAGGACGGGATCACGTGACGGTGTGACGACCACAGTATAATATTTACAGTAGCGCAACTAGTGCATGTCGCGATAGAGTAATTAGGTTTATAACAGATTTATATAGTTCAAGTCAATTACTTAAAATAATTTGATATGTTATTTGCTAGATAATATTGCGACTTAGCAAGTAATCTCTTCTTAAAATTCCTATCAAATTCTACTCGGATACAGAGATGATCATTATTAGTTTTTCGTCAAATTAATAGGTATTAGTTTTTCTTTCACAAATGGGCTTAATAGCAGGCGCGTAAATTATTCGCTTCTTGAAAAAAATAAAAATAAGTATTTAAAAAATACTGTTTTTAGTTTTTTTCTTTGTAAATAAATAATTTCCTAGCTGAATGCCAAATTTCAACTTTCTGATCAACTGAGTGAAACGCTTTTTTAAATATATATTAAATTATGTGCATGTACTACATTGTACTTAAAAAAAAATATAAATCATAGATACCTTAAATAATAAAAGTATGTTGTTTCAAGTGAGTCAGTGGTAAAAATATTGATTTTCGGATTTCGAATCTCGTGAATGGAAAGAGGTATTTATTTTGTTGAAATTCAGGATTCGGTAAAAAAGACGCTCTTGTAATTCTGACTCGCGAAATTGTAAATTAGGTCTTTAATAACGATATGGACGTTAAATAAAACTCTTCCATTTAAGTCGCTCGTTGGCGAGTCAAGTCACTGTCAGTGTCGTAAAAAATAGATTTAGGCTTGGGTGCAAGTTTGGGTGCCCTCAACACATTTTATCAATGGTATATTCAAGGAAGCGTGTCAAGGTAAAAAACCTAGGGCGTTAAAAATATAATCCCTTGACTTAGATCAAAGAAATGATAGCTTTAAGCGCCACTTTTATAGAATAGCGATATTATAGTAGATTGTACACGAAGGGGATAAAGCACTGTTTTATGTCACGGGCGCGATATTGAATCCTGAACGGATCGAAGGACTCCAGATTTTACCCCCGAGCGAAGCGAGGGAATTAGGACTGAGTCCTGAGTATAGTGAGGGATTCAAGCGCGCTCAAGACAAACAGTTTTATCCCTGAGGAGTACACTCTACTTTTCTCACTCTTTCGAGACAATAAAAAAACCGTTCATAATAGCCGATATCTATTATGAACGGTTTTTTTGCTGGGTGTCCAAGAGGTCACTTAGAACGAATCTGACGTCGGATTTTTAAACAGTGGCGGCCATCGTGTTTTTGTTTATTTACGGTCCGCTTACGTTCAAAATTGATATCTGAGAGTCCAATCAATCGTTCAATCGGAATCGGATAAGGTCGATGCCGTCTCTTGTTTTCGGGGCGCGCTGGCGGCGGGCGAGTGCCCCTGACCGCACCGCCGTGCGGACTTCACGAAATTAGACTTTAAGGACATAACAATAACAACTAAAAGAAGAGATGAAAAACTACTTGTCACCGAGACCAGGGAAAGGATTTCTAACACCATTTTTTCAAAAGTACGTTTGCGTGAGCTTTAAAGTGATAATTTTTGTTTTGTCGAGTATTTGGTTCTCTTGAGACAAAATCTACTATTTTCAACTATAAAGGTTCCATTTTTGCCATTTCGGCTACGGAACCCCAATATTCGTTTTCAAGAGAAACACGGGCAACATCGCGGGAATAGCCAATATAACTACAAAAAAACTTCATGAAAAAGTGTTATGATGTTTACCGATATCATTCATTTTCGTACTATTTTATGAGTGACAAAATGTGTTACCAAAACTAATCACATAAGTATTATTATGCTATAAAATAATTATGAAGTGCTTGTACTGTTCGTCTCTATACTATATAACTATAGAAGTATACGCTGTGTAGCTGCGCGTGTGCGTTTTTAATGTATTAGATAAAGGAATTTGATTTGTTAAGGCACTACGCTTTTCTGTTTATTCAGTCTTCGGAACCCTAGTGACGATAACTTTTCTGTATTTATTTTTATTAGCGATTTTAAAACCACTCTGAGTGCTGGCCTTAATTAGACCAGCCAAAAATAGTTGCTCTATACTAGTACTAGTGCATACCTACATATATTAATCCCAGATTAAGTTATAATTCCAGTGTAGTAACATCAACCCTATACCTATCAACTATATTACTGCGTTTCTTTACTTGTATTACGAAGAGGAAATTACATACAGTAATCTCTGGAAAAATTTATCCAATTTCAAAAATATTTTACCCTTCGGGATGAACATTAAGCGAAATTTTGTCCCGCGGTTGTCAGCGGAAGCCGCGTGCGGAACTAGTTGTGAATAAGATTAAGACGCGGTGTGTAACGTAAGGGATTTTATTTTTAACCTGTTAAGGGGCTCCTAGCTCCCAATGACCTATCTGTACCTCTCCGTTTTCTCGTGTTTTTATGGCTTATCGTATTAAGAACAACGAGTTTTACCGAAATAGTATAGCACATTTACTTTAAAACTCACTGTCTTCGATATGGCATCAAATTTTGGCATTTTTAGGCCGAGTAACCAGTTTTTTGCACGTAACTTTTGTGAAAATGATTAAAAATTAAAATCTCTCTTGTGTTGTTAGAGACGTCAATAAGGAACAGTTACATGTACATTTCATATATATAAGTGAATATACAACATACTAATATCGAAAATAGAGCTGGATCATGTTTGAAAAATTCATAAAAAAATATATCTTTTTTTTTCAAAATTTGGCTCTTGGAAATGTAGATAAAGGATTGAAGGCATTATATCAACTCAAAACTCGTCAAAAATCGACGAATATCGCTTGGAGCCCCTTAATATGTTGTATATTAAAGGGTACCTACACATACATTTTAGTAAATAATTCATTGACATTTTCTGTTTTAAAATCACGATTCATTCAACATTGTAAGGTTGTTGTCATGGACCGACTTTTTTAACTTCTTCGTGACGAAATACTTACCATAAAAACCGAAGACTGCTGAGTTGCATTATTTAAGTTGATAAATGAATAAATGGAAAACTTTTAACAGTAAGTATTGACGGATTTACCTACCGTCGGTCTCTATCTACCTAATGTCGGTTAATATTTAATTTCTATTTTTTCTTTGGATTTTGTTTCCACACATTAATCAAGTTGCCGTTCCATCATTCCAAACCAAAGAACCCTAATAAGCATGGTAATATCAGACAATGTAGTGTTAGGAGGTGGGGTCACGAACACGATCCTCTATTAACGGCCTGTTAGCGCGTGTCGGACCGTCGTGATCCCGTCTGATCACTTCCGACGCGCTAACTCATCCCTCATCGAGTTTACTTACATAACAATTATTATATGGATATTGTAACATTGCGTTATTTTCTTAAATAGCAACAGGCTGGTTTGAGCTATTTATTTAATATCCCAAACTCACCTAGTTATGCATATTTTCAAGGAGCAACATTTTCTCATCAGCCCAGCAATAATTAAGTAATTGTCAAATCTAATTAAGCCAATCAGAATAAAATTAATTAAATTCAGAGTTGCTAACCAGATGAGGAATGTTGGAAGAATAATACAATTTTAATATTTAAATTTCTTAATTAAGTTTAAAACATAAAACTGATTTAAATAATATTATTGACCACAGGTCCAAAATTCAAAGATAAAGTTACTTGGATTCTTCAGCGCTGGTATCATTGTTACTTGGCAATTTTGTCGAGAGCTGCGACAAGATTCTTTCGAAATTATTATGGGAGTCTTGTGAAATATTGTCCATTTTCATCCGGTCTCTGTACCGATTAGCAGTGTGGCGGAGTGCCTCTTTTGGTGGCTGTTCATATGGAAATGGCCTGAATATTTTTATTTTCCGGAATTATCAAATGTAAGTGGTTATTTTCTTCCAAATTTGTGTATGACTTATTGCTTCTGAAGACCTTTGTCAGCTCCTTACGATGTGGTTCTTGACAGACATGGGCAGTTGATCTATGTGAAAGGGTGGGCTCGGCAGGAGAAACTATAATCCAATTTTGGAGCGTTTACCCTGGTAAGAGAGATTCCCTGAACATTTCCTGTGTTAGGTTCAAACCACATGGTTCTAGTACTAATAGAAACAATTGATTTCTTTCAGCCGATTGGGTGTTTTGAAATGTTCTGAATTTGTTTCGAAGAGTGTTTTGAAGAGACTGTTTTTTTGAAGAGTGTTCTGAAGCATAATTTGTATGCTGTATTTCGGGGATCCATTTCTGCTCCGGTACCAAGTTCCTCCGCATGCTCCATTTTGAGGTAATCTGCTGGGTCAAGCCATCCAGCAGCGTCCACACAAGCAACTGAAAAGAAGGTCGGTGCGAATTTTATTTTACATGTAAGGAAGTAGGATTTAAAATAAAGTCTTTGTTGATAGCACAGAATATTTAGGGACTATCATATAGTTAAGATTTCTGGTAGTTCAGATCATTCATGAACCGCAAAACGACCAGCTCTACCGACTGAACAACTTGATACTTAACGACCTGAATGATGATCTGTTCTCCAGTAGCTAAGGTACTACAATTCGTTTTGTATAAACGCTGAATAAATAACAGTCTTAGGAACTAACCTCTTTCATTTATTCCCTGTAGTTTACCCAAATCTGTAGATAAGCTGATTTTGTTTTCTATTTAGAAATCTGTGACAAGGTCCTCCTGAATTTTAGCCGAGCCGGTAGGCTCCTTTGTCTCAATATGTATATGACATTACATTAGTCACCTTTTTCGCTCATATTATTGGACCGAGCGAGTGAAGCAAGCAAAGCGTCTTCGTTTCAGGTTGGGAAGAAATGCTTTCGTATGTCCTGCGAATTTCCTGCTGTTCTGCTCGTTTCTGCCGCTCCTCTAAGTACAAGTCGCATTTCTCAACCGATTCTCGTGAAATTTTGTGACCCACCTTATTATAACCACCACACCACCACCACCTTATTCTAAAGGACCACCATAAGGAAAGTCGGGTGTATATACAATCATTGATCGCGATAAACTAAGATACTTATGGGCTGATTTAGACACCGTTTTTTACCAACACACAATACCTACAAATCGTCCATAACATAAGACACAAGTGTAGCTTTTTATGCATATTAGGTATAATTAAAGTATATGTCCAGGAATTCGTGCGACGAACGGGGCGCGTCCTTAGTTAATATAGCAATTTCGATTTGTATACTTACTGTGTCTCTGTTTGTTTGGTATCCCTTCACACTTAAATCGCTGACCTACTACCTTACTTTATAAATCAAGAAAAATATCTGAATCATTTTATTGCCTTAAATTACCCCTTATAGACATCTAGAAAATTTTAGGACATAATTTTAAACAAGCTCTATGGGAATATAGTGGAGGGAATTTCAATTCAATACCAAATTTTATGTAGTCTTCATACCTAAGTACACATGTGCTTTTAACTTTATTATGTGTGTGTGTGTGTGTAATTATTGCCAATGAAACCATATTATTCTTATCGTGCACAAACAAGTTATTTCTTATCTTAATATTTGTAAGTACTCGGAACATACCATTATTCGAATGTCTTATCTCATAAATACATCGGACTGTCAGTCAGAGGTAAATTATTATGTACATTGTAATGATAATACAGAGTTCAATAACCATCACAGATGTCGTTCACGTGCCGCCCACCTGAGTAGGTTTGAATGCGAATCATCACGAATCCTTGTGCAATCATACTCAGGAACTCAACATCAACAAATTGGAGGGTTCGTCCGCCCATTCGTTGACTGATCGGCATAAAAAATACTGGAAGCGACGGCGTGGGCGCAGAATATGCTGATTTTGTTTATCACTACTATTTAAATTATACGCTTGTCAAACGATGCTTATCGACTTCATGCCTTTATGTCAATCTATCATGTAAAATATGCTACGAGTAATGCAATGATGTATGGTTATCATTTATATTCGTACAGTCGCCATCAAACGTACCTTCACTTTTCAGGGTACTCAAAAAATCTGAACAAGCACTCTAAAGCCTTGACAATAGAGTCGTGTTCAGGTGTTTATGAGTAGGTACTTTGTTCGTTCCGATATATCAGATAGGTAGACTTGTACACAGTTTTTATAATATGGCATTTATACTTGTCCGGTCCAGATAAGTTTCTCTGTTTTCCTATTAGGTACTTTTATCTTACTGTGTTTGGAATTTAATATAATTAAAAGGATATTTAATATAATTATAAGGAATTTAATATAATAAAATTGATAAAACTAACTTGTTATACGCTGAAGCAAGCAATTTTTTTATTGGACTGTACAATTAGTCTCCCAACGTTCCATGAAGTTTCTTATGGGTTTCTTATGGTTAGTTTGGTGGTTAGTTAATCCTGCACGTCGTTGTTATCAAAATATAATTATATTTTTTTCGTAGGTCAACCGCTGAGTTATCATCTACGCTTGTGTTTTTATTAATTCGTGGACCGGGCGCCGTTCAATATAACACGTGGACAAAAGGGTTTTGCTATTAAGTTGGCTGTGTTGCTATGCGTGTGTATAAGTAGTACCACCAGAGTTGAGGCCATGTCACGCACACAACAACATGTAATGTAATATGTAATGGCAGCGGGATTACTATTCTTTTTTCGTACCGATAGCAAGTTCAACAGTGAATTGCAAGATATACCAAAAAGTGGTAAGTAAAAAAATCTAAACAATCAAAACTAAAGTAAATTGAATTGCTTTTGCAACATATTAATGTTTAATTTAGGCAGTTTGTGGGCGGGATCATGGTCTAAGAAAACAAGGTTGACAATCCGGATCGTGACACGACCATACGTCACTGTCGACGACACACTCACACTTACGTCCGCATACCGTCAATAGGCTGATGCAAGGCTAATGACGTAGGTCATGTCACACACACTACTAACCGATGTACCGGATTACCATACCTGGCATTATTATGCAGAAAAAAACGTGCGGTCCGAAATTAAGTTGATGTCACTAATCTAATCAGATTTAATTCTCAATATTTGCGGTAAAATGTATATGTATAAATAAAGGATCATAATTTATTTAGTCAATTACGCAAGTATTTTAATATTTATTAGTACTTAACTGAAGTAAAAGACAAACATAACTCTACTATTTCATTGGTCAAAAAAGCAAAGTTGTAAACCTTCATTGAATTATAATACACGTAAACTCAAGGCAAGTTCAATAAAGTTTTCTAATAAATATATGCTACTGCCTGGTCGTGGGACAGAAACTGATCATCAGAAATAATTTATTTGCATTCCTATTACATTAATTATTTCTCATATGCCTTAAGCTTCAAAACAGGCCGAGGCAAGTGTTAATATATAATTATGCACTACGTCAAAACGCCATATCTAGTGGTAATCACAGTCATTGTTTTTAGTTTCTCTGTTTATTTTCGAATAGGGAAGAGCATCTGCGTGATCGCGAGCTCACAGCCCGTCGAGATGCAAATAGGTACACAAATTGCGCCACGAATGTTCTTGCCGGGCGGCGGACAATTGTCGTAGGTAGGGACTTTATAATGAACCGAAATCGATTGTTGTTCAGTTCGTGAATACTGGACGCGCTCCAGCCGCGCTTCTTCAATTTCGTATGCAAAGTGATTTACGATCTGCTAACTGATTCGCATTTAACGATATAACTGCTGGTTGTCATTACGCAACTGCCTATTTGCTCGCTCTTGGGTCTTCATTTTGACTTGCAGGCAAAAAAAGAGTGTTAGTCGTAAGAAGAAAAATTGCACGACGCTGGCTGGGTCGTGTCTTGTTAACTTGAGAGACGTTTTTGTTCTTGTTGAGAGGTCACTTAGCTTTGTGTTTAGGATTATAAGTTACGGAAAAGTATCCACTTAAACTTGTACTTACTAATTAAGTAAGACTAGAGGTACCTACATAAAATAGATATAAATATTTAGCTTACCGAATTTTATTAGGTGCCCTTTTTGTGAATATACCCATTACTACACATTATTCGAGCCCCGACCCCAGCAGACGATTTCGTCTAGTATGAAACAAATTAAAATTTTAAGGGTTCCGTACCCGAAGGGTCCAAACGGAACCCTATTGCTGTCACTCACGCGTCCGTCCGTTGTCTGTCACACAGGTTTTACAGCCAAACGGTTAGACCTACAGCTAAAGGGGGCGCGAAAAAAATTTTGATCCACCCGCCCCCATCGAGTGAGGTATCGTTGTTTAGAACTCATTGAGTACATAACATTTGATCTATAGGTAAACTATGGTGATAATGTTAATTATCACGTACCTATATATTACCAACAAATACTATTATTTTGATAAATCTGATTGTTTCATTTAAATTTCCTTATTTTTCCTATTAAAACCAACTTAATTTTGAGGTGAGTCCGGAACCTCAAATGTGCGGGGTCGGACACGCACTTGGCCGGCTTTTTAGGTTTATCTTGATTTTATTATGAATTATATCTCTTTATTTGTTTTCATTCTCTAAGTTAGGTTTTTATTATTATTAACCTATTCTACCCACTTAATATTGATATTACGAATAAATGAACTTAAAAACCGGTCATGTGCGAGTCCGACTCGCGCACCGAGGGTTCTGTACACAGATGTGTACCTGTCCGGGGGGTTACGGTATTTTTTTTTTACATTTTCCCCTAATAAATCGATAATGACATATTCACTAAGAATGAAATTTTCAACCACTTTTATCTGTCATTTATAGAAAATAAAAAGATATAATAAAAAAATCCATGTTCTAGGTATACTAGGCATCTAGGTTAACCTTCTTTATAACTTCCAAATCTCACATCGATAGCATAAGCAGTTCTTGAGAATTTAGCGATGTGACAGACAGACAGGCAATGTGAAACCATAAGGGTTCCTTTTTTACCATTATGGTACGGAACCCTAAAAACCAATGTCCTAATCATATTGTGCTCTGCTGCATTTCTGCAAATGGGTTCGAAGCAGAATTATTAGAATGTGGCTTGTCGGTTTTCTTAGCAATGGCTCGTCTTGCATAATGTGAATTCGTAGGTAGCACAAATAATTTGAAAACGAAAATCGAATAATTGTTTTCGTCATAAAATTGGAAATTTTTGAGGTTCAATTTTGTTATTGTAGAATGTTTTACTAGCGTGTATTAAGAGACCCTTATGTCTTTTCTAACACAAATTCGTGCAAATGAGTGCAGCTAAGAAAATGCTCTGACTTGACGACAACGTAATGCATCGGGGCTCGTATACTTGTGCTCGTATACTAACTGAAGTTTCGCTCCAATTGCATTAATGATAAAATGTTCCACCATCAATCCAAACAGTAACTAACTTTAATTTCCTATGCAAACACGCAAACGGATGCTCTCAATTACGTATCACCCATCTTCACGGACGGATTGGTAATTGCCCAATGGGCCCTTAGTGCTAAAAAGCACCCGCTACAGTATGACTAAATTAATTTTCAATAATTACTAAAAATTACACGCTTCGGTATGTTATGACGTTCGTCATTAACCCGCAAACGATGTGAATTAGCATGTAGCCGACAGAATGTATATTTAAATTTAACTGGGAAAATGAGTCGACCGTGAGAAAATGCCTTTATATAAGCCTTTTAAGAATGAAATCACAATAGCTTAATTATAAAACTGCAACTTCTGACGAAAAAATAATAAAGTACACACTTGCGGTTAAAATAAAATGTCGCACTTTTGTATAACAGATAACTATACGTAGTACCATGTTGAAGTACATAATATAATGTTATAAATTAGTTACTTGTTGATGCATATTTTATTTTAATAAATTTTCAAGATTTTTCCTGGCACGAAGAACGTATATTTTTTAAACTTTGTTATGGACAATTCCTGTGGCGTCATAGAGAAATATTACCAACTATTGAAAGAAGACAACCCGGTGAGATAAATCTACCGCGAAGAAACAAGAATGTAAAAAAATCGGAATGCGAGGTCCACACTTTTTTTATACATTTTAACTTTATTGTATAGTAACATATTACATACACAAGAGGCGAACTTAATGCAATAATGCATTCTCTACCAGTCATCCACAAGTCCAGTCAAGTTTACTACCTATATAAAATCAGTAATGAAATGTACCTTTTTCTTTCCCACAAAAAGTGATTATTATATCGAAGAAATTACATCAAACGTTTATGGGCAGCCTATCGATAATTAAATGAAAAATAAATGCACATCAAGAATGGCAAGCCGTAAAACAGTCAAGGGTCCATGATGATGTTGTCTGTAGATGTTTATATAGCATCCGTCATTCTCGCAGTTGCCGGGCACCTTGTCGGAATGTCACGGATGTAAAGTCGTCGGAAAACGACTTAACGCGATTAGTAGTGTGATTTTTCTAAGCACACTTCTTATAAAGAGGAGGTTCTTAACGTAGGTTGTATGTTTTTTTTTTTAACAGACTTAAAAAAAATGGAGGTTCTCAGTTTGACCCATATGCTAATACTTTGTCCACGATTATCTCTCGTTTGGCTGAGCCGATTTTGATGCGGTTTTCAGAAAAGTATTTGTTACATTATTCTGGAGAAGGTATACAACTAGGATACCCCGAGAAGACGGTTCCTTTTTTTATAAAATAAATTATTTATTTTTAGTTTATGAATCGATTTGGAAAATTCTTTCTTTGTTTGAAAACATATGCTAGGGTGGTCCCGTTGTTACCTGTTCTGATGGTGGGATCCATGAGAAATTGAGGGAATTCCTCCAAACTTAAAGGGAAACATATAGCGATTTTAGCATTTTCGGTAAGAAATCGAGCGTTTGCATTCAGAAAGTAACTTTTGGTGAACGGGTACTGATGAAGAAGACCAAGGAAGGTGATCCAAAACTCCTAGTGTTTCATTGGCGGGGCTAAAATTGCCCAACATCTAAGGTAGGTACCTTACCTAGGTACTTACTTATTTATATGGGACCGCCATATGGTCAAGATCTGATGACGAGATCCATGAGGAATCGAAGGAACTCCTCAAATATTATAGGTACATCTATGGCGTTTTCGGTGTTTTTTGTTTGAAGTCAGTTTTTTTTTTAAGTAAAGGAGATTATGATAATAGAGAGTTCCAATATCTTGTTCATGGACACTTGGTGTATAGTACCGCGCAGTGCCGGATCGAATCGAATTAAAATTAACGAACGCTACACACGACGAGCTACGCGCCGCATGTTTATAAATGAGACCTTAAACCCACTTTCTCTGACTGAATTGTCGCCACAATTTTAAAATATCTTCAGGTAATATAATAAGAAAGAGTGGCGACCCTAATATTGTTTTTGACACTAAACGTGTTTCCTATTAGCAATTGGAAACATATTACTATTAACAATAGTAAACATTCTATTAGCATAGTATTATTTTATTAACCCGACTGTGGCTTTATAGGCCGGGCCCAATAAAGCGATAGGAGTGCGCGGTTGGAGAGTAGCCTGGGGAAAATCCAGGGGAAAACCTCCGGCTTTATATAATATATAAAGTATTATTATGTCCGGCATAAACGCGATCAGCTAGGCAGAGAGCTGCCTTATCACAGTAGGACAGCGTCTTAACGGGCAGTCATTTGGGAGATTTCATATCTGTCCAATAAATTTATAAAATGTTGGTTATATTTATTTTGTTTTTATTAGGACGTTTACTACTCTGCTGAAAAAAATTGTAGGTACTTACACTACGTTACAACTATACGCTACTTGCTACGCTGTTTTGACTCGTACCTGCTGGTTTGGTAGTATAACGTGCCTATGCCTTGCACAAAGTCATAAAGCGGTCGATGGAAGTCCATTAATAATTAGCTTATAGCGCTATTGTCTGCAGGCGAAGGCGTCCACTCCGTGAGACCGGTTCATTTGTAGGTAATTAAAGAGGCGTCGCATTAAAAATTCTTATCTGTCCATCGTTCTCAAAGCGAGGACTTTGTGCTTGCGAGATATTTGATTATAATTTTATTAATACCAGTTTATAAACTTGATTTGAAACACTTTTTTGTTTATTTTGTTTTTGATTGTTTTATCTTTTTGATTGAGAGGATTGATAATTTAATAAGACTGCGAATAAACGTAACTGTACTCTATCAAAGGTTAATTGATTAGAAGCTTCTCATCTTGTTGTGTTAATTTTTATTGTCGCATATAGAATATATTCCGACGATGAAATGAATCTCATAAATATTTGTCACATAAGATCATATTAACCGTTTACCGTTACGTGAGACGTGTAGTATTCAAGGTATGAAATATAGTTTCATGCCTTTAACCATAGCGACAGTGATCTAAAAAGTATGTCAAGACTTTTTAAACGCCGTTATGTAAGGGCAAAATTATTTGACACGCCAAATTTTTCGCTCGCTCAGAACTCGTATTCAAACTTTTGTCTTCTATTATATTTTTTTAATTTTCAAGTCACTTGATTTTTTTCTATTGTTTTTTTATATAGTCGCCAACTCTTAGGTATGCATATTATGAAATTTATGGTCTATGGCAGCGATAGTAAGTCTTCCAAAATTATGAACGCAGCCTTACTTAAAAAAAAGTATAGCTGTTTTTACGTAGTAAACAGTGCCTTATGAAAAATTAATAAACTATAAATGCACTGTAAACAGTGCGTTTATGGACTATAAAGCATAAAGTTTTCACCGACGTACTAGATACACCTTTTGCACTTGTATTAAAATGTACCTTTGTGTTTAATTCATTATTAGATCTATAGCAGCGAAGTTTTATGCATATATCTTTACTTTCCTTTTTACAGCGAAAGTGTCCCAGATTGTATTAAAAAGGCTCAGTTAGTGCCGGTTTGCCACAACAATAGCGACATTTAAGGTTAGATCTGCAAACTAGTGGCTCTGTGAGCTGTAGACGTCGCGAGTGTTTTTTTTTACAATTTCCAAAAACTGACTCGACATAATTCTATATAATTATCGAATTTGATCAAAAAATTTCACGAGAATCGGTTGACGAATGTGACCTGTAGAGGATAAGAAACCAAAAACTGACAAAAAAACCATTTAATTATCGACCTGGCTCACAAAACATCACGAGAATCGGTTGAAAAATGCAACCTGTAGAGGAGAACAAACCGAAATCCAGAAATCTGGGTATCCCGAAATCCGGACATATAAAAGCATTCTTGTCGAAGCTGAAGACCTTCGTTTCACTTGGTCAATAACAACCTAGTCATTCATATCAATAAAACGGGCATTCTATGATACGTACTATATTTTTCTTTGTATTTATTGTTCATTTAATGGCCAATACGCTTTTTGAGTCTCAAGCGTGACTCATTTATTGTAATACTTAATCAGATTACATATTTCATGAGAACCGAGTCTGCGCGCAATGTTTCATCTGTGTCGCGATGCCGATGCCGAACGCTAGATAAAATCTTCAAATACATGTATTCGTTGAATAAGTAGATCCAGGATTGTTTCAAGGATCTGATGCTGATCGACCCTCCACGATCGCCGTGGAACCTGTTAAGCCTAGAGTGCCTGGAGGACATTATTCTGTTCAGCTTAGGAATCAAATTGAATTCCACGTTACATCTATTTCAAGAATCTGATGGCTCGTGACAGATGCCTGTCAATCTTCGATTATGCAGCTCGGTTTATTTGTTCGCCGCTTCGCCAGCGTGTGCCTACTCGCAATTCTCGGTAGCTGCACACTGCGTTATTTTATGAATATTTCATATTATTGTAAACAACTTTATCTTTCGAACAATGTTGTATTGAACATTTCGGTTTTATGGACCATTGAAACACTACCGGTTTATTGGCGACAAGTAACGGAACGGAATAAAAATGCAATATATTTTTGTCGCATACCCACTGTATTTCTCATAGCGTAAATTAAAATAACTGCAATTTTTTAATATGGTCGCATTCTTAATAGCAATATTTAACTTATAATCGTCATGTCTTTAAATTGTCATTGTATTAATTAAGTTCCTTAGTCAAATACTGCTAGCTCGAAGTGCCATGATTAAGTTTTTTTGATGCCGGGCATACGTGGTTATTGGAAAGGGTGTTTAAAAGACACTGTACTGTAAAAACAACATAGTAAAATTGAAAGAAATTCTGAGGAAATTAGAAGTAAAACTCAGGTTTACACCGCCAACACCTAGCAACCGTCTTGGTTTTCAGGATCGCACATTTCCATGCCACTACGGTTTTATCTGATAATCAGTTTTGGCACAAAACAATGCGGTCTTTGCGTCACTTGCTAATGGTTTATTTTGCAAGAACGACACGTGCTGGTGTCGCGTGCCGTCGGCGGACGCCGATTTAATCTCGGGCACGAATGTCGACGTGAGGCGTGCCCCTGCCCCTTCACACGTGATAGCGCCGAGCGAACCTTACCAAAAGATTTCATCTCTTTGATGTCTGCAGCGTGCCTAATATGGTGCAAATATTCCACAAGAAAGTGTGAAAGTAATCTTAGGGCTCTCTTAGCTAATGTTTTTGTACAGTTCGATTATGAAAATGTTGTTGACGTGTATATGAGATTTTGTATCCATTTATGTACCTAATAGCGGCGCCCGCGACGTCGTAAGGCGTGGATTTTAGATGATAACAAAGATATAAATTAAGTCAAGTTTTTTTCTGTCAATTGTCTGATACCTTTAATCTTCGTGAAAAATTACTCAGAAGATATGCAGCGATCAGCGGATTTGGAGTTAGAAAATGGACTATTGGAACTATTGAACATTATCTCAAAAGAAGGCAAAACTGGCACTTTTGCCTTCTTAACACGGCCAAAATGAAATGTTCTAGAAGATACCTCAGTATTTAAAAAGGATAGTGTTTTAAGGCATAGCAAAAGAATATCCAAAACCTAAAATGTACTGCGCACCAGATAAAACTTAATGAACGTATATAAGCGAATTCAATCATGCGATTAGTATTTTGGTTTACAGACTAGTGGGAGCGAAGAAAAGCTACTAGTAGTAGCTTAGTATAGCATGTTGCAATTCACTAGATTGGTTAAGAAGCTTGAAGAGTATAATAAAATACATAGACTTTTGATGCGATGATAGACAATCGCTAAATATAGGGAACAAAAAGTTTGACACACATAATTATTATGTGACATAAGGAAGCACTAATAAAATATTGTTATCAGTCAACCATAGGGCGGAATAGGGGGTGCAAGTTCATGTGATAAAAGGGGACCATTCACGTGGACGTAGTCACGGGGCAGAAGACAGGAAAAAAAAGCTGTTCACCTTAGTGTAACACCTCTTTATAACCAGGTTAGGGTATTCGCGTTTGCGCGTCAACACCGTTACTTAGTTTTGTGTAAACGCATTAACGTACACAACAAGTTGAACGATGCTGTCACTATCCGGCGGTGTCACCCACGTTCGAGTGTGATAATACCCCAGTGGTGTGCGAGAACCGAGGTTAGCCGAAGTGGCAAGAGAAACGGACCTGTCATCACATTCAGAGATAAAATAAATAAAGCATTTTATTTATTGTTGTTTAACATAGTTTCATTACACATTTAGATGTCTCTCCTTTAAAAAAGTCTTGCTCCCCATCATCATCATCATCATCATCATCCTCAGCCTGTAGTCGTCCACTGCTGGACATAGGGTTTCCTTAATTCACACCACGACACCCGGTCCTCAGCTCTCTGCACAAAAACCCCATACAAAAACCCCCTCTGTGAGCCCCTTGGAGAAAAATTTCTAAACACGCTGAAATATGCTATTAATATATTTCAAGAGAGAGTCTATATGCAAAGTTTTAAATCTCTCACTTCAATAAATACATACATGTTTACATACAAACGTTCATCCCTTATTTTGCACCCTTAAGAGATGAATATCTAAAAATCCTTTTCACACCTGCTATTCAGAAAAGAGTTATTGTTGCCTTCGAATAAGGGATCAAAGATGTACTTTTCTTCCCTCATTTGAGGGCAACAATGACTCTTTTCCTCATAGAAGGTGTGAAAAGCAGTATGTGCCACTCTGTAGTAAAATCATTTGTAGGATATTTCATGTTTTTAGTAGCGAGCCTCATAGACGGTGTGAAAAGCAGTATGTATCACACGCTAGCAAAATTATTTCCGTCTTGGCCGTAAACACTTGAATCCCTCGTTACGCTCAAGATTCTATTTTAGAATCCCTCGCTACGCTCAGGATTCTATTGTAGAATCTTTCGCTTCATTCAGAATTCAATATACCGCCCTCGCCGTAAATATATCATTTTGCTCCCTTGAGACACAATCTACTATTCCTTGTCTGCATTTTAAATGTAACTTTACATTCCTTTAATCCAACGCACAACCGAAAGTGCAAGAGAATAATGATCAATTCTCTTGCACTTTCGGTTGTGCGTTGATGAGTCAGTCAGGACTTCTTTTTTATATACAGGAAGTAACATAAATAGTGGAGATCCGTTTAAGCCCTTAAACGGATCTCCACTATTTATGTTACTTCCTGTATATAAAAAAGAAGTCCTGATTCGGTATCTTATTCTGATTAGGAAAAATTAGAAGAAAATCTTTTTGACCTAATTTATTTTTATTTTTCTATGCAGAGTTTGGCTGACTTGAACGAGTTACCCATAGATTATCTTTCGCGTCAAAAATTTTTTTTGTTTACTTTTTCCTATTCAAAACAGGATACCGAATTTTGGTTACAGCCTGTATACAGGTGTATAATAAATAAATTTCATTATATAAGGAAGGTAATTTTGTGACCTTTAAGGACAGGCATGCAGCCTCCGCTTGTGATTTATTTATGCAGGTATATACAGGAGCGGACAGTGTGGGAAATTCTACAAGTTACATGATTATATGGAGTCTTATACCAAAAAAGCACGATTTTTTTTGTTTCGACTGGCTCATTTTTAATAGACAAATTTGCAACATTTTGATTTAATTTTAAAACAGAAATTCTAAGAATGAAATCCTACCTTTAATCTAAGTTATTTAAACAAATCTCTCTACTGCACGCCACTCTTCTTTTTGGCATAGTGCGGTCTGGGGTTCCAGCATATTTGCTAAGTAAACTTGCGTGGCCTAAAAGTGCGCGCAGGTGTAGCAATGATTCTGGTGACTAAGCATCATACCGCAGCGTTTCGAGGAAGTTTTAGGTTTGCGGCGTCCAAGTGCTGGAATGATCTCTCCCCACCTATCCAAGGAGCGTCTAGCCAGTATACCTTTAAGTGCAAGCTTAAGGGTTATCTGTTGACGCTCTTAAAATCCTATTCCTAAACCAACCACTTATCCCTTTTTTTCATGTGTTTTTAGTTAATTCTAATTGTTTTGACGCTGTTACTTCCTTATTTTTTTCATTTCGGTCTGTATCCCCCCACTGTTGAGTAAATTCCTCCTCATGTTCACACCAGTTTGCCCTGTTTTGAAGTAGTCTCATCCATATATATATGTTACCTATATTTTTTTCATTATATGTATACCTTTCCTATATAGTATGCTGTGTTGCTTTCCGTGGATCACGTACGGTGCCGTCTGAAAACCAGCGCTGCAGGTGTCTGACACCTCGGCATAATGCTGAGACAGCAACCGATTCACTGCCGCGAAGACGCACTTTATAATTATATGTTTAATGTACTAAGTCTATTTTGTTCGTAACGGTGTGTCTTTTTATGCAGTGAATAAATGCTTTCTTTCTTTCTTTACTGCTCGGTTACTGAGCGAGTTAGGTTAGGTTAGGGTGGAGCGACGCGGAGAAAGCATTCGAACACGCGTAAACACAAGCTTATAGCGTAGCGGTCATCCCATAGAAACTTGACAAAAGCTCCATACAATCAGATTTCAACGGATACCTTTTACAATTACAGACGGTTTGGTGCAACCATTAATATATATTTATATATACTAGAAGCAAAGGTAGCCTATGTCCAGGATATACGCTAATCCCTCCATTCCAAATTTCAGCCAAATCCGTCTAGCCGTTTTTGAGATTAAGAGGAAACACATCCATCCGCACCAACTATCATGTTTTTAATATTATCAGGATTAGGATATATGTATTTTTTTACTACTTTATCTATCGTAATTTAAAACTCTCCCGTGTTCCATTTTATTTTATCAACCTGTAGATAGATACTACTTAATTGAAAATGCTATATTTTTAAAGGCACTTCACTTCATGCATAATAACATAATTACACAATTATGACTATTTATTGTTATTAGTGTCAGCGAGGAACCAAGAATTTCGAACTGCATTTAAGTAGGTACTTACGCTTTTAACTGTTGGCGGATTAGCTCTAACTTTTGATAAATGGCTTGCTCCATAATATTATTTTTTGTTCACTTTAGACTCCGGAGAATAGACTAAGAATAGATCCTACATATCTAGATTTTTCTTATCTACGAGATGTATTTGAAAGTTTAAGGCAAGATTACCCTTAGTCAAATAAGTCTTAACGAGTTTCCCATAGGTAGTTTAAATACCTTCTTTACTTCTCCTATTCGAAAAAAGGCGTTTGAGCCCGTTTAGAGGGAACAAAACTCCATACAACATGCATACAGCGTGCGTGCTTACTTAAAAATATATCCCATGGCACTTATATCGGCAAATTAAGTTTTCGGTAGATACGGTATTTATGAGAGGAATCATTCGATACATATTTTTGCAACTGACTACACGTCATATTCACCGTCAGTTGAAAGGAAAACGTCACTTAGTTTAAGAGCCGACGACACTGAACCTAGTTCGATAAGACTTCCAGATGATATATATATATATATTATAAGATACGTCATTCCTGGGGAAACACGAAACGGCTTTGCTGCAATGCAAAAAACCTGGGGCCATAGTAAAAAAAAAATACATTCGGACAATAAAAAAACAACAATTTTGCGAATGTTTCTAGCTCCATATCTTGTTATGATTTTGATTAATTTGTCTAATGTACCTAGTACCTACTATTAATTGTGATCATTTGATGGTTTTCTATCCTATGACACTATATACCATGAGTCATCTACCCTATTGTGGAAGTGACTAACTTTTGAATCTTGCAAACCAATTTTACCGCATACGAAAATGCGGTAAAATTGGTTTGATTGTCATTCATTTCCAGTACCATACGTGGATGACCATGCGATATAAAAGTACTGATATGTTTTCATTTTTATTTTATATAAAATCTTATTATTTTTCGACTGTGAATTTTAATACAATGAGTCTACAATAAAATACCACAAAACACCTGACTGTGAATATAAATGTCAATGGCCTCATTTCAACCTAACATGGCATAGCACTTAAGACAATAACTTTATTTAAATTCAACCCCGAGGAGCTTAGTCAACGCCAATGTATTTCGCACGTATTCTGTGCCAATTACAGTTATTAATGCATTATGTCCCATGTGCATTAAAGTTGACCCTCGTGTTTATAATTAAGAAATAAGGTATATATAGATAACATCACATCAAAAATAAAAACCAAATATATTTTCAATATTTATTTGTAGGTAAAATAGATTTGGCCGTATGAGTCAGGGTATTACAATAACATTATTTTAACTATTGCAATCGTTTCACTTTCAAGGCACTAGTTACATAGGTATTAGATAAATCGGCTTATTTGTAAAAGATAGCACTTCATACTCATTTAGGCATTTCATTTATATTAGAAATTCATTAAATAGCTATAATTGCATTCTCAGACATAAATTAAATAAAAAAGAAACTTAAATTCTAAATTGAATAAATTACGATGTCGGGACGGCCGTCAATCCATCGTCTCTTGACTTAGGTCGCACGTTCGGTTATCTACTTAAAAGGTACAAAAAAGTTACTTTTTACTTATCACTATCATTAAAATCAGGCTTACGCTACTTTTTATAAAAAAAATATGGTACAATACGTTTCGGACTTCCGCAAGTGAATGGCCGAGTGTAAAGTGAACGAATGAGCGACGTGATCTCGATAACGACTCACGGCCGCGGCCCGTGGTCGACGGCAGAGACGGGGACAAGCGAGCGACCACAAGCATACATCCATGCATTCACTCTACGGGCTGACAGATCGCTCCGCTCATAGCATCCATCCACAATCGCGCACGCTCCTCTGGTCGTCCCTGTCTCGGCGTCGCGCGCGTCCTCGCCGCTCGCCCGTACGTAGCTCACGGCGCTGACATGCTTGGACACTACCATTAACTAACCTCTGTCGCCGTCCCGTACTCGAAAAAGATCAACACCATTCTGAAGTAATGATGACGGCCTTTGTGAGTTGAAACTCGACTGAGGTTTAAATCTAACATAAACTACTATTGCGAACGCTGATCACGTCGACATCTCTACTTGAACTCAGAAGTGCCTCTGATGAGCGCGAGAAAAACTGGCATCATAAACTTTGCAGAGAGCTGAGGGAGCGTTGGGTCCGGGAAGTAGTTCTGCAGCTTTGGCGGCTGCGCGTCGTCGTTGCCAACTGCAGGTCCACGCCGCAAGAACAACCAGTTGTGCCGCCAGGAAAGCGGCCGCTGCTAGCATAGCCCCTGCTGCGTTTACGCAGGTCATTTCAGTCTCTCTAACGAAAACAGAGTCTTCGGTAACGTTCTTCGCGCGTTGTTTATCAAAGCCGAACTTGTCAGTAATTTGGATTGTTTGCACTAGCAGCATATCATCGGTAGGGGCAGCAGGAGTCGAACGCCTCTTCCTGCGTCCGTAAGACGTCACGGAGCGAAGCTCGTTCGGGCCGCCGTCACACTGCACAGGCTCGCAAGTAGGCATGCAAGGTGTCACCAAGGCACGGAACTGCACCACTTCCGACGATGGGAACTTGAATGCATCGAAATGTGACAGCAACATCTGCAATGCAAAGTGAGAAGATAGATTATTAACACAAGATGACAAATTTAAAAAATACGAAAAAAATGTATGTATTTTTTGTATAATAACTTTTGCACGTATTTTTTTAAATTTTATTTATCTCTTACCTTTCCGCTAATAGATGATTTGAATAGAGGCCCCATGATAAAGTGATCTGTTGGGCAGCCGTCGCTGTCGATGAGAGTGATTTCGCTAGAGTCGACACCATCCATGGCAACAAGCTCCCGAACGAAAATTTCGAAAGGTGAATTCGGGTCCATGATCTCGAAACGTAGAGCCTATAAAAACACAAAATAGTCAAATAAATGCTAAAATTTGAAAATTCCATTGTTACGCATTTGAAAATTTAGAGTAAGTGGGGTAAAAGAGGCAATATTTTGAGCTTACCAAGGGGTCTCCGACTTCAGCAGAAGCAATGATATCGTCTCCGCTCCTGTCCGTAATTCTCATGGCTACGTTGGGCGAGTCCACGATAACTTCCTCTGAGAGACCAGTCGCGATATCGCCAGTAATGCCGAGATCGACTTCATTAGCCACAGTCTTGTTAGTAAGGTCGTATTGGCATGTCACAGCTAGACCAAGGTCTGATGAAGTGACGATAGTGTCGTGATGTTGAATAACAACATCGTTTAAATATCTGTAACAATTAAGGATAATTTACACTAAAACCACACTTTCATTCCTAGTAGAGACAGATAGTACATAAGTAGATCATATATATATATTTTACCTGCCCAAACCGTTTTGCTTAACGTTGCATTCAATATTGTTGTAACCCATATGTAATTCAAATTCGAGGCTTTGCTTAACGTCGACGACGCAGGAGTTGGGACTTCCCTTTGCATATATCTTGCCGTCGAACAACTTGGATGTTTGTATACGCGCCACCATATCACCAGACCGACAATCAATGGAGACATTGTAACAAGAAGACAGTTCGTAGGTTGCGGCTTCTGGGACTTCCAAATAGGGATCCTAAAAGGAAAAAATAGAATAGATTTTGTACCAGAGTGAGATTAATCTTGACATCATATCAAGAATCTCAGCTTTGAGGGAATGATGATGATGAAGAATTTTGACATTACCTGAATATCAGCTAGGGTGGCACGAGAATGATGAGAAAGACGGCAAACGTGGTCACCCGTATCTCCATGGTCATACGAATGACAGCGGAAAGGCGAATTGAGGCAGAGTTCCCTACATTCCTCCACTGTTTGAACATCTTGATACACTGAATCCACAGTTTTCAGAATACGCCCACCCATCTTTTTAAACTCGCAAAGTTTCGTTGGCTCTTCAACGCAATTGTTTTCCAAATAGTCGGTGTCTATAACAAAAAAAATATATTATTCAAAGCTGGCGATTGTTTACGGAAGCTATTAATTCAAAAAAAGAAAAATACGTATCATTTACCTTCGTTTTGTTGGAAAGAGTTAGTGCCAGCCAGTGTGATGCGGTCCATGTCAGACAGCACGCATTCTCCCGTTTTATTATTGTAGTTCGCCGATCTGTAACAATGTTTCACGTGGTTTAGCATCGGCTATGGTGTGTTATGTTTTTTATCATTGTGTGAACTTTCCCAAGATGTTAACTTAACCGCATAGTACATACATATATACAATCGACGGGTTTTTATCCAGAGGTGTATGTGCTGACGACTTAATTTATGATAATCACGAATTGACTTCAGCAGTCTTAAAAAAGTTTATCACTTATAAAAATATGATGACAGTATACATTTTTCCAACTCGATCGGCAATGCTTAGGTATCAATTCATAATGTATGTATTTTATTTCCGTCAACCGGTCCTATTCATTCGACGATAATGTTTGTTATTACGTCTAGTTTACCAACAAAAACTAATACATTGATAAATCGAAATTTTTAATTGAATTTCCCTTATTTCTCCTATTAAAACCAACTTAATTTTGCGGTTGGTTAGGAACCCTAAATGTGTTTTTTAAGGTTTCGTAGCCAAAATGGCATAAACGGAACCCGTAGAGATTCGTCATGTCTGTCCGTCCGTATGTGCTGATTTACTCGGAGACTATAAGCACTAAAATTATGAACTTTGGTAGGAAGGTGTATTCTATGAACCGCTACTTAAAAGTGATATGAAATTACAAAAATATATTAAATTAGGGGGGCACTCCATACATGTAACCGGTGGATGAAATCAGTGGTGATGAAAAAAAAAAGAAAAAATTTCAACGCACATAGTCGTGTGGAGTATCGATGGATAGACCTTTAAAAATGATATGGAGGTTTTTAAAAAACTTGTCCATTTAAGTCAACCGTTGGTGAGATATTAGCTGTCAAAGTCATAGAAATTGTCCCCCCCCCCCCCCCCCCCTCTCTAATTTCCAAACTATAAAGTTAAAAATTCTGGTGAGCATTAGTAAATAATTTCAACGATTTTTGGTTTGAACAATATAGGTTTTACGGTTTTTGAGTTTTCGTTTAAAAAGTCGTAAGTGCCGTGAGTTCCCTATTTTTTAGATTCAATGTATTGGATAGTGATTTTAAATGTGAACTAGTAGTTGTTGGTACGGAACCCTTCATTTGCGTGGTCCGCCACGCACTTAGCCGGTTTTTTTTAAATATTTTTATGAGGATACCGAAGTATTTCAGTCGCATTAAATGCCGTCTCGGGTATTTTATTCATGAATTTAATTTAATACATAGATAAATTGGCCTTAAATATATCGTAATCAAAATAGGTTCTCCATTTTTACTTTTGTTTTACTTAGTGGCCACCCACAAGCGTATTATCGAAGTTGATCTTCCTTAATATTTTCTCGTGATGCGCAGTCGGTCCCGATCAGATGACCCCACTAACCCGCGGGAACGCATTTTCACAAAAGATAGCGCAAATGTCTCCGTGTTCTGGTTCAAAATAGCCTTAATAGCCTTTTTGTAACTATTTGTTTTAAATGTATATGACCTTATTAATTCGAAAAGGGCTTCGTTTGTCACATTCTCTTAGACCGGGTTTTATAAAGATCCGTTAGACCAAATGTCAGATCAAATTTCAGTAACTCAGTACATTTTTTGACATAACAAACCGACACAAACATAAACCTTTGCAAGTTTATGTTTGGCCTTGTGGTTGACAGGTAGAGAAACTAAAAAAATGCATTTGGGCATTAAATCGTGATTGTATACTTATTTCTTTAATGCAATAATAATCAAATAAAGAAATAAGAAACTCTTGCTGAGCTTAAATTTTTCAATCACAATTTTCACACTTTGTCTCGATTTAAGTGCACCTTTAGTAACGTAGCTTCGTAAGTACTTCTGAAAATCTAAGTTGTTTTACTTATTCGGATTAAGGTAGAAGGACCACCTTACAAGTTTCCTTTTTAGTTTTGAACTAGTTTATTATTATCGTCCTCGTTACACACTGATGAATCTGATGCTTTGCTTTATGTATCAAATATGGCAACGCATTTTGATTAAAAAAAAACATACTTTTAAAGTTTTATTTATAGTGTAGGTATTGAATTTGGTGGTTTGTTAATATCATCATTTCTTGTTCTGTGTGAAAAGTATAATATGCCTGAAGGTAAATATCGCTGAAATAAATACAGTCACATGGGTTTGTATTAACTAGTAGTTGGGCAAAGAACAGGCCATTTGTACACCATCATTTGTATTAGTTGTAACTTGAGGTTCATCTAAATACAGCTTAAATTTCGCGGGTTATCATCAGCAGTGTGTGTGCGTTTAAAATGTTGATTGATTGCTTTATTGATATACGTTAAAATTATAAATAACTGCTTATTGTTAGGAAACTTCAAGTCCGACATCAATGTACGTATTTATTGGTTATCGTATCATGAAAGCAGGAAGTGATAGGGCAGAGCGCTCCCACACCGCCGCATGCGCGAGTGCGACCGCGCGGGCTAGGGCGCCACGTCCGGGGAATATTTGCCAAATGTCGTGACTGTTGACGATCGCGATGCGCGCCGCCCGGGGTGTGCCGCAGCCCGCATCCCGCTTGTTTCAATGCCGATACGAGGATTTGTACCCAACCCAACGGTACATGTGTCAATACGATACTCAATTGTTACACGACCACGTAAAATCATGCTGTAATCGCATATTTTTAACGGAACATTCGAAGGTGCGAAATCGCGGAAATGGTTACTGTACGACCTCCATTTCTCTTACAAAAAGCTTTTGGGTGAACTCGTTACCGTTACTCAAAGCAACTCAAGGCACTGCGACGACGTCTCATTACAAGACGTAGACGCGCAGGCCATGCATACGTAATGTTCTCAATCGCTACGGCACCGAATGTGAACGTCGGATGCAGTACACTATTTATGTTAATGATATCAAAAACCGTACAAGGAAATAAACACAATAGGACAGTCGTGTTCTGTTACATTAGACGCCTGAGATGCGGGCCCTGCAATTGGCCTCCCTGCTTTGTATATAATGCTCGTTTGTAGAATTCAGTAACGAAATGGCGACCAGGAAGAGACCGTGACTTATCCAGTGAGGTGCGCTGCAAAGATGTGCCGCAGAACTCACCATCTACGGCGAACCGGTGAAGTCTGATTGACTTCGTTATCGGTTCGAACCGTAAGTAAGCATATGGGCCAGAATGTCGACCTAATGAGACGATGTTGTTTAGGAAACTGGCTCAATACAGATGTAGTGATTGTTTCGCATGATTAATAGAAAGATGGAGTATTCAGTTACGTAAGGATTCGAAGTCTGGAAATAACAATTGACTAGTTACGGGTACCTGTCCTTGGCGGGATTTGACACGGGTCACTGAACGAATCTGATTGAATAGTATAGAGACATGACCCGCTACAACGTCTATTGCCAGAAAGTCGACCTAATGAGACGATGTTGTTTAGGAAACTGGCTCAATACAGATGTAGTGATTGTTTCGCATGATTAATAGAAAGATGGAGTATTCAGTTACGTAAGGATTCGAAGTCTGGAAATAACAATTGACTAGTTACGGGTACCTGTCCTTGGCGGGATTTGACGCGGGTCACTGAACGGATCTGATTGAATGGTATAGAGACATGACCCGCTACAACGTCTATTGTCCTGTCTTGTTAGTGCGATTGTAATGGTCACTTTTAAGTTATCACTAAGTTTACGTCAGAAGGTTATGCGTTTATGTTTTATTCGAATTCATGCAAATTAGTTACTCAGTCATCCGAAATGGAGTTAACTTCAGAATTATTTTTCGTAATATGTTTACATTCATGAATAGGTGAATCTTTTGTGAGAAAAACCCAACCCGAACAGTATTCGTGTAAGTATTTGTGCCCTTTCCTATAGCTAATGCTTAAGGCTTCGACAGTTTAATTAGCTGTAATTCTTCCTCTGCCATTAACGTATCTTGGATTCAATGAAAATTGCTTTTGTGATTTAATTGCATGAAAATTATACGAGAATACCCTAGGCTCGTTAATTAACCACTACGGTCAGTCCTATGCTTATTATACATATGTATAGCATTCTCGTTTTTAATACGGCAAAACACGTAAGTAGCTACAAAAATGTAACATCCCGCCTTTCGTACTTGGAGTGCATATACATTGAATAAGTTCAATTATTGGCTAAATAATCCTTAAAGATAACTAGTAAATTAATGGTCTGGAAGCACATGAACAAGAATTTATGTATGTTTGTTAAATTCTTTATTGTACCTTACTAAACCACAACACAAAATGTATGAGGTAACTATTTCATTATGATTATTTTGTCTCTACCATACCTACTCTTTCGCTCTCATCACCAGACCATCAACCTACGAGTATGTACGTTACACTACTGTGCATGATGCCTAATTGCTTGATTGTAAAAAATATGTAAACTGTAAACTGATTAATTATACAATGCATTATTTAACTAACATACGTACGTATATACATTGATTAATTATGCAATACTTAAATTAGCAAATACGTTTTAAATGTATCATTAACGAAAACAAGTATGTCTAGTTTCACAGGATGTACTTATTTAAGTTTCCGAGTAGATTGGTGCAGTAGAAGTGTAGGTAGGCTAGTTGCATTCGTGGTCGGTCTGAGAAAGTTCGCAGGTCACGGCTCACTCCGCCCACCGCACGCTCCACTTTGTTCAGTTCTTTGCAAATAATTTACAATGTCTTATATCCGGATATTTTATGGATTCGTTTAATTATTGAAGCAATAGTACCTACCTCAGTGCGATATATGTCTTAAAGTTTAAGTACTGCGAATTCATAATTATGCTGTTAGTGTATCTAAACAATGTAAGAAAAGGTCTCGAGTAATTGTTGAAACTTTGGTTGTCAAATTGAGTGTCTATTTTTGGGAAGAATTTGTAGGCACTACAAATGTGTTAGCTCAGCAGTAAGTTCATCAAAACCGTAATAATGTTATTTAACTGTGCAATGCAAATGGAATGGTCAGGAAAACCGAAAATGTTTTTGTGGAAATTCATCATCATCATCATTTCAGCCGAATTATGACAGTAAATATTATAGATATTTTAACAGGTTTACAAAAAAAATTTGCAATCTACAGTGGGAGTACTTAAATAGTATTGGAGCGTCGCACCGCTTAAACGTCCAAGATAATTTATACTTATTCGAAGTTCATTGTTAATTAACATCCCGTAATTAGACACCGTTAATAGATCTTCGTCGCAGGCTGAATGTTAATTTACTTTCACATTCTATTCCTTAGTTATTGTCTCGTTTAAGTCGTTTCCTTGTAAGTTATTGCTAAACGCAATTGAGTCATTTTTCACATGATCTTAAACATACCTGCAAACAAACTCGTTTTCGCCGAGGCAGAGGTCCAAGCACATCTGCCGCGATCCGACGGTGTGGGTCCTTTTGCCGCGCCCTTTGAGATGATAGCCGCGCACTCGGTCGAAGCACCACGCTCTCTCGCACGGCCTCACTCCAAGACAGGACTTCTGAGCGTATATCGTGAACACCGGGAACTGAGACTTGGTCAAAGCACCTGTAATAAAAACAACTCTTACAGTTTATCCAATTCATAGCAGAAATTTTCTTCAATTGTGTTTTCTTCAATTATTAGAGTAAGTAATTTGAATTGTCACGATTTGTTATCGGCAGTAACTTCACGTCAGCGAACAACGGAAGTTTATCACGATTACGATTGTAAAAATATTTTGAATTCTCTGCCACTATTTTGTATACGGCATTATTTAATAGCACGAGCGGCGTGAGGCACTGTGCTTAAGTTGAATCGAAATATGAAATTATTTAACTACAAAGCCCAGTGCCCCCCGCCTCGGCGACCATACTATCAGTAAAATATAAGAACGATTTTGTGATAATAGGTTAAAAATTCAGCCGTTCTAAACCACTTGTATTTAGTAGGCATATTCCTTTAAGTAATATCAAATAGGTCTGTATGTGGTCAATTCGATATCACGAACTGCCTTGTTCAAAAACGTTTTGAACTGTGTATATGATCAACTATTAAATCGGATCCCGACCGAATTATTTTGAAAAGGTTCCATGCTTCAGCATCTTATTACTTAATTTTCATAGAATCACAAGTCTCCTCGGTTCAGTTCTGGTACGTATATCATCATTAAATATTTTACGCTCTAAGACGAGTCGCTCTTGCATCAAGGAGCGCGTTCAACCTTAGCTAATTTCAGGAAATTTACACAGAGAACCGAGCGATCCGTAATTGGATCCCTGAGCCTCAGTTCCCCGAATTGAACACTGACGTTTAGATCCCTTTATGCGTTTTAATTCAATATGTCTGTTAATACTAGAGTTTACTGAAGCCTTATAGTTCAAGTGTATATGCATTCGCACCGTATAATCAGCATTCTGTAAAACATTGGTAAACTTTCATGCACGATTCTAAAAACTCGTGTAATTAATTATTCTTGTGACGTAGATATTTCGACTTTGCTAAAGACGAAAAACGGCCCATAACGTTGGTTAAGTAGACGATCAATTAGTAAGGTCGTTCACACAATAGTTATCACGATTTGCCCATTTCATTCCGGTCAAAGTGACTTACCGAGATTTATTTGAGGTGAGATTGTGGTTTAAGGGGAACGTTTTCAAAAGAGGCAATTTAGAATGTTTTTGCGCAATGTTATTAAAAGTTCAATGTGTTTTAAATTGCATTGGACGTTAGATTTGTTATTTTTTTCCCTGCAACGGTTATTAAAGTAAGCGGCGATAAACGCTATGATTGCATTACATGACGTGCCCCCACATTCATCGATAGTTTAATGCGTGTAGTGTATGTAGTAAATGAAGAACGGGATAAATTGCTTACCATGTTACTCATGCATAATTATAATATATACTCTTCTCTCGGCCGAAGGTCAAGACGTGGTCTACTGACTCAAACGCAACATAACTAATATTCGAGTCGTCACTAGGTCAAGTTTTCCTTTTCGCGGCGAAAGTATTTACATTTTTTTTTCGTACCTATAAGGCGAAGTAAGCGTGCACAGTCATGCCATTATTGGCATTCAAATGATCTGCTGATACAAAAAAAACTGTATGCGCTCATTATAGAGCTGAACCTGTGTGCGGATAAACGAGAGTGTTCTCGACATCATTGTGCCATGTAAGTATGTGAGTTCACACCTGCTGTGTCCCATAAACCATACACCAATCGACGCTATTGTGTTCTCTAATACGCTAATTCATTTTGTTCATATTCCCAGAACTGGCAATCATGGCAATTGCAGTAAATTAAATTGATTTACTTAAATTGTATTATGATTAGCAATTAGCTTTTAAACAGTTTCGGTACAGTAATTATGTTGTCATAGTCACTAAGATCAAACGCCGATGATAAAATTTTATCGTGTGAATGATCTGAAGGATACAGGTTTTGCAATAAAATCTATTTGCGTCTCGGTCGCATGTTTGGAATAAAAAGGTATCAATTATGACTCACCTGGCAATTGGTCGGAATCGGAGCTAAAGAGCACACAGAGGCCGGTCTCGTAGTTGACGGCGCGACAGCTGTCGTTTGCCTGGCACTGCTCTAGGCAGTCGGTCAGCATGAGAGTGCCGGGGATGTCGTCCAGTATGTGAGACGGCGCCGAGAACACATACCTGTGTATACATAATATACATCAACTATGCGCGGATTATGTTACGGCTTATTCACTATGGTCGATTTTTTATTTCTTCATTGATCACGAACACGAGCGCTCTCGATAAAAAAATAAAAAAATATATTTTTAAGATAAGAGGAAATATGGAAGACTGTTGCAGGCCCGCTTTAAAGGCTGAATAAAGATAATTATTTTTCGTTTTCAATACTACATCCTACTATCTAAATATTTACGCCAATGAAGGTTTCACTATAGAAACCGATCATTAATATATATGTATATATATGTGTGTTTTACATACCCAGTGACAAGTTCAAATCCAATCATTTCTGGGTCACATTCTTCAAGTGAGTTTGCGGGTGCCGAGGGGGCAGAGGCGCCACTAGGCGCCGACGGAGGGACACCTCCTGACGCAGTTTCAGGCACTTCAGCCGGGGCGGCAGGAGCCGCCGGTGCCTCAGATGAGGCTTCAGGAGGCGGCGGAGCCTCTGGATTTTTATAATCTTGCGGAGCAGCCACGACCGCCGGTTCGGGTGATCCCGATTCCACGGCAATGTTGTCTTGTGGAGGTGCCTCTGCCGCTGATCGTAACGTTCCCTCAAATTTCTTTGCAGCGTCTACGGCACACACCACTAACAAGAAGCTGAGTAAGAGGCGCATTGTGTTCTCGGTGAGAGGCCGTGGCAACATTTGTTATCTGTAACAAGAGAAAAAATGTGATTGAATTTTTTACACCGATTGGTATGGGAAATTAGGTATTGAACTGACATAGTTGTATCCCACTATTCTCAGTTCGATTATAGTCACGAATGCCAAATTGGTTCTTCATTGATGACCGTTTCTGATGATTTTATTGGTTTCGCAGCTCTCGTGAAACGTGTGTCAGTAGACTATAGGTATATAACCGTGAGACGCCCACCTAATTTACTCTTTTACTAGTTAAGAATCTAATCGGATTAGTAAAGAGACAGCCGTCGGTATGTTTAATTAGCCTCTAAGTAAATATTCATGGGAAATTTATATTGAGCGCGCAACGGCAGTTCACATATCTCAAAGTACTGACAAAATGAAAACAAACTGCTGTACTCATAGCGTACCGTTATATCGACGCGGTCAGTAATCTACGACTATGTATTCGTTCTGTCTAAAGTAATTTATCAATCAATGTGAATTCCCCAAGTCAAATCAATTAAGTTTTATTCGTCGAAAATAACTAGGTACTTTATTTATCGTAACTGTCTGTTGTCTTGGGGTGTTATATTATTAACCCTTTATTGTACACTTATCATAAAAATTATAAAAAGGACGGGCAAGTATAAAAGTCAACTTATCCTTTTGCGGGATCTCTTCCTGTTAACCAAAGGAAAAAATGTGCAGAGGTAGACAAATTTATCAAAGTGTATAACAATGTAAGAAAGACAATTACATATGTATGTAGAAGATCAAAAATCAACTCTTTGAATATTGGTGAATGGAAATTGAGGGAGGTAATATTTATTGTATTTTTTTTACTAGTTGTTAACCAAAAAAATAGAGATGAATGACTTAAGATGATATTGTCTTTTTGCTGGTCTACTGCAGAGCGAATAGATAATGTCGATAAGTTTCTGGGTCGAGTTAAAATTATTTACTATTTTCGACTTATAAAGCATTAATATCGGTAGTCACGTACTACTTAACTAGGTACTCGCATTTGTAACGGTCATGTCATCGTATTCGTTCATATTACCGTGAATGTCGCTATGGTTGGCTTAATAAACAAATTGTCAGGTATTGTAGTCAATGACGAGTACCCGGTAATAATAACATTATTACAGCAACGCGACGTTTTGGGCGTTTGTGTAGGAGTTACTTTTTAGTGACACAATATTATTAACGCTATAGTGCTTTTTATAAGAACGCAATTTCTAGTCTGAATTGTGTTACGGGCATTTATATTATGGTTGAATGAACCTCCTGGGGCGCCTTCTTCATTTCATGCATTGCAGGTGTCGCTCACGGTGTAAGTATCTATAGTCGTTTGACCAACACGTCCATTATGAAATTAAATTACTTGTGCATGAGCCACGCTCTTTCCTGCTAAAGCAAAGTGTAAATGTAGGTGCCTATCTCAATGTTTTTATGTTCCTCATAAGCCATTTATGTGGCCTTTATTAATGAAATTTGATCTCAGTCCTGGGATGGATCATTTACGTTGCTACGCGTTGTAGTATCGTAAGAATTATTTTGATATAAATTTCTTCTTGTTAGTTGTTGTTGTTTCACAACAATATTTGTGTCCAAATTTGTGTCCAATGTTGTCCTGAATAACATGAATATTTTATCGAGGCAATTTTCTCAAAGTGAAAAGTTGACGTACTTTTGCTACAGTTTATCAGAAGCTTATTTGTTACCGTTTTAAATCATGCCTTGTACATAATTCGGTAACCTCCACAGTTGCAAATGTTTCAATATGCTAATTTGAAATTTGAAATGCCCACAGCCCTCCTATCCAATCAAGGAATATTTTACTGACGCAATTACGTAAATCATTTGCCATCAACGATGGGTACACCGTTTCTTCCTTACACATTAACTACTTCACCTCTGCTTGTCGTAACTCTTTTTTGGAATCATTATTCGTTAAGTGACATACTTAGTCTGCTTTGAGTTCGCACATAGTGCACGCAAAACTGCAATAAAGCAGCCTTTCAATGGCCGCTTTTTCGTCACCATGTCTATTATCCATTGTCTTATCTACTCCGAACGTAGTTATGTTAATTAGGGGTATACTGATCCCAATTTGAAGCTTAGGTGGCTTGTTTAGTCAGGTTGTGAGACCATCGTAGTTACATGCTGACCCGCATAGAAAGGTCAGGCGCCGGCGACGAGGTCCAGGATGAGTGGGCCGTTCAAGATACCCCATACTATGTTGCGATAAAATAACATCAATAGACTATCGATGCCTCTAAGCATAATGACCTCATTTATCGTTTTATACGCGCATAAATATGGTCCTGTCTTGTCTTCACATAGCCATTTACAGTTATTACAGAGATAATGGAACTGATCAACCTAAATACCCAACTCTCAATCGTTAAATAAATAGCATATTATTAACAAAGTACTAAATCATGAAATCGGTTGATGCACAAACTGGTTAACTAAATCTGTTCATGGCGGTGCTTTATGTTCATATAGATACAAGTTAAGCATCGATTTCTTCTCTATATTAGTAACAGATACCAGTATATCTGAGATGCATTCCCATGTTGGGTAGCATTGGCACTGAATGTGCCGGCACGTTCAGCGCGCCCCGAGCACCGATCAGATGGGGTCAGCGCATTCAATGAGCCGGATGCCTTCAACCTGCTATTTACGTTTCACCATACTAATACTGGTTGGCACACTATGGACATTGTCGCTACTTCTTTGTCTTATTCTTCGGCAAAAAACTATATATGTACTATTTTTTTTAGTAAATATTATTTTTTTATAACATTAGTTTAATCTCACGCAACAAGCAAACTTCTACAAAACTGTCTGTCATCGATAAAACAGCATTACAATGTTACAGGCGTGTTAATCCCTTTTACCATTAGAGGTAATCACAGAAGCTGTTGGACTTCATCTTGAGCTCTATCGTAAAAGATAAATTGATTTAATCTATCACTATACAATAGCGGGTCTGAACAGCTTAATCTACTTGTCTGTGAAGTATTAGGCGTGTCTAAGTTCAACCATTAGATGAATAAAGTCTCAGGATATTTACATTGAATGAAATGTGTAATTTGTTGTGTCGCTGTCTAATGGGCTTATGCGTCTGTGGGTTACCTTATAAACGGACTGATTAGACTTGCAAGTTAGGTGGTTGATTTGAAAAACTGATATTGGATAAACGCAATATAGTCGTGTTCAATAACAGATATTAATTAACGATATTAATGGTTTGATTCAATTAGATCTCTTTTATCTTAATCAACTGTGATAAACCGCTAACTATATATTCGCACCGATACGAAATTCCAACCATCTTTAATCTTAAATACCATTTGCAGCCAGTTATTAATATCACACTTTCACCTCTTAATCCGCAGAGGCACAAGCACTATAGATAATGAGTTCTGGCAGTTAAATTAATGCAAGGTATATAAATCGGCGTTGCATAATCATTATGTGCAAACTGTCGGAGAGGATATCTTCATTGTGTTTTCCTCCGAGGCAATGCAATATAAAAGCGTCTCGCTATGCCATCTAAGGTACGTAGGTACAATGATAATTTGACTGACTAGGAATTCTACTTGTTCGCATGGCTGACGCTCTAACATGGGTAATTGCCTTCTTCATTACAAGCCAACATCGCAGGCTGTCGAGTAATTCTATGTTTAGAGCTTCTAAGAAATAAAGCTTGTACTCAAAGAAACGCAAAAAATATGTTTATGACTTTTACACTTTATTACAGCAAACTTTATCAAACAATAACGTTTCAATCGTAATTAAAAACCAAGTACATAATGATGTTTGATGAATGGTTTGGTTTATATTAAAGCAGTATAGACAACATAAGGGATAAGAATCCTGTTTACATTAATACGTGGTTGGATGTTTTTACGAAGAGAGTTAGTAATGCTAGTATTTATACCGCTCGTAACTAAGTTGATGCATGGTTTTCTCGGATGTCCCCGGCCGCGAGTGCGCGAGGTTAGTGGGTTGGAGCGCGCCTGCGTTTGCGCCTTCTCCTGTGCGATTTACATTAATGAGGGAATCGCGGTTTCTCCGGCCTCGATCGGTACATCACAGCTTGCTACCACCTACGTGACCAGCTCTTCTGCATTTATTCCTTAATTGTTCAATTAAGACAAGAGCAACCAACGAACACGGCTTACTAATCTGTTTGCCTGTCACAAAACGAGAGCTTGTGAATGCAATTTACACATTAGCACTGCGAAAGCCGATATACCGCAAGTCAACGAGTCATAAAGTGTTTCCCTCCCAGCTATGTACACGCGTGTTTTCTATTAAGAAGTTTTTTATTCATAAAAACGGGATAAGTAGTCCGCAGAAATGAACAAGAAGCACTCGCGAGTCGTATTTTTGATGAATGATTTGCATATTGCTCTAGGGGTTGGTACTTGGCAAGCACTTTATTCACGAGTGGACTAGTCCAATAGCAAGCCCTTGGGCGCTGACGCTCGCTGATTCGCCTAACTTTACGCCCTGGAACGAATTGAAAAATTGAACCACTTTCCATGTTATTATAGCTTAGGGCTTTGCATTCCGGTTCCTTTCTTAATGGCTTACTCTTTTATTTGACATATTCTCGCAAGAACTCGCAGTACCTAATGCAATAGGGATGTTGACTTTACTACTACATGAAACTGCTCCAAAAGAAACAAGGATAACAATACGCCAAATGGTGAAAATCCTATTCAAATATTTAAAAAAATAACGAAGCTACAACCGTTTTAATGTTGCTGGTTAGAGAGAGAAAGCGCTACCGGTCAGTGGCGTCATTCACCACGAGCGCTATAGTAAATGACGATCGTTCCAATACGAAGGCGCGTTTTGTGGAAAAGGGACATAGTATGCCCCCTCTTAAAACTTTTAAGGCATAAATATGTAATAATTTATAATTTTGAATTACTTTTTACGCCATTTGATTAGGAAATTGATCCTTTTTTGAGAAAATTCGTACTTATTGGTTTGCTGATTTGGTACCAACATTCCTATTGCCTTAATGTGCTATTCAGTCAACTCTGCTACATGAAAAATACCTATAAGAACGATAAAATAGGAAGCACTTCGTAATCCCAGACATTAATGTAGTATGGCATACTAAAAGCTCGTCAGAAATCGCATGAACGATGCAATTTAGATATCAGTAGGTACGTCAAACTCGCTCGAATCCAAAGTAGAAGTAATACGCGTAATTTAAACACATTTTGAATGGTACGTACGGTTCTATGTGATTTTTCAGCGAAAAAATCATTCGATCGTGGCCGGAATGACTCCACTAATGATCGGTACTGTGTAAAACGTGCGATCTCATATTACTAACGTATAATCCCGACTAGTTTTCTCCGTGATTAATCATGCTAACTCAATGAGGGATTGGAGACTAAATCCTATAATTTTGTAGCATTGTTCGTGGCGGCATGAGCTCGAAGCGGCATTCGGAAGTAGGTTTTCGGTGCAATATCGTTTCTGCCGCATCTTCGACTTTCTTTCGCTGGCTCCTTGTTGGTTAACTTTTCTTGTGGTCGAGTACAGCGTCATTAAGTTCCCTGCTGGCTATATTAAAAATCATATCGCCACATCACCTTATACACCTAATGATACCTGGCTGTGCAAAATAGTTATCTGCGGTCGCCTAGGTATTACTGGGTGCGACAACACAATTTGTGTCTCAGTCGGCCCACATCGTCCTTTGTGGTGGTATATGCAATTACATTCATTTTCCTTCATTTTTGATGACTCCCAGAGATGCTTTTGTATTGTTTTGCAATTTATTTTATGTTTTAATGATGCGTTTGCAATTTATCTCATGGTATACTTATATTACATGTGGGTATTTGCAAGAAAAACCGTATTTAAAAAAAAAAGAGAAACACACTGAGCTCATACTCTTCTTCTTTCATTGTTTTAATTGAAATAACGACTTAACCACATATTAAACCGTAAATTGCACTCATATCATTTATTGTTTTACAATTGTATGTACCTGTACTGTTCATTAAATTCGTTCTCCAATATGTTACAATGACGTTTGCGTTTCGTGTTTAAAAGTATTCACCGTTCGGCAATCTTACACAGAGCTCGTATTTTGGTAATTTAATGAATAGTAACCGCTACCGGTATAACAATTTTCATCGTTGAATCATTTTTTTCAGTTAAATATAAATTGCATCTAGTAAAGTTTATTGTGTAGCTACCAATGTTATTAGTCCGTTTTATTGAGTATGAATTGTATCGGCTGCCGTATATGTTAGATTTCAAACGCAGAAATTAAATTACAGAGGTACGAGTAAATAACTAAACACAAAATTATCTGACCAGCACGGAAATAAATATCTGCAGGTAATAGGCATTTGTGTCGCAACCATCTAAGCAAGGGCATTGGATACAAATACCTACATACATCTACCTATATAAAGTGCTTGCGCTTGAATTCAATTTATCTAGGTTTAATACTAGTCGATTCATCTGTATGATAGCATCGATTTGTGCCATTAAAACTTATTTTATCGTTTGTGTAGTCTGGCGGAGGCCCGTAAATTTCGCCTAATACTGGTTTGTATCCTGTCAGATCCATGTAAGGCTACGGAGGCAGCGGCACCGCACCTGTTCGGCGGCGCCCACTCGACCGGTCCGAGTCCCCGCGCCGCGCCATACTCGTACTGTTCACTATCGTCACTTTGCACTAAATCATATGATTTTCTCCATTATCCGCCTTTTAGGGTTCCGTAGCCAATGTGACAGAAACTAAACTTTTGTTGAATGTTAGTGTATAAGAAAAAATATTTCAAATGCAGGCATATTACAGACCGCTACATAACTAGTTATGTAGTCAAATTAAATTAAAAAAAATATTTTTAAATATTCCTGTTCACGTAACTGAAAGTTAAGAAAAGTCATTTCAAGTAACTCAACATGTCGCACATTAATCGATAGGTGTCTGTCTGTAGAAATGAAGTAATGTAAGGTTTCGCACAAGAAAATGATTAAGTGAATATATTCAGCTATTGCTCCCAAACTCACAATAATTGTGCGCGCCTCTAACTTCCGAGCCGTGGAATCAAAAATGTTAAATGCTTTCACTGAAAAATGTTTTGAACAGGATAGACCCAACGACTATTGAGTCATCGCTGAAAAGCTACCTTGCGCAAACAAAAGGACGTAAGTGCTCTTGAGCTGTCTATGAGGATACGATTCTTTTTAATTCACAGTTTTGAATGTGGATTAGTAGTAGTAGTAGGTACGGAACCCTTCATTTTGCGTAGTCCGACACGAACTTGCCAGTATTTTTTATTTTGGTGCCTCAGGAAAAACAATCAAAAGGGTTCTCACCTTTTAAAATATACACGAGAACGTTTTAACTTTCGTAACCTTGAATTACAATTAATGCAGTAATGAGACTACGTTCATAAAATTTTATTTATGTGGCTATTTTCGTCACACAACCGGATGAATTAGTTGAGATGTAAGAGAAGTACTTTATATTCATAGTTTAATGTTAATCGTTTCAATTAGTAGAATGATCTACTTTGGATGAACAGTATTCAATGTTAATTGATACAATTTATTAGTCAAGTATATTAACGATATATTAATAACATAAAAAAAACTATTAAATTAACTATTAAAAATAGTGCATACCCTACTTCTTCTGAGAAACAATAAGATGTAAGTATGTACGAATAGCTTCAAACTAAAAGCTATTAGTGCATAGACCGTTTCAAATGGTTTCAATTTGCACGTACTGCAGCCCGACGCACCTTTGAACTCCCAAGTGAGTATAAATTACCTCTATAACTGTTGGAGAAATCTAACACACATGTAAGCTCATTATAAATCAATTAAGTTCATCATTTCATTCAAAGTACGTATAATCTGTTGGTAGTCACGTAATCTTTAACACTATTGAATTGAATCCAATGGATTTATTTTCATAAATAACGTATTGTATGTAGTACTGTGTTTACAATGACAGACTGTGCGGCTAAGACCTCGGGGTGCACTTGTTCTACAATGCTGTACACCAATAAACAGGTTGAAGGCACTTTTCACTCTAGCCAAACGAAATAAAGCAATAAATGTTAAAAATAGAAGAGATTGCGCCCCGGGGCCGCCGGCCGGCAAGTTGCTCGCTCTTCGGCTCTTTGTATTGACAAAGAGGTTCCGTTCCGTACCGCTGAACATGGATTTTCATTCATTTTTGCATGTTTGTTTCTTCTATTGATAAAAGCTTACAATAAATCTTTATTCTTAACATGTTCTTAACATAAACGAGACTTGTATATATGTACGTATGGTGTGTAAATACATATAGCATTTGTAAAAGCATCGTAGATAATAAAAAATATATCGCTCATAAAAGCCGACGCATTACATAACTTATATAAAAAATGTTAATGTTATGTTATGTAAATGTAGATGTTATGATAAATAATTCCTCTATTCTCAGTAACGCCTAAAGAACGCTCGGGCACGCGTTTATTGCGGGCGCGTACGCAGGTCACGGTGCGATGGATGTCGCGTTAATTTAAAGTTGCGCAGCGGAAGCACCCGCTGGCATTCTGATTGGTACATTGAATTGCACTGCGCAAAATGGTGCACTCCATAAACGAGGAGGATGCATTCACGATGAGATGACACATTACGCCTGGGCTGCCGACCTAGCTATTCTGCTCAGGTAAAATTACAAGACTTATTTTGCCTTCCAATTTGCCTAAATAGATTGTAGATCGTTGTTTCGCACTCATAAATAATGACATATTACTCTTTATATCGGATTTACTAAGGTAAGGACATGCCTACTCCAGGAGATCAGCTTAGTAATTGGAACTGTCGAAGTCGTCAGAAATTAACCATATTTAAAACCGAATATGCACTTGGTTAAGTTAGTTCGGTTTTTTATTAGACCCTTATATTTTTCTGTGTTGTTAATACGCCTGATCAGTACCAGTCGTGAAAATGACACCATGTATTAATTAGACGAAACATTTAAATAATTTCAGAATGCCGTCCCCGTCATACCGTTCATGTTAGTTCAATACACGATATCTCAAGCGGCTGGTCGCTGTAAAGTATCACACGCGTGAGTGAATCGGGCATTTATTGCCCCTAATGGTTTTATATGGCCTATCTCGTAAAATTACAGATGTCGTTCGCTGTCTCTATTGCTGAAAAGATTGATTTGTACCAGTCTGTTCCAGTTTAGACAAGGATTTAATCAAATTTATTAGTCTGGTTAGAGAGGCAAACCTAATCATTGTCGCGCTATTAGAGGTTGTTTGTCGATTTAGAGCAGCGACAATTAATTTATACGGCTATCTAGGAATTCATGTTCCATATTTTATAGATTATCGTCTATTTCCGATAACATTTGAAGTGAACGTTAATTCTGGAATATATTTTTTCTTTCCGTTATTATACATTTTTGATATTGTCAATATATTCATTAGTAATATATACAGGAGAATGTTTAAATGAAAACACATTAAACCAACTTAACTAAAGTGGGATTTGAGAGTGAAGGTAGAAAACAACCGTATTCCTCAAATAGGGCAAATACCAATAATCGGGTATTTTATTGCTATCAAATGCTTTGCTGAATCTTAATGCTACGACTGCTACTATTAGTGCTGAACGATAAACTCATTTTAATTTTTTTTCGCAAATATATATATGTCTTGAACTCTTACTATGTCATAAATTTAGAAACTTTTATTATTTTCTTCCCTGCTCGTTTGAATATTATTACGCAAATGACACAGTTCGCTCTGGTGGCAGCGTTGTGGCTTCAGTCGTGCTGTAACGGCAACATCAATCATCCGTAATTTGATTTCTATGCTCAATTATTGCGTTCGCGGAGGTCGACGCGGCCGCACACTTACTTCCCCGTATCTGGGTTCGAACTCCACCTTCGCCCAAGAAGATTTCTTCTTCTGTGAGGAAGGGAAACGCACCCATGGAAAGGGGACTTTTTCCCCCGTAGTGTCGGCTACGTGTGACCAAAATGTAATTCCCACAATCATCATACTCATAGAGTTATCGCAGTACAGTTGCATCCTGAAGAATGCCCGGGGTCCATTACCTAATGCTAAACTTTGGCGTAGGCAGTACTTTTTACGGAAGTGACTGCCATCCGACCCTCCAACCCGAGAGGAAACCAGTCCTTATTGGAATTAGGCTTGGCAAAAGAGTGGGCAACTTGACTGTTAGAAGTTCTCAAGCCGCTCAAAGGCCTCTAACTTAGCTTAACGACTGCTATCACAGACAGCAGCCAGGCTCAACAGCTCAACGTGCTCTCCAAAGCATGGGAGCGTTCAGTTAACAACCACTCAAAGCGGTCACTCATCCAAGACCTGACCTCGGCCCACGTTATTTAACCTCGCATACCACACGCGGTACGCGGGCGCCTCTAGGCCACGAGCGCTCCCACAATATGTGTACCAATTACAGAAGCTTTAAAGGAGTCGATGACTTAAGATTTTGGTGCGTGGCAAATTTTTGCCGCTATGTCACGTGTCTATCATCACGACGTTCTATTGAGTCAGTGCCGCACGACCGTTCCGCTGGCGTGCGCCATACAATTTGAAAGGGAACTAAAATTAAATTCAGATTAAAGTCCGCGGCACATGAAACACATTTTCTAAGGCTTATTATATTTTATAATAAGTCTTAATATAAGCAAAGCCTCAAAGCTGAAGTGGGACTTGCACGCGGAGTGATGGGTCCCTAAACCGACCATACCGGATGAATCCCATAAGATGGCTACCTAGGCAGAGGCAAACCAGGGGGGCCACTCCGAACTTCGAATCGTGCCACTCATATGGTGGATAACACAAGAGTGAAAGCGACGGCACGATACGAAGTTCGGATTTCAAAGTTCGGAGCAGACCCCCTGAAAGAAGATGCGTTTATACGGATTGGCGGGAGCTGGCACACGAGTCACACGACCGAGATGGGTGGCGGAAAAGCGGGGAGGCCTTTGCCCAGCAGTGGGACACAATATAGGCTAATAAAATAAAATAAACGCAATACAAGATACAATTTAATACCCGTATCCTTCATAATTTAATAACTCAGTATCGTCAATTATATAGTGCCGACGATGGATTAAAAACGAGAACAAAACTTTTTGTACGTCACTTCCGTTGCGCATTGAGTGAATTTCCAGCACTTGTAGACAAGTCGTGACTTCATGTTAAACATCACAGACTGCCTTACGATACGTCAATATACGCATAGCATACATTTGTATCCTAGGCTACACGAGGCACGGTCTTGTTGTATTTGGTGAACAGATACCGTAGGTAACTCGCCGTACATTCGACATGATAATCACAAGTGGCGCATGAAAACAGCGCGCACGCGCAGCGGTCACGAGTACGCCGCCACGCCGCCTCGGGTGACGCTGCCGAAGCCTACGCGCTCAAATGGTGGCAACTTTTTAGACAACGATCTTTATTCCCGTCAAACTAGGTAATAGCACTCGTTTACCCGTTGCTTTGAACGACCGCAGCCATAAAGACTGTCCGAAATAGTCGTGACACTCGTCCCGCATTTATGATTTTTCTTTTTTTTATCACTAGAGCCCGTGTGCAACACGTCTGGATTAGATCGTTAAATATTTATTATGTCTGGATATGTATAACGTCCACTTGCCGTGGCCTAGTAGGTTTCTCTCTCACGGGTCTTTCGTAACATGAAAAGCTTTGCGTGAATGTTTTATTTTGAGGTTTATTTCGAAGTTACGAGTCTTAACTTGCAAGTATTTCATGATTGTGTGAATTATGTGAACTTTCATTTGAATATGTATAAGAATATAAATCACAAATGTGCTCGGAACATAAACAAATTGGAATCGTACATCACAATCAAATGTGTGTCAAAGAAACTGACTGTCGATGGTTGCAGTAAGCGTGATACTAATCGGGCGTAACAAACGCACTTTCTATGCTCCCATCCATCACGGCTGTGAGACAGACGTTGACAGGTGCACTGCTTACTACGAGATCATGGTTTTTCCCATTCAGGACGAGCTCGAGAACGAGTTAATGCGGCCTTGAGTGGATATTAACTTAACCGGTGACAGATACCTACTCGTACATCTAAAACGTAAACTACTCTTAATGATGCCATTATTCCAGGAGAACTTCATGTGGATGGCAAACTATTGTGAAACTGTTCTTCAGTTAATAAGAAAAATCAACAAGTTCTTTTTAATTGTATGAAACTAACGAGCTCCACCAAGGAGATGAAATTAACATGGACGATTATTGGGTACGATTCACGCGCCGTCCGTCAAACTGGTGCAGTGTAACGGTAGCCACCGCGCCATGATGCGCACGAGTAATTGCTGCCCCTCCCACCTCCTAAACGCGCCCCACTAATGTCCAAATGATCAATGGGTCACAAATCATAATTCGTCACCAACTATCGTCTTTTTATAAGACGTGATTTACAGTAACTGAGATTTAATCTGCAATCTGTGAAAGAAATTCGGTCAGCGAGACTGAATTCGAATCAGTGGCATTTTAGCTCGAAGATAAAAAAATAATGATGACTTAGATACTTAAATGATTTGTTTGAACGGGTTTTACGCTATATTTATGTATTTCCCTTTTTTGCCGACGTTTCGACGTGGGTTGTCAACGGAGATATAGGTACAGAACAATTGACTGCCCCACAAAAGATTATAAAAATGTGAATGGTAGACCCGGAAAAAGTTTTCGACCCGTCCACTATGTTTCTAATTGTCTAAGGCACGCAACACAACAGTCAACATGATATAATATCGCGTTAGTTACAAATCTTTGTATGTTTACAAAACGCGAGGCCTTAAAATGTTATATGACTGAGATAGTATCGAAAGAAAAGTACTAGGTACGTCTGTAATTTTGTAAGATTGCCATAGTTTTACGCAAATTTAAACTACAAGCTTGAAGATTTATACCATTTTTCGATGATTATCTTATTTAGTATAATAACTGCAGTTATAATAGAGACTATAATAATTATTGTTACAAGTCCAGCTGACGCTACAATAGTGTGGCCGCAGCTATTTACGGAGTACATTAGCGTATATGTCATAAAGCACTGTTGCACTTTGTCGCGCTGCAGTCCACGACAGGTAACAGTAAATGTATCCACTTGTCGTAGGTCAGCCGAGACCATACCGGTATGTTTTTGCAGTGCACTATAAGTATTGCACTAACGGCGGCATTATCGAATCTGTGCTATCTACCGGCGGACCAAAGCTAGCGCTCGTAAATAGACTCTAGTATCAGTATGGTGCTGCATCCTTCGATATCGAGAAATATTAATAAATGAATCAGACCCCGCGTAGAGTTATGAACAGCACTGATAAGATATGATACAATATGACGTAGCTAGTATGTTACCGGTAAATCTCTAACGATCAATAACAAATCAGTGATTATTTATTCTATGTATAGACCAAGATGCCACCAGCTCTGTATTCCGATAACATGTGAAGGAATTTATCCTAGCATTCCGTGTAGTTTCAACTACAATGTACGGTTATAGTATAGTATAGTCCAGAGACAAAATATCAGAGTATAGTGTTAATAAGTCAATAGATATGTATCTATTGACTTATATAACACTATACTCTTAGACACAAAGAGGCTAGAATCCCATCAACAGCACCTGTTCGCAATTCATCAAGTGTGTCGAACAGTTTATAAGGCAAAGCGACGCGGGCCATGGCGCCGCCATAAGCTATGACTATAAAGCGAGCATGACATGTCCCCGCCGAGCAGCTTAAAGTCTCTAGCTTTACATGCTAACATTAATTCTACCTTTTAAACCCAGCATACAAATGACAAAGGATAATCTTACACGTTCAGTACAAAATATTCTCACGCGGTTTTGTAAATGTAAATCGGTATGATCTGGGGTCTCGTACCTTTAGTATTATAAAGTCTACGGTATTTTTTGAAGTGCTTCATACTTAGGTAAATAAAACTACAACTACCTGTAGTAAAAGCAAAGTAATCAACATAATGATCGTTCAGCATAAAATGATCATTTAATTTGTAATAATATTTTCATATGATATTGCCAGCCATGTGTGGTCTTCGAAAGTATAATTCATAATTGTGGGAAAGACTAACAAATCGCTACGTTGTCTTCTCGCCTCGCATTGAGTTGTCGACCGCAAGGAATCTAAACTTACCATAATGACAGCCGCTCGTACGTGATAGATTCGATTTACAGGTTCGCTTCAATCTTCGGAGCCGCGGCAGTCAGCACACGAAACAAATTATATTGTGGTTTCACGAACATCAAGTGATACCTATTTCTATTTGAAATGTTACAAATCTCGTTTTCATAGACCCTATTGTAGTTCCGACCATCATAGCAGTTAGTTAACACCTCGTAGAGGCATCAGCGAGATCGAATCGCGTTAGACGCGTGTCCGACAATTGATCGTTTCTCGACGGAACTCAGAAGGGGGCTATTGTATTGTTGGATGCAACTGACTTGTCATTTAACCTCGAGATCGACGTGTCTATATTATGCTTATTACACCTTTTGTCATCGCATAACAACGTGATAAACGGTGGTCTACGGAGGGCTCTCTATTTATTCATTGAATCAAATGTAAGGTGTATTCAATTTAGTTTTTTACAAGTGTTATTAGTAGCCATCTATTCTGTTTTATAGGTATGTAGAGCACCGTTAAACTAGTTGTAATTGGAATTAAGAATACGTCGAACGTATCTATTAACGCATGTGGAAGCAATCTGTTTCGCTAGCTCAGCGGCATGCCAATGACGAAATTACGTAAGACTTGATGGTGGATACTAATTGGTGGGCAATCAAGTGGTCGCCACCTGTGCACAGACCGCATGCGTATGCGACCGGTCGGGCCTAACGGGCCACTGGTTAGCTTGTTATTGAACGAATTCATCCAACCGATTATAATGCTCACCGCCATGTAATCACTGAATGTCCCGATGAACTTAATTTATTCTTTGGAACGGAAACTTTCTTAAAATCTGTTATTCAATATCTATCGACCTTTGGAAGTAAATTAGGATGGGATAGCAGCATACCTAACCCAGGTATGAAATGTAGTTATTAAAAGTATACAATACACAAAAGGTATTTATAATTTAGTACTAAATACATGTAGTATGCCTCTAAAAATATAATGGAAGTAACAATAAATGTTTATGTTTGCTACTTATGGAAATATGTTTGAGTATTGAGCTCGCGTTCGCGGTGGCATATTTATTACACGCCCCGCGCACTTTATGCTTTTGCTATGCCCTACGTCGATCCTATCTCCTTTCTATTCTTTACTTTTATTAAATTCGATGTTTATTCGCTGTCTTTACTAGCTACTTTGCATTGCGAATTTATGAACGGCCATCTTTATTTTAATAGGTTGCTTTTGTATTTATGACTTGTAAAATGAAATCGCTAAAGAATTCAGGTTCGTTAATCTAGTACCTATGGTTTTGGCACGTTCCGTAGGCGGGTCGAAGTTTGTAGCGAAGTGCGATTCAGAACGGGCGGCCGCCGGCAAACACGACGCCCTCCGCCTTCTGCGCACGCCGCCATTGTTGTGCTTCCTTGCGGCGCCGTAGCACCCGCATTCGATGAAATCCACCAATTAAAACGTGCTTTACGATCTCTAACTCTATTCTAATGAAAGAATCCCATACCGCCACTCATAAATCTGATTCCAATACGGCCACACCGCTCGTCGTGCGCGCAGCGCTTTTATCGGCAACATTGTTTCAATTTAAATTTAACTCTCTTTCGCATCTAAGTGAGCCTTATTGGGCAAAAAAGTATTGTCTGTTTACCTACAGGATTTTGCTATTGGACGCTAAGCTTATTTAAAGAACACACTACGCTTCCATCGAAGAGAAACTATAAACAACAATCAGGAGGCGATTGTCTAGCAGCGCCGTTAAGAGTCGGGCGCCGCACCGCGCCGTCAGAGGTGCATACAAAATGTGCTGTGAACCGCTGCCATCTACGTCACGTCGCATTACGTTAATATGTAATTGATTGGCTTCCCTGTGCTCGGGAGAGACGACACTCCTGTCCCACTAATGGTGGATGCAAAAAACACTAATGCTATAACGGTGGAGCGCTCTTCCGGCTACACAGTAGGTATGCCGGTGGGCGATCACCTTTACTTTTGACTTGTTAAATTGAATAGTCTCGTTCAATTGGGGCGACAGACAGCGTTCCAGTGCCCCAGATACGTCCGCCGGCTGCATCTGGTCACTTTAAGCACCTATCTATTATCTCAGCTCTATCCGGTCTTATTTTTGAAAAAGTTAATTTTGGAATGTGAACATCATATTTTGATTAACATGTATACAAGGTCGCGATGACCAGATAAAGCTACATTTCACCGTTGCTCGCTGTTCATTGAAGCAAATACAACATGACCAATTAAATTAAAAGCCCATCAATCATATCCGTGTCTATGTAATATACAAACCGTCAGTCACGACCATGCCGTTCTTTTTTAATTAACTACCAAGTAATAGCTATCACACGCCTTTTTCGTTAAACGAAGAAGTTGGGCCGTTCAAAAACAATTAGTTACCAAGGTTTACTCTTTTTTAATGCTTAAGTTACATACAAAATGGAGCAGGCATGTAATAGAGAGCTCACATCGCTCATGTTGGGCAAGATTACTATCGGCATCTTGCAGTTAGTTTTCTTTGCGTCCATTCCATTATTTTTGTTGATCTACAATTTAAATGCCGGAAGGTGTTCCGTTGTGTGGGATGTTCCCAATAAGGAATACCATTGTTGACTGCCTTCGCGGATCTTATCAACAGATACTATCTCTAAACTGAAGTAGCCGGCACCGTTTGCTATCCAAATATCCACTTTTTGAGTATTTTAAAACATAAATTCTCATTTACATAAATAACTGGACCGGAAGTCTACACTATACAATGATATTTTAATTTCATAGTAATCTCAAGTTGCGTTTTACATTATTGCAATTTAAATCGAATAAGGTTATTGCACTTGTATTGGCGTCACGTCACGTCAGTGGTCCAGCGTCTACCGTTATCAGCGCCTGATCGAATGTTTACTAGCCTCGTTTGAGTCGTGTGAGTTACGTCATTACGCTATTCATTGTGACGCAGATGTACCATAATCGCCGCAACATTGTCATTGAGTTTATCACTTGGGCTATTCAATGTAGTGTAAAGGTTGTTTTGAGTAGTTAATTGAACACATGACCGGTTTAGTGCTTGGGGCTAATTAATCGCGCATAAAATTGAGAACCAACTACGTCATTAAATATTTATCGGCAATTAAACGTGCTTACTCGTATAATTGGACTCCTAGAATAAGCTACATTGTTACTAATTAAAGACTGCGAAAAACCTACCTAATATTCAAATAGGCTGCGACTACAAGCTTGCTCTAAAAGCGTCTATTTATGTATTCCTAGTTAAGTACGTACGCTTTCTTGGTAAACCTTCTCGGTTCCCGCCATGTGCGAAGCGATATCGTTTTTATGGTATATCACGATAGTTTACCGGAACAAACTCGCACGTAGCTAATATGTGGAGCGATGTATTGCGGCCGCGATGAGACGCGAAACCATGTCGGCGCGCGAATCCCGTTGGGGCGGACGCCATTACCGCCCACCGCACCGCGCTTGCGTAGAAAAACCGACCCCAACATAAAGATGTCGCCTACTGATAAACAATGGACGAACACTTGATGGCTCCACAGTCCACACCGCCTCCCTATCTATACTCAACATGCCTATCTTCTTTCGAATCAAACGCTCACTGCGAATATTCAATTATATCCTGAGTATTCTGCTTTCATACTCGCTACGTACTATATACGCATGCGAAAGCAAGATGTTTTCCTGGAGTTTTTAAACCGCGTAAGCGGAATACACAAAACGAAACGACGCGGCTTCTTTTATTATCCAGATTTTACATATTTATGTAAATTTCATATTTTCATAAACGTCAGAGTAAAAAAACCGGCCAAGTGCAAGCCGGACTCGCACACGAAGAGTTCCGTACCATTATCTATTAAAGTTTATTTAGTATTTGTTGTTATAGCGGCATCAAAAATACATCGTCTGTGAAAATTTCAACTGTCTAACTATCACGGTTCATGAAATGCAGCCTGGTGACAGACGGACAGACAGACGGACGGATAGCGAAGTCTTAATAATAGGATCCCGTTTTACCCTTTGGGTACGGGACCCTGAAAAGAAAAGCCGTTAGCTTCTTTATAGGCGCTCGCAAATTAGAACATTCAACTTTTGCCGACAAACGTCTCTAGCTCAAAAAAGAAGAGGAAATTTTAAGGATTCAGCATAATGTGTACATCATGTGCCCACGTGTTAATTAGAGAAAATAGTTGAGCACCTTCGCCACCTCACCACTCTTTGCTTATCGAGACGCTCTATATCAAAAGAGGTTCGTTACGGAGAGCTAAATATTAATGGCTCCCTTCCCTGTTCCTTATAGAGTATCAGCAGGATCGACTTTTATAAGGCCGCAAATATTCTATCGACTATGACATAGGTACATAGTCCTAGGAGCATGTTCACGGAATGAGACCGGTCCGTCGGTAACAGCATCGACATTCCGGATCGATGTTCCTGTGGTTCACCGCCAAACAAGCTGATTATATAACCTGGAATACTTCCATATAATCTGCAAATATTTAAGTACGTTTTTGTAATTTTGGAAATACATGCGTATTTTGTTTATAAATATTTATTGCATGTATACTGTGAATCAAATCTCGTGTATTTAAATGTGTTTATTGTTCTTAAATAAATAGTAAAGTAGGAATCAAATCATAAATGCTTCTGCTATGTGCAATCTTGGCATTCTACTAGCCTGTGGCCTTTTGAATGAGTAATGTTATAATATTTTTCATTTAGAAAGCAGTAGCCATCATAGTAGGGTTTAAGACCCTCATTACGTTTGTACTAATGATAATTAGCTTGTACTCGCCTTGGCGAAGGCCGATGGGGCTTGCATTTGTTACCGGCGCAATTAACAATGCGTATTGTGGCATAGAATCTTCCAATTGCACTAAGAAAATTACGTAAATATTTAGTCAGAAAAACTATTGGTTTATGATGCATGTTCTATTCTGGGTGTAAGTATTGTATTATAATAATATGTTTCTTGTATTATTATTAGAGATCGGACAAATTTCCGTAATTGCTCGTAATAATGTGGACATGACTCCAAACTTAATCAAAATGTTAATCAATTAATTAATTTCTTACTTGACATATAATTTTATTCCTAGTCAATAAATACAAAAGTTTGTTAAAGTATATATTTATTAAAGAAAATAATCAGTATTTTTTCCAAATTTTCTGCAATCAGTCTATTTATTATTACATCAAAAATATATTTAAGTGCTGAAAAATTTCGCTCGCAATACACTATAAAAATTCATTGTCAGAAATAATAATAATAGCAAGATATTTACCATGTAGTAAATAATCGTGTCAGTTTAAAATCGTAACTTCTATATTTTATAAAAATATTTACGAAAACGATAACCACTTTAAATAACATTTTGCTAATAATTATAAGCACGTATAAACTGTTATCTCCGGAAATTCAAATTTTATTTCAAGATATAATTAATTGATTAACATGTTCTCATTATTGCGAGCAATGACGCAAATTTGTCCTATCTCTGATTATTATAACTACTGTATTGGACGTCTGATCAGAGGGGCTAATCCGAACTTCGTATCGTGCCGTCACGTCCCTTTCATTCGTCATAGAGTGTATAACACGAGAGTGAAATTGACGGCTCGATACGAAGTCGGATTTAGAAGTTCTGAGTAGTCCCTGATGCTACAGCTTGATCACCCACCTTAATGAGCGGGTTAAAGGTAAGTCTTTATCTGTTAGCGGATCTATGCAGGTCGGCTGGTATCCATTGTCAATTAAAACCCCCAGGCGAACATAGCGACCGCCTTTTGCTTGTTCTAAGCTTGTGCCACGATTACTTCCCGATTCATACCCTACGCCTCGGGGTGGATGTAGCTCGGACATTTCCTGTATTACTGTATGCTGCTCGACTAATCTTTATTCTGAGTATTCTCTTAATTTACATAAATCAAATTTTAATCTGACATTCCGTCATTATTTGATTGTTTCCTGAAATTATTATACAAGATGACTTATAAATCATGATACAAAATAAAATAAATCGCTTTCTATTCTATCCATAATTCTGAATGACTTGGGACCAACCTTGTACGGGCGAAATAAAACTGACTAATCGAAATGTATGAAGAAGCAGATTTTATTGGCGCCGACAAAGTTGGTCCCATAGTAAAAGTGGTTCAGAATCATGCATAGAATCTTTTTTATGTATCAACTTATACGTCACTCTGTATAGAAATCGTAGTTCTTAGAAATGTCGTATCAACAATTAACTTAAGAAGTTGCATTTGGCTCGGTTTTATAAAGATCCGTAAGACCTTACTAAAAAAAGTACTGAGTTACTGAAATTTGTTCTGACATTTAGTCTAATGGATCTTTATAAAACCCGACCTAAATGTATTAGGAATGCGAGCCAGCTGTTACATAAGAAATCAATAGTTTTTACCAGTCTACTTTCAGGCAAAACAAGTATAGGCATTGTAAACGTAAAATAATATATATTTACAATATACTAATGGATATAATGCCGTTTAACTATACCTATATATTGTAAACAAAATATTTTCAGATCTTACCATATAGCGGTCCGATATATGATGAGGTCACAACCTATTATTAAAACGTCGTGAAATTGGCCTCTGTGTGCTATTCACACAGTTTTACCATTTTTTTATTTCGTGGCATCTTGGCAATGCAACAGATATATGGATAGAATATCTCAGACGAAGTGAGTCAAACATGGTGAGGGTGTATCATTGATGGTATATATCACTGAAATTCTTTAGAAAAATCATTGCAATAAAAGCCCTCCTTTGTGTTATTGACAAGATTAAGTCGTTTAGTTCGTAAAATCATCAATAAATATTTTAGTCGCGAATTGAATAAAACTTTTTTATTACTCTAGTAATGTAGTAAAATATGTTCTATTGTAACATGAATTCGACAAAAACAGCAAATGATCATAAGTCATAATTGAATGTATGACTTAATGAACGGTTCTATGAGATATTTGCTTGCGATGCCCGAGGCGAAAAGCTCATACTCTATAATTCTGATCTTATTACCCAACAGATATTAACAGCGATAAGAGGTTTTTAATCACAGGTTAAATAATATAAAACTAGTGGCTCTGTGAGCTGTTGACCTCGTGAGTGAGTTTTTTTTATCATTTCCCAAATCTGACATTATAAAAAAGATCAATTATGAATATCGAACCTGCTAACAAAATTTCACGAGAAGCGGTTGAAAAATGCGACCTATAGAGGAGAACAAACCGAAATTCGCCCGCAGAAACTTACAAAATCATTAATAGAAAAATAGTTTTTGAATTTTTTTTATTAATGATTTCCAAAAACTTTCTCGACAAATAAAAAACTATTGAACCTGCTCACGAAATTTCACGAGAATCGGTTGAAAATTGCGACCTGTAGACGAGAACAAACGGAAATCCGGACACACGAAAACATTTTTGTCGAAGCTGAAGCAGAGACCTTTCGTTTCACTCGGTCAATTACAACTCATAAATTTATAATTTGTTTATTTGGTTCGGTTAAGTGAAGAGACAACCGTGTCTTTAAATTATAATCTGCCAATTACAATTATCTAGGTAATTTAACACAATAAGAAAAAGATTAAATCGGCGCTGCAGATGTAAGCGCGAAAGTGACATAGAGATAGTAATCCTATCTAGCGAGCTGTCAGTACCTGCTCGCTCTTAGTTATCACCGGCGCCGATATATCGATTATTTTAATCTCAACATGTTCGCAAATAAATGAACTGTAATGGATATTGAAATGATGAAGGGGTTTCTATACTCGTTTTACGCTTATTTATTCACCGAAGAATATCCGATGGATAAGTCTAACACCCGTGACATCAGATTCTGTTAGCTTCGAAATAAAGATATATCGTTATAGTATGTACTTGTATTTATTTCTAGTGATTGAACATAGTATTCTATTTCTATTCATATATTTTCTTCTTTATTCATTTTTCAAATAATACGGCTATTTGAAGTATTAGGGTAAGCTTTAGTATTTTGTTATAAACTTTTCATACTTCTGCATACTATCCTGTATCACATACGGATGCCAAACATGGGCCCTCGCACTAAGGAACACCCAAAAACTGAAAGTCTGCCAAAGAAACATGGAGGGCAGCATGCTGAATATAAAATACGAAGGACATATCTCAAACAAAAAATTAGGAAAAATACAAGAGCGCCCAATATTACACGGTGCATCAAAAAGCTCAAATGGACATGGACAGGACACATGATGAGGGAGAAAATAGAGAAGTGGACAAAAGACATAACGGAATGGTATCCAAGGCAAAAGACGCAAAAGAAAACGAGGAAGACTAACAATGAGATTGGAAAATGACATTAAAAATACAGTTGGAAACACATTCAAATGACCGCAATAGATGGAAAGCTTGCGAAGAGGCCTATGTCAAAGAGACAAGCTGAAATTGGAAACTTGTAATGTAATAAATGTATTAGAATAAAAAAATATAAATGAAATGTGAAAATAAATCAGCAAATGAAGGTTATCTTATCGTATCTTATCTTATAAACTTTCCTGCATTAGCAATTACGTTAAATATCCATTAGCTGTGATGCGATTATAGTTTAACATCTAGCTAGAAGGTGTTAAAGGTAACTGCGATTAATTATATAAATTGCATAATTTCATCTAAAAGACTATCAGCTCCATAAACGCGTTTGTTATATGTAAGGATGCAAATTCAAAGAATCAGATTTATGTCCTCAGTCTAAACAGTCAGTTTTATTAGTTTTTAATTAATATAAGTGGTTTAACCATTAATTGCCTAAGTGGTGATTACTTTCACGCAACGCTCAAGTACATACACTCGGGAGCATGGGAGAGTTCCGCTTGAATTAATGCTATCGCTCACTGCAACCTTTCATGAACTTTTTACGTCGCACATACTAGGAACATGCCACATCGAATTAAAATTTCCACATGTTCCTTAGCTGTGTTGCGCAATAAAATCAACATACTGCAATCAACATTTTTCTTCCACTAGGGTGAGCACTAAACGAAATAAATAAAAATTGATTGATACGTGTGTACAAGTATGCATGGTATCCCAGAATGTGGGCCACGTGCTCCATTATGCTGGTTAAACGGTAAAAAGTAACAGGACGGGGTTACGCCGAAACCGGTCCATTGGATTTGGTAATCGATGTGCGACGCAGGACTTGTACGTTTCCTTTAAAAAAAAAAGATGAGGGACCAGAACGAGACGTTGAGTTATCAATAGCAGGTAACTCAATTGTGCTACATTTCGGTCATTATTTGTTCTTTCGTTTATTTAATTAAGATTTAATGGTGGGGTAAATTATCTTATCTATTAGGATAAATCACTATTTGTATTACAGTTTAAATAAAGTATTGAATTAAAATGTGCTATGATGATTACTATTTGAACATTATGGTTTTTTCTGATTTTATTTAAGTAATCTTCATTAGGCCTGTTTTTACACGCCAGTTTAACAGTAAATTCATCACGATCTGTATCGTAATATCCGCGCCTCAAATTTGTTTGGTAATGTGCCCCGCGCTATAATGATACTTATTTAGTCGCTCGACTATTTGCGACCAACAACATGCGTGTTGTCAGAATATATAACTGTATTGCTCTTTATATTTTCACTTCGTTGGTTTTGTGATTGTTATTGTTACGAGTCATATTCTGCGATAATATGAAGTCAAAATATTCAAAACGGAACGTCTTATTCGTGATTTAGCTTTGTGATAACTTGTTCAAAATATGACTTAAATTGAGTTAAGTGACTTGGTTCAGTCGTTAGTTTTAAGTAAAGTGTCCAAGTTTTTTGCTTTCTACACCTCTGTAGTGTCAGGGCCAGTGAAACTGTTTCTCTCGTATAGTTATGAAGTGGAATAATTTCTTAGCCTTCTAGAGCACGCTTATGCTGGTGCATTTCGGCTTTAGTCGGAATTACATTAATCTTTAATGTTCCGTTGTAATTCTTACACTAATTCTATAATGCGTGCAATACTCTATCCTTGAGCAATCCCCCACGATATGCGAGCGTGTTATTTTCCTTGCATTTGCTGTAAGTGCTTCCTCAACGGCTAATAAGACATAATGACGTGTTATTTGTGAAGATTCACGAATTCCGATCGTAGAGAGTAAAGTAAGGTGCACGGGGTGACTGACCTGTGAGCTCCACAACCGCTACCGTCGGTGCCCGTCCTGTGAAAGGAAAAACTATTGTTAATTACACAGTTTACACATGAGTGTGTCTCAATTATGAGTAACTGAATTATAGGGCTGCCCTGTAATCATGCAGTCCGCGGAACTCCCATATTAGTGAAATGCTCACACTCACGATCGTCCGGGACAGCTAAGTCGCATACACGGGGTTGTATGAAATAAACCATATATAGAAGAGCAAAGAGGCCACGAGTTCAGCACAGGCCTCGACCTCAATAAACACCTCCGTGCAGTCTCCGGGAAAGGACTGCATTTCCCAGTATCCCTCCATTCGATTTTCGCAGCGAGGAATTTCCGTATAGTCGTCGGGTGACTTATTTACATGAACGTGTTTAGTTCGCTTTTGAACTAGACCTTGCGCCGGTGTTTACACTGCGTAACATCGATGGTAATACCTGATAAGCGAGAGCTAAGCGCATTATGTAGCACATTGTGTAACTAATTTATTGTTAACTAAGAAAAATCGCATATGTATTAGTTGCACTTATTAGTACCCATTATCTTAAACTCGGGAGTCTCGGAAGGCTCGGCCTACATGTATCCTATTTCTGCTCATCCAGATTCCAATTTGGTGGATGTAGCAGGGGTACTAGGCAATGTACTACATGAATTAAATTTTATGAAGGTTTCTCACCGTCAAAGCAAGACGAGAAAGGACGGACAATCGTATTACTATATCACCTTATGTCGGTCTGTTATGTCAAAAAATGTACTGAGTTACTGAAATTTGATCTGACATTTGGTCTAACGGATCTTTATAAAACCCGGCCTAAGTGACATTAATACGTAGCAAAAATGAACTAGCAGACAAATAAATATTTAGCCACACTTTTACCGAGAAATTTATAGTCTCTAATTTCCAGGGTCAAAATAAAATAAGGTATTTAATAATTTTGTTTTATAGATGTAAAAGGTCAGTAAACGTAAATCGTAAGTACATGGAATAAATATTACACATAAAGAGACTCATTGTGTCATCGTTGATTTAATTCGATACTTATTAACGATAAGATAACTTTGACTCTTTAGCGATAAGACCGCCTGTTGTTTGCCTCTACTCATTGTGTTTTTGTACTTTACTATGTCCTTTAATTGAGGTATGCAATAAAGAGTATTTGTATTGTATTGTATTAAATGTTCGCCTCGCCTCGCCAGTTATAGAGCAGCTTTAAGATAGAAAAGCCGACAGTTAAATGAAATGTGTCAAAAAAGTCAATGTGGCAAATTTCATAAACATGGCCATGTGTGATAAGACATCACAAACTTTCAAAAACCAAATCGAATAGTATTTCCGTATTACTTACCACGCGACAAACATTACATTTCTAATTAGTATGACGAAAAAATACCGAACTACGAGATACGAGCTTCTTCAACGTACATTTTAGAATGTTGCGTTACATTGCGGACTGAATTATTTTTTCATTCTAATTTTCAGCAAAAAATATTTAAATATAATTCTTACAGCCTATGCTATGCTATTTAAATATTTGCTCGTATTTGTATACTCAAAAGCTACAGCAGTGTGTGATTTCATTTGTCGCACGTTGAGATCTTTTATACCAAGGTATTATCTTGAATATTAATTATTCAATTTATTTGGAAACCTTGAGTTGCGATCCGCATTAAAATTGATATTATTTCCTATATTAAGATAAAATAGTTGGGCAAAGCGTTTATATGACGGAAACCGTAATGACACTGATAACACGTCATTAAAATTAGCTGTTCGTATATTACTGTAGGTAGATAAAATGTAGATTTTTCTACGATAATGTCGTACGTTTAAGGAGATTTTTTTAATATATCGAGCAATGCAGCCTTTTGTATTCATGTCAAGAAGTAGATTGTCCGTTTTACATATATTAACTGCAGGCACGTTGCATGACCTGATCCCCGTACAACAAACGAATTTAAAAAAAATTTAGAAAGTACAGATCTTTGTTTCTCTCAAGTTTCGTTGTAATTTTATCTCTGGTATCAATAAGATACAGGTTTGTAAAGGCTCGGCAACGCGCATGCAAGTCCTGTGGATTTGCTGCCGTCTAGAGGCTACGGTAAGCGCTTATTATCAGGCGAACCGCACGTTTCGTTGCCACCGATGTGGTATAAGGCAAACGAATTGATCTGAACCACACTTCAAATGAAACCATTTACATTTTATCATCCTGCCAAAACAATATTAATCTATTGTTTAGATCAAATTACATTATGATAGTACTGATGTACGTCAGGCCATCGGCTCGCAATTATCCCACGGGGCGATCGATATCGAGGAAAAAGCTACCGAACGGTCCGGCGGCCGCTCTGATCCGCTGACCATTGAACCGTAGAAGGCGATACGACATTTGTGTGTCTGCCAGGTGTATGCGGACGTGTAGAAACACGCTGACAGATTGAAGTGTTAAACATTTTATCGCCACCACTTTTAAAGGTAATTTAAGTCGTAATGAGTTGGATTGACGCTCCTAGACATGTCTAGGAGCGTTAATCCAATAGCTGCATGTAGCTGCTAGGATACCTTTTACTAGATCGTGTTCAATTTTACCATTAAATGTTTTTTTTTTCAGACTGCTGGAAAGTAAAATTAGTAATCCAACTGATTGATAATCATAATGTTCATACCTGTCTACTTATCTGCATTCTTAACGGTGTATTATAAGCTGGTATTGTATTCTCTTTGCAGCATGGGTCTCACAGCGAAAATTATTACTATTGGAAAAGTATTTTCAGCTGAGTTCCACGAGTCCCTCAATATTTAATTTATTCTCTCAAAGCTCCGTTATTTACGTCCTGATTTTATGTTAATGTATTCAAAATCTTTAATCACATGAATGATTTATTGTTTGTCAAAACTGAGATCTGATAGTGATATCGTGGATGATGCAAGGCAAATTCTCGACATTTATACACACCTGTAGCATTCATGAGTTATTCTTAACTGACTTATGCATTTGCAATATTTGCACTCGAATCACTTATATATCGTCAAAGGTAACATTGCTACTGACATAATTTAAAGACGAGGCGATACCGAAAAAATTGCTTGTTGTACAGTCAGCATCAAAAGTAGTTACGCATATGAAGACATCGCAAGTCTTTATTAAAAGGGAATAAGATGTTGTCTGTACACCGTTTTCAATTCCAATGGTTTGTGTCTAGGAATCGGAACCTAATGAGAAATAAAATAATATGGTTGTTATATCAGCAAACCGAAAATCCTCGACCAAAACACTGTAACCTAAAGATCTATTATCTGAATCCGAAGAAATATAACTTATCACCTTCCATCGATTCGTAGCTGTTCCCAATATTTCTGTCGTTATCACGCTTACAATTTCATGTAATGATCATAAATGTGTCCAAACAATCCATAACTATCATTACAGCAGCCCTGCACGGAGCTGTTAACTCTTCTCGCAAAGTTCGTGGAAGTCGGTCGACGTTCGTTTCGTCTCTGTTAGTTTGACACTTAAATTGCGGTGTTCGCGCATCCGAGGCGCTAGGGAGGTGGTGCGGGCCATATCAGCATAACGCTCGCGTCCGCCTGACGCGCCGCAGTCACGCCACCCGCGTCTAATCCGTCACTGTCACGCTCCCTGAGCAGGATCCTCGCGTGATGATCAACACAACCAAACGTTTTTATCGCCTCCACCTAAAGAAACCATAACCAGAAACGCATGCTGGGCATTACTTCCGACGCCCTAGCTTAAACATGTCTGATATCGGCAATAAATTCACTGTAGACAACAACCTAAGGTGCAATGTGCATGCTCGTTGCGTTTTCGTGCATTTATATTGATGCTTATCGAACGCAATGGGTGTAAAATATCTCGATATCAGTAAACATTTGTAGAAGCATAATAAGGTACAAAATTATGCATTTTATCGATACCCTTTCCGACCGGAGGGAAGTTGGGTCGTCAACCTGTAGGTAAATATTGACTCATCTCGCACAGGTATGTGACTATATGCATAATGCGCTTTTGTGCCATATTGTTTCTTTTGTGTGGAAGAGGGCGTATTGTGTGTATCTTTTATTTAAATTGTATTTAGTGGAATGATGATACCTAGGCGGGGGGGGGGGGGTTGGTTTGTACACTTTTTTAAGCCTCTTCCTGATTTAGCCGGATATTCTAGTTTTAAATAGGCATTTCTAGTGTTAAAAGTATATATTCAAAAACCACAAATTTCAACGCATTCAACTCAATCCAACTCTCACACTCTTTATTTACCAACTATCAAACTACGCTAACCATTATGAGCCTTATTCATCCCATCAATATTTGTAGTAAGCTCGCGCTGTACATCTAGACTGAGTTGCAATAACCGCAGTCAACACCTCGCGGACCTCACATTCAGATATCTCCGTGATTACACCTACGCCGTTGATGTGTGTGGCATGAAATTTTTCATCCCACCCATCATACATCACGCCTTTTACTCTGTGACAATTGCTGAAACGTCGATAACTCGGCGGATACTAAACATCGACGGCCCTCATCTAACAAAACACTACATCAACATCACGCATGGAAATGTCGAAGCAATTTCAGAACAATAGGGAAATAAACCATTCCACCTCCATTTTCCACCTCCGCTAAACTCGATGTGAAATATATTTCACCTCAAAAAGGACTATTTTGATTGTATAAATCGAGTGCGTATAGGATTTAATATATAAATCTCGGACACTGCGTTGGAGGAGGGACGATCAGTACAGTCGATACTATCTAGTCGGTTTTAATATGACAACGCAACGGTGCATTGTCTTCCATGAGGATATTGAATTATTAATCGCATGTGTTTGTACATAATACAAACTGAACATTTTGCTAATAAAATAACACAGTTTATAGACTAAAAAATGTAATTAAACCTGTGTTTATATAGCAGCAATTTGTAAAATCCGATGAAATTTTGTTAAATCGGGCAACGACCTGCGCCTGCGCCGGTACCACGCTCTTTTAAACTAATCTATACTACGTGATGCCACGCGCCTTTTACCGAGACCGTTTCACCGGACAATTCCGCTATTGAAAGATTTCACAGTGACGGAAAACGTGATTTTGTCTCGAGCCACTCTAATTCCAACAAAGGTCACTCCGACAAACAGCTTTGGTTCGACGAAAACCAACCAATCAATTCTTAGCAAGTACAATAATAGTCAATGGAACCTTAATAAATGAACACTATGTATACAAATCAGATAAGTAAGAGACAATCTTACACGAATCATTATATTTAGTCCCTCATTAAAATCAACATTTTCATGTATGACTGTTCGTTTGCTGTGTATACGTTTTCCTGTCCTTGCTGCAACATGACCAGTGCAAATTAATTAAAGAGGATGACAAACCGAACCAAAGCTGTAAATCTTGACAATTAGACGCCGTATAACTAACTGTACTCCTTCGTTTTAGGGAAACAATTAAATGTTGGTGTAACAAAAAGTATAAAAGTAGCTGGTACTGCTAGCCATCTGTACCGCAGACCGTGAAATCCGATTCAGGATTCTATTGAATTACACCGTAGGCAACCATTGACCGAAATGCTTGAGCATCACTTTCTTTTATAACTTATTCTTGACCTTGCAACTTCACTTTGTGTGCGCGCTATATGTAGATATAAACTATCGATATATGTTTAGCTCATAAAAATGCTTTCAATCATTGTTGTTCAGAGACAGTTAATTGTCAGGGGCTTAGTAGCCTTTGATGTGAACAAGGTTATGGGGTTGTGATTGACAGATCACTACGTGGCCGGCGGACACCGTGACCGCCTTCGTCCACAGGCCTGATAACTGTACTGCTACCGTACGACACGCACCGCCTGTCCGCCTGCCGGCCTGTCGATACCACCACCGCAACGGGAAATGCCCGGCTTCACTGTCCGCAAATTAATCCACTCATTCACTACCATTCAATTTCCTCCAAAAAATTACTCGCCAGAACCATACCACAAATGACTGACCGTGTAATAAAAACTAACCGCTTCCATAAGTTATCGTCAATTCACACATGAAAGTAAATCTTGAATTGTCTTCGGTTTTTACAAGCTTTTCCCCCAAAGAATTTAGCTGGCTAAGTTCTTTCTATGTCACCTCTCAGTTCTACCTCGTCGGTTGCTAAGTGAAACTGTTGCGAGAATCTTTTATTCTCCCTAATGTGACCCGTCGCGGCTCTTGTTCGGAATCCTACTGTGACAGCCATTATAATTCCGAACGAATGTGGAAGTGTACAAAGACGGCTTTGTGCTCCCCATAAATATTTATGAGTAAGTGCCTATTTTCTACACACGTGGGACGGTGGATACCGCCGGACCTAATTGGACGTCTGTGGGCGCGAATTTGTTTCACTCTGACGGGAATTTGTGTGCCACTTTTAAGTATTTTATATGTGCTTAGGAAATTTGTCATTTCTGTGTCCTTGGATTTTCCCATTTATGACCAATTGTTGTGATTGTACTCGTAACTATTATATACAGAGCAGTGATCAGTTAGTTGATAACGTAGTTCTATCTGTATTATATAACCATAAAGACTTGGAAGACACTAATCCTACTTTCTCTTAACTAGTTTCTTGAGGCCACTCCAAGAAAGTAAAACCCCGCTATGTTTGCGTCCGTCCTGTTGACATACAAATTGCGATGATAAATTATTCTGGGGTAGTAGATCTACTGGCATTTATCCAAAGGTGTTATTAAATTTGACTCTCATTCCTTTTAGGTTTCACGCTGTGAACTGACAATCAAAACTTTGTTTTGTAATCTGAGCATGGTAATCGGTAGCCATATTTCACGCTAGATTTATTTTCGCTATTCATGTTACTATATATCCTGAAGAATAATATTTCTCAATGATAATTAATCCGATTTATGTACGAGTCCGGTCGTTAAATGTAATCGGGAACAGAGAACCACGTTCTGCTAGTACAAACTAACGAGTAACATACACTTAAGGAGCCATGTTTATCGTTAGTTTCTAAGAGGCAACAATTGTTCGCGACGATTGCGAGCAGCGGGCGGCGACCGGCGACCCCAATCGTAGGCGCACCGTATGTGGAACGCGGGAACGGTAGTGTGACTATGGCCAGTCTTGCCCTGGGCTGCCCCGACCCCTGCTCTCTACATGTTTTCGCTTTACATTACATCGTTTTGCGTTCATGCTTTTGATTCCATTATCGATAGCCATTTGTTTGAGAGCCTTTTAGAAACTGCATACTGACTTTATTACGCATAAACACGTAACATAACCATCACCAGACCACATACTTGTAATTTACAAACTCGCCTTCACTTCTTGGAGAATTTTACGACTAATAATTACACAAATCCTCATTTGCCGTAGATTCCATTTTTAATGAAACTCATTATTTGTACACCACCAACAGTGAGATGTTATAGAAAAACATGGTTTCTCAATCGTGTCGCTTGCTAGGCTTGATCATGCTTGGCACACTTCCAGGGGGTTCCGCTTACGCGGCGACAACGTCACGTTTCCCATGTTAACAATTGTTTATTGAAGTCATGATGTGACCTTAACATTGTATTTTACGATTGTCTCGTCACCGGTCCGCGCACTGACATTTCAATAGGGAAGGTGAGCGAGGGTCGAGCGTGAGGCGCTGCACGACGCTGAGTGCTACGGCACAACGACCAACTATGCCCACCCTGCCGACGTCACTTCTTCTTCACTTCTATTTCAACACTCAACTCATTTTTCATCCATACTATTAAGTATTTACAATACGTAAAGCACCTGCTTTGCAACATAAATTTGTTTCTGTCTGACTGCGCGAGTCGCGCGGTCGTCTCGTGATAAATCTGTGAAATATGTACATTATTTCCGCTCTTGAAAACCCAGCGACATTGCGATGTGTACGATATTAATTCTATTTTAGCAGGTAAAATCCCAGTGTATACAGAATGCATTTCTTGGATTACCTCCGGAAGCTTATCGGCGTTGGTGTTGACTTAAATTTGCATCTCGTATTTTCTCGTCGCCACGTCGATTGGTGGTGCTCACGATTTAACGCTGGTATTAATGCATTATTCAGAGGGGTTTTCATTAGACTGTCGCTATCGGCGCGGGGGATCACGCTCTCGTTAAAATGTGCGGATGGCATGACGGCTGCTCGTATTGGGCGCGCGACAGACACACGCGAGCGTTATCGCCACTCCAAAACTCCCTTCAAAACTATGCGCAATCCCTATTTCCCCTGACATGCTTGTGCCGGTTACGGTGCATCTGTTTATCACTGTCATTATTTGCAACATACATGTAACACTTACTTTTTACTTTAGAGCCATCTAGGGACCATTTTCGGTACAGGTCTATAACAAGTAACAAACAATACTTAACAAATACAGCTTAATTTTCCGTTGCGGTAAAAAATTATAGAATGCGTTTAGTTACGGCATAACTGTGAATCGAGTATGATTATGTGACATTATTGAGCTGTTTAGCTGTAAATGGTACGCTATTAGAGGGACGTATGATTATCCGACCTGAAAGGCTTATTAAAAAGCTCGCTCGCAGCGCGACCAGTCGAGAACAAACTGGTGCTAGAGTACAGGTTTACACACCAGTTCCACACATGCCACGCACCACACTCGCGGATGTGGTATACTTTCGATATTAATGGGCACATGTCCCGTTCACGTTGCTCCAAATTAAATGCAACTTTTTCAATGCCGATATAAGAAAATGCAAATCAATCTACGCTCTACAAAAATAAAAATGTTCCCCGCTTTATTTTTTGTTCATACGGACGTGATAAAAAGAGATTTAAATGCGATCGATAGTTTATTTTATACGGAGAGAAACCGGTGCTTCTATAGAAAATTGACTTAATTAACTATACGTACGCTTAAATATAGTTTTTGTTTGAGTATTAAAACGCTTCGGTCGGGCCAAATATAGATAGAGCAACATCAAAAGAAAATAGTTAATGTCCGGTAAGTTCCGTTACATTTTAATTACCTTGTTGACGCGTCTGCTGTCAGTCGTATCTGCAAAGAACAACACACACAATAGTTATTATGCTTGCTGATTAGTTATAAATAAAACTTGATGGCAAAAGATGAACGTACATGCATTTGAAACTAACACAAGATTTGTAACTGGTTAGTCAAGTTTATGATGTAGGTATGTAATACTTATATAAAATGCCTGTGCATAAAAAGTCAGCATGATTTGGCATATTTTTGTCACATATTGATTTATCGGACTCTCCAAAGAGCTACATTTGTACACCTCTGCATCTATTTCGATTTTTCCGTAACTTTGACACTAGTTTCGATTTCTAAAAAAATACAAAAATATGTACCTAAGTTAGGGGCCGTTCAAGTATTACGTAAGTAGATTTATTACAATTATTTACCCCCCGTCCCCCCTTGTCAGCAAAAGTAAGCAAAGCTCTTACCCCCCTCTCCCATGCTTACGGTAACATTGGTACCTACTATTTTTTTTGAGACATGAGCAGCATAGTCTAGAAATAAGAACAAAAGATTTAGGATAGATGACTTTAACGCACACAATATTTATTTACTTAAACAATTATATATTATTTGTGAGAATCCCCGAAAATGCGTTTCGTTTTCAAGTATAGACAATGTGTGGGTTGCCATTTGTGTAAAAAAAAAAAATAGCTATTGCTGACATAATCACCATCTGGACCCCCCCACCCCACATGTCATCAAAATAAGCAAAGCATAAAACCCCCCCGCCCCCTCGTATTGATTACGTAATACTTGAACGGCCCCTTACCATTGCTACAAATTACCGATTCGGGCAACCTAGAAAAGAGTTTACGTTTCTTTTCAATTTAAATTTAAATCTTTATTGTAGATTATTCAAATCGAGCCTAAGAAGTTCAATATGAAGTAAAAACTATGTGACATAGTGTCACGCATGCATTGATCCAAAAAAGTTGACATCACATAACTATTATTGTTCCCTGTTGGCCCGGGTTCCGCTTTTTATTAATGATCGTAACTTGTCGGTATGACGTCGTCCATGTCGGACACACACTGACAGTTGTGCAAACAAAGCGATACACTGACCGGGTTAACCTTGAATGGTAATAGCGCGAGAAATTTCGCTGAGGAAAAATGCCGCCATTGATGTAAGCAGTGTGCGTGCCTCGTATAACGGTCACTACAAACCGAATAAATGGTTTTACATCGTAGGCAGAATGATAATATTCTACGGTTCTTGTCACGCGATTTTGCGGAGTAGGCCTACCTACATTCAGCGACCTTGCCCTTGTTACCCTCAACTAATTCAAAACCAAAAGATAATGATATCTAGTTTATCACGGATTTACTATTCGAATAAAAAAGCATTTAGTGGTTATCAGAGACAGGTGTCGAGACGACGTAAGCATCAGTGACAAAACAATACCTCGCTAACTAGATAGCGCCGGCGACCGTCAGGTGCTAAGCCCTGGCGGCCGCCGATGCCTGCTCTCGGAACACCTCAATCTCCTCTTTGTTTATGTTGGGATCGCACTTGCCTGCAGTGCTCGATCGCATCCCCAACGCAATAAAGCTCGAAGCCAGCTCACGACTCCGCAATGTCTAGGTACTCTTTATCGCCGCCGCCGAATGCGGTACGATCTTAAACGTATTTTAATAACTTCCACCCGCCGGTCGCCATAATGGGCTCACCATGCAAATGCCTGTGCCCACGGAGCACCGTTACACACCGATACCGACAGTAACGAACCGGCCCGTGAAATAAAGAAAGGTAATAATCGCGAACGGGAAATCCGATCACGCCGCAAGGCACCCAGTGCGCAGGAAACACCGGCACCGACATTCCAATTGCAAACTACAACTATTTAAACTAAACCTGCACATAAACTCTGCTAAACAGGCTGTTCGATTCCATTTTACTCGGCACTAAAAAACATGAACGTTGTCGTTAAGAAAGTGCTCTAACTAGTTCCTGATCGTCGCTATCCTATCGTAGATCGAATGAGGTAAGTTCCAGTGAAGTTTATCTCGTGTGGATTTGAAGTTCCCTTTCGTGATATAGCAATGCGCTTTCCCTGTTGCGACTCTGCGCTTTGACATTAGAACTCTTCCTTTCTACGTCGCTGTCGTTTATGGAACCACACTACAGCTGATTTTTAATGGGTTGTTGCTTCAGTTTGATCATAATCTTTCCTGTCTATTCCTAATCACCAGCTCAGTAGTCTTACTAACATTCACGGTTAGACGGGTAGTCGCCTGCCCTTTATGTATTTCCATCTTATCGTACATTTTATCTACTATTACTTGATTAAGTTTAAATTGGAAACTATCTGCGCGTCTGTCCAAGTCAACTGTTATTGCAAAGTAAGATTTACTATTCTCTCACGTCCACATCGAGATCGAGTTAGGCGACAACAACCTCTACAAAAAGTAAGTTGAAAATCTAATAGAGTTTGCGGCGAGCCGGTTATTTGTGTTATTTTTTAGTGTTTTGCTGACGCTGAAGAGAAATGCTATGTAACGCTAGCGAACCAAGCAACCTGACATTACAGTAATAACTCTGAACCGCCCTTCTGTCATTACTGTGTACACTTTCCTGGGGTAACTATAGATTTTTTATTTATTTTTCTATGTCATATTACTTACAATTGCTTTTTATAATGTCCACACCGCGCCAGGAATTTGTGTTGGTTCACAAAGTTATATTCATGTTTAATCTGGTAGCGAATAACGATTATTTTCATCCCTATAGTGGGCTATGCTTACACGGCATAGTTACTTGGTTGGTTAGCACCTGATTACGTGACGTCACTAGTTATTAAGTACGAATTGGTTGGGAAGTAAAGATGTTATAATTGATGCGGGGCAGTGGTCGGACGGAGGCAGCGATGCGTGTGGAAACAGGTCCAAGCAATGCACCTAGACGGTGGCTGCGCGTTCGGTCTGCGCCCTGCATAGTCATTGCGCGTGATACTAATCTAGCAGCCCGACATTATTGCTCTATGATTGCACCCTTATATGCCCACCACCTTTTCATTATCAAAGCCTGCTTTTTTGCAATTCACTCGGAACAGTAATTGACCCCTAAACATGATCGTCCGTACGTTCAGAAGAAATTGCAAAACAATTCATCTAATAAAGCAAGCGAATCTTTCAGCATTATGTAATTATGTTCTTCGACGGGAGTCATCAACACATATTTTTTCTTTGGGGATACTTTAATCAACCGTCTATCTGCATTCTTCATCGTGAACCAACTGATACGAGTGTTGGTGTTTTATTTCGCTACTTGTTGCACGATGTCTTATCTATAATAGGCTATTTAATGTTGTGCTTCCTGAGGATCGGATGCAAAGCAATCATTCTCAGCACGTTCTACTTAGACTGCTTCTAATCAATTTAGTGAAGTTTAAGTTGATATTAAGCACGTTATAATGTAATAAAATTATGATTACAAAATATTTCAATTCATCGCACTTATATCTGACTAGGTGCCGCTTAATGAAGCTGCTTATGATTTTCGTTTATATTGTAGGCAAGTATGACAAGTACAAGTATGTGTCTTCATTTTTGACTTCTTATCAAGGGTGCAAACAAGTGTATATCTATGACCACACTAAAGGTAGGTGTAAACTTGATACTTTATGTATGCCCCAATCAATTCCATTCGAACCTAATTCCAACACTAAACAAACAACCTCTCGCCCTAAATCCTTCAACCTTGTCAAATCCGTCGTGGGTAAATAGCGAGTTCCGATGTAGTATTCATATTTCATTCACAAACAGTATTAACCCGCACTTGCGACAAGGCAATAAAAACTATTTTTTAGATACAGGATGTGGTCTCCTTATGTGCATGAAGCATTTCGGAAGATAACACAAATGTTACAATCTTCTATGAGCCTATAAACATTTCGTGCATCGAGACAGTTGTGATCGATCGCGGGTTGCTCGCGTAATTGCGGGAATGCAGTGGCATGGATGCAGGCTGTTCCTGCTCGCATGGGAACCGTGTTTATTCTGCGTAATTACGTCCTTCAACAACGACGCATCTCGCCCAGGTTAGATGAAATCGTGTCCACTTCTTTCCGCGTTATCTTTTCCTAAAACTTCGTTCGTCTAACACCATTGAATATAAAACGCGTCTGTTTATTTGAGATCAGAAACAATCCATATCATAACGAATGGTCAATATTGATGGAATGTACCTAATGAAAAACCGAATATTTGAATATAAGGCCAACAATGTTTCGAAGCGAAAATCTTACCTTGTCCGAGAATTAAGAAAACTTGAAAGTCATTATATGAAAACACGCAATACCTATACTTATTCGCTTTTATTTCGAGTGCTTTCAAGTAGGTTTATTTGATATATACGTAATATAATATTTTTAATCCTAAGATTAGAATGTAAATAAACTCTACCTTAGGTACCTAAGGTACTGCAATGGACATTCAAGGTATATGCTAATTATGCAATGTTGAGACGTGTATAAAGAAGTATCATTTGTCATCTTTACAACGAAGCATAGCGACAAGCCCAGCGTAATGTAATGCAACGCTGCGATAATAATAGTGAGGTAGCCGAGGAAAATTCCAACACCTCCGTGCGCTAGTAGACGATTCCGTGTCTGCATTTAATATTTATCCGATAGCATTGATTGGAGTACATTGTCAATAGTTCCCCGATTAATGCGCGCGATCGTTTCTAGGTGGGTCCGTTTGCCTTAGTCGCGGTATCGCGCGAGCAATCGTAACTTCTTCCCACATAATTGGCGTGTGGGCGCGGCAGTGGCGCTTTATCCCGATCGCCGCCCACCGGCGACGAAGCGACGCCCGATTAGATAGTACGGCCCCCAACCCGACCCAGGAACACCTCCCGCACCACTAACTACCTAACTGGGGACGTCTTCCGCGCACATACACAAAATTATTATCTCGTTACGCAATCGCGGAGGGCGCTAAACCGTTGTTGCGTGTTCGCGGGTCAGTCGCATATCTCTCATACCGCCCAGCAGGCTAATCACGTAACTTTATGTACTAACGGTAGATAGATTTTACTGTCAATTTTCGACCGTTCGAACGCCTGTCAAAAATTCGCACCAGGTAACTTTATGTACTAACGTTAGAAACACCGTTTCGTACCGTACCGTTCACAAGGTGAATGAGATTCGACGTTCTGTTATTGCAAAGGTGATCCAATGAACGAATGGTTGTTCCTTCCAATGTTTTGCACAAATTTACTATCATAATAACCCAATTCAAAGCACTTTATCTAAAATTAAGGAAAAATGTGATCATGATAAATGAACACGAGTTATTATATTTAAATCACAAATACTAAACATGCAACCGATAAACACAAAACGCATTATTACAGAGAGAGTATGACAGAAAGACAAATGTAAATGTGACGATGTAAAACCTTTGTAATATTTTAAATTATTTTCTTTTAATAAGTCTTTAAATAATATCGGTACAAATAAATATATCAATTTATATTGTATCATTTAATAATATTTATTTTAAAGAACTAAATGCCATCTAGTATCGAATAGGAGAACTTGTTGACAGTTAATTCACTTGCATTCCATAATATTGACATCTAGTGTGCAGTAGGAGAACTATCAGGCAGTAAAATAATGTTGACTATACACCGAAGCCTAGACCCGCACCGAATTATAAAATGAAAAGTGTGGTGAAATTGCATTATCATAACAATATTATTATTGCAATAATCTTATATCGGTATAGTCTTTCAAATCAGTCCAAAAAGGTTCAAATTTTAAGAATTGTAGGCATAACCTGCCTATTTTAGTTAACCGTTTAATCGCCATGCGTCATGTACGGCAGTGATCCCTACAAACAAACTCATTTTCCATAAGAGATTGTATATGAACTTTAGTGTAAAGCACGAAGGTTACTTTGACAACGTACGTGACACCACACCACACCACACCACCAGGTAAGCAGGTAACACCTATTAGTCATATCAAGAGGGTTAATCTACCTACTTCCCCAAACAGAAATGAAACAAGCATTTATATTTCCCAAATTTAATACATAATAGCTCTGGACGTTCCTTGAATATCCACAATAGACAGAATGTTCTCTATAATTCAATCGGATCCGACATCAGTGTACACTAAGTAGGTACATGAAGGCAAAGGCGTCCACTATCGGCACGGCACGGCAAAGGGCTCCTCAGCCTCACACATTAGACTAGCGGGATAGACAATGCATGCCAAAGGTGTGCTTGGGAATGCCGAGGAATGCCTAATGAGGCCTGGGCATGCTTCAGGATGGCTGCGCATGCCTAAGGATGCCTCGTCATGCCTAAGGATGCCTCGGCAACCCCGGCAATCCTAACCACATCTTGGCGTGCCCGAGGAGGAATCCCTTGGCGTGCCAATGCCGTGCCAATAATGGGTGCCGGGCCTAAGGATTTCACAAACTTCTGACTAATTGAAGGTCACACTGTAGGCTTGCCTAATTATTGCTTCATGACTACTTCGTAATGGTCCATAATGATAAACTAAAAATCATTCTTTGCCCGTGGCCCTACACCGTTAGTCCTAATGATTGTACCACAGGTAATTTTCTTTGTCCTTGGTTCTATCAGTCTGGCCATAGACACCTAGCATCCTCTTCTCCAATATGTTTGACTGTCTGTTTAACCAGTTAAACATATTGTATAACTTTCCTTCAATTTTTAAAAAGTAGTCGAGCAACTTGTTACTTAAAAATGCAATAAGTTCAATTACAGTATTATGACGTTAAATAAAATGAACTGTTCTTACGATACATTTCAAAACAATAGAGGAAAGTTGTCCAATATGTTCAACTGGTTAAACAGACAGTTTAGTATATTGGAGCAGAGGCCTAGCATTACCCGTATTCCATATATCTCTACCACTACATTTACCCTGGTAGCTTACCGTTAGATTTCCCTCCTTCCACTTGGTGCCCAAGCCTATGATTCCATGGAATTGCAATGTAATGTTTTTGTCGCTATGCTCCCATGGTATAATTAGATGTATTTTGATGCCGTTTGGCTGCCATAACATCCATTGATAACTAAATATTTTTCCGTCATGCTTCCATGCAACTGCCCTGTGGGATCCAGCGATGGTACCTTTCCTCGTCTCTCCCAAGCCACTGCCCAACGGGATCCAGGGATAACGTTATTCCTCCTGGTTACCATACCGCCGATTTTCCCTCTTGGCTCCCATACTGCTGCTGTTTGGGACCCAGGAATTTGTTTTCCTTCTGGCTCCCATACCGCCCACCAGGGTAGGCAGAGGTGGCTGCATGCCAGATATACAATAGCTTCGACTACTCCTACTACCGATATCTTTATATGAAAGTAAGGGAATGAATATATTCCTGGATGCTATTGAGCTGTGGCGTGGCTTGGGAGTGGGAGCCAAGATATCTGGGATACCAGTATGCAATAAGTTCCATCCTATCCTTACCTGTGATTTCTAATATCTCCCCCGAGGGTCGCTACAAATGAAACTACTGACGTCCACCTACATCTGTTAAGGGTGGTCGTTATAAAAGTAGTACGTTTGACGACCATCCTTAAAAAGAGGTGTAGGCACGACGACGAGCGAAGCTAGGAGGAGTGTTCGTAAAACTGTGCGACCCGACAAGTTGCAAATAAAATGGTCGTTAGAAAAGACTGTTCGGTTCAGGTGCTTCGCCGGCCGCTGCCGCGGCACGGTCGCTTTGCTTGTAATGTCGCAGTTGTACCAACACTTTTTCTAGCTGCGCTCGTTGGCACACTGGCAAACAAGCCTATTACCCGAGGTCCCACCAACATGTCCCCCTTGTGGATCCACGGGTATTTTTTTTGACCCGTTGTCCTACCGCTCTAAACAGTGTTCTTCAGTGGGCCTACGGGCAATTTATTTTTACCATGGTCCCACTGCACTACGTATTCGACTCTTATGCAGCGAAGCGAGGAGTTTTTAAGCAGAACTATGAGCCTACAGAGCCGGCGAAGCGCCAGAACCGAACATTCGTTACAATTGGTTAGGTCAGAAATATTACTTGTTCGCAGTTCTATCAAACAAAATAGCTAGTTTTTAATTAATGTTTACCGCTTAATGCAGTGGGACCGTGGTAAAAATAAATAGGCCGCAGACCCACTGGCGAATACTGTTTAGAATGGGACGACAACGGATCAAATACAATTACCCACCAGGGGGACATGTAGACCCACCTGCGAACACTGTTTCGAACTGTAGGACGACGGGTCAAGAACGACGGTAGGACAACGGATAAAACAAATTACCCGTGGACCCACCAGAAGGCCTTCCTTAACTGTGGTACCATCAGATAGTACTATTGATGGTTCTATGGTGTTTTTTTGCTATGGTAGCATTAATGGTACAACCGAAGGATTTTATTGCCGTGGTACCTGGTATAATTGATGGTAATACGGTAAAATAAATGTACACTAGTACCATTGCGTTGCAATTATAATGGTCAATGATCAGCCAGTCAGTGACAAAACTAATGAACTTTGACCTGCAATCGTTCAAAAACAACAAGTTCAATTGAATCTTACAATAGAAAATGAAATAAATTTTGAATGGAGCTTTAGCCAGCACAAAATTACAAGAGGCTGAAAATGGCCTAAATGGCTTCGAGAAACGGATGGTAATAGCCGTGATTTTGTATTGCTCGACTTGGCTAAATAATAATAATGTTGTTTCCTATATTTCTATGCAGTTATTAAAATAAGATCTTTAAATTATATGCAACCATTATCTACATGACTGTTAATTAATTACCAAATTGTCTACTATCCAATACCGCGGGTAACAAAAAATAATATTAGCCGTGGTTCCATTATGTCAATGGAACATTATTTGCCGTAGTACCATTGATGGTACAATTTGATGGTACCACGGTTAAGGAATGGTTGGTGGGACCACGGGTAATAGCCAAATAATATCCCTACCGGTTGAGAAGAAAGTACAATGTCCACATTTCTCTAACAGACGGGATGTGTCGGTAGAGACATATGGAATAAGGGTAAAAAATTACTATTTGCTGTAAGAAATACGTCGGGACCTTCATACCTTTAAAAGTATTTAAATCCTTTTTTATTAGGAATCTTTCTATAATAATAAAACGACACATAAATATCATTTATTATTACCTAAATAAGCAAGTACCTATACTCAAGAGCAAAAATAACGGGTACATTTTGTATCGATTTTTCTATGGCGAAAGTGTACCCATTACTATTGCTCTTGAGTGCATAAAGTACGAGTATCGTTACGTTCTGGGTCTGCCGCGATGATTTGAACATTGCGAGGAAGACCGTAGCAAGTCATAATTTGTAGTAAAAAACCTTCTGTTTGCAGTTTTCAAGCATTCCTGAAAAAAAAACTTGATCTGTAAAGTTGCTTTGTAAACTGAATTGTACCTATTCATATACATCATTTTACAATCCGAAATTATTATAACAGTAATATGTAAACTGACATAAGTATAAGGTACGAAGAGCTAGTCAATAGAATAGAATTACTAGTTATTTACTGAAATTGCGAGGCATCTGGTTCACGTAACTGGTGACCGAAGACCTGGCGACTTCCTCGCACAACGTATCAGCATTGCATATCGCAAAGCGAGAAAATACCGCAAGCATCCTCGGTACGCCTCCCTCAAGGGCCTGTTTTAGATTGAAGATAGTTTTAATATTATTTCATATATTGTTGTTACGTATTACACTATGTATAAAAACTAGTGCCTACGCCAACTCTTGGGATTAGGTAACGGACCCCGGGCACAACTGTACCGGGATGACGCTAGGATGATGATGATGATGATGATGATTGTTGTTACGTATTCTTGTATGTATTTTCTTGTCACTGAATTATAAGAATACTACTACATGGCGATCTCGAACAGTAAGTTCTAGCGTGGGAAGGTCACAAGCCAGGATAGTCGGACGACATCAAGGCATATGTCCAGAAGTGGATGCAAATATGCTGCAAGAGAGAGAGAGAGATGCGACAAATCCAGTTAAAGATGTCTTCTTGCCGTCAGGCATAGGCAGCCCATTAGCTTCTTTACAAAAAACTTGATGATTGAGTACTACTTTCTTTCTAAGCTCAAGGCACAATTTACTCGCATTCTGCAGGCTTCTGAATAATTTACATATAGATATCAATATGTTATAGCTTAACCTTTAGCTGACGTTGTTTTCTTGCAAACTTCTATCGTATTTCAGAGCTAAAAAAATTATTATGTTAGTCATATCCTGTAATATCCTGTTTACGTCTGTACCTAATCCACGTAGCATATTATAGAATTACTTAGGTCTGTAACACTCAAAAATATGATTTTATTTTTATTTTTGTTAAACATTTAAACTTTAATATTAGAATAAATATAAATAGTCAAATTTTGTTAAAATCTTTTGGAACCATAATACGATAAAACACAAATCATTTCATTACCCGTGCTAGTGTAGCCGAGCGGTGAGACACGTCGCTTTCAATCATAAACTATATAATATTTCGTTTAATATGTAACAATGGCGCTTCAGTGAAGGAAAACATAGTGAGGAAACCGATCAAATACCAACAGAGTCTAGTTTTCCCTCTGGTTTGTAAGGTCAGACGGAATTCGCTTTAGTAAAACTAGTTCCTAAGCCAACTCTGAGGATTAGGTGTCAAAGTGGACCCCAGGATCCTTAGGGCACAACCGGAAAGATACTGTGAGGATAATGACCCCCGATTTGGTTAATATTTTGAGCAGCCTATGATACTGGAGAAGTATGCTACTCCTTGGAGAAGCCATAATAATAGTATATAATATAGCAATATCACATAATTACTAACACATGACGTGTTCCTGGCAACCATGAATGCCAGAGCTTCAGAGGTGGAGCTGTATTGAGAGCGACGGACCGCCATATTTTAGCTGAAAAATAGTTAAAATGATGTTAAGTAGATATACTAAATATGATACGAACGATATCGCGCCGAAAAGGCGCTTTTATATTTACTTTACCGTGGTCGTACCAGTCAGCACACTGAATCCTCATAATTATGAGGATATTGGTTGGGCAACACGTTTATGCAATTCAATACATACTTACTTTCATACCTATTATTTAAAAGAATGTTTAACAAAAGCAAGATGGAATCACCTTTTAAGTAATAAATTTACTTGTGTCAGGAGACTACGCTCACCCAAAAACCATGTAAGGGGTATCTACAATACATGCATACAAACCTCATGACCTTTTTACTTCAACAAAAATTATAATTATTCAAACTCATCGCATATTCAATATTTTGAGAGAAAATCTCTAATACCATGGACTGCAAGGCGAACAAACCAGTACATCCAGCTACGTTAAGTTGTCGACTATCGACAGTATGTCAGGACCGCATCCTCATATATTTCGAACACCTCTCACGACGTTCCTCGGATAGCCAGTAGATAAATATTATGACGGGAAAAGTTGAGGGCCAGAGGTCCCGAGCAGACTACCCGCTAGACGGAATACCCAAATCACTGGTGTCCTGTAACTATATCTGCACGAGGCCATCCATAAGGTGGGTGACAGGAGCCTATGGAGGAGTCTGGTCAGCAAGAATTGGACATTATGTCCTCAGCATTGACGGAACGACTGATGATGATGATGATGTGCCGCATCCACGTTGTCCGGAAAACTAACTTAGCTAGCAGTCTACTATTAGGCATGGTTTTGGTCCGGCATAATGTGACAATGAAAAGGAACTGTTTTTAAGAACCCTTTTTTACATGTTTTTGGTGTTCCTAAGAGAGGCACAAAATTAAAGAAATGTATTTGTACCTTTAGTTGTTCCTTTTCTGAATAACTATGAGAATTTCCGTATTTTAGCGACGTCGAGACGCCGCTACGGGACTCTCGTTTAATATATTTTTCTAATATCACATTACTTTTATATAGCGATTCATAGAATACACTTTCTTACCAAATTTCATAATTATAGTGCTTATAGTTTCCGAGTAAATCGGCTGTGACATACGGATGGACGGACGGACGGACGTACGGACGAACAGACGGACAGACATGACGAAACTATAAGAGTTCCATTTTAAAAATGTCCTCGATTTACCATCTAATACTTTGAGTCACTTTTGTGACGTGCCATATAAAACTGTATGAGAAATAGGTACGTTACAAAACGGACTCTTTGCACTTTGTATAACGGTACCTTGTTTACTACGGAACCATATAACTCAAATCGTTTTTTTTCCTCTCTCTGACCCTGACTGTACCTTATAGGAGACCGCAGCCATAATAACATCACTGCTTGCTCTTTAGGTATACGATGTTGTGTTCCTTGTAGTAAATGTATAAAGTCACAAGATCTGCCGAGGATGCACTATTTTCAGGGTGCGGCACTTGCATATGTTTCTAGCTATCAACACAACAAATCCTTATGTCAATAAAGGCTTGGCAACGACCTTGTGATTCTTCTGGGAGTCCCAAGTGTTTATAGGCTTCGGTTGCTGCTTACCACCAGGCAGGCCGTAAGCTTGTTTACCACCGTCGTTGTATATTATAACATTTAATCGTTGATATTCTGTCCAGTAACAATTATGTTACTGGATAATTATATTATGAAGTTAGAAAATTTAACTTGAGGCATTTCATTCAATATACATTATAAATGATAACAATAAAATAAACCTATATAGGGGGCTCCTTCCTGGATACAGCAGCACGCTATCTGGAGGCAAACTACACTCCCAATACTATTGTATAAAGTAAGTAAGCACTGTGTTAGTAATAAGTTTTTGTAATCTATAACTTGCATGTTTGGTTTACATGTTAATGTAAGTTGGTTAATAAATAAACAAATAAATAAATAGGTGGGCTTAATTATTGTGTTACTACGGATTATAAGGAAAGTACTTCATCAGTACATTCCATAACCTTTCTTTACTCCGCATGTGCGTCCCTTTCCTCATGGGCTTCTTTCACGACTCTTTCAGTCACACCCTTACATTCAATTTCCAAAGATGCTGAGTAAGCAAATTTCTCTTATAATTTCCAAGATAATGAAACCATCCCTGAAAGTAGGTAGTGCTTTAGTCTTCATTAACAATCAGCAAACACGAACAAATTTTAGGTTTTGTGCCTGATTTCACTTGTTAACCAGCAGCAATCCCATTCTCTGAAATAGTAGTGTAAAGATTATCATATGCTTATCGAATATTTCTAGGTTATATTTGCCATTTCATATTTGTCATACATCAATATATCGCGAAGAAGAGGGCTATGCTAGGAGTTTCTCTGCGTGATCGAACCCGGAAGAAGGGCAGGATTAGTCATTATGGCACTTTTTGATGCTGGCCTACTATGTTCATCTGTGGACGACTTTCAGCTGACATGATGACAACTATTATTGGTCTGCTTTCACACAATTAATACAGACGGGCACAAGGGCAGATGTATAGACAGGCAAGGAGAAACTATAAGAGTTCCTTATTTAATACGGAACTCTAAAAGTTGCGTGTGTTTGGTCCTTCAAGAAAGTAGTGAACCGGTTTTTGTGACTTATAGGCAGCACATGAAATATACCTGAAATGAAAAGCGTCCACAGGCTCTAAAAACAGTTTCCTATCATAACTAGATAGGTACATACGCTTTATTAAGTATAACGGCATGTGACACATTACAGGGCATAGTCGTGGGCACGAGACCACGTGACGCCGCAATAATAATAATAATAATAATAATATTCATTTATTTCAGGCATTGCCCATAAAGTGTTAGTAATTACAATTTCAAAAAAAACTAATGTACAATGGGCAATAAACTGCCCATTGTACGAAAGTGCCAGGCGTTTAGACGTTAGACGGCCACAACCATTCTGTCAAGAGTGTAACGAAGAAGAAGGAGATATAGCTCCACTGGAAATTACGAGTACTTTTGATGAGGTAACCTCCTTTAAAATTACGATATCCCTATTCTGGTTGTTTTAAACTGTATTTTAGAGATTACTCAATAAAAAAACTTACTTGCCTTGAGGTAAGGAGATCTTGTGGACCAGGCAGCAGGGTGGCGGTTATAGATTTTCATTTTATCCAATTATCATCATAACCATGTGTCGATCAAAGAAATAGTCATCTTTAACACGTTGCCTAAAAATACGCAATTCACAATTGCTGCACTGAAAGAAGAAGTTAGAGCATAGTATGAACATCTTGAAATAGCATCTGAATTATCATGAGCCTAGCTATAGATTATGTATATTATAGTAGCCGTAGAAACTAAAAATACTACATTTTATATTAAGGACATTCCCCATTTGACTCAGTACCATTGTCAGTATCACCCACGCTCCATAGTCTCAAAAGTCCGCAATTTATAATACCAAAATACGCATTTACATATCCGTCCCTGAATCCTAAACTCAATAATGTGCGGCAACGTGCTTGCTTGGTGCGTGCTTGTGTTTAAGAGTCGATAGCGTCCATAGGCTATGGTGTCTGCTTAACCCACGCCAGCGACTTCTTGAGTGACGAATGCGTAACATTGGATGACGCAGTGAGTGAAGGCTCCTTATGAGGTGGCCTGATGACCTAGTAAGAGTCAAAAGAACTGGGACGACACGCGACCGATCAGCAAGGCATTTTCTGGGAAAGGCCTATGACCAGTAATGGACGTCTATTCAGCTGATGATAATGAGTTATGCCATGGTGTTATGTTGTAACATGCACACTATTTGTTTGAATTTATTAGTGATATGTAATAAAATTACTTACCCTTGGCGCGTTGTAGCAGATAAAGTCGTTACTTAAGTGAACTACCATAGCCAACTATTCGATACGAGCCATTATGAAAAAATGATTTTTATACGTGAAATTCACCAAATAAGTGTTTAATATTGCTCTGAACTAAATATTACATAATAATTGTAAAATGTATTTATTTCGTTGTACTTATTTTTTCTAAAATGTTGACTGACACGACGTGTCAAATTATTATTTTTAAAAGTTAAAGTACCTGTCCAGCCTCTTAATGCTAGAAGAAGACTACCGGATTTTACCGTTGCTATTGTATGAAACCAAATGGGTTCAACTTTAGACATCTAGCGTCAAGTAGAATAAGTTATTGTATATACATTACTAGTTATTTCATTGAGATGTGATTGAGAGAAACCCAGTCTTTATAATCTATCCATTCACACGTTGGGCAGCAGTTGTATTTTACAATAAATATCATATATATTTATAATCATGACCAATAACGTGATATTATTCTTTTCACACATGGATTACATTATTGCATCTACAACATTATTCGAGATGAATGTATTTTAAGCTCAACTACGCAATCGGTACTGATGAAGTCCCTTGGCTTCTTGTTCTTGCCAAATTTATTGCTCTGCGCTAGCGTTATAGACTGCTTTGGGTGCGATATGTGCCTTGATAGTAATCTATCTACACCCCACAAGGTTTATAGATCTGCCCACGCGTCGCTACTCGTACCGTTTGAATAAAAAAGAATGAGAGTATTAATGAAACTCCTTCTTCGTTCTATTTGCATAGTTAAAGAAATATCATTTTAGAAGAATTTAATGAACATAAGCCGATGCAATAGCATACACACAATTTCAATATAGTGTATTCGTATGTACCTGCTTACACCTAATGAATGACGAAACGTATTATTTATGTATTTAAATAATGTAAACAACAACGAAAAAATACAAAAATATATTAAGAAATAACATCATGCCGTTATACAACTTTCTTCTCTCTTCATGCGAGTAGGATTTTTTCTTGACAGTAAATCCGCGCGGAAATAAAAACTCACCAGCACCAGCAACACTTTCTCGCTTCGCAATCTCGTTGTATCATCTAAAACATTTGACATTTGTGTATAGCTCTTGTGTTACTTTACCTGCCTACCCGCGCGGATCCGCCGGAGTATTACTCTATTTGCTAGGGAAAGCAGGTAGAGGCGCGGGATATAATACATCTTATGTACATACCGAAGGTTCACATTACATGCTGGTTACAAAGGAAGAAAGAAATAGCATCCCAAGTGGACTTAATAAACTCATGTTTAAAGGATTTGGAGACTAGGTAGCTACGGGATGGTAATTTATGTCGTCCTATTACTTTTCATAAATCGACAAGCATACATCGACACGCGGGGCACGTATATGAAAAAGTACATACTTATAAATTAACACTTCTATATTTCAGCGATGTATTCATATGGCACGCTATTTTGCTTGGTTCATGTTACTTCATAGTTTCCCTCGTTTTATCTCTCACAGAGCATCTTGCAGCATCGCATCATCACCAAGAGATGGGGAATCTGGTTTACGTACATCCTGAAAAGAAGCACATAGTAATACCAAATATATTAGTAAATACGAATGTGAGCAAATAAATACCACATGACCATGACATTTGTTGTTACTTACTTTTCGTTTTATTTAAAGTGCTTAGGGAATTTTAAACTCGATCGTGTGTTTTAAAGACATTTCAAGGAAATTTGGGGCTTTTTCACTAATTAATAAACCCAAATCATGACCAAAATCTTTGTTTAATTCATTGTTATGACATGACAGACACGATGACTGACGATGACTTTGTCACGCAGTAATTGACATATTTATACCGTACAATTTTACCGTCAAAAAGTTACGTGTTTCCAATCATTTGATCAATTTCTCACTTTAGTATGGGATTTCCATTCAATCGTTCATTCAATTATGTACTAGCGTCGGGTACAAAAAACATGACATTAGCTCAGCAATTTATACTTCAAAATTGACATTAAAATCTATCTAACGGTAGTACATAAAGTTACGTGATTACCCCGCAGGTCATAACTGCTAGTGTCCATTACTTGTACGTGCGCATTTAATAACGTCTAAAATTATTGCTGTTATCTCATTTAACAACCTTGTTAATATTATTTAAGTACGTTCATTCGTAGTTTGGCCAGGTCAGAAGTTCCCGCAATCAACGAGCATGTATAAGGAGATGTATAGATGTGACTGAAGCAAAAGAAGTATCTAAGTACTGTAGCATTTAGCGTTCGTTAGTTAGTCTCTGTCTCCCCCAATGGGATACGGGCGTGAGTATGTACATATGTATTTATGTAAGTACTTCATACCAGCCGACTTGCTTATTTATCAAAATCATAATATCAGGTTGATTAAAAGCAAATTTAATTGAAATAAATATGTCCCATATGCATATATAAATAACGGTTTGCTAATATTATGCAAATAAATGTAATTAGCAGAGTCTATATCCGTTAGGATAGAATATTAAAATCTATCAAGACTAACAATCGCCAAGCAGGAATCTTGCTGCAAAAACATGCGACTATGCATTTGACTGGACAGATTTCTTATCTATTAATAATTTATACTTTAAGACATATCAACCAGATTATTCTTACTTGCTTAATTGTAGTAAATCAAAGAAAAAATCATGAATAAGATTAGGACGTTCAAAATATGTATTCTACCCGATAGCTGGACCAGCCTGTAGTTATACATGGGAATGTCTATGCAAACTAGACGGAGGTTTCCTTTGAGGATGCAGTTAGCGCGGAGGAGAGTTGGTGACGGTCGAGCACGCTCGCCCTGCGCAGTTCGCGACAATACGGCCAACTCGCTCATTAGCGATAACAAGTGGCCTCTGAAGCTTGTTACGCAAGACGAGACGGCCCGCGGACGATCCATTAATTGCGTATTGTCGAAGATCCCTTAACCGGCGATCACATCTCCGAGATATTACCCCGTAGTCCCACAATGTGCCCGGCTCCAACGCGCGCTCTCTACAAACCATAGCTAACGTCTGTTTACTGTAAAATTAATCAGAAGCATCGATGATAGGCGTTCGCGTTTATGCCGCCAGGATAAACATAGATAATCGCCGCGACCGTTAAGCTTTGATTTACGGCGTCGGTTCCACCCTTAGTCAAAACAAACGATTATATCGTGTCAGTATTTTTGTCTAATAAGTATTTAATAACGGCAGCCATTGTTTATCATAGTGGTAAAACGTGGTAAAACTATTTTGAAACTCTTTTTTGCAGTTATAGCGTTTTGCATATTAACGATCTGCACCTAAGTTTCAATAGTAGCTGTGAAAACTTTGCTATCTGCGGTGACTATTGCTGCTGCGAATATAAATCAAGCGTAGCGAGCCTTTATCGCGCACAATATGGTTCACGTTAATTGACGAAATGCAGAGTGGTAGTGCTTGCCTTGATTTATGCGCGGGCAAATCGCTACCTACACGATTTGCATGGGATCTACGGAAAGCGCGCGCGTTTGCGATCGAGTTCATTAGAACTCTCTAAGGTAACTATTGTACTACTTCTTCAAGTCTAATTAATGATCTATATACTGTATGTAAGTAGGTATTCGGTTTCCGCGATTAGCACTCATTACATATAACGATTTATCGAGTATATTATGTCTATTTTTTCCAGCACTTGTGTGCGGGATATGGATCTTCATCAAACGTCGCGGGGTATTTAAGACATAAAATATGCTATAAAATCTTTTTAAACCGTATTTTATACTCTTCGTACACTACCGGTCAAAAGTTTAAGTTCTTCGTATTTCACTAAATTGTATTGAAATATATGTTTCTAATTTTAGACGTTTTCTTGTTTCCGTAATTAGATAAAAGTTATTTAAATATATCTTAGAGGAAATTTAAAGTTATTTTTAGGGAAGTGAATCCAGATACACATGGAACTCTTGGTACTGAATAAAGACCCGTTTAAGTTAAAACCAGAAAATTAAGCGCCGAAACTCGTGCTATCATTGTGTTCTGTCCAATGAAGGATCAGACGACCAATTGCACAAAGAATATTGATTCTCAAACTGCAGTCGTAAATGCTTTCAAACGTTAAGAAAAGGAGAACGTCTTATTTCAGTCGATTCCGCTCAAAACACACTACAAAGTCAAGTATGTTATTTGCATTCTGAGCAAACGTCAGTACGTGTACTCAAACAGCTCCAGAAATTTGTGAAGAGCTCAACGCAAAGATCAGACAGCGTCTGCGTGTTCTTTTAGAGAGATTGTAAAACAATGCATGATGCAAATATTAAATGGTGGAGAATCTGTTGCCTGCCAATGCTTTATATGTGATAAAGTTGGTGATATCGTGCTGAGTAAAGGGCATAAATTAACTAAAATAACAGGATTAACTTGAACTTTTGACCGGTACTGCGCGTATATCCTAAAACGTCAAAACGTATTTCCGGTGAGATCGTTCTTGTTATCGTTAATACCTACCTATAACCTGTATTTGATTAACATTTGCAGATACGAGCGAGAATACTTCTAGCCAATTATTAAATCGTTACATGATATTTTATTTGTTTTTACTATTATTAAGTCCTTAAAGTGCTGCTGACATTCTGTTTCTTTTTCCGATTAAAAAACCAAAGCTAATAGTAATTATAGTTACCTAACTATGAATTCAGTTGACATACCTATTATGTATTTTTTTACGTAATTTTAAATATACATGAGTATGGATATAGTTAAAAACCGGTCAATACGAGAAGTAAATCAATCTTAATGAGCTAGTTGAAACGAGTTCTTTATCACTGTCAATCATCGTGATATTATGTATAAAATAGACCCTGCGTCAAATAGTTAATGTGAGACCCAATCATTCTAAAATAGTGAATTTAAATGTATGTTTTAATAAATAAATAGTTTTTGAAAGGTATCAATAATCAAAAAGACAGTTAAACATAAATCCAGCGACAGCTCATAATTTAATAATGTGATAGGAACGGCTGTTCAGTAGCGATTAACATGTTCCTGGCAAACCGGGTACCAATTTAGGAATATACGGCTGGTAGATAGAATCGTCCGCATTGTTTCCGCGTCCCAGGATCATGTACAGCCCCAGTAACCACTTCGCGAGTCAAATAAACCTAATGAGTATTCTAAACGGCTCCGCATAAACACATTCATTGCGGTCTAGAACAGCAGACCTGTAAATGTCATTCCACGTCAATAGGGACATATTTGGGTCACACACTAATTCTAGGCAATGCAAGTATGAGCTGTGTTACCGCAAGTAATCTTACGGGCACGTAAGAGGTTCCTGGCTAATTTGCGGATCGTGCGTTTCGGAGTGCGGTCACGCGCGTGCCCACCGCAACCAAATTCCGCTGCAGCCGCTACGCCCGCGCAGCGGCCCGTGGCCTTGCCTGTCACTGCTAATAACACACGCTCGAACTAAAAGTTCACTGATCACGTAATTGCCGTTATGTTTACAAATCCGAGAATTTTTTAATGTAATGACTACCATCATTAACCCATGATGTCATAATAAATGTTCTCTGCCGGATAAATTCGTTCGCAGGAAGTGTTTCAACATTTCGCCGTAATTTTTATAAGCTACCAAAGCGATATACTTACTTCACAATAAGCGTTAAATGGTTTTCATGGCACATAAGAATAATAGACTTGTTGACTTTTTCACATAGATGCATGATGCTGAACTTCCTTTCTAGTTATGTATGTGAGAATTCGCGCTAATATGGTTATGTCGGTACTCTATAGATAATTAAATGTAAATGAAATCGACATTACATTCCGACATTTCTTTTCATTTATATTCCAGTGTATTCCTGCATCGGACTCACATCAATGCTTGATCGGCTCAGCTTGGTAAGCGTGGAACTGGCGGATTTTTGTAGGTACCGTATTTCTCTCTGGCGAAAGGCATTATTTGACCTCAAAAATACGGTACGTCAAGAATTCTGAATGTGTTTAGGTAAACCGATAGGTGAAATTTGTGTGTAACAAATTGAAAATCATAGAAAGGTTTGAAGCCATAACTCATCGATCGGTTGCGTCCCACATCGGCAAGTCGGCGACACGGTGCGGTGATAGCGCGTCGCTAACGATTGCATCTGGTTTCACTTACGGTGTCACGGAGGTTTTTCGCTCGGATCGCGATCAATAACTCGTACTCGTATTGTGCGCGTTGACGCTCCAGCAGGTTGCATAATGCCAGCCGTGGGAGCGACGCGGCGCGGTGCCGTTAGGCGACGCACGCCACCGGTACCGTTCCATTACTGATTTTATTAGAATTCGCGTGTATCGCTCGTAATCAATTTGAGCACGTTGCAAGCGTTGTAACTTGCTCCACTTGCAACGCATTACCGGACATAAAACGCTTTACAGCCACGTTCGCCTTCCAAGCTCACATGATGTTTCTATCCATCTCACGGCTTAAAGATCTACTCTTAAATATCTTTTTATGCTGTACTTTATCGACAGTAAACCATGAACATCATTACGGTGATCGTTAATTGAAGCGAATTATTTGAGCCCGAAGAAGAAATGATGGATAACAAAAACGAACAAACCTACTTCGCTATAATGACTTTATATAGACAAGAATAAACATATGCTAATAGTAAAAAACTGTTAGCTTCTTAATTATGGCTCGATGATTCGTAAACAAGTTTCCAAACAAATTTGTAAACTGTCACATGTGTTGTTAATAAGGTAAGTTTGGTATTCGTTCGTCCCAGATGAGTCAGCCGCGTTAGCGCCCACTCTGTCTCCAAAATCACGTCGATGTTCCACGACCGGTCAACATAATATATTTATGATACTCATATTCTTACAGATACCATTGAATTTCGATAACTTAGAATACTGTTATTAAAATCTGTTTCATTGATTAAATCCTCCAATATTATATTGGACCTTTCTATATGGTAACGTGCCAATTTTGCGAATAAACAAAACTTGTGAATAATAACGGGCTAACCTCATTATTCTGTAACAAATAAAATAATTGCGATGAGTCATGACTTTGTAGCGTGGCCCTATTGTCACATATGTAGTTGGAAAAATTGAACATACTAAAGAACAATCAATAAAAAGTTAAAACACATGTCAGCTTTATCTTTTGTAGTAACAGCTAGCGCCCGTTTAGGGACAATTGAACAATTTATTTGTAAAGTATCTCGCACACCGCGTTTACTCAGGCCGTTCACCCGCAGCGACGTAATTAAAATCCTTCATGGAAAGCACGCCTGATGGAATCCGTCCTGACCCCGCGCTCGACCGCACAGTACCGCCCTTTAAACGTTACTTTATAAATAGGAGCACCGTGCCTGCGCCCCGATCATATCCCCCTAAACTAAAACAACTGCGCTCAGGGAACAAACATTTTGCAATGTAAATGCTGCATATAAAAACACAACATTAACATGGTGTTCAAACGACCGCCGCTGTATAAATAAATATTCGCTTCAAGCTTCGGCACAAGCCTTAAATACAGCCTAGCCTTCACGTCATTAAGAAATCAAAATTGTCCTACTTCCGCAGGTCATGATAAATTTATCCTCCAATAATTTCAGCATAGGGCCCTAAGCACCCACTCGTCAATAAGTTACCATAGGTTTTCAATTACTGGTCGCGCTCACAGATTACGCACATTTCTCAGCTTACCGTCGGTACGCCGGTACAACTATAAATTCTCCTACATTGACATCTTTAACCTCGTCGAGTCCCTGTTTAAGAAATAGCACCCGCAATCACTCAACCAATCGAAGTGAATTATGAACGGATATTGCGCATGCCTCGACTATTGTGCCGCTTAGTAATTGCGATTATTTGTTATTTATTTATGCTGGAATTCTGGTTTTAGCCGGAATATTGTTCAATATTAATATAAAACTCTTTAAGATAAGCACCAATGACATAATTTATTCACCTTATCATAATTTATGAATGATTTTTAAAAAAACGTCCAATGGAAGCGGGGCGAAATTCGAGTAGTTTCAAGGTGGAAATCCAGGATATGCGGGATGACAACTGTCTTAAATGTTAAACAAAATGCAAACATTAAGAAAGTGTCACTCTGTATCATAAAGTATGTGAGCACAAGGAGTGTTAACATACATCATTTACTGAAGGATAATTTATATACGGAGATATAGTCTCTCTAACTGGATTTTATTAATGTTGTAGTTCAGGGAATACTTTTCTGATGTGAACAATACATCGCATTAGGTACATTATTTTCTACCCGCGGGGGCTTTAACGGGTTAAAGTACCGGCCTTTCGTTGTGTTATAAACTATATATCAAACAGACAATAATAGTTAAAAGATTATATTACAAGCTTGATCTTCATGCGTTGTCAAGTAACAGGGTAAAAGTTATAACTATCTGTAAAAGTCTTAAAAAGATTGATTGAGATCGTCCTGTGGTTTTAGTAATTTACTTAAAGCATGTTTTGCGTTGTAAAGTTAGACTTACATTTCTCACCAATTAGATGGCACGTCTGGCCGTAAGGGCGGATCTGTTCAGTGCACTGTTAACATGTTAACATCGGAACCCGAGCCGAGTGACCGGTAATCAATTATCGTGGAGCTAATCGGGAATGGGATCGCACTGCAAGCCCAGTAGTTCCCAGAACCCGTGTGGCCGTTGTCAACACTTTAATTGCAATGCAAATTAACTGACGTATTTTTCACATATGTGAATGCTTTCTTTCGCATCATGGTTTTTTTACATTAATTAAACAAACTGAATCTCAAAAGTAAACGATGGATTTAGTTATAATAACAGAATATTGAACCAACGAACTTTACGAGTACTACCACACGCAGTATGTTAGGTTTATAATATTGTAGTATTTTTTCTAAATATAGCCGTGCATTTTTTATATCGCTATATGCAATAAAGCGCATAGACAACCAATTTAACAACATTTTTTTATATAAAGCATATCCAACTCCCAATGCTTCGCAAATTTACAGTGCAATACCTAAATTTTATATTTGTACAAAAACTATCGTGGAGAATTAAGCTTTCCGTGACAAGAAACATCATTAAAATCGGGCCACCAGTTTCCTAGTTCACCTGAAACTGACAATCGGACGTGATCGGTGTGCTTATAAATAAAAACTTCTACACAGAGGTCATTAGCCTTTGCTCTACAAAGCCGAAGGAGAATACCCACTAGAGATGTGCTGAGCTGTGTTTTCATATATATTCGACACTTTGCATACTAGACACCTAATAGGTGTCACGTAGAATCAGCTTAGCAAATCTCTGATCGATGCTCACCTTAAGGCTGTGGTCTGGACGCTCGCCGCCCCAGACCGCTGACGTTCAGAGCGCGACCTCAGAGGGGAATTCAACCACTACAAATGTTTTGCATCTCAACGTGTGACTTTGACTGAAATCAATTAACCGTAACTAGGTAATCATAATCAGTAATTCGGTACATCGCCTTGTGCCCGATAGGTGGCGTGTCGCGACATGGCTCGGTGTCACGACACCGCCTTTTCTCACGTGATCTTCTTAATTATAATCCGCGACGCAACGGGGTCAGGCACTTCTGGCTATTGTTGCTGACAAAATGTTGCTTACGACTCGAGGTGAAGGAAAAAAGTAATGAGCATGAGGTTATTTGCGTAGAAAAAATATGACGTTCACCAAAGCGTTCCGTGTTTGTTAAATACGGATATACACCTACTGTTATTCCGATATTTAAACTGTTCTATCTGCTCCAAAAATAGTGGTATTAACGCTTTATAAATTAGAAATTTAGTTATTTATTTTTAATTTTTCTTGTCGCTAATATTATTATTTTTTAATAGTTTTGTTTAACCAAATCCCATGACCTTTCAAAAAGCCTACAAACGCAAGTCGAGCCCATGAAGGAAACTCAATTAAGCGAACTGCGAAACCGCAATGGGGTCTAGCGGAACCCGCATCTCGGGCGCTTTAAATCTTCAGTAGCTGTCTTGGCGGACATGAGTAATCCAAACTTTATTATATTTAAGGACTGAACCTGATTCTTCGTAAAAAGAAATGGGGTTTTTAAAAACAGTAATATTGAATGAATGTAGATGTTTAAAGCTTATTTCGGTATCTATTTTTATACTAAGGCAGAACTCTGATAAGTTTCAAATACAGAATAGCAAAATTTATCTCATTACATAAATAAAAATTATGATCGCTAAGTCACAAGCTTTTTTACCTGAGCATATTTAAATTTTAATTTATGTGTCGGGCATTAGAAAATTCATAAATTTCGGAATTACCTACTCCTTCCTTAGATACCTACTACAACCGCATATTGCATGTGAACGATAAACGCCGTGTTTTTTAGTAGAATCGCAAAATAATTTGAGTGAAATGAATTTCGAATTAAAGGGAATGATCGAAAAATATGTTGCTCCAAGCTCTGTTAATATTAGCGGTCACATTTATATGTCGTATAGTGTTTCTTATTGTCACGTATGAAAAGAAAATGGAATGAAATACCATACTCATTGTCTTACAATTTTACTGATTTTATATAGGGTGTAACAAAAATAGTGAGGATCCGTTTAAGGGCATATTCGGTATCGTGTTCTGATTAGGAGAAAGTAGAAGAAAAATTATTTTGACGCGAAAAATTTTTTTTTTCTATGGGGCAGGTCGTCCAAGTCAGCCAACTGTCCATAAAAAGGCCAAAAATATATTGCGTCAAAAAAAAATTCTTCTTTTTTTCCTAATCAGAACACGATACCGAATATGCCTTTAAACGGATAATCACTATTGCATCAAATTTAGAAGCCTTTCATTTCTACGGGGCACCGAGAGTTTTATCTGTTCGTAAACTGTGAACGCCATTCCGTTGATAAATCACAGCTAATCCTCCGAGCAATTCCCACAGAATCCTCACTGACAGAGGCCAACATCTCAATAAGCGTAAATATACTTTTCTTCAATATTTCAGTTAATTGACCATTAAGGCGGTCGTTGCGCGATACCATTATAGTACTAGTGCTGACCCCCGGCCCTGATCGTGCGCCGAAGATCGTTCGTTATACTTCTGCGCCGCTACCAATTGTTTCAAGCGAAATTGTAGTCTACAATCCCTGAGCTAAGGCTCCTCAGGAATGTACCTTAATCATGAGAAAATCACAAACGTATAAATAAGCCGCATTTATTTTTGTTGCTAGTTCAAATTATTTATAGATTTTATTTCCCGAAGATTACTTTTATTACGCCACCAAGATCAAATGCATAACTTTTTTTAAAATTTTGAAGGCATTATAAAGTGTAAACTTTTTTATTTTGTTTTCTATTTCATCTCTAAATATAAAAAAAAAACGAACGTTTGCTTTTTTACCCAACATAACATATTATATTTAAAGTGAATGAAGTAAAACATAAAACTTACTAATACATACTTTTGCTTGGAATATATAGTTAGATAGTTAGTAGACATACCTACCCCTGCATTCAATTTGAAGACAATTGTAACTATAATTCCTGATAAATACGAGAGCGAGTTAACGTATACAACTAAGGTATTGTTGCCCCTTCAAAGATATTTAAAAATTCTTATGTAAATATTACTTAGTTTTATATATCATTATAAATTCATATTACTTAAATTGTCGTTTTCAACTTTAATCAACGACCATGAATACCTACTTGAATGTCGTATTAACGGCAGCACTCATTTATCTCATATATTAAAAAAGTACTAATTTATATCAGCAACAGTAAATCTATAATCTCTCTAATAACGTGATAAACTCATGAAACATAATCCGCACTCCGCAAGCGCATGCGATCCCGTTGATGTCTATTGTTGCCGCGTAGCACTCATGCTGCGTACTTACTCGTTTTGCTATTCATAAAAAGCAAAATTAATTAAGCTTGTCACACAGGATAACCCTACACAGAATAAGGATCCATTTATGACATTATAAATCTGAAAAGATAGTACTCTCCCATAATAGTGAGCTCTAAATATAGCACAGTGCCATTCCTGCAGTATGCGCATCGGAGCTTATCGCTACATGATTGAAGACGAGCGCAAAAACTTCCCTGTGCAACCCTAACTGTATCGAACCGTCGACTCCTCATTTTTCTCTATAATAATTGAAATGAAATTGAATGATATTAAATTTATTCGAAGAATTACAAAGTATGTCTCAGTGCTAGTGCGCATTTTTCTGTTTTGGATGCTCGTTGCTTTGAGCTTCAAACACTCGAATTAGTTAATTTTTATTAAATGAGTAATATCAGATTTTCCGTTTTAAGACTGCTATTTCCCTAAAAGTGCTGATTTATTATTGCCAGTCCTTTTTATATTAACCAGTGAAAGTTCAATATATACGACAATAAATCCGTATTCTCTGCACGACCATTTTACTACGTGTGTTAGAGTTTAAGTTATTGTAAAAATGGATATGCTCTTCCTCGTTATATTTTTAAAATTCCGCCTTATTTTAGTACCTTTAAGAAGCATACTTTCGTGTCATTTTTTATTTTCTTGTTATATCCACTATTCAATTAACTGCTTCGTCCTTATCTCTAATTTGTAGGTAACTCTCGCCTTTATGTGTGGAGCTTTTAGAGCTTGAAATCGCCCGTTCCGTGCGGCTTTCACTCCATCCAAGATAAGACTAATTATCACAAGAGTTAAGTACAAATGTCCTTGGCCGCGGCAATAGCCGACCATAAAATATTTATAGACCAGTTTGTTGACCAGGACGCGCTTGTGTGTGCCGCAATCTTTAGAAAAATCTCATTTAAATACTCAAAAAATATTATTTTAAAGTTTTCAGTACGTACCGAATTGCACCGAAAGGATACGTCTGATGCGTCACGAGAGAGTTGAAACAAAACACGCGGTTCATGAACTTTGTCACTGGTTGTGTATCACAGCGTTCGTTCACAGTCCTAGCGCGAGGGGGGACGGGCTCGTGTCGCGGCCAGTCTCGGCGAGACACTGAACTTGCTTCAGCGCGCCTCAACGGTTATAACATAACACGTCTGACGTAACCTTAACCTTGCAAGAAGAAGAGGAATGGAGCGCCGAAGGACGGAGAGAGAGGGGTATAGGGGCGAGAGAAAGGGAGAGATGGCCGGACGGCGGACGGCGCGAGCGCACGCGGGCGCGCGTCCTATTCGCGGCGAGAGCGCCCGCCGCGCGCCGCTCGCGGCCAGCAAGCCGCTGCCTGCAATTCCGGAGCCTAAACTTGAGGGTTGAACTTAACGAACCTCTTATAGGCCTAGATACTTATTGTCTTTGAAAGCACTCATAAATTCTTGTGGCCCTGAGTCGTTACCCTTCTACCACCACTGACCCAGTATTCACTTGTCATCCGACAGAGATATAAATTTAATTACGGTCAACATTAAGATTTTATCAGGATTTCCCTAAAAGGTGATTATAGATGATTATTTCCTCACATTCAGTTATTAAATGTTAACCGGAAGAGATCCCTTACAGGAATAATTTTGGATTTGTACCGATATAAACAAATTTGTGCGTATTTTACCTATGTCTGGTGTACAATAAAGTATTTACATACATAAGGTAAACGTACCAATGCTCGACACCTTAGTGCCCAATAGATGACACCTATTAATCACCTTTGTCATCATAACATAAGATTGAAAGTGACATGTATTGGATCAGTGTCAAGCACAGAGACGTTATATATCGGTCCTATATAACCTTACATACTTTCTCCGCTAAAAGTTTAAGCTTCCGTTGGATTGTGCCAACTTTATCTGTAGGTAAAAGTTCGGCCGATAGAGTAAACGAGCGGTCTGTTATCGGAGTAGGGCCGCGCGCCGCCGCCCGGCACGCCGCCCGCGCCCTGCGACCGACCACCAATCAACTGCCCATCAACCCTATTGTTCATCACCAATTTCACACGTTAAGTCACTCTAACTATGATTTTTTTATTAATTAGGTCATTAACAACTCAACCTCTGTTGAATACAATACAATATAACATAAACTATGCACGTAATGGCATTTTCATTTGGCAAAAACGAGAGTCGACATCGTTAAAAGCTCTTGTTCACATGTTGAATAACACATTTAAACGGTGACAGCCTCGTTCTCGTTTGGCACAACATTAAACCTCTGATATGGTTTAGATTAAATGTGAGGGCATTTCACTTTCAGACGAGACTATTGGACAGTGCACATTTTTGTTTTTCGGCCATTCAAAGAAACGATTATGCGTGATATGACCTTACTTTCTAATACGAGTCAGTCACAAGGACATTATATTTATAAAAATAAGTACTACACAGATAGCTTGTCGCATAAAATTTCGCTGATTTCGTACCAAAGCTCCATATATGTGTCTATTTATCATAATAATGAGGCACCTTCATTACAAAACAACTTTTATATTACCCACAACTAACGCTAATAGGTAGGTAGATTGATGAAATTACCTAAATAGAGAATCATACTGAAGAAAGAGTCAAAGTTAAACAGAAGATCAGTTACAAACTTTCATTCGCCGCGAGATGTATGTTGATGGATGGCTAAATCGGCCTTTGCCATGACGTAGACGCATTCATTGTCGCAATGAAGCTACCTCATTAGTGTAATTATGAATGATCTTCGCCGTCAATTGATTGTATCGTACAGGAATGTTCCCAAGATCATCCAACACGATGTTTGTTTCCCATCGTGTGTATGTGCCTATTATGTCACGGCATTAGAGCCTCTTTATGATCTTCGCAACGAAGCAGCAATTACAACCATTGTAGTGGTAAGGAGTCTCACTTGTCCGTTTAGCGGAAGCGCTTTGAATCTACAATGTTTAGTCAGGAATTAGCTGTAAAAGGATATAAAGATATCAACAGGAATAATGTTTTGATAGCGGCTATTCATGTGTGGGATCTTGATAGGACCGGCATCCATACAACCGCCTACTCGGAAGATTGTGACCCTTGTTATGAACTGTCTGGACAGTTTCTGATGTTTGTCAAAGTCAACAATGAAAGTTGTTTATAGAGGAGATAGGTTTTAAAGATTTAAAAATGGTACGGAGAGAGGTGAGAACCTACTTCTTGCACATTATAAGTACCTATAATACTTAGCATAACAATTTTAGTACCTATATACCTCTATCTTGATATAATTCATATAATTCTTCGAGAGTGCATGATAAGCTTGCCGTTAAATTGTGTAAAGTCACTTTAATAATAGTTTTCAAGTGATTTTCTCATACAATAGCAGACTTAGAGGTAAACAATAGTCATAGAAAAATACGCGGGAATCGAACCAGTAATATGCAATCAAATAGGTACTTGCGCGTAACTTGCACGGAGCTTTATTATCATGGCGGTCACCTTAATTTATCTAATTATTGCCACATACAGGTTCTTAGTTCTATATTCATTCCTCTATCACACCTTGCAAGCATTAAGTGGTCAGTAGCGCTGACAAGCTTCCGTTTGGTACTAAACGTCGCAATACATGCGTTCGTGAACGCGTTCGTGTAGACACCGCTATCTTGTCGCGACGCAATAGGGTAGGTGGAGTTATTATTTAGGGAGCACACTTAAAAGATTTGTTTAAACGGGTCTAACGCGATATTTATGTATTTACCTTTTTTACCAACGTTTCGACAGTGGTTGCACCGGTCATGTTTGCGGCAGAATTGTCGATGTTATCAACGGAGCTATGGGTACAGGACATTTGACTACCCCACAAAAGTTTATAAAAATGTGAAGGGTAGGCCCCAAAAAAGTTATCTACTTGTCCACTATGTTTCTAATTGTCTAAGGCACGGCACATAACACTCACAGTATTTTTTATCACGTGTGAAACCGTCGGTAAAAACGGTACGAGTAAATACATAAATATCGCGTTAGACCCGTTTAAACAAATCTTTTAAGTATGTGTACAAAACTCGAGAGTATGAAATGTTATTCTCATTTTAGATAAAAAAAATGTAAGTATAGATATAAAAATGAATTCATGTTTTTAAAGAATATGAACTCCGTTTTCATATGTAAACGCAGTAGTAAGTTTTAGCTTAAATAATTTAAACCGGATTCTGAAATGTGGATTAATATCAAAGGTGCGATCTTTTACAGTAAAGCCACCGTATATTATATAGAGAAAATAAGTTCTTCTAAGTTCAACCTCCACAAGAAACGACTTTTGCAGTTCGTATTTTCAGAAAAAAACTATATGTATTGTTCAGGTTTACTAACTTTATATATGGTATTTTTTTTGCTTCAGGTCCAAAGTAGTCCTGTATTTATGAACGATAAGTTTATACCGAAGAAGTCAAACACCATCTATGTATAACCCCTGAAACAGTAAAGCATTTAGATTATATATTTATATTCGTTTCCTCTGTGTTAGAAATCATTGCCCAGGAGCTGCCATTATTTATAGGGCACACCCACTTGCATAGTATTATGCGTTACTACACTTTATAACATACGTACATTTGAATCATTTTCTTTTTCTTCTGCCGTGCGGTGTTTCCCTTGATGACGTCTCTTTTCACACGCTCGAGTCTAATTATAGCTGGTCCATCTTGGAATATTAATAATGATGTGAACATTTTTTTCCCTGCTTTTCAATGAACCAGGGAAATGTCTTCCTAGGTCGGATAATGGGTTTACAAATCATCGTTTCCAGGTAAATGGGCTCAGTTTTTATATCTTGGTGGTCTGCCACGTAATATTTAATAGGTATGTGGAAATAAATGTCATTCGTGTATGTACGTGTCGTGTTAAACCATTAGGTAAACATTTTAAATTATGCTCTAGGCTAAGAAGCCGATTCCCTAAAAGGTAGCCGTACTCTTAGGCCGGGTTTTATAAAGATCCGTTAGACCAAATGTCAGCTCAAATTTCAGTAACTCAGTACATTTTTTGACATAACAAACCGACATAAGGTCTAACGGATCTTTATAAAACCGAGCCTTAAAATGCCTATTAGCGCACCTATTTGAGCAAACATTAAATCATGGTAGATACTTCAAACATGTTGGTCTCGCTTACAGTCGAGATAAATTAAGTTTTGATAACGAAATGTAGATGGTATCCTACTGTAAACCGAACCAAATTTAATTTAAATTATAAGATCTTAACAATGCGAAGTTTTAATCACTTGTCGGTTACTACGCCTTTAGGTTTTTAAATCCCTTTTGTATTTAATTTCACTTTTATAATGGATATGCTATATAAATACCATTGTAATTAATATAGTTGCGTAATAAATTCTATAAAATTGTCTGGTATTTAACATAGCCCGTGCATATTTAAAATCACCTGGCTAATTTCTGTAAGGTTGTGGTTAGGAGCAGTTAAGTAAGAAATAATTTTCCCGTAAAGCCATGATACGCATGGAGTCGGATGCCTACCTGCGTTCATTGCATCTAATTGCTTTATAATTATTGGCTATTGAAAGCCGTATGCGATGGTTGTATGCCCCGTGCCGCGTGAAAGTATCTACGACAATGTATAGACAATGTCGATGATAAATAAACATTTTCCACATTTTCTTCCCTGAAATCATTACCAAGATTACTTATCTATATAAACTTATCGATCATTGTTTTACAGTCCATAATAAATAAATCAATCAATACACACTATAGCAACATTATATAAACACATTTTGGCAATTGTATTTAGCTTGAGGCGGTAACCTTTTTTGTGAATATGTATGTGTATTTATCTATGTTTTTGTGCTAGATAGGCGCGCGTTAAGTATGAAGGGTTTACGGGTTTTGTTCTTCTTCATGTTTCCAAGCAACTGATAAGGCTCATCTCATCTTTTTTTATATGTAAATTGCGATAATATCATCCAAAATGTAAATATATGTGGATCTGAATTTATGTGTGGCATTATTGCTAACATTTAAAATAAATTACAAATTTCACCTTTCTTGTTATCTATTTGCATACATTATTTGTTACCAATTATTAAATTGAACTGGAGTTATGCTGTGATTTTGGTCGTTCGATGATAATAAAACTGTATACTATAATCTGATTTATTTCTGGAGCTAAGATTTGGTCATACCATTCTTAAAATAAGGCAACCACATAGTATTTGGGTGCGTTAGGATCGTATTAGGTTTTTAATATGTACTGATCAAAGTACCTACCTAATTAAAAAAAAATTGTATCTTATATTTTTTTCTTATCAACTGATCAGTGATCTCCTTACTTTGACGTATTATGAAATATCAACAATAACATAAAAACCGGCCAAGTGCGTGTCGGACCACGCACAATGACGGGTTCCGTACCAACACCTCCAAGTCGTATCTTCGTATAGGGAACTCACGGCACTTACGACCTTTTTTAAGCGAAAACTCAAAAACCGTAAAACCTATATTATTCAAACCAAAAATCGTTGAAAGTATTTACTAATGCACATCACCTCTATTTTTTCAGAATTTTAAACTTTATAGTTTGGAAATTAGAGGGGGGAGGGGACACATTCTATGACTTTGACAGCTAATATCTCACCAACGGTTGACTCAAATGGACAAGTTTTTTAGAAACCTCCATATCATGTTTAAAGGCCTATCCATCGATACCCCACACGACTTTGTGCGTTGAATTTTTTTTTCATCCAACTGTTACATGTGTGGAGTGCCCCCCCCTAATTTAATTTTTTTTTTTGTATTTCACGTCACTTTTATTGTAGCGGTTCATAGAATACACCTTCCTACCAAATTTCATAATTGTAGTGCTTATAGTCTCCGAGTAAATCGGCTGTGACATACGGACGGACGGACGGACAGACATGACGAATCTATAAGGGTTCCGTTTTTGCCATGGCTACGGAACCCTAAAAATGTAGCTTACTAGTTCACGATAAAGTTAATTCACATTGTATCCGAAAAATTGACTCACGCACGGTAGAATTTTATAATGTGATAATTATTTTATTTAATAATCTAACGTCATGCACCTAGTATAATTACAGTATCTGGTTCTGTAACTTGGAGCTTGAGGCAATTAAAGAAACAAGGGTTCTGTGACAGTGTGTACCATTTCATCGTCAAAGCGAAACCAATTAAAACTCTTGCAAACGGAAATCTTTATGGTACTCAAGGTAATGTCACTAAATGTAGTAGCTGTGGTCCCACATTTATAAGTTCGAAATTCCACTTGCAACCGGGACGTTAAGAGAAGTACGAACCAGTAATTAGTGTTATTAATTTTATTTTGAATCTTACCGTTCGTTTGAAAGGAAATGACAGGAAGTAACGGAACGCAGACAAGGTTTTGGTTAGGGTGGTCAAATGGTTTAGCGCCGTTCTCACGTGGTTCCCATTTTAGGCGCGTTTACTCTTAATGTGCTGAAATAATAACCTCATCCGAGAAGTGTCTCTATAGATAACCTTCGATACAAAAATATGTCAAATACTGCACCTAAGTTCACTAAAATTTGTTTTATTTTAACAGATATTCATGAATAATGCCAAAAGCGTATACTTTAAATTTTTATCATAATACAACAGAATTACCTAAACATTCAAATAAAGCAATTATACTCAGGTTAGTTTTTTACGCGTTTCTCGTAAAATCATAACTAGTTCCTAACCTGAAGTCCGCTGTTATCGTCGCGTAACTCGTGTATTTCATAAACCAATTCAACTTTTTACCGGCTCCCTCAATATAGTACTAACATCATAAAATGATAGAATAATATACTTCTTGTAAAGTTGCTCGTACGTGTGTCGTTAATATAACATATCGTTTAGAGCACTTATGTAGTAAAATATAAAAGCGTTCCCATTTTTTCTGAAATTAATCTTACGGGGTAAAATTGATCCACGTTCTTTCATCTCATCACTAATATTACGTACAAGCTGCTGTGCACGACTTCGAAGGCGTATAAATATAGTTTATATTCTATTCTGATGTCATAGGTATATAATTGGCAAGTTTCGCCTAAATCCGTCCAGTAGGTTTTGAGAATAAGAGGAACGAATACCGGCACAAACTTTCACATTAATAGTATCATATTCTGTAAATAGGAAGAAAAAACACCCTATGTAATAAATCTAATAAAAAGAGATTATTAAAACAAAGAACAGAGTTAATGCCAAATGGCCAAATTGCAATCTCTACCAGTCTACCATAAGGCCTAACAGAGACACTTTAAATTGGGTCTTAAGCCGCCGTTAACGGGGTTACGAGGGTTCTTATTGAACGGCAAGGCTTCCGAGCCAGGAGCTCGACCCGCGATGTACAGCCTGCAATTAGGAGCAGTGTAGCGAATTGACTAAACTTGCTGGACGTGAATATGATGAAGGGCTGCGAAGGTGCCCGCGTTACACTTTAAATATACTTTGGTTATGCTCTTCATAAGCATGCATGTATTCTGCGCAATATACAAATTTCCTTATGCATTTCTACATAAGGAAGGACCCAATTCGTCATTAATACTTGTTACATATTCATGTACTTTTTCCGCATCTACCGTCACGCTATCAAAATTAGGTTTATATTATCTGAATATCTTCATGTATACACTTTGAATACGAATAGCGCTTTAATACTTTCTGTATGCGAGTAAAGAAAAAGTGTTTAGTTTAAATGTAAATACGTTTTAGCTCAGAGGAGTACAAAGTGCGTTTTAAAGCCAATTTTCACGGCACCATTGTCTTTCCCTGACAGCCGCATTGAATACAAATACTTGAATGTCGAAAGTCGGTTATGCTGAATAACGCATCGTCATAATATTGGTAAGCTTTATAGGTATGTGTTGCGGTGCGTAGGATTAAAATCTCATTAATCATAAGCCTCTGTATATGCTCGTCGTTGACTAGCCATTTAGGATATTAATATTCATTTAATATTGACGTATACTATAGTGTGTGCTTCATCTGAACTTATATTTTAACAAACAATAGTTATACCTTTTGTTATTAGTTTATCAAGGAAAGAAACAATTTAGCCCTGATAACGATGCATTACTAATAATTACAGTTCTCTCGAGCCGCAATGTGATGCAACACACATGGCACTTCTTACAGACAATCAAATGTCAGTAAAATACTTTCAGCATTTAGAATGTATGTTCGTATTGAAGGCATACACTGTAGATAGTTTCATTGACATTTATTTTTCGATTAATATAATAATCTTGAACTTGAGTACAAAACTTAGAATTAGAACCAGTATTTGCCACATTTTAATATTTCTAACACAGTGTCAATCTATGGTGCCTAATCCATTAAAATATCATTATAAATAAAATCAAAAAAAGATATGTAAATTGATTGTTTTATTGTTGTGTGGATGTCTATATGTGACGGCGCCTGTTGCTGATTCATAGTTGTACCCACCTGACGAAGCCTGAGTAGCCGATTAGAATTTCTCATTAATGTCAAGATGATGATAATAGTAATAAATATATTTTTAGTAGGTTTACTGCATTAAGATACATATACATGGTTGTTCATCTATCTATATATATGTTACATGACTTTGGCCGCGTGACGTCACTCGACGTGGTTCCTGTTTTGAGTTGGCATAACACAGTATAAAAATAATCAATAACTGAACTCAAACCTGTAATACGTTCTTCAGTATGAAAAAATATAAGGTTTGAGTCGGCGATATATATCCACAACCCCAAGAAAATTAACAAAACACGAAATAAACGATCTTTTTACAATGTTTACATGAATGACAGACTTATTGTATCGCAGTTTGTATCGTCATTTAATTCAACGTCAATTTTTTTTTCCTTTTATGCCAGATTTAAATTGTCATGACCTTTTTACTTCAACAAAAATTATAATTATACAAACTCTTCGCATATTCAATATTTTGAGAGAAAATCTCTAATACGTAACGGTGTGTCTTTTCGTGCAGTGAATAAATGCTTTCTTTCTTTCTTTAATACTATGGACTGCAAAGCGAACAAACCAGTCCATCCAGCTACGTTAAGTTGTCGACTATCGACAGTATGTCAGGACCGCATCCTCATATATTTCGAACACCTCTCACGACGTTCTTCGGATAGCCAGTAGATAAATATTATTATGGGAAAAGTTGAGGGCCAGAGGTCCCAAGGCAGACTATCATGTTTTTGGTGTTCCTAAAAGAGGCACAATTTAAAGAAATGTATCTGTACCTATAGTTGTTCCTTTTCTGAATAACTATGGGAATTTCAGTATTTTTGCGGCGTCGGGACGCCGCTAAGGAACTCTCGTACAACTTATTCTTTATTTTTGCACAAGGATCCCATTGGCACATTTTATGACTTTTGAACGATAAAGTTAAAACCATTTTTCTAATTTTAAGCATGTGAGTTACCGACCGCCTGTTGTTTGCCTCTACTCATTGTGATTTTGTACTGTACTAGTAGTTCTTTAATTGAGGTGTGCAATAAAGAGTATTTGTATTGTATTGTACTCGTACAATAAAAACTATAATAGAAGATAGATTGTTGTTAATGCCGCAATTACCCTAATACCAAATATACTTGCTATCCACTTAATTAAATTTTCTTAGACGGAAATTCTCAGAGATTACGGTTATGATTACGAATATTTATTTGTCCCAAATGCTAGCATTTGTATGGACCCATTAGTCATCCATACCAATTGTGTGCCCGGGTTCTCATAATCATTTTAATTCAGCTGGTTTAGATGTATATAACAGTTAGACCGAAATTTGGACATTATAACAGTTATACTTATTATGGATGATGTTTGAATAGTCTTTGTACATTTACTCGGTAAATACGTTTACGCGAAATACGAAACCCGGTCGCATGTGACTCATATGTTTGTTGACAAGTTCCTGTTGAAAGTTTCCTTAATCGAAACAAGTGTAGGAATACGAGTACGTATCAATTTCACTTTTCCTCATCTAGTGTGCATGCGCATCACGATCGAGGTCGCCAGTGCCCGTGTCTGCCGGCGCGACACTACGCAAAACTGACGCTTATCGCTCAGCGACAACAACACACCGACTTATTAAATTACTTTCACATAAAATCATAAGTAACCACTGCTGCTGCAGTAGGTAATTAGAGATAGATTCTATTCCTTTTTTATTATATACTGTCTCCTATTACAGTTGACACTTTTATGAGACAGCGGGCGTAAATCGATTATAGTTACCTACCTACCAACTCATAAACTCATGACACTCCTTAACACACCTTGTTAATCGCAGCTTCGAGGAAAACTGCTCTGAGAACACTCCTGTTTAATATTCTACTAACAGTTATAAATATAATGAACGCTATCACCCTTAGTTCTGCGTTTCAGTGTTATTCAGATAGAAGGAACTTCGTAATAAACGACAGGAAGACGCTTCGAGTTTTACGAGCGCAGATATAATACATCCAATTGGCAGTTCAAGAATTTTAACGGCATATTGCTTTAGAGTTGAAATTTAAACCGGCCGGTTTTAACCGCCACCGTTTACTAGATTTAATTAGATTTGTTGTAGAATAATTTCTTCTCATTAATTTCAACACGTTGGAATCTCGGGTAACATTTCCATAGTTTTGCGGAGGCATGAAACAGAATTACCATATGCAAAGCGTATATCACAGTGCAGCCGTACTGCATTTAGTTAACGCTCTTGCTTGTTCCGGCTACTTGGAAATTTGCTCACTTATGTGGATTTGCGTTAACATTGCATCGTAACCGTATTTCTCTTGTAATCGAAGAACTTGTCGATACAGAATAGACAACTAGCATTATTTCACTGATCTAGACTATCTTAAAGAATTAAATTTGAGGATTACGAAAAGATACCAAACACGAAAAAGTTGTAATATACACAAATAATTTATTTAATTTGAAATGTAAAACCGTCATTTCAAATTTCGCGCGCATGGTCTTTGAAAACAAGTGCTGACAATCCGGATCGTGACATCAGTGACGTCACTGTCAACGACACACTCACATACCATCGATAGGCTGATGCCGCAGGTCGTGTCACCCACACTACTAACTGATGTGCCGGATTGCCATACCTGGCAATATTATTGTATAATGTTCGCCCGTAAATGCTCACTGGCTTTATGTGACGGCACATGAATATTATTTGCATCACAGAAGTATATTTTTCAGTTTATGCATATACATTAATATCTTTTATTTATTTTTATTTTTTAAGATATTTCTCAATGTTTTCAACTGAAGTTACTGATCAAGTGACGTCACTGCGCCTTTTTAAATAACGTAACTTTTAATTACACTTTACGGCATTTCTAATATAATTTCTTAATGAACTCTGAACGCAATTTCCCCATTAATAATTTCGGCTTGAAAATAATGCTAAACCAAGTTCGATCTGAAGCGCATACTGCAAAATGGAGTTGGTACTCCTAGTCTAAGCCCCGTTTTCTATTAATACTATCATCTGGAAGGCTATACTATAGATTCTACTATATCGAACACATTTTCTGAAGGAGTTTGGATAGGTGAGTTGAAAGGAATCATAGACTAAAGCTTTCCTGACAAAACTATACGAGTCTTCGTGAATGATCCAGTCATGAGTATATAATCATATGATTGGCGCGTACTTGTCCGAAAACAAAACTGCAAGAACATTGAATACCTACGAGTAGCTTCAAATACCATAAAATTCATACATATAAGTAGGTTCAACCAAATAGTCAAGATTGCTAAACAAGAATTTTACGCGGTCCAACTTGAGAAACATCACTTGCGCTACCTATGGGGCATTAGCAGAAATCAAAAGCATACTTACTTATGACTACCATTCCCTAAGTCTGTGTGAAACTTTCGCTACTCACCCTCAGGGTTACTGAGTACGTAAATTAATTTACTCCCAATGCAGCCGAGCGATCACTCACAAGTCCATTCAGGCAGAATTATTAACAGCATGATGGCTATTTAACTCCATCAAGCTTCATAGTACTTATTTTAATAAAGCCTTAATAGGTAGTCTACTTTGTAAAAGCCTATAACATCTTTCATACATTAATTTCAAATAAGAGCTAGTCTGTTTTCTTCATCTGTGGTTTGACGTGAAAAATTATTATTTCGGCTTAGAAAACACATGTGGGATTGGTACTTTTTGGTGGTTGTTTAGGGTGCACGAAATGGCTGATTAATTGACGGATGACGCAGTGTGAATGACGAGCTAGATGCGTAATTGCGTTTTTACAATTCTAATAATTATAATAGAAAGAAGATCTTTTTTGAAGACATTTGTTTATATCCTTCGCCGCCTTTACCTAGATCTAAGGTATAGCATCCCATGCTCAACACTATAATGGCTGCGACGACTTTTATAGCGCTTACAAGAATTTATAATGATTAAGTTAATTAAGTAAACATAAACAACGCTAAGCCTTACAGTACCTTGTATGTAGTTTATTCCGTAATTGAAACGTAAACTTGAAACTTCCCTAGATAATTATAAAGAATCATCAGCGTTCTTAAACGTTTACTAACTATCGGCACTAACTGCCAGTAATGTTTTTCATGCTCTCTTATGCACAGGAAATAAGTAGTCAACTTTTCGGTTTATTACTTATACGATATATTTATACCACTCTAACCTACATAGTTGGTAATGACCCTGCCTACAAAGCTGGTGGTCCCGTGTTTGAATCCCGGTCAGGGCATCTATTTGTGTGATAATCACGAATATTTGTTCCTCTGTCTTGGGTGTTTTCTATGTATTTAAGTATAATTTTATCTACATAAGTATATATATATCATCGCCTTACCATAGTAGAAGTTTTAGTTAGTTTATGATTAGGTCGATTTGTGTAACACTGTCCAAAAATATTTATTTATTTTATAATCTGGGCACTGTTTTAAATGTAAAAATTGGACACCTTTTTATTATTCGGAATGTTAACTGTAGTTTCGTTTTATCCGTGTGTTCTTAATCCTACTAAGCCGTGATAAATTTCACATTTTACTGTTAATAACAGTGTATTTTTTTCTTTTCAGGTAAGTACCCGGTGTTTAACACTGATATGCGACTATGGGGTATGTCCTTGCCGCCCAAAGAGTCGCAACAATGGCAAAAAGCCAAAGTCCTCGCCCCTCTCTGGGCAGAAGCAACAAGCGGGTCGTGCTGCTCCCCAGTTCACCTCGCAAGCTTTTCCTGCCCTTCCGGCCTTAGGGTTATGTACCCCTAGGAACCTGCCGCCCTCAGCAGCCGTAGGTCCCCGCCCGGTGGCCCGGCTCTCTGCATGGGGGCCCGCCGCCAGTAAAGCGGGCCGGCCCGCTCCATCTCCCCTCTCTGCGCTTATGCAGGTAATTCAAATGCTCACCCCAGAGACGGCGAGCGGTCTGACTGCCTGCCTAAGTGCTGCGACACAAAATTACATCGCCGCTCAGTTCGGCAGTCAGGGTCTCGGTGTTTACTAGTATGGATCGTACGGCCCTAAAGCTTAAACCTACTTCGTTTACCATTGGTATTTATAATGCCAATGGCCTGAGAGGTATGAAGGATGAGGTGACAAACTTCCTCCGTGATCACTCAGTAGATATCTTCTTGGTCCAAGAGACCTTTTACAGACCCGGCACCAGAGCCTTTCGCCTCCCTGGATTTAATCAGATTAGAGATGATAGGCAAGATGGTAGGCCATTCGGGGGCACGCTCATTTTCTATAAACGTAACTTACATTGCATAAGTCTTACCGAAAGATAATCTAGATACGTTCAACTTAGCAACTGGTTTAGCCTAGTGGACAATGATGAGTCCACTATGCAGGGGCCTACGAAGCTGTCGGTCCTATGTTAGAATCCGGGAAAGGTTAAATATTTACGTGATGAACATGTATATTTGTTTGCTTCTGAATCTTGGAAGTTTTCTATGTATTTTAGTATATATACTGAAATATGAAATATATATTTAGTTCGATTTGCGTAAGATTGTGTCATTTATTAAGTAAGTAGTTGATTTCTGTTTTGAAATAAATAATGTTCATTTCTGTTTCAGAAACTTATTTGAACTAAAATGATCTTGAACATTGACCATTTAAGAATGAACTTGTCAATAATATATAATTGGTAGTGCTGTAGTTAACGGATTATACATCTTAATTAGAGTGAGTCTGTGTTAGCACGATTATAACATCAGCGCTCAACAGCGCGATAAATAGTTTGTCACTATTGTAACAAGGGAGATAACTATCTTAACTGCGGTTCTCACGGCGGGAGCGATATACGTTATACAGCATTCGTGTGTCATTTGCGCACAACGCGGGCATTATTCGAGCTACTGGTCCCGTTATCATTTAGACACGTACGCACTGTTCTAGTCAAATTTAGTCCACTTTCCATTTTTCATACGTCATTTTCTTGGATTTGCATAGGTGCTGGCGATTCTGCCGCAGACAGTTAAATAACTTTCTTGGGTATTTATTTGTTCCCAGAGTTTTCGATTGCTTACTAATGAGATTGTTAAGTATTAATTGAATTCATTTAAAACTAAGGTTTTTATAAAACATTACTACGTATGCCAGGTTATTATAAGCCCGGTCGCTGAAGTAATTACTTCTGTTGAATATACATAACCATAGCGCCCTCGTCACTTCACATGTAAACTTAAACTAAATAAAAGTTAATTGCAAATATCTGGCGTCCATATTAGACATGAGGCAAAAAATAAGTCAGTTAAAATAAGTAATTTGGTGTGTTTGCGTTAAAATTAATTTATGCCGAGAAGTATAAAAACCTTACTTAGTACGGCTTGTTAGCTCGAAATAAAATGGGGATAAAATGTTGTTCACGTGTTTCTCCTAAAATATTAAGCACATATATGAACGTTACATGCATGCCAAGTTTTGTGCTTTCTGCCAGATGGGACCGTATTTCACATATTTTCGAGGCAAACTGACAGCAGGTGATATAAATGAAAAAAATACCTAGATGGATGTGGGAGCTCAGACTGTTTACGCATGATTTTAAAATATATTACTGCGCTATAATACTTGCAGTATTGCATTGTATATATATATTAAAATGCTCACGCACACACCAAAATAAAAGAAATGATGAGATATCTCCGACCTTTGTATAACCGCCGTGTATCCCAGAAGATTCAATAGTTCTAATCTTTTTTATTACGGTATTAACACGGAAATAAAATAGTTAACATACTTAATAAGTGTACGAAAAATGTATACAAATTACAAACTAATTGCAAATATTTATACTGATATCTGACAGACACGTACTGGACTAGCCACACTCTCATACTCGTCTTATTTTTACTCCTTACAAGGCTATACTGCATTGCTTCGAAGATATAGTATACATCCTGTACCTAAGAAAAGTTAATCAAAATTGTTGTTTTCTGCACTACACCAATAACGGACAGCGTCTTGGTCATTATTTACTTTTAAATTAAACTTGCTCGAGAAGTTGTGGTTATTCCCACAGTGCAGTCACGTACCTATCATGAATATGCACTCAAACCTAAAATGCTCACGCACACCTAGGGGCTCGATTTACGATCGCAAAGCTTTGAACACTTTTTAATTAACCCCATATTTATAACTCTGCAACACTGACTCTTTATAATACTATTAAAAATGGCACTGATCCGAAACTAAGTCATTTGGTATGTAAAGTAGACTAATAACCAGTGAACATCTCAAAGATTGAACCTGTCTTTATAGATCTATTCTCATACTGGGTTTGAGCGGAAGTGTAAGATACCACACCTCTTGATCTACTTTAATAAAAGCAAACTAGGCAAACTAGCAGGTTATTGATTGTATTTTTGTTTGATAGAATATACTGTCCGTTTACATTAATACATCGTCTCATTCGATGGAGTCTCTGAGAAAAACATGCCTACTCGTCCTTACGGCTCGCTTCTACAGCCTTTTTCATGAAAGTTTTGCATCTTCGGCGGCTCATAAAATGCTACCCTCGCAGTTTTTCTTTAAATTTAATAAATAAGTAGAAATTGCATGTTACGAGACCAGAGCTGTAAGGCGGAGGATAACCCAGTATTTCTATTCCCGACAACACCAACTAGGCAGTAGTTCGCCTGTAGGTGTGTGGTAAGGTGTTGCAGTGGTAAAGGAAGATTCTGCTGCAAGGCCGTTTCTCCCTAACTTTTTTCAAGACAAGTGCCAAGCGATTGTCAGATTGCGCCACTCTGAAAGTCACTGTTCTGTTTGTATCTTCTATAACAACCATTGCGTAATGACTTGTCTTTCCGAAGAAAAAGGCTGCTATTTTTTTCCCTCCCTCTCTTTACTTTAGTGGGCTACTCTTCGAAAGAAAACACCCACGACGCTGACTGTCGTTTAGTCTCGGGATCCTAACAATATTTTCAGCTTTTGTCCACCACAATATGTCAAATACAGGATTCGAGTTACCTCCGTCCGTCGTAACTTCAGTCAAATTATAACTTGTCTTCAGTAATCGCATTAAAAAGACGTTCCTCACGAAGATCATCAGTGAGATTGGTGTGATGATTATGAAAGGCCAATCGAAGTGTTTTATAACTATCTTGTAGCCATCAATGAAACCGAAAGTCATAAAAAATTTAATCATGTTTTTCCCATTTCATCTTAACGTGAAACAAACAATTTTCAATTTGCCGTCAAATAACAAAAGCAAATGACAAACGAATGAAATACTCCATAATGTTGCCAGAGTTCTAAGCAGAAACTATGCAATAAAAAAAAAATCAAAAAACCTTCAGTGCCACCTATCGTACCGTTGTAAAAGTATCGAGCAAAATATTTTCCGTTTTTTGCTTCGAGATTATTAAGTTATATTTAAATCACAATGGTAAAGAAACCTTTCTCAAAAAGGATGTCACACGTCAAATCGTGTAGTGTTAGAGTTTTCAGTTCCATACCAGATAATAATAGAAATCAATCGAAGTAAGGAGAGCAGTGGGCAAAAAAACCGCTAACCGAACTTTGTGGTCCGGTGGAACGTCGACTCATTCATTACCACAGCCGTGTGGTTGAGTTATTTAATAAAAACGTTACTCCGGCACTCGAGACCGCATTACGGACAGCGGACCGCATTGTCTTTCGGAGACACCATTCGGTGCAAATTGACAAGTAATGCTGATCAACGTTCGAGCTTGAACTTTGCTCTAACAAAAAAAAACATATGAATAGGAAAATGTCATAATCAATTTAAATAAGCATCCGACTTTTTTATTTGTGAGTGTTTTGACATAAGGAGGTAAATTCAGAAATAATGTATTAATAAAGCTACAGCACATATGCATCATTTAATACGAGTGAACCGGTTCTCACGTTTTTTAAATATTAAATAGCCATGACCGTCTGGTTAAATATATTCAATAACGGATATATTGAAATTAAAAACAGATTTTTTTTATCAGCCACAGCATGTAAATTAGCTTATGTCTGTATTCGTGTACAACGGGGTTGGTGGTAGCAGTGCGGGCGATCACAGCCGAATGTCAATGGCACGCAGGCACCGTTACTCGATCTTGCCCGGCGAATTAATCGCCAATGAAAATCCGTACGATTTATTTTGAATTGATCTGCTTAATGAGAAGCTTGTTGGTCTCTCGGGCGCCGGCTATCAGCGATCGCAGCACCCCACGCCTCACACCTATCGCCGATCACTAATATCATGCAAATAAGCTTGTCATTCATCATAAAAAAAAATCAACGTTCAAGTGCGAACCCACATGAACCGCTGGAGTCCGTAGTCGTAAAAGTAAACAGTCCAGTGGAATGCAATTATGAAATCTCCGAAAGATTATTTATTAAATAAATACTTATATACTATAAATAATTGTTCTAAATAAATCTTTTAGTGTAGAGGTATATGCATTTGATTTGTATATATTTGCCGATCATATATGCTATATGATGTAGAGACAATCAATAATGTATGTTTAATTCATTGAAGCGCATTGTCATTGAACTCTAATAATATATTATTTCTTGTACTTATGTAAGTACCTACTATAAATTAGCAAGATCATCACGGTCAAAGACACCAAAAACAAACCACATCGAACGCCTTGATCCGACAGCGTCAAAATCATTGTAGCAATAATATGATTGGTTCTCATTCCATTCTAAGAAGTGGAAATGTGCTCTGCATAGGTACATTTTTTGTTTCATACTTTTTTGCAAAGAACAGTACAAACAAATGTTTTACAGGTCATAGACACCACAATTCATCAGTTCATTTCTAAAATTATAACGAAAGTGATGCGCACTCATTTTTTTCTCAATGCTGACTTGATTATATAAACATGATATATGGATGACAATATTGGAATAGTCTATTAAAAAAAGATTTTATTATACATGCTAGTATGGTTTTATCAGCAGCCTTAATAGACCTCATGCTGTTAGGTTAGAACATTTGCATAGAAAAATGGAGTGAGTCATGCAGAAATATCTTCTCCAGTTTTTGAGACGCATCTTAATGTTGAATCAAACGCTTGACGGCTGTCAATCGGGTACCACACTTTTACTCGCGTCTATTTCAATAGATACTGAGCGTTCTGATTTGTATCTAGCGCAAAATCAATTCTTTTGTTGCTTCTCTTCTTTTAATTATGACGGTTTAGTTGTTGATTGGCTATTTATGTTAACGAAAACAAAATCTAAGGTGTGGCGGGCGGAGGTCAAAACAGTCGACGAGAACAAATTGACAAACTGTTTACTAATCATTCATTGCTCGTTTTTTTTTCAAAAGTTAAACATAAATTCCCACTTAATACATGCCAAAACTATTCGAAAGTGCTTTAAGTACAGTATTTTTATCTCACGGGTAAGCCATAGTTGTTCTGACACACGAACACATAGATAACGTGAACTCATAGCTCCTTCGCTCACGTACACATAGACAATGTGTATGTATAGCTCAACACACAACCATGGCTCACCCGCGTTCGTGAGATGAAAGTACTGTAGATACATGTGCTGTGTCGGTAACCTTCGCTCACGGTATCGATCACGTCGACAGTTATAGTCTTCTTCATTGTCTTCAAAAAATCAAATCAAAAAATCAAAAATGTTTTATTGGTGTAAACATAGGTATTATAACAGTACGAGGTCGGGGTCTCCTTTTAAGTAAACAATGATACTTGTGTCAGGAGATCCCGCTCTTCCATTGACAGGAGGTGTTATTGTTAGACCAATTTTACATTTTAAGAGACCTTACAGGTCTGTATAGTTTTACAATTTTTACAAATTTCATGAAACTTATCTAATCTTAATTAATTATGTGTGTGTGTGCGTGCGTGTGTGTGTGTGTGTGTGTGTGTGTGTGTGTGTGTGTGTGTGTGTGTGTGTGTGTGTGTGTGTGTGTGTGTGTGTGTGCGTGTGTGTGTGTGTGTGTGTGTGTGTGGGGGTGTGTGTGCCTTCGTGTGTGTGTATTATAGTCTTATGTTAACAATGCTTCAGTTTCTTCATAACTTAACAATTTTAACCATTTTATTACTTCTTTCTTACAGTCGATTCCTTTTAACGGGTACATATTAAGTTTTCCATTAACAATATTATACAGTCTAGCTGATTGTATTACAAACTGTCTTTTAGCAAACTTAGATTTACTGGTGGGTATAGGCACCACTTTCTTATTTCTTCTTCTTGTATTTGAGTGTGGCTCGTACTTTAGGGTCTTGTGAAGCTTTAATATGGTGTTAGATATGTATAGTTTTCTTATTGATAGCAGATTACACTCTTTATACAACTCCGACGTGGGAAACCTATAAGGTTTCGAGAACATAAGCTTTAGCAGACATCGTTGAGCTCTTTCCACCTCAATGACTTTGGTTTTATTAGCTCCGCCCCATATAGGGATGCAGTATGTCATTATAGATTGAGCGAGTGCTATATATATTTGTTTTAATAGGTGTGAAGAGGCAACGTGTTTCAGTGTCTTGAAGATCCATATAAGTTTCCTTATTCTACCGTTTAGGTACTCAACATGGTTATGCCAGGAGAGGCGTTGATCTAGTATTAACCCTAGGTATTTGGTTGATGATACCTTATCTATAACTGTGCAATTGCAGTCCATTTGATCGATCTTGCTGCAGTTGTGGATTTTTAGACTTAGATCTTTAGGAGGTTGCGTGTTCTCATATTTCGAAAAGCACATATAGTTGGTCTTAGTGCTATTTAGAGTTAGCAGGTTTTGTCTGAGCCATATAGCCATCTTCTGCAGACCCGTTTCTGCTTTCGCGTATACCGCATCCCACGAGGTATCGTTGAAGACCACTACTGTGTCATCCGCATATGAGAACACGCGACCGCCATCAAGGGGGATACTCAAAAGATCGTTGATATACGTGAGAAATAATGTGGGGCCAAGTATACTCCCCTGTGGGACGCCAAATGAGACATGCTTTTCGCTGCTTATATAATTTCCTATTTTTACCTTTTGCGTTCGATCGTTTAAGTAGTCAGTAAACAGTTCGAGGGGTTTCCCTCGAATACCAAGGCATTCCAGTTTGTGCAGAAGAATGGGCAGAGACACCGTGTCAAATGCTTTCCGTAGGTCTAGAAACACTGCTAGGCATTTTCTGCCTCTATCTGTCTGAGTTGTGATTTCTGTGGTAAGTGCTAGAATAGCATCTTCCGTTGATTTTCCTTGACGGAATCCAAATTGGGAGCTGGAGAGTATGTTAAACTTATTAAGATAATTTATTAATCTAAGGTTAAGTAACTTTTCAATTATTTTGGATAAAGCTGGTAGAACAGATATTGGCCGGTAGTTGTTAACATCATCTCTCGCTCCACTCTTATGCACCGGTGTTACCAGGGCCTGTTTAAGTGGCTTTGGGAAAATCCCCTGAGAGAAGCAGAGGTTTGTTAGTTTACATATGATCGGTGTTACTATGGTCCTGGCAAGCCTCAAAAATTTAGTTGGTATACCGTCCCAGCCTGGAGCACTATTGTTTTTGAGACTCATCATGACTCGATCAACTTCCTGTGGATCCGTATCAAGAAGAACAAAGGATTGCGGATTAGTAGCCAGTGTGCATAATGTGTTAATTTTAAGAGTTTCTGTATGATTTGTTGTAATATCTTCAGCAAGTTTTTTTCCTACATTGGCTAGGTATTCATTAGCATAGTTAATAGACACATTGGGAGATGATTTTGAATTGAGCAGATCTAGACTTTTTGTTGTATTGGTACTTTTATAATTTGTTACCTTTTTAATTATGTTCCATAATGCTTTGGGGTCGTTCCTTGCTTTATTAAGTTGTTCTCTGTCATATTTTCTCTTCAATTTTTTAATTAGGTTATTACAGTAGTTGCGATATCTGCGGTATGTCACCTTCAGGATCTCATTTTCAGGGTAGGCCTTACTTTCAAGTTGCATTTTATTTCTGGTCCGTCTTACTATTACTTACCAACCAAAAAAAATATTTTAAGGCAAGGTCGTTTGGTTCACCATTATTGCATCAGTTGCGCACTTCAATATGTTTCACACGCTTATGGCACGTTTCTTCGGCGGCTTCGCATTTTAAAGAGCGAAACGGGAGTGGAGCAACTGAAAAAATAGTCCTCCAGAACTAGCAACATTCGTTTCTCCGAACTTACTCATATTAACATATTGTGATTCTGTAAGAATTTCATAAATTTATAAAACACATGCTAAAATACGATGTGTAAAATTGAACCTCTAATTTGCTTTATCGTGAGGCCCATGACTAAGTGCTCTTGCCTTCTGTGCCTTGACGTTTTATAAGATTGATGCAGTCGGCGCAAAAGAAAGTAGGAAAAATATTTTTATCTTCCAGTTCATTTCGGAGTTAACGGAATACCAAATCAATAAGCCTGCCTGCCCTTGATCAAAAATCAAATTCGTTGCAATTTATGTACAATCCCAACTTTAAAGAATTTATTATGGTCGTCGCAAAAATTAATAATGCTATATTATCGTCAGGTGAGAAGCAAAACTCACTATCAAATCTGTCACTACTCTTCGAAACCGCGTATCTCAGTACTGAAACGATGCTGATATACGAATTTTATTTTAAGTAGGTTTGTTACTTAGTGACTTTTGCTTGTAACCCGACGTTATATTCTCTACAAAGCAAATATCAAACCTATTCCAGGCACAATTTAATCTTTTTTTTAATTTATTTCTTCGATATTTGTCAAATATGCATCGAAGTAAGTTTATTGCATCATTATCAATCTGCCTCGCGCTTGACCATGAATCACAGTGCCTATTTTTATAGGTTTTGTATTAAAACCATCCATCGAAACAATATATTGTAAAACCCGCGTCATAATGGGATTAATAGTTCCCAAGATTATCATAAATGTGCATGTAGCGTACTTTGCCGTACCTATTAAACACCGAATAAAATACGTAAATATGTAAATCGGAAATAAATATGTAAATCAAAAATCGTATGAAATCGTTTATTAGGTACGACAAGACAACGGACAGCGTACCGAAAGAGTGAAATGTGATGTGGGCTCTGTGATGATTGCGGGCGCTCTAGATTCCGGTCGCGACCGCGCGCAGCCGGATATTTGCCCAGGCGCCACCTAACATATCAATTAAGCTAATTTTAATCCCACCATCGATCATCAGCCATCCACCTCAATCTGAGGTCAATATCTTTCCGATCGAGCTGCCATATTCATTATATTTAGGCATTGAATTAAAAACAAAACAGGTCTTGCAAATTTTATTCACATTGAATCATAATTCATAAATATTTTTCCAACACTCACTGAGCATGTAGGGGAAACGGAACCGTTGTATCGTTGTCTTTACTCTTCGTAATAGCCTTATAACTTTTGAACCACTTGACCTAGAATGTAGACAGACACTTCGCACGCAATGAAGTCTATTAATGTGTCCTAGATTTTGTCAGATATTAGTGATCACTGTTAAAGACAGCTGTGAGAATGGTGAGCATGTTTTTCCTTTTTATTTAATGCGTGATTCTGTTATATATACTGGACACTGCGTATTGCGTGCCTAACTATACTTTAAAATACAAGAAGTCGCTTTCGAGTATGTTATGTCTACGCGATTTTTATTTAAATTATTTATAACCCATAGAGAGCTCACTTAGGTACAAGCTAAACCATATTTGACTTAGGTTTTAAGATATACTCGATGTACATACAACTGTACTCCCTCGGACATGATTTTACTTTACGTATCCGATTCTGGGTTTAAACTTAAAGGGATTAACCATAGACAATATTTAGATATTATTTATGGAAATGCTGGATGTGTATTTTATTAGTCGACGTTATTTTATGAAGATTCTGGTCGTTATGACTGAATACACCGCTATGACTGATATGACTAAATACACAGAATTATGCTTTAAATTTCGTTAACTTCTAGCGGCTATTTTAGGGTGCCGTACCAAAAAGGTAACCTTTAGGGTTCCGTACCAAACAGGTAACCAGGGAACTCTTATGGTACGACTCAGTTTGTCCGTCTATCACATCTATCTCAGGAACTACTTATGCTACCATTCTGAATGAAATAAAGAACAAAATTAAAAAGTAATAATAATAAATAAATAAATGGTATAGTTGTAGCACGTTCTAGGTATACGAGTACACGACAGTGAATAATATCTCTAAAATTAGACCGAATTGAGCAAACTTTGTATGACATTTTAATCTCCAAAAATGGTCAGGATTACACTTAAAATTTGTCGGGTTACTCGTATGGTAACCTATCGCAACCACTAGATTTTTTTACCGATTTTCATTTGTTCGAAAACTTTTAGGTTTTGTGATACTTCTCCTAACATACAACTCGTCAGTTTTTTCATTTGCCATTTGATGTTATCTAAATAAATCATTTGTCCGAACAACTTTTACCGCTACGATCATTTGACTTTTCACTGCTTTCGTCTTTTTTTTGTCAAACCGATTCGTTACATCGGAGTAATGACATTGCCGGCAAATCGATAATTAGGATTTGTCAAACAATTAAAAAAACAAAACCATAAATGACCAATCGCTAACATTTCAAATGAGCTTTCGAAGGAATGAAAAAAAATAACTTGTGTCGAATATTTTTTGCCGAAACGAAAAAAGGTCATTAAAAATTAATGTTTCAGATACATAGGTAACCACCCAGCCTGTATAAGGCTAACCCAAATGTGATGTAAATGAAAATTTTAACATACCTATTTTTATTTTATATGAAAAATAGGTATCCGATTTGACCTCCTCAAATCGCAAGTCTAGCGACTAGGTCAAATGAAAGGGCTTGAGTAACAGATTCTAAAACAGTTGGTTTTTATAGTTCATTTTACATTTACTACAGAAATTTTTTAAAGAAATACAAGCACGCCCTCGTATTACCCACAGGATAAATATGGGTCATTGTCAGTTGCAAGAACACAAGTTGTCCCTTCGGTGGTCAATAGTTAACGGTGTATGTGCATGTAAGCCATGTTTTTAGTACATGGATTTGTAGCAATGGAGACACTGTTTATGCGGGTTACTAGACCAATCCAAAATTAAGCTTTGTAGCTCTTAACTTTTGATACGTCCACCGAAAAGACGCGAACCTAAATCTGACAATGACCCATATTATAATTATGTCTTTAACTAGGCTTTTTTGAGTATATCTTATCTTTACTTGCGTTTGTATCAATGAGGCATGCATTTTGCATACTTATGAGTGCTGGCGCAGATACTCGCCGACGCTTTGGTTAACCTTCTATGTTACAAAATGACTAAAACACGGCCATATTAGATTAAAGAATTTTCACGGTCGGACGTGTTAAATTGTTAAATTGTACAAGTGAATAACTTATAACAATACCTTGATGTCGATAGCTAGTCCTGGTAAGTTACAATGTAAATAGGTCTCGACAAGCTTTCGATCCCTTGCTTAACGATATGGGATTTATAAATAACGCCCCAGACCTGTTAGTCTGGATTACGTGTGAGTCATCGTGGCTCGATTTTTCTTTATCGCCATCTGCGGCAGAACGCATTTCCAGTGCAAAACTACATAACCCAGTCGAGGAAGCAAAACCTCGAAATGTTAGTTAACTTTGATGAAATTTGGTAGAAATGGTCATTAATAGCCTTGGTTTCGTCTCCCAAAAGTCCCCAGGCCAGTACCTTCTAGGGCCGCCGCTATTTACAAGCATTTAAGCAAATAGACTTAGTTTGTATGAAAGTTCTTATTTCAAAATGTTTGCTAGTTATGTTTTTGTATAACAAGTGAGATGAAATATGAGCAAAAATCACAAACTAAAAAAGTGTTGCCCGTTTTGAATTTAAAATTATTTGATCCGTATATAGATATCCCTCAAGCTAAAATTACTGAAATTCCACACTTCACAAGAAATGCTGACATGAGTTATTGCTGTGCATTAATCAGTATGTGTTTTACTATGGCATTAAAACAATTTAGCCACTATAGTGGTGTATGCAATCGTTATATAACGTATGCTTTTTAGTCGAGTACGGCGTAAGGTACGAGACTTAAAAAGCTAATAATCATAAAACCATTGTTTTCCTACGAGTCAACTAGTCCTGGGGAACCTAAGTTCAGGTACACTGAATACTATCGAACTTTATCTATATAGTAAATCCTCTTTAATGTGTTCAAACCATAGGTTAAGGACCTGCTTTACAATATGCCGTGCGGATATAGATATTTATTTGGTCGCTTATGACGTTCCGTGACGATGCAATTGTCATCGTTTACAATAAACTTAAGCCCATTGCATGTGCCATTCGGCTTTCCCGTTACATATTTTCTAGTGACGTGCCAGTTTAATATTTCAAACGTTTTATGATCGCAAAGGACAAAGAATCAATTTCACTGCATGGCAAGACATTATTTCCAAATAGAAGAGAAAATTCAATACTCTGTTAAGCTGTGTTCGTAAATAAGTATAGTAAGTTAGGTACTGAATATGTAACTTCAATTTTAAATCGTTCAGCTAACTCTGTTTATAACACCTAATATAAAGATTTAAAGAATAGTAATGTCGGCTAAAGTGTTGTACCTAATGCCTCCAGTTGGCGATTACGGTCCAAGGGGCGGCGACTACGCAAGCTGATTCTTGCGAACGGCCTTGCGAAGCGTCCTTGCCACCCGATCGAGGAACCCTCGCAGCTTTCATCTCTCTCGTCCACATCCCCGCAACTTCTGCCCTCTCGCTCCACCAACAGCCCCACGGCCGATCTACCAAGTGATAAATCGCTCTCATTGACAGCTCTCACATTGCTGCTTTACGGGACGGGTTTACTCGCGCTTGTTTCATTTTTATTTACAACTGAATGGGACCTTTTTAAGATGCCGTATCATGCATAATAATAACTAACCCTTTTCAAGTGTTATACGTTTTAATATCAGGCAAACCGGCGCTAGTTTTATTCGTTTTTCGATGTGTAGTTAGTTGTACGAGTTGGCCATGAATTTATGCACATTGTTACTTACAGCGCGTGTACTATAAATTGTAATGGTGTTTTTCATTAAATGTCGCGTTTTGATAGTGGTCGTATACAATCCAGTAGATATATAATGAATATTAAAACGGGGCGGGCGAAACAGCGCGCGGCCGAAGGTACTCGGCGGCGCTCCTAGTGGGTGCGTGTGCGTGTACCCGCCTAATGAGGAACACCCTTATAGAGACCGCGCCGCGTTAGAAAAGCCCTAATTGTAGTCAACAATGTCGTTGATATGCGAAACGCGAACTTCTGTCCAATTAAACAAGTGCACCCTTCTATAAAACAGGGTTTTGTTGTTCTTAATGTCCAAGTTGAGAATAATGCAGGTATAAATTCCTAACCCAAGTTATGTGTTTAAGATTCTAAGTTTGTTGTTTTATATTCTTTGTCTCTTAATAACATTCTTGATAAATATGAAATGTCTATTTTTATTGAACATCCTCCGAGCCTAGGGAACATCTATTCTTGTGCATTAGCATACCATTATCTCTTAAAGTCGTGTAAAGATATACGCCAAAGAATGTCGAATAATATAGGTAATCTAGTATGATAAAACGTAAAATAAATGGTCCGTTGTTTTTCAGCGAAGCTGGCTTGTATATACACGTTTTGCGATATTACATACAATTAGTACGCTAATAATTTTAACCCTCAGACATGTCCTTTGGCGCCTCTTAATTATTTCACGCAAGCCACGCGACGGACGTTATAAATGAGTAAGTATTGATCTTTACCTATCAGAATTTATTGCACAGTCATTAAACTTATAATAACGTTGTACAATTATAAAGAGTACTAGTTTGGTATATGGCTCGAGTTTTATGTTTAATCGTTAAAGATTACTCATGAATTTTCATGAGCAGTTTTGCACATCGCCGAAGGGTTTTTAGGTTAGTTGGTAAATCAGGAGTGCGCGGTACGACCGGTAGCTGGTAGTAGGTTATTGTAGGCGTTGATAAGGCCATTTCCCACAAGACCTGCGTCCGCGCCGCGCTTGCATTAGACTCCACCATTAGTGCCTCACTTCAGTGGAGCATTATTCATAATGAAACGATGATCTGATGTAATCAATGCTTGAATTTGTAGCTTTTAAACCGTTTTGTAAGATCATGAAGATAATAGTTCCACAGAAAATATTACAAGGGCGTCTGGGGCTACAATGTATTACATGTTGCGTGCAACACAGGTGCAGCTCAATGCTGTTAAGCGTTTTAATAGGTCGACACCTATCTTTATTGTCGTGCCGTGAGAACAACGAAGACCTAATCCGAACTATCATTTATTTAACGATGACTATGAGAAATAAAATCTTACCTTAACTAAAAAAAGCTCAACTCAAATAAACTAACAATCATCACACTTTATTACAATTAGCGATCAAAATGCCTTGAGAAATTCAAGTCATCTATCTGCACTGTAAATTCTCAAACGTTAATGCGGACCAAAGTTGGTGCAGAAATTGCGTCCATTAGTGCATGTTTATATCGGAACTGGAAGGTATTTTTCACATCCGATTGTCGGTGGAGTTAAGCACGGCTGCTCACCCTCATCAGCATGCGTCGAGGAACGCTTAATGCGACGGCACAGCCCTTTTAGAATCAGGCTTCTTGAACGGAACCTTTTAAGGTCGCTACTACGCATGTCGCTTTGAAATATAACCGCCGCTCGGAGTGATTGAGGTAGCGATACTGAAAATGAAACAAAAGGCGCATTAATGCATCTAAGGTTCTCCTCTACGATTTATTTACGCATTCACATTAGAGTTTAAGTAAGTTCTTAGATTTTATGGTTTCACTTACCTACATATTAGATTAATTCTTACAAACACTTCACTTCTTCACTAAAAAAAAATTAAGAATCGAACGAATTAGTTATGTAAATACAGTGGAATCTGGATAAAGCGACAGTGAAGGGACCGGTGATATTACGTCGCACAAAACGGACTGATTTACTTTGAAAATGTTTGGTATGAAATCTAATGTGTGGTGATTTTGAAGTCGTTAAAAGCAGTCAAATGTTATAAGCGAAGTCGTTATAAGCGGATTCTACTGGTGGAATTCGGATAAAGCGACAGTCAAGGGACCTGTGATATTACGTCGCAATAACAGAATGTCGCAAAAAGCGGACTGATTTACTTTGAAAATGTTTAGTATAAATCTAATGTGTGGTGATTTCGAAGTCGTTAAAAGCGGTCAAATGTTATAAACGAAGTCGTTATGAGCGGATTCTACTATTATGTTTATTGAGAGAATAGTTAGTAAATCTTTTTAAATATAAAGCTAATCCCTCATTCACAGAGGACGCTAAGCAAGATGTCGCAATGGTTTTGTTTACTTACTTCTATTACATAGATATATAAGGGATCCATTATGCTAATGTTATGGCAAATTAAAAAAAGACATTTTTCTGTTTTATGAATATTTGTTGTTAAAAAAAAAATACATAATTTCACTCTTTAGACAAACTCACACACACAACACACTCTTTAGATTTTTCTCTTTTTTGTCGAATGGGGCCGACTTAATTTAGTCCGTTTTAACCCTACAAAGACACAAGTTTGCGCATTCACCGCTAAAAAGTCTACGTTTGTTGCATCACCTGTTTTTGAGAGCACTCCTCTAACCGCCACAGCTAGCATCGGAATCCTTGGTGTCGACATCTCGAGTGAAGTCCAGTTCCGTGGCCATTTAGAAGGTAAGGCTAAATTAGCCTCGAAGAAGCTCGGCGTGCTCAACAGATCGAGGCAGTATTTCACTCCGGCCCACCGCCAACAGCTGTACAAGGCGCAGGTTCGCCCACATATGGAATACTGCTCTCATCTGTGGGCAGGGGCATCCCAGTACCAGCTTCTCCCTCTGGATCGCATTCAACGGAGAGTAGCTCGAATCGTCGGCTGCCAGCGTATTTCTGATCGGCTCGACTCCTTGGCATTGCGTAGAGGTGTAGCCTCACTCTGCATTTTCTATCGCTTGTATCACGGGAGTGCTCGGAGGAATTGTTTGGAATGATCCCTGCTGCATCTTTTCGTCATCGTCCTACGCGTCAGCATTTCCATCCTGACCATTTAGATGGTTGGCAGTCCAAAACTGAGCGTTTCTCAAGAAATTTCCTGCCTCGCACAACCAAACTATGGAATGAACTGTCGCCTGCGGTATTTCCGGACCAATATGCCCTTCAAACCTTCAAGAAAAGAGCGTATTCCCTTCTGAAAGGCCGGCAACGCACTTGCGACTCCTCTGATATTACAGGTGTTTGTGGGCGACGGTAATTGCTTACCATCAGGCAATCCGTCTGCTTGTTTGCCCCCTATAACATAAAAAAAAACTTATAAAAATTATATATTATATATAATTTATTTTAAGGTTAGCAGAAAGCAAGCATGGGAACTTAAATATTTATGTTTAGTTAACTTAAATTATTAATCATACTAGAGTGGATGCTTTATTCTACAGCTTAAGAGGCCGTACTACTTTCAAAGCGTTTTGAACTCAAACCATGACATCATCAATACACGAATTGCCTTCAATTACTGTACATAAGTATTGTTTTGAAAACAAGTGAACTGATATTTCCATGTTAGAATTATTTGATAAAATGTTTTCTTGTACGTACCCACGACGGAACAGAGAAGGTATATGCGTTTAGGGTGAGTGGTTGTTTGTTTGTGTGTGCACATTTATATCCCATAAATGGCTTGACTGATTTAGAAACGGTTTTCTGCAATAGGTTTGTAGTTTAGTCGGGACGAATTCTAGTTAGGTTTTACGATGATAACTCGCCAGGGGGCGCTGCAGTAAACATATTTCAAGTGCGAACGTGCGTTTGAGCGCATTTTCTCCGGAACTGCTCGACCAGCGCTTACGATTTTCATAGGAGTTGGAGTGGAGTACATGAACTTTAACTTTTGAGGATAATAAAATTTTCTTAATATGATCGAAATCTCTCAGGTTCGCTTGTAAGACACTCGGGGATAGAAAAATGTTGACTTTGGCTCGCCCTTCAGGCCCTTAGGCCCTTCGCTGAACGGCTTGTGACCTCGTGTTCTTCGCCCCTCATCTTCGGGCTTTTGGCCCTCAGTTTCGCTTGTAAGATACTCGGGACTAGAAAGTGTCGACTTTATACACTACTTAATACTAAGTATTCCAAGTGTAGTTTGATTAAGAAGTTGCAAAATGTTCATACTTATATGACGCATTGCAGCTGTTAGAGAGATAATTTTAGGTTTTAAGTTAGCTACGAGTATGTAGGCTTCATCTGAATACTTTTCGTGATATTTTATTCGCATTTTTCTTCCATTTATATATAGATCCGTATTTTGTACAATATTCATTTTAAAGCGTAACAAGTTTTAGCGGTATTTATAGTCAGAAAATTCTGTTGGAACCACTTGAATAGTAGTAGATCTAAATCGTTTTGTGCTTGTTGCAAAATATTATTTAGTGAGTTTCCAAAATAAAATAGATACGTATCATCTGCATAAAAAGTAACATAACCTTGTAATGCGGCTTCATGTATATCGTTTAAATAGATCAGGAAAACTAAGGATCCTCTTATTGATCCCTGTGGCACGCCACAATTTATGGGTAGAGCAGAACTTTGGTATGATCTAATTTGACTATTTGGTGTCTATTTTTAGGGTTCCGTACCAAAATTGTAAAAAAGGAACCCTTATAGTTTAACTTTGTCTGTCTGTATGTATGTCTGTCACGTCGTTAAATATCTCAAGAACTACTTATGCTATCGGATTGAAATTGATCGGATTGTAAATAATAAAAAAATCCATAGAACATGGATTAAGCCGTCGTCTCCCGGCGAAAAACATAAACAATAGCATTATTTTGTTATGATCCCTGGGATCCCAGGGACCGGTAAACGACCATCCATATACATTTTTGTATTATTTCTTTTTATTTTTTGTAAAAAACTTCAGACAACAGGTGGTTCGCAATTTCAAAATCTAATGAATATGTTAAGTGGGGTGTCATATGAAAGAGCTTGAGTTACGCATTCTGACTAATTTTTTAATTTTTTTTATGTCTAGTCATTTTCAATTTATGAGGGAAAATGTAAAAAAATACCGTTTCCCGCTTTTCTCCGAAGTTTACCAAGGAAACCTTATGGAATTTTTACATAACATTAATATCAACGTATATTTTACAGGAAAAGTATAACCATAGCTCCATCTAATTTTTCTTTTTTTTATCGTCAATAAACATTTCTATACTAAGTTTGTAATTTAATCACCTTTGCATGTTTTTTGTTTTATAAATTCCTACATGCTTATGCTGAAAGTACATTCTTTCAAATAAAAAAAGATTGAAATCGGTTCACGTGATAAATAATTAAACCACCATATAAATTCACCGATAGATGGCGATGTACCCGTGGCGTTCAATTCGTTCAATTTTTACACCATGTTGTTAAGATTTTTTAGTTCATTGGGTCGGGACGGGTACACATCTGTGTGCGAAACCGTCGGTGCATGAGTCGGACTCGCACTTGACCGGATTTTAAATATGACTCGAATATGCGACAAGCCCCGCCCGTTACGCCAATTTTTCTTAACTTGTCTAAAAACAGCACATGTTTTTTTAAGTCGATGAAAACTCTTGATTCTACTCAATAGGACGTTACGACATGATGAGACCGAAAAAACTGCCTATCGGTAAATATTTTTGTATTTACAGTTGTAGTTGCAGTTTCTGCACATTTCTTTTAATTTAACGCCTAATTCAGAATACTCAATATGCGACTGCTTGAATATTCATGAATAATGTATGTATGTATATATATATATTGCCATAAATTACCTTAACAAATTTAGTTACTAATTTGTATGTTTACTTACTTTACATTTGCTTATTATATGTTGTCGCCTATGAAAATCAGCTATGGAAAGCGACTGCGGCGAGTGAAGTCGTGATTTACTACACCGAACTGTATTACGGTATAATAACCGTGTTATAGAGCAATCATACGCTGAAGTCCGAAGTTGACGTCACTGACAGGCCTACTGCACGAGCAAAACGTCGATAGATAAACTTTGACAGTTAAATGCCGATAAAGTAATGCATATCGATGTTACTAGCACGTCAATATTTTGTCGATCAATAAAGCTATCGTAGATTTTATCAATATGAGTATAATATAGGTCACCTTGTCTTTTAAGCAGCGCAGCGCCTCAATTGTTTATTGAATGATAAAACAACATAAGTCATAACAAAACAAGTTACTATTATAAATATTACACACCAAGTATAGTATCTATCTACCCCACGCTGACTTCACGATGCTAGTATTCGGGTCGGCTACACCTCCCGTCTCTCCAAATATCCCGACTGCAAACCTACAGTCCTATCCCTATGTACATGGCTTACTGGTTTCTCGGGCAGGAGGCCGCTGTCTGCGGTGTGGCGGCGGAAGTTGGCGCAAAAGGTCGAGCCGGCTCGCATACCCCAAATATTTTAGTGTGTGCGGCTAAGTTGGTGCGCGATTGTGGTTCACATATCCCACTAACTTCATGCCACATATGCTACACTAGGAGGAGCAGGCGAGCCTCCCCCATCACTTTGCTCTAACACCTCCTCCCTACCGCAGCCAGCTCTTCCGAGTCCTTGCAGCAGAACTGCTGGCTGGATAAGTCACCTGAACTGAACTGAACTGATAAGTCATAACAAAACGTACCAACTTACGAAATTTGAATAAAAATTCATATCGAATAAGATCTTCATCATATTGTCCACCGAAAATATACAGGCAGTATATTGGTCACCTACCCATTTTCATAAAAACCGGCCAAGTGCGTGTGCGTGTTCCATAGTTGCCCGTCCATCACGTCACCGGTCATATGCGGAATTACGGACCCGTAGAAGGGTTTTTACTGATCTTAGTACTGATGATGTACTTTTTTGATGTGTTGTGTTGTATACATATTTTTGCCCTTTACGGTAATGTCTAGTAATAGTTTTCCTTTTAAATTCATCGTATATACTACTACCATGATTTTTTCACATTCCTAGTAGCCACCGTTTGGCAGGGGGGGAGGGCACTTGACCATAGCAAAAAATATCACTTCAAAGCTTAATATCACGCCAACCGATTCTTGAATCAAAAAATACTTTTAGAAACCTTATAATATTTTTGAAAGAGCTATCCAACGATACTCCACACGCTGGGGTTTGGAAGAATAAAAATGCGCCACCACTTTACATGTGGGGGAGGTACACTAAAAAAAATTTTTATGATTTTATTTTACCATTTTGTCGGCGTCATTTATATGTATACTCATGCCAAATTACAGCTTTCTAGTACTAACGGTTACTGAGAAAAGCGGGGAACGGACGGACGGACATGGCGAAACTATAAAGGTTCCTTGTTTACTACGGAACCCTAAAAAGGGAACGTATGTACATTTTTTTAAATACCGTGTGATACTATGGTATGTACAGTCGCGAACCAGGATTTTTGAGCCACTTACCTATATGTTTGTAACTTGGCAGTTTTAAGCAAATCGGCTGCTTTCGGTACTTCTCGTATGTAGTCACGAAAAGTTAGGCTATGTTCGTCTATTAGAAGAACAGAAATATATTTCTATCATTGTCTTTTCATGTTTGACATAAATTACTTGTCATTTAAGTTAGAACGAGTCAAACCGCCATTTCATGAACTTTGTCTTGACTTTTACAAGACTTTTGTTACAACTTTCTGATTACAACTTTAAATCATAATATGATTAGTCGGGTCATTCTACTTTTTCATGACCAGTTTTCTATTACAAAAAAAATCTATGATGATTATGTATTGAATTAGTGTAAAAAATAGGATTTCGAAATAGTACCTGAACCTAATAAAACGATTTTGTTGATATAAATACTTAAATATTAACATATTGCTGTAAAAGGTGGGTAACACAGTGGTAAAAACCATTTTTTCATACAAATGGTGAGACATCCAAATACCACTGAGTTAGCTGTGTTAATTAGCAAAACTGTCGGAAGTGATACTGCAATTATACCTCTTTCTAAATATCAATACAAAAATATGAAGTGATTGCCAAGTGTTCCAAAATCTGCATTAAAAAAAGTGTCTGAAAATTATGTACATGTAAAAGTAGAATGGCCCAGTCATTTCATATGAAAATAATTTTTCTGTTAGTTTTTAATAGGTCGAACTGTTTCTGTCAACAGTAATTTTACACTGGTTTGTTTCGTTAATGTATATATATAACGCTAACGATAATATGTTATTTATATAATTGCATCGCTTCTCTAAACAGGCTTATCATATCTTCCACGTAATCTTGAGTAAAGTGTTGCAAATTTTCAGGAGCATTTGCTAATTCTCTCCAAATTCCATGCAAATGCTCGCCACACCACATACATGATTGCACTGTAGTATATATGGATTGTAATTTAATAAAAGATAAACTTTTAATATGTTCGGTATCCTTAACGTCGGTGCAATATTGCACCCGCTAAAACAATCCATTTCTCGTTTCGTTTGTAATTTCAGTCACATTTTTTTTTCTTTAGAAATAACTGCTTATTTTGCTTGAACAGAGAAGTTTCAATGGTCGCTTGACAGACTAATGTCATATTATTATTAAAGTAGGTATTCCTAATAATTTGATAAGAATGGTCGTACATAACTTGAGTGTTTTTTAATCTATGACGTGTGATCGCTATTGCATCGCGATATTACCTATCACTTACTTTCTTAGAAAGCTTTTTTTGTCGGATCAGCGACGACTTGTTATGTAAAAAAATCACTTTAAAGAAATTAAAGTGATCGACATTCGGGTATAGTCGAAGATACCGAATTGGTCGTTTCACAGAAGAAACAGTTCAGGAAAACGCGAAACAAACCGAATTGCTGTCAGCTTGTCGGTAATATCGGTAATTGATTACATGGCTAAATTACGAACAATGGCAAGTGGCTCAACAATGCCGGTTCGCGACATACCTCTGCACTGTGTACTGTATACCTCGATCCTAATAAAACAGTTTTTTTTTAAAGAAACTGCGTACCTCTTACTCTTCACTTTCCATGAACTGCCTATCTACTAGTAGCGTAATCACGTTTCCGTGGAATGGAAATGCAATCGTTTTATGTCGAACGTACATAGACACAACATACTAGGTATTACTCGTGCTAGTTGTTGTTAAAATTAATCTCATACGGTATAAATTAAAAATATAAACTATGCAATAGAGCCGGAGCAATTGCATTTTTTCTGCTCAAATATCGCATAAATCTTTGTTATGAGGTTTGGATAATGGTGGTACTTTGCACAAGTTTTTGTGAAGCTTCCGAAGGCAAATTAACAACCAATAAAAGGGAATTAATTGCAGTAGAAACAACAGCAGCAGACATAGAACTAATAATGCTGTCACCTGTCACGTCATGTCCTACCAGTAGGTATTAAATATGTCAAAAATATATTCGCTGTCGGGATTGAGTTTTAAGTCTGCTGCTGGAATAACTAGTTTATGATTGTCCATTGTGCGACTGCCCCGTAAATAAATTAAGTTGTAAATATTCCGCGTCCACTCAAAATACATTTAACAACACGCATTCCGATCAAACTGAGAGCTTCTGATGTCTGCAGTTAAATTATAAACAATCATTTAATGGCCGGTAGTGAAGCTGATAGACATGCCATACCTGGCCTAAGTGACTGAACCTTACTAATTGCAGAATGACTAAAGAGATTGAAAGCGATGTCAGACACCCCTTACAATGGTCATGCCTGCAATAGGTAACCCGCATTTCTTTTTCATTTTACGCCACTCAATTCATTTTCTGCGCACCTCGCATCGTTATTCCCTTTTTGTGCGTGCATTTGCGGAGTGTCTGTTCAACGGCTAGGCGACAGCGACTCGCTAAAGTGTGGCTCCACGATAAAATTTATTATTTTCCTTCGTAATAAGGCTTGTTGTCGAGCAGCTTCTACGAAAATTACAGACATTTAACGGCAATCGAATTGGATAATCACTGTGCATGTAATGAGACGCCACTAGACATCCAGCAATTTTAAACTCAATATTTTTCATGCTTGTTTTTGATTGTCCACGCATTTTAATAGTTATGAATTACTTTGTAATTGGGGTAAACTGTTCGAAACTACTATGAATTGAATGATTTATATTTCAATTTAATATCGTCTTGTTAGTTTTTAGTGTTTTTACTGCCTTTCATGTCGTTTCAATATAGTCGATGAAAAATCCTTTAAATTCTGTCAGCACTTTGAAGTAATTGGAAAATAGTACATTGAACACCAAGGGGATAAATCACTGTTTTATGTCACGGGCGCGATATTGAATCCTTAATGTAACGAAGGACTCCACATTTTTGTTTCCGAGCGAAGCGAGAAATTAAGACTGAGTCCTGAGTGTAGTGAGAGATTTAAGCGCGCCCAAGTAGTATACTCTACTTTTCTCACCTCTTGCGACACAATAAAAAAAACCAAGGCTACTTAACTAGAAACAGAATCAATCAGTCTGCCAAAGCCCAATCACTTTCGCGACTCGCCATGTTATTATCTATTTTTGTAGAATCTGTATTGTATTTTCTATTTTTGTAGAATCTGTAGTTTTAATCCGTAAAATGCAGCGTCTTGTAGCACTCGCGGCTTTTGTTTTAGGTATTTAATAGTAAGTACATTACTGCAAAGGCCGCGAATGAAGGAAGGTCATCCCTGTTTCGCCCGAGGTCATTTCTCAAAAAATGCAATGAAGTTTGAAAATTATAAGGAAGCTCCAAATTAAGGTCCAAGGATTTCAGTAATAATTAGCGACATGCGCGGCAGCAGCGCCGGCTGCTGGCTTCATCGCCGTGTTTTGTTTCGAACGTGACAACCGTGACAGCAAAAGTGAAATCACATTATTACCCAGCGGGTTATAATGAAGATCAGTACAATAGTACAACCCGGCTCAAGCCTATACTGAGGGCTACACTTATTTGCTTTCGGTAAGATTTGCATGATATATAAGTAGCCATTGTCGAGCAAGTAGTGTGAAATAGTACATTTTGATGCAAGTGCGGAAGCAGTCGCCTCTCAGCTCAGGCCAAGACAACTCGGGACTCGTGCAAAATGAGACTTCCGCACGTATATCAAACGACGTTTTTTAATACAGTTGCGAAACAAAACTAAATAAAACAGGTAGGCTAGCACAACTTGCTGCCAAGTCGTATCTCGCGCGACTCGGCGATTCCTGTCTCGCTCAAACTGTGCGGAATAGAAAGAGGAGCGTAGATTTTGCTCTACTCGCGTCGCGTCGCAGCGGCAGTTGTGCTAGCCCCGCATTAACTAAAAGAAACAACACAAAATCTGTTTACTTGCCATTGTGGGCTTTACACGTACCTGGTCTACATATATTTTATTGTCTGGCGTAGTTTACATATAAATATTTTATTTTACAATCGTATAAATCGTACATATATACCAACAATATTATTAAAACAATGCGCCATTCATTACAAATTTAATTCGTAATAATATATGAATGAAAGAAGCAGGAATTAAAAGTGGGTTTGACTTTTAATTGATAGACTTTTTTCAACATGCCATGGTTGTCAGCATGCATCCGGTGCGGCGGTCTTACATAATACTCTATTAATCGGAGGTCACGCATAATACTAGTTTCCGGTCATTGGTCTACTTAATCAGGCAACTTTTTGAAAAAAGATTTAGATTTTTTAATATTTGATAACTCTTTAACTTATCTAATATGCAAATTTAGTGTTTTGAATATAACAAGTATAGTTTTAATGTCAAATGCTTTATTAAATAAATAAATAAACTGATTGAACCTAAAACACTGGAACTAACCTTCATGTCCTGGGTACTCTGGGTACTAATAATAATATTCCTTCTGTGATATATAGCTAGCTAACTATCGATGTATTGTATAAAAAATCGCTATATAACGTGAAAGTAATTTATTTATAAATATGTTATTTTATAATAACGTGTCAGATCTGTCTCGGGCATTCATTTATGGGTCAGGAACAATTTTTTGGATCTTAGTTGAGGTTTTAATAGGTACGTGTACAATTTAATTAATTTCTTTGGGACACGAATGTTACCTACATAAATTATATTATAAATTTTCATGTCACGACGGAATCGATTAAATTGTAGACGAATTAAAAGCTTTAACTATAGTCAAAAAATTCGGTCTTCAACCTTTTCCGATGCTAATTTCACGGTAATTAATAGTTCGACGAAAATTGTTTTCAAACCTTAGATACACCTCTTTTACATGCTACCTTAAAAACTGTAAAACGTTTTTCATCCATCGGGATGACTTTAAATTTGTTTGTCCAATTAAGCGTGATGACAATGCAAAATGCCTGTATTATGTTAATAGTAAAGTTAAAGATTTCTTTGCTTTGTTGTATGTAATTCAGGGGTCCTAGCTCCCAATGACCTTCGATCTGTAACTCTTCGTTTTCTCGTGCTTTTTGTGGTTTTATCGTATTTGGAACAACGAGATTTTCCAAAATAGTATACTATATTTACTTCAAAACTCACGTCTTCGAGATATATATCTCATGGCATCATACTTTGGCAATTTTAGGCCAGAAAACCAGTATTTGGACGTAACTTTTGTGAAAATGAACTTAAAATAAAAATTTCTCTGCAGTTGATTGAGACGTCAATAAAGAACACTTAGATGTACATTCTATGTATATACGTGCAACAACATATTAATATCGAAAATAGAGCTTTTTGTCTATGTTTGAATAAATCATAAAAAAATAAGTAGTATTTTTTTTTTCAAGATTTGGCTCTTGCTCATGTAGATAAAGGATTGAAGAACCGATAACGGTTTGTGCCATGAACATACCTATAGTTTTGACGGAGCAATATCGACTCAAAAATCGATGAAAAGCGCGTGGAGCCCCTTAAACGATGATTGATTTTCTTACATACATTTGTGAGTAGCAGAGTCAGGTAAACCAGTCGACGTGTATTATGCTTAACTCATGCGTTAGCGCTAGGCCCGCGGGTGCACTTTGCACCCTGATGCACTCGCGCACCGCGCACCGCTCCGGGGTGGCGCGGGCGGCGCTTTCATTACCGTCGCTGCGAACCCATATGCGCAACGCTGGGAGGCCCTACCTCCGCCATTAGCCCCATGAGCCGTCCGATATAAATCATGGTAATGGTACATTATTCTAGATACGTCGGTGAAACAGCCGGGAAATGCGCTCGCAATATCGATTACATAGAACCACTGACGTAATTGCGGCACTCATTGATACCTCACGAAATGTAATTACACTTTGTTCCAGCTAAGTACAGCACTAACATACCCGCTCCTTGTGCAATTTTATTTATCATCGTATTAAGACAATGATGAGTTGCAGACAGTTAATGGACAGCACCGCGCCAACATAGACGCCTCTTGCGCATAATGCGGCAAGCCCAATTCTCTTCTTCTATTTGTCTACCTTCGGAATATTTAAATACCAATTATGCATTTTTCTGTGGTAATAATCCGTTTAAGTGTATTCATTAATTTAACATCCAACGTATCTGCAAAATGTCTTTCTTCAATCACCAAGTATATGATTAAAGGTAGTTTTATTATAAATCTCCTGCTTACTTACCTCGATGGCTACGGAGCACTTAGCCATAAAAGGAAAACTTATTGCTATTGATATCGAATATGTTACTGTAAATCGGGTTGTCGTGCGCGGTTTCATGAGATGGGTATCATTGAAAAATATGTGCCATTCCGTTAGTCGGCGTTTGTAGAAATAATACAGTTGTATGTGGTTCGAACTACGATAACCTATCGCCCCACAGCTTCGGAACATTCGGTGCAGAGCGACGTGGCAAGCATTATCGTGTCTAATCAGGTTCGCACGCGGAGCGGTGGCTAAATCATCCGATTATTGATTTCCGATGTCGCGGTCGTGATCGGGCGCTGGGATTCAACGTTTGGCGTGACAGCGCCGCCATTGTCGGCCCCGACTACGGCGCGCGCTCGCCGATACTGACTCGCGCATATTCTCTGCGATTAAACGCTTGTAATTCCACCAATGTCATCACAACTGTCAGATTCAATCTGCACTCTGATAGTCTGCTCTCGGACAGATCGGCGCTACGCACGGACTGCTGGCGATCAGGTCAGTTAACCTGCGGACCCCGTGTGCGATTTGTTGTAAGGCATCTTCTAACAGATGAAACAATTGTATGATAGTTAATAATATATTCATTCAGAAATGGGATGTTGGAAATGTAAGTTACAGTTACGTCAGATGTACCTAAGGTGAAAACCAAAATTTGGCGCCCTACTTTGACAAAATAAGAACATGTCAGTAATAGGAAATCAACTATATAAATACCATTAGGGGGTTTATGATTTTGAAAGAACATTAATTCATGTTCACCCCGTAACGATCTCGGAGATCAGAACACCATTTTATAAAGCTAAACTATTTTCGATGAAACTTGGGCATTATTTGTGCAAATTAATTGTGTAACGCCAACAAGAAAGGTAAGTAAATATCGCAACACACGTTTAAATTGACAATTGTTATATCGACTTATAAACGAAGTTAATAAAGCATGTGCTCAGAAAGTAATCTCTCAAAGGGATAGGAAGTGCTAGTATCATAGAAAGTGCTGCCTATCCGCACGTGCGGGAACGAATCCTTAGTAGTTTTCTCCAATCAACGGTTTTGACAAATAGGTAAAATTGTACTTTTATTATATACTAAATACACTCAAGAACAAAAATATCGCTACACTTTCTATAGAAATTCAATACAAATAATTATTTCTATTTTAAAAAGTATATTTAGTTATTTATTTTATATTACTCGTATTAATAATCTAAAATTGAATACCTACATCCAACTACACAGAAACGGGCACAAATACACAAACTTAGTAACTAACAGTAATGAAATCGTCTATACTTACCAAAAAATAAAAAATGAATTACTAGCCCTACTTATTATTACTTTCTTAAAAATGGCCTTAAAAGTGGATGTTACTCACTACTCGAACATAAAGTGTACAGTTTATCACTAAATAGTATAAAACAAAGTCGCTTTCTCTGTCCCTATGTCCCTATATCCCTATGTACGCTTAAATCTTTAAAACTACGCAACGGATTTTGATTTTTTAATAGATAGAGTGATTGAAGAGCAAGGTTTATATGTATAATAACATCCATTAAATAGTGCACCCGTGCGAAGCCGGGGCGGGTCGCTAGTGTTCAATATAAATGAAAAAGTAAAAACTTTAGTTCCACGCGCCTGAAATGTTACATATGAATTCCATTATTTTATCGAGCAAACATAAAAAACGGCTACATAAAAAGATGACACAAGTCGTATACAGGCAGTATACACAGTAAATGTACTTGTAAATAAAGAACCCTTATGATTTTCCCTTTGTCTGTCTGTCCGTTTGTCAGATCGCTAAATATCTGAAGAACTACTTAAGCTATCGATTTGAACTTTGGAGTAATTATAAAGAAGGGTAACCCAAATGCCTAAAACATGGTTTTTTAAATTATATCAACATTTCAAAGTATGGGTGTCATACGAAAGGGCTTAAATTTACATATTCTTAAACATTTTTTTACGTTGTGTCATTTCCGATTTATCTCCGAAGTTTACCAAGGACAAAATATGGAATTATTACATAACATTAATATCAATGTATATTTTACAGGAAAAATATAACCACAGCTTCATCTAGTTTTTCTTTTTTTATCATCAAGAAACATTTCTGTATTAAGTTTGTAATTTAATCCTTTGCACGTATTTTTGTCTTATAAATTCGTACACGATTATGCTAAAAGTACCTTCTGTCAAATAAAGAAAACGAATTGAAATCGGTTCTGGTGATACATCTTTCATCTTTGAAAAACCACAATACAATTTCGCCGATATGGCGCTGTACCCATGGCGTTCAATTTCTACACCATGTTGCTAAAATCTTCTGAATTAATTGAGTCGGGACTCACACATCTGTGTACAGAACCCTCGGTGCGCGAGTCGGACTCGCACTTGACCGGTTTTTGTCCTGTTGAAACGGCGACTATTTTGTTGTGTCTAAAATAACTGTACAATCATTAATCTTTATTACTTTCCACGTTTTCTTTTTTGTTGAAACTTAGGGGAGACCGGGGATGGTTGACTTTAAGAGTAGGTAGACTAACCAGCAGTAACTCTTGAATGTCTGGTCTTCGTGAACCAATCACGACCGAAGACTGCACTCCACACTCCGCTTACTTGTGTGAAGTGAGCAGTCGCATAGTTTGAAAATAGTGCTCTCACGTGATGTAGTTTTGTCTCTTATTATTTTTTTTATTATTATTTTGTCTGTATATTTCATTGAAACAAAGTTGTTGTTATTCCAATCATTAGTGTCATAGTTTTTCCTTATATACCAGGTCAGCATCAGCGTTTGGGCTAGCCATGCGGTAGAAATTCGAAATGGTGTCAGAGGCTAGTTGACTAATTTTGTTTGGGGCAAGTAGTTTTAATACAGACCTACATAAGAAAAATCTATATAGTTGATGTTCCAAAATACGTCTAAGAAAGAACTTGCCACACCATCTTTACAAGAGCTGACTTGCTTGGATACGGTGTGATAATACAAGAAATAGTCAAATATTTAGTGATGACGAAAAAATCGCACTGAAAGCTTGCCTGAAGATTGTTTTTTAATCTTAAGAGAAGGCTCAATAATGACATTAACTAATAACTTATGTTTTATTTTGTATTAATCCCATTTTAATTGTCTTTATTACCGCCTAAGTCACCTTAGGCATGGGGTAGATTGACCAACAGTCAAGATTTTACAAAAACTAGGTAACCGTTAAAACAACAAATAGATTTATAATTAGTTTTTTTGTGAATAGTATGTTGATCTCTCACTCTGTATCAATGGAAACATCAGAGACGTGCAAGCTGAAGTTACTCAACTAACCTCGGTCTCCCCTACTTAATTCTAATTTATTATGTTACCTAGTTAGTAAGTAAGTGACGAGCAATCTGTTTTCGTTGTTATTAAAATCCGTCGTTATGAACTTGTTATGCGCCATAAAGAGCTATAATGGGTTCGGTGCCTTTCTAATTTGCTCAATAAAGCACTAAAAATGCATTTGTCGTGCACTCACTTATGCCAAGGTGCGAGCGGCGTGCGGCCGGCCGCAGCACAGTGGCGGCGACGGCGCGGCGTGGAGCTGGCTGATGCGCCGCCCGCACATTAGCATAAGAAATTGGGCGCGCACGCTGCACACCGGCTCGCGGCGCACTTCTCACGCTACCCGCGGTCGCCGCACGCTCTCGCCGCCTCTTCTCTTCTAAATGGCTGTGTCAGCACGCTGCAGCTGTTCACAGTCCTTTTTGTTGCCCATTTTTATATTTCCTTAATGGGTTGTGTGTCTTTTACTAAAAATATTCCTTTAACAGGTAGCTTTAAGGATCGCTTTGTGAAGTAATTAAGTCATTGTCTTTTTATGGGCGCAGGTCACTTACTCTGCCGTCATGTCGATGTTTTATTAACCCTGGCGGTCGCTCTTAAACGAAGACTAAAGTGTTTAAATGCTTTCTTAAAACAATTTTGTAGTAATATGCTATAAATCTACTTAGTTGCTCAGTAATAACACGTACCGAAATAAACAAGCGATGGGCGTTCGTAATTATACAAATTGGAATCTTGAGATCGTAAACGGTTCACAAGTCGGTGATCATTTTTCACTGTTAAAATACACGTGTGGTTAGATTCTGTCGGTCGATGCGTAATTATATAATTACTGCGCTGTGCATTGATAACGGGATATTTAGTACAATAATGGCGCCAAGCACCGGATCTTACGCAGGTGTCGTAACGCAGTGAAAAATGTTTGCTACGCCTCGGAGAGACCACAAATACTACTTCTTAGATCATCTACACAGCATGTCGTCTTAACTTGCGTATTGTAACAAAAACGATAAGTAAACATTACTCCCTGCTCTTGACTTTTTGCTGGCGATAAATTATTTGAGCGAACTAATGCCACAATATTGTGATTGTATCTTAACTATTTATTTAGAAATTCTAATTTATCAGTACATATAATTGAACTCTGTCAATTTTGTTTTACTATTAATGTTGACAAACGGTTCCATGCTTAAACAATTTGGACAAGTGCAAGAAGGTACCTAAGTTAAATAAAGTCCTACCTAGTTTACCTACTTTTTGGAATGGTAACATTTTAATTACTTGTTTAAAATAATGATAATTTCGGTATTTCAATAATTGCTATGAAATTAGACATTACCTAACCTCGCGGGAAAATCTATTAATGGAAAATAGCAACCTAATTTTAGTGGCTAATGGATTTTAAAATCAGTGTCTTTTTATAGGGGATTGACGAAAGACATCATCCTGTTGTGGATTCGTTTTTATTACCTGTGACTTAGAGACCATATATACCTCTAACAATATTAATTAGTCTTAATTTTGGCCGCTCAAAGGCCATGTATGTCTCTGGGATATTATATTAATTTCATTAAACTCTTTGTTTAATCAGACTTGAGACCATACATCTCTAACTTTACTGGTGTAATATTTGTAATAGATATCTTTGCATGTTTATCCTCACTGTATGACATTAATTTTGTTATATTTATAAACTCGAAATTATTATTCTTTCTTGAACTGTAAGTTAATAGTTTGACATGAAAAATGTATACTTATGGTCAGACTTTCTTAAATTGTACATTAATATTTTGACTTGTAAAAGTGCCCTAGTGGCTTATTTACAGAATAAATGTTTGATTTTGAGATTAAAATGTCATATTTTTATTTTAGTTCCTCGAAAGATGTTATCTAATGTTAAATAAAATAATTAAGGTAAGATTATTAAAATCTACCACCTGTTTTCCAACACCATACAATTATACCTACCTCCATATCAGTCATGAGCTTCCATATATGGTGGTTAAATAAAGAACGCTCAACCCGCCACTCGACATATTTAACTCGCCCTGTGGAAACTAGGTAAATAGAAAGCTTAGCTGTTCACGCAAGGACGATACTCTCAGCTTACACCTGCAAGGGTTAAAGTCGTGAGTTAATTTTATCGGCTTCACGATAATGTTTGACCCAGTCGAACGTAAGTACTTTCTTTTTCGAGGCAAATGCCATTTTATTATCCCTATTGTAAGGGTAAAGCCACACACACAGAGAGGGTTAACGACAATTTATTGCCATCTCTGCAATAGAATTGATAGGCATTGTTCATAAACTTTCATTAAACCTATTTTAGCTAAAATTCCAATAAAATTTTTGACATTTGTTTATAAGAAGAGAAAATAAGTTTGTTGATTTTGGTAAGGAGATAATAGAGTTCGAAAAATTATTATACGTAAATGTCAAATAACGCTATTGGGTTATCAAGTTCACTTTAAAGATTCGCTAAGGTAGCGAACGGTGAATCATTCTTTCAGGACTTTAGGGTAGAGCGGAAGGAGCGGACGCTCTCAACGCTCAGCTGTTTAGAGGCGCCTAAATCCCAAAAGAGAAAAAAATGAAGGAAAATATAAGATTTTGGAGGTTTCTTTTGAATCTCTGACTAAGATCCGTCGCTGCCTTTCTTTAAGCCAAACTTTTCTCAAACATGCTCGGAAATTAACTCAATTTCTATGAAAAACTAATTCACACGAAGTGCCTAATTTAGACCAGCAAAAAAAATTTTAAAGTTATAGCTCTCCCTGCCTAGAAGTATGGCAATCCTACCAGAAGCCATTATTTCTCGATGCTTCAAAACTTTTAAAATCCTGATAGCGCCCAACTAAATTGTGACGACTTAGGAAAAACATTCAGCCAAAGAAAACCGCCCGCAAACAACGCGTATTCCAGTATGGCCGCACGTTCTTAATTTTCTTTTTTGCATTACATTTTCTGTTATTAGAAAAAAATGTTATTAAAAAAAGACAGGGGTGCTTTCGTGTCTTTTACAAATCCATAAAAAAAATTGATGTCTAGAGACGACTCCTTAAGTCACTGAACAACTGAAATGACAGCTCTGTTCAAAAGACTCCTCATGAACTCGACTACACTACTGACTCCAAAAGAATTTGGTCTGGTTCCATATTGGCTTACATAAAATTCATCGCCCTATTTTCTGTTGTACTACCAATTGATACTCCTAATTATCATTCTTCTTAAAATTCGTACTAGTACTTTTTTCATAAATTTCTATTACAAACAACCGAAGTCATAATGGTTAGGTGTCATACATTTTTTTCATTATTTCACTACCAAGAACATGTCTGTAGTAATAATTTTGTTTTTCATAACAGTACATATTTCATAATTTTGCTAGTAATAATATTATTACTAAGAAAATATCTTAATTCCTAATTTGTAAGTGAAGCCTATGACCGTACAATGTCATATTGTCAGCTACTCGACTAACGTAGACCACTGTGGGTTCCCTGATGCATGTTTTACTCAATCTTAAAGCCTTGGGGGCTTTTATAAAAAAAAAAATAACCTCGAAGATTAATTTTCTAACCTATCCGCGTTAGAGTCGATTTGGCCCAACAGGTCTTTCCGGGCTGAGTCAATTCTACCGTAACAGGCTTTTTTTTTTCTTTTTATTTTGCCAAATAAGAATTTGATGAAACATTATTTCGTAAAACATTTTTAGGTTTAGTGAAAAATGGCCGAATCTAAATGTGACCATGTTTGGCTTGCCAACTAAAAGTACTGCAATAAGTTAGTTAGGAAGTGAAATTTAACGACAAAGATTTCGGCAAAATAGCAGTACACCGAAAAGATGACAATCAATTTTATGCAATAACGAGAGCACCCAATTTGGAATTATGCGATCTACAGTTAGTACAAAGAAATTGTAGTAACTTCGATTTCAGGCTTTTTAACAATAGTAAAAACATTAATTTGATATTATGTATGTTATTATGCTACTTGAGATTAGAATCATTAACTATATGGAAAATTAATATACGGCTAAAAACATATGTCTGAAATATATTATAAAAAAAGTCAATTAGGCGAAATAACAATCTATGTAATCGATTACTTCTACCTCCTTTTTTGCTTACATTATATGTATTTCAATAAATTAATATAATTTACTTCAATACATAAATAGTGTCATTCATTACAACCTAACCGACTCACCTTACTCGTTGAGGCCTCAAACAACGAAGGGGCGAGTCACAGGAAAAAATTATGCTAATCATTAGTAGCAAAAAGAAGCTGTATGATTATTAACACTATGAATTAAAATGACAAGGATTAAAAACGCTAATGAATAAAAAGAATATATAAAAAGAAATTTGATTGATTTTAATGATAATCAATACAAAGAATTTAGACAATACGGATAAATAATACTTACGATTGAAAAAGTTATGAAGATAAATATAAGGATGTTAATGTAACTGTATGACTATTGGCGTTACGAGTTCGAATGGTTAGGAGTTATGATAGTTAGCAATACGACCATTTATGAAATATGATTATTATGGAGTAACATTTTCGGGCTTCGAAATGGACGTCAAAAATTATGTGAGCAAAAGCGCACCCATTGGGTCTAGACGCATACACACGTGTTTATCCCCTTAGCTTGACCTTTACTAATACCGAACCCTATACGAACTTCAAGTTAGAAGTTTTTAGCGACATCACTCCTTTGTATTTAAGGAACAAGAAATAGCAATGCAAAATCGATCCTCTCATAGTCGTTACATTTTTCAGAGAATAATATATGCCATGTAGGTAGACAAAGTAATTTAAATCCTATATTGATTTAATCCTACGTAATTTCCAAGATATATCATCTCACTGATGACCATACCCATAAAGAGTTTTCGCAAAATTTAGGAAATAAATGGAAGATGATTTTATGTTTGATCTTTTACTCGTAATAACATTTTGGCCAAGCAAGAATCTCTGGTTATCCAGTAGAATTTCGTGTTTTGATCTTTCAGTGGCAATTTCGGCAGACAAAAATAGTCTTAATATCTCTTATAGGCCACACAGGCTCACACAATTCCTTATTCTAGTTTGGCAAAATCCTCTCTGCAATGTAGGTATCGATTAAAATAGTAGATTTTGATGCAAGTGCTGAAGGTATGTTATTTTGAACGAGTCCCGAGTTGTCTTGGTCCAAGCTATGAGGCGAGGTACAAGACTCGGGACGGGAAGTGAAAATTACAGTTTCGCGCGTATATCAAACGACATTTTTTAATACAGTTGCAAAAATTTCAAAGAAACCAAAAGAAAATAATTTAAAGAATATCAAATAATTTTGTTTTGTTTATTTTAATTACTGTTTTAGTCATTAAAATAAACAAAACAAAATTCTCTTACTTGCCATTGTGGGCTTTGCACAGTAATCGTCTATATATCGGGCGTAGTTTACATAGTTACATTTTATTTCACAACCGGAGAAATCGCACATAATTCAAAAATATCATTAAAACAATACAAGTCATTACAAAACTAAATCGTGAAATCATGAATGAAAGAGGCGGGAATTAAAAAGTCGGGAACTTTTAATTGATAAACTTTTTTCAACATGCCAATGTTGTCGGCATTCAGCCAAATTAAAAACTATTTTGAAAGAGGTTTTATTTCACCTGGTAGTTTAATTACATATAAACATGAAGAAGCATGTATTTTTAGTTTTATAATTTATTTATTTTTGGTTTATTTCTAAATAAATGTCCTTTTTGGCAAAAAAAATACAAGCGTTCATTCATCCGGCGCGGCGGTCTTGCATAATACTCTATTAATCGGAAGTCTCGCATAATACTTGTTTCCGGTCAGTGGACTACTCAATGAGTCAACTTTTTGCAAACAGTTTTAGGTTATTTAATATTGCACAACCCATTAACTTGTCTAATATACAATTTAAATGTTTTAAATATAATAGAAGTATAGTTTTGATGCGAAATGCTTGCTTGGGCTTTGGCTTAAATAAATAAGCACCTAGACTGATAAGCGCTCAACGCTTTTTAGCTCGCAGCATCTTTCCCGATGTCACAAAACCTTTTCTATATGTATACCAAACCCAGGGAGGTCGTTGTTTTTTACTATTTGCCTGCAAAACATGATTTTAAAACCATATATAAATTACTACGTGAAAACTAGGAGGGGGTCTTGGCGTATAATACGGGTGGTCACCGATGGGGGAGAGGGCAGTCACAAATGGTAATAAATGAATCACGTAGTATGGGTATGTTCCCATAGGCACGTAATTTTACCTCGATAGTCTAAGACTTGCTCCGACTGCCCTCCGTCCGCGGATCCCATTGTAGTCCGAGCACAGCAGCACGCCCGAGGTTCTCATGTAAAGCAACATATTCCATGAAGTCGTCAGCGTGCGCACCGGCGTCGTAGGCTTGTTAGCCGTGGACATTTAGGCACCATTACCGTACGCCGAACACGACTCACTATTGTACCGCGTTGCTAGGCTGACTGCACTTGAATACTTACTTAATACTCGATTTGGTCTAGGTGGAACGTGGGTACTCGCTGGGAAACCCTTTGTACATTTTTTTAATAGAAGCTTTAGTGAATTCATTGTAAATAATATCACCGTGCAGAATTAAATTATTTTAACGTTACAAGTTCAGTGACAGCAAATCGTCTGGCACATTAGTCCAGTTATTCATGACAGTAGTTTATAGTAGCAGATTTTTCTGAGTGACGCTGCCTACACGAAGACGAAGCCGATTTACCCAGATTCGAATCTCAGTGACAGCATATTGAATAGTAGGATTAGAAAAAACATTCGTTCCTGAGTGCTGAATGTTGAGCAGTATGCTGGCGACCACAGATGTTGTGACACATCCGAAATGTCGGGTGACAAAGAGTGCGATTACGTCCCGTTTAGTGAAAATAATGTGCGAAAACCTAAACTATAATTATAGCAGTAGAGCTAGAGGAAAGACCTTGCTCTTATGTGAGAAATTAGACCAAGTTAAAATGAACTAATAATTACTGCCTTAGACCGTGTTCATGTATGTACATGCACGCTTGTTATAATTTATGGAAATCCAATGGATTTACAATCGCGTGCGACGGACTACGCCGCATGTCGCCTATGCGTAAACTTTCTTACACATTACGCCTTATCTTAACGAAAATAAGATCTTAAAGATGGCGGCGCGGAGAGAACTCCATCTAACGACATGCACAAGAATAATACAAACACAAAGACCAGAATACTTGTTCGAAAAATGGCCTGGGAAAAAATAATATATTTAGGATACCTACCCATATAGTTTGAACCGTCAGTACCTAGTACTCCATTGCTGGGCGGGACTTCACATGATTTCACTTAAGGCAAGGCCATTGCATTGCAAGTGACCCCCTCTAACAACACGCGTGAGTTTGTAATTAATCATCCCGCTTTCTACGAAAGCTCTGCGCGTAATTTCGTAAATAATTAGTACATTTTAATTGATTTTTGGAACACTGGATCACTTATGAAAATTATATCCAGTTATTGTGTTAGAACAATGAAAAAGCTATCTTTTGTAAAAAAACAACATATCACTGTCGTTGATAATTACGAAATTTGCAGCATTCAAGTTTTTATTTTACCATGATATTTAGGAGTTTTACACTGAGGCATTTTTTTTTCTTGTTTCTTTTTCAGTCAACAGTATTTTTTGTATGGTGTTAATTCTACGTTATTTCTTCACACTGGAAGCTCAAACTTCAGTATTTTAGTCAGATCTCTGAATAGGCCTTGTCGTAATACTTGAATTCTAAATTTTATAGGTACAGTCAACGGCATAAATATGTGTACGTTCCCAAAGTGATCAGTCACTTAAGTCGTGTTTGTATGTCGTCACAGGCATACGTATAAAATTATTTAAATAAATCTACATGTACAAAAGAAGAAGTCCTGACTGACTGACTCATCAACGCACAGCCGAAACTACTAACACTAGCGAATTGATTAGTCGGGTACATTCATAGCGTAGGAAAAAAAGGGATGAAAGTTTGTATTAAAACACGTATTTATTGAAGTAAGAGATTTGAAATTTTGTAAGTATATATATTCTCTGTTTAAATATATTAATGGCATATTTCAGCGTATTTCTAAATTGCTCCCCTAAAGGAGTGAAAAGGGGGGTCCAAGTTTTGTATGCGGGGCAAATCTTTTTTGAAGTGAGTGATTTAAAACTTCGTATATAGACTCTCTTTTTAAATACAACAAAACATGTTTCAGCCTTTTTTCGAAATTGCGGGGTTCGAAATTCTAGAGGGGTAAAAAGGGGGTTCCAAATTTGTGTAGGGAGCAAATCTTTACTTGTCTTAAAAACCGATATGGTTGTCGTCTTCGAGTTTCCTCGGGGTGCCTGTTACGAAAATGACAAGCATTTTCAAATCAAACATGGTGGACATTTAGTTTCTTAAAAATCGATACTGGTGTCATCTGCGAGGTTCCTCGGGGTGCTGATTACGAAAATGACTTGCATTTGCAATTCCAAGATACAGGACATTTTTTTAAAATCAATATCGGTGTCATCTTCGAGGCTCCTCGGGGTGCCTATTACGAAAATGACATGCATTTTCAAATGCAAGGAGGCGGACATTTATTTTTAGTCATAGTACGCCGTCGTAGCTGCGGGGAAAAGCCAGTAAAAATAATAATAAATGCTTGTGGACAAGCTTACACAAATCGACCTAATCCCAAAGTGAGCAAAGCTTGTATTATGGGTACCTACTAATAAGCGACTATATATATGGAATAAAATAAATAAAAAAGCCTTTTTGTTTGTATTTTTATTTATTTATTTAATAAAAATTAACGATATATTGAAATAGATACTTAAATAAATAAGCCTCGGGAACAAATATTCGTGTTCATCACACAAAAAAATGCCATGACCGGGATTCGAACCCGGGACCTCCAGCTTCGAAGGCAGGGTCACTACCAATTAGCCTAAAGTGGTGGTGGTGGGTATTTTCGATGTTGGCTGTACATCATCAATTATTAATTTATTACTGTCTTTTCGCCATACAGCAATAATAGTACATTACTGCAGATGCCGGAAAAGAAGGGCTTGTCGGGTGAGTAGGATACAAAGCCAGGAAAGCCCTTTCACCGCAAGGCACGGTGCTTTTCTCAAACATATGCAATGAAATAAAAAATACAACTCAAAAAACATTTTTTTATTTTCCCTCCAACCCTTTCATAATGTTTTTTATTAAGGAAGTCGTCCGTATTTCGTATGTGTAGGGTTTGAATAGACCCAATTATAAGAATCTTAATTTCTATAATAAATAAAATTAATGCAGAGGATTTCAAATCTATGTCTCAGGTATATGGTCTAGTCTATGGTTTCCGGTGACTAACATATAGACAATATTTTAAATGTATTCATCAACACATTGAATCCTACATATTTGTATTCTTAATATCAGTTTGTGTAATAGCGGATATATTTGGTCCGATAACCATCCACCAACCACCAGCCACTAGAAAAAAAAAATATGATTCAGCTGTTTAGCCTGGGGCGCTACCGCGAAAACACCATCGTATTTGCTCTCTCTATCGCTCCACTAAGAAATGTCATTTGAGCGACAGAGAGAAAAAATGCGATAGTGCTTTCGCGACCGCAGCCCAATCATGAACACAGACGCCATGTTTACATAAAAATTAAAAAAAATACTTCCCGGCCTGGGCCTTTAATTTCGTATGAAATTACTTTACAGTTCTTTCTAGTTGTTCCGCCCGATACTTTGAAGCTTGTTATAACGAAAATAACGTCAATATTTTATTGCATGTTTGAGAAAAGATTATTCCATACAATATTGGAATCAGTTCCTGTTTGGTGGTACACTCGAGCCAATGTTTTCCTATAACCAGCTATTAATTATTTTTTATAATGTTGAGCTGTGAAGTAGGTGCGGGCTGAAAACAGCGCGGTACAGCCGACCAGGCTCGCAGCACACGCTGACCCAGAGCCTACTGTCATATTATCTGTTTTATTTTATTTTAAGTCGGGGATTGTACACCTTTTTATTGCTTTTGGCGCCAATCAATTTTATTTTATTTTTAAACTTTGCTTCCTATAAAATATATACTCTCCCATAAGATCTTCTAAAGTAAATTTGCACGAAATATAAAAAAATACGAAAAATAGAAAAGTGAAATATGATAATTACCTAGCATTTAGGGAGTTTACTAAAACATACTTCCATATCTCGTTATAAGGTTGCACCAGCTCGAAGGACAGACGACATCTGCCTAATAAAACGTAAAAAGTGGGTAAGACTGGCACAGGACCGAGTAGAATGACGTAATAAAGAAGAGGCCTATACTCTGCAGCGGGTAGATACGGGCTGAATAGATAGATAGATAGAGCCACATTTTATCTAAATGCCTGGTCATAAAACAGCCATAGACTTAACTATCCAGTATGGAAGCAACCAGTCTATGAGAAACGACTTTTTTTACTGCAAATGAACTTCATTTCACCTAACAGCAAACCTTACTTGTACTCATATCTGTTTTGTAGTCGAACCCTGCGCGTTGTGACGGAATGATTAATGATCGACTTCCTCTTTCTAATATCTAAACCTTGGAATAAAATAAATCTGACCAAGTGCGTGTCGAACTTCGCACATTTATGGTTACGAACCAACCGCAAAATTAAATTTGTTTTTAACAGGATAAATAAGACAATTTCATGGAGAAAATGTGTCTTATCAGTATATTGGTATTTGTTGGTAAAATATACGAAATAATAAACAAATTATTAGGTCAACGGGAAATTAAAAAAACATCGGGACAAAATTTTGTAAAAAAAGCTGACTTTGGTGGTTTTTCATTCCTTGGTTTTCCAATTTTTTTTTAAATTAAAAATACGGTATTTATCTACTCAAGGAGCTCTAAAGAACGATATCCATTCGATGGGGTAGGTGTTAAGTTTTTTTGGACCCCTTTTGTTTTCATGGGAGCCTTAAAAAAATTAAAAACAAGATGCTTAAAAACATTTTAAAACAATATGCCTACTGTTAAAATTTGAAGACTGTAGCTCCAACCGTTTAGCTGTAAAACCTTTGTGACAGACGGATGGACGCGTGAGTGACAGCAATTTTTGGCGGTGTGACAGTGATCAGCAAGGGTTCCGTTTGGACCCTTCGGGTACGGAACCCTAAAAATGCAAAAGCTGTCTATCACACTAATTGTCCTATTTATTAGTAAATACTAGTGGCTCTGTGAGTTGTAGACCTCGTGAGTGAAAGTCTTTACGTCTTGAACCACCATGGCCCCGCCATTTTGAAAAAGAACAGAAACTGAATCGACAAAAACTTTCATGTAATTATCGAACTGCTTACAAAATTTCACGGGATTCGGTTGAGAAATGCGACCTGTAGAGGAAAACGGCCGAGCATAGCTACGATAGCATGTAGCTGCCCTAGCTTCAATAAAATCCAACTAGGAAAACACTCAATATCCCATTTATAGTATAATGATATCATAATCAAGTGCAAATAAATCTATCCAACATTGATGATAGTATTTCGTCTTGTTTTCTTTTTAATTTATTGGATGTTTGAACTTAGATCGGAGTTTTGCAAGAGCTAACAACACGCGATCACTTTTCATAGAATTACTAGTGTTTTTCTGTCGTGTGTCAAAAATATTGATGATCGGGCCGAGAGCAGGTGGCGCCGACACTCGCCGTTTGGTGCGAGTGATGCGCTCTGTAAGCTCGAGCTGGCTGCGTCATGCGGGGCCGCCGCTGCGGCTGCGCAGCAACGAGCTAATGTAGCGGCTGCTCACCTAGCGGTCCGCGCTGCGAGCGCGATGCCATCGCGGTCGTGCGCCACCGCTCACGGCGGCCGCCGGCGCTCGCGTCGCCGTGACTTATGGCCCCCGCGCGAACTACGATCGTACGATTGAATAATAATACTCCATTCCACCGTGTACCGAATTTATGTTAGGAAGTGAGCAAACTGTCCCGTATCGACGAGCGCATCGACCGCGCCTCGCCCGCCCGCAATTTTCATCCACCCGCATGTCCTTAGGCGCTGATGTATGCCGCGATACCCGATAAATAAATTTTCGTGTTGGCGCTGTTCCCGCTGGACGTCGGCACCGCGTCCCCCGGCCGCGAGCCGCGCGCCGTGCGCCCGCTCCCACAACTCATCCGGCTAACTGTCGGCCGACGTCACGTTTCACTGCTATGATTACATTAAATTTCAATATTCTCGTCGCCCTCGTTCGCTTCACAATAACAAACTTATTACACGGCATTAAAACAAAAGTTATGTAACGATTCATCTTGGCATCGCGTCCGATGTTTTTGAGTTCGAGTGACCCGTGACCCTTTTCGAAGACGTGCTGAAATCAATCGTTGGACAATAGATGAACTGACAAGTTAGTTTTTGTCGCGACGCCTTTACGCAGCTTATGGAACCTGATAATAAAACATCACGACAAAGTTCAATGCTCTATCATTATTTCGGAGACACTCCTTAATACATGTTAGCGTAGATATACAAATTTTTACAGAATAAACTTACGTGCAAAACCTAGACAACTTAAGTACCCAAGCACGGTCACAGTCATCAGTAAACCACAAGCCGCCATAGCATTTCTCACCGATAATATAACAGAATTAGCTACCACTGCCAAGTTCATCTTCTGGCCATTTACCAAATTGCCCGCAGTTCATTGCACTAAAAATATGGAGTAAATTATGGGTTCACACGTCTGTTTTAAGTTCTTCGTGTAATCGTGACTAATGTACTACTCTATCGATGCATGCAGGAATTTGGTGGATTTTTACCGTTATCACTCGGCGTCTCTGCTCCAATACGACCCTGTCATTATGAGTAGGTAATTGTTTCAATATTAGTTCTTTTTATTTCTTGTATCTTTTCTGCATATGAATTGATAAAATACCTATGCGGAGAGAACAAAATAAAGTCTTAAGTCCCCTTTTTTCGATATCAATGCATTAGGTTTCCGGTATTTTCGCTTGTGTAAATATTAGTATAGTATTTAGGTTAGGTGGTATTATAATAAGGATTTTCTGTCTTTAGCTCTCTTCAATTTTACAGTCTATTGGCACACACGCTTTCATTTATTTCGTTACTTTTGTTCCAAACTCGCGGGTGGTTATGGTGGCACGCCGCTCTTTTCGGCTCAATGAGCGACTCAGAATCAGAGGCTTAATATTCGGAAATTCGAAGTATTAAATAAATGTACTTATTATGCTTATTTAGTCGAGTACCGCGTTTAGTTAGATCACGAGGCTTGCCTACTCGTAGTGGTCAAAGTAAAGGTACGAAAAAAACGAATCATGTAACTATTGTATACAATACTTTTCTACTAGTCATCCGAAGTTATTAAAAACCGAAATCATTAAACAAACTATAATCCTGCGGAAACGAAGTGCAAGTTCGTTGATGTATTTTGATTATATCCACGGCGATATCCTATTGGTCAAACTCATTATAGTTCTAAAGGCGAGAAGTGATTGATCAAATTCACTGCAGTGTTGTCTTATGCGCTTTGTTTCTAAGTATAATAGTTGATTATTATACATGTACATTAAACAATATAAAATTATACATGGTTGAGATTTACAGTTTATTTGGTCTACTATTAAATCAAACCTAATGGACAACTAGTAGAAAAATATTATTACTTTCGGTGAGGTAAACATAAAATTGCTACGATGTGACTATTCCACACTTACAGCTTTTGTCGATAAGAAGCCGCTTCGCATCGTATTTAATTCACTAATAACAATGTACCAGCGGAAAACATTAAAACAGAAAATACAATAATGTTTCTCTAGCTTTTTGACTATTGAGGCAAGAAAGAGAACAAACCACCTTGGCTGCTGCTCTAATCGTCGTAATTTAGATTCGTCAAAATTTCGAGACGGCGCCTTTACTACGGTAAACGGCACCGTACCGGTTAAAAGCGTTACTCTGACCTATGAATCAGATTTCTATACTAGTTTTTTAGACTATATTTACCATCTGCAGAGAAATTGCTTAACATTTAAGAGAGCTAGGGCATAGTAGGAGTAGGAATGAGGAACCTGGACATGTTTATCTGTCAACGCAACCAATCCTCAAGTCAGTAAATGGTCGGCTACTCGCTTGTGATTCTTCTAGAGTAAGCTTTCATAGGCTACGGTACTTACCATTAGGCAGGCCGTAACTTGGTTTCGTCTTTGTATAAAATATGAAGCTCCATAATTCGCGTTAGGACATATGTACTAATTCTGTCATTTTTGAAGGGGTAAATGACAGTTACTATGTCCTAACACTTCTTAGGTAACAGCTAGTTCGGAGGCACCCCAGTGCTATCGTCTGTATAATGATGGTATATACACACGAGGTCAAAAATTTCGGGCATCCTAAATTAAATAACCGCAATAGGTTTTTCTAAATCTTTTACACTTTTTTTATTTACATGATATTTTATTCTTCGTAATACCCAACAGTATTAGCAATTCCCGGGATCCTATTAGAAAAATATCAATCCCAATAACGCTTTTTGCGATATTTCGCTCCATTAACATTGTTTTTTCATGGGTTTTTAGGGTCCTATTTAAACCTGGAAACGTTAATTTTTTATCTGTTATTTTTGCAGGTTAGATGTAAAATTAAATAAAGATCATTACAGGATTAAAAAACTGTACAAGTTTTCACTATTTCAGGAAATATGACGGGTATTTTTTCGACACGTATTCTTCGTCCACGAGTGTAGATACAGATGAACTTTTTGCACTGTTGCTACCTAACATGTTAGACACATGTTAGATTAGGTTCCCGTATACTCGTATCTTGCTAAATAAACAGGTACAACTCCATATTCGCAATTGTTGTGCTTAGTATAGTATATTAATTAGCAGATATAGCGCAGTTATTTATGTTTCACATTTTGATCTATCCAATTTAATCAAAAACATAATAACCAGTCTACTATTTTTTTATATATATTGCAGCCTAATTACGTTACCCAGTACATTGCTACTGGTATTATTCATCTAGCAGCGCATCTCTAGAAACACAGTTAATTCCAGACCCACTAATCGCACTAGTTTTTCTACACCTAGCGCACCATGCTTTAAATGTGATGAATTACATTAACAATCGTTTGTCATTACATAGTAACGGTTTTATCAATTAATCGAATAACTCCACAACCGATCACGTGCGGCCGAGCTACCGTGAGTATTGTCCACTTCAATAGACCTCTCGGCGCAGTTAGGAGTTGCTTTTATAATTCTATCTCCCGTTATAAATCTATACGTTTTAAGGTGCTCACCAATATGACACAGCATATATAATACTTTATTGGCAAGGCAAAGGCGGCTATCACAGGAATGCCTTCCACTTTAGATAACAAAACGATTTTAGTTACAGGTGCAAGATAAATTTGCGGCGTATATCACATCGACTCGACTTAAACACGAGCGTTTGTATTGATGTTAATTAAAGTTGGCGGAGAGCCTGGAGCAGACAGCAACCCGTAATTATTGACTTTCGGTCCATTTTGCTAATGCAGTATCGTATAAATGCTTCCTTACAGCACAATAGCCTGGGACGTGTGCCTTGGCTTTCTATGCTTGAGATTTATCGACATGGACGCGATGCGCGCTTACCTTGTGTTGTCACTTTACGAGCGATTGTCTCACGTCGCCGCCCTCCGCTGATAAATATGTATAATTATGACGACCACACCATTTAATACAACATATTTGAATGGTGCTAGTCACTCAAGAACCATATTGTTTCAATATGACGATTTGTCTTTATAGCTTCATTGATTTACGTATAGTTTTTCACAACACCGCTGGGAAATATAGCAACGAAGGGCTTAAATTTTTATTTCATCAACCAAGAATAGGCTTTATTTCTTATATTATAGTCCCAGTTTAAACATACGTCATGTTCCATATTTACCAAGATCGTATTGTTTCATATTTACCAAGATCAATTTGAACACTGAAGACACGAGTGCCTCATGGCAATTAACGGGCCACAGGAAAGTTATTAGTCATTATTGGCCTATTGTATTGGTAGGTTACATACCAATTATAATCATTCAAAAAACAGAAAGAGATACGTAACTTTTCATATGACGAGGAAAGTAGTGCGGGACAGCTGAGGACTGGCAACATTAAAGCTTTGAGCTTTTTTAATTTACCTACGAAAATATAATAACTCATTGATGTTCTTAAAGGTTTTATCAAACAACGCTGTGTCGGCCTCATAAACTATTAGGAAATATTATCAGCATCTAAGCCTTTGAATACCTGTGTAATCTTCTACTGGACGGTGAATATTGCGCTTCGGAATCCGTGGACTCCACCTGATGCCCATTTAGTCGGTGCGGTCATTGTATGTGATGGTAGTATCAGGCGGCATTTCATCTAGCTATCGCGGGGACATTAGCATTATTAGAAGGGCCGCAGGCGTCATGCTCGTATCGGAGAGGACAAGCGACGGTCGCGGAAGCGCCTCATGAAGGCAAAGGCCCCGACGGACGAGCGGCGATAACTCAACTCAGCATACCTCAAATACAATCGTGTGGATATCATGCGTTAGTGCCGGCGCCAACCTCCTTATATGCGTTTACTTACGTTCGTTTTACTTGGTCCATGGTTTCGCTTTACTTTATACCGATTTACAATGAAATTATTCATACGAAATGAAAAAATGTATTAATATCGCATTGACATGTCGTTATTGAAGATGATGGACCACCTAAAGCGGTCTTATTTATATCGAGTCGCTTACTCAAAACATTATAATCGTTCAGTTGAAGAATTATGTGCACTGTCAGTAAGATTAAATGTGTAGTTTTTATTTGTTGTCTGATGTGATAACCGGTTGCGACTAGTTAACATTTTTCAGCGTCAACTTTTTGAAGCAACGCATTGTTCAATGAAGTCGGCTATATCAAATCCCTTGACAGGTTCTGTTCTTAGTCCATAAAAGCGGTATCTTATAAATGTTTAGTATGTGCTACGAAAATACGGATTATCAAGAATCAATTCCACTTAAAGTATTGTTTTCATGGGTACATAATACCCTGTATGGTTTATGGCTCATCTAAATCGGCCGTTACATTAGTCGTTGTACTAACCTGGACGCTCGTCAATGGGCGTAGCGCGGAAGAGCGCGCACCGGCGCGCGCGCCGTTACCATTGCCGGCTAATAAAAGACCACTATTAATTATCAACAGTTACCGCAGACCGCAGCGACTTCGTCCGCGTCGTCAACTTTACTCTACTCCTCTCAAAACTATTACATTTCCTTTTAATTACATCTATTTTTCGGCATGTCGTATTTTAAAATCTGATTGTCATTTCGTTTTATAGAAGCAGCAGGAGGATAAAACGGAACAGATAGATAAATATTTATATATACCTTCGGTTGCATGAATAAGAGTAACTACAGTGGATAATTTTAAGGTAAATAGGTAAGCATTTACTTGCATCGTTTTTTACAGAAAGTATATATACTTTCTGTAAAACTTTTATTCGATTTCTCTTAACACATGCATTCCTACAAGTTGGTTTAATTTTTGGCAATGAGATTATTTAAAGCGGAATCATTTGATAAAACTGTATATATTAAATTAATTTAGAAAAAGTAGAAAAAACCCCCTTTGATAAAAGAAACAGAAACACCAAATAATTATATTTCAACCAAAGTTAGTAGAAATGCAGTAAGTAGGTATTCATCGGTCGGTTATATTTTCACTGGACGGATTTTTTGGACTTTAATGTAGTTTTATTTAGAAAAAGGACGTGTATGCGTATATTGATTAGTGCAGATGGTGAGGGCAGTAGAGCGTAGGCCACATGTAGGAAACCTGCTCAGGACTCTCTGCTGCCCGTCTCTGGTTCATAACATAGGTTTTCGCGTGTCATATAAGAGCCAAATAAAGAATATATTAAAGCGGTTCTTAATAATAGTAGTTTAAACTTTCCTTACTTATCCTACTCGTATCCTAAAAATTAAAAGGTTTAAAACCCTTCTGAAAACAGTAACAACTCTAGAAACATAAGTATTTAGTTCGTACCTACATTCTACAGAAAACGAATATGTAATAAAAAAATCACAAATTTTAAATTAATGCTTGCACATTATTCTAAGTTAGATGAAAACAATTAGGCTGATGAAGATGCTACTGTTTTAATTTTTACATTCGTTAGATGTTATTTAATGGACCAAACTTTGGTACGAATAGGTACATGACATATAGGTTTATTAACCCTTTAACTGCCGTCGTCTGCTATATCAGATAAAATGGCAGTGTAAATGACACCTTCTGGATATGATATTAACAGAGTCGAAAATAGCGAGTAACTTTTTTTGACCTTATGTTGCGCGTGTGTCACAATGTAAGCGATTGTTTTAGATAGTAATGTAGAGTAATAAAGTAAGTACATTCAGTAAATTTACGGCGCGCACCGATCTCTCACATGATAGCAAGGCGGCGCGGGCGCCGGATACGCCGATAGCGTCGCCCTCGCCGGTCTCCACTAATTACAAATCCTATGTGAAACAGCCAGCGCCCCCGGCTGTCCTCCGCCGAACCTATCCTGTGTCATTACTCCTACTAAACTTAGAATTATTTGAAATGTAGTAATTATATGAAGAATTTATTAAGTTATAACTCAAAGCGAGTAATGAAGAATCATTATACTATAAAATTTAACAACATTGCGGATAACCTAACGGGTATAATAGCATAATCTACTGTGCACCTTGTTCATGTTCGTAGCTGTTTGTTGTCATACATTTTAATGTAAGAATGTTACAGTATACCCCCGTACCCTGAACCTTGTCCTGGGCTGGGAATATCCGGAGTATACAGTCGCACGATGTGCCTCACCAGCTCTGAACATTCTGATTCTCCTCATTGAAATTCGCAAAGGTTACGAATAACAAAACCTAATTTTCGATAGCAGCTTTCAGCAAGTAATAATTAATATGTGCGCATGGAACGTAAGCTGCGTATCGAAGACCACGGCGAGGTCCTTAACGGAGGAGACACGGTTGATGGGCTCTGCTCCGAGCAAGTATTGACCATTTATCAGGGTACGCGTACGGCAGAAGGTGCAGACAACATTTTTCATCTTGAAAAAGAAGTTTGTTAACCATACTCCACCGTTAGGCCAAATTGATATCCACTTGTCATGACTCACTATCAGTTAAATTCTCAATACCACCCATGTAAGAGACATTGAGATGACTTAAGAACTGTCGTGAGATCATTAATCATTATTTTGAACAGGAAAGGTCCTATTCATAGGTCATTATTTCGAACAGGTATGGATCCCTGACTGACACCAGATCGAGTACGATATGGGGCCGAGACAAAGCATGCATGTCGAATATATTGCTGCCGATCAAAATCAAAATCAAACATTTATTCTGCCAATAGGCCACAAAGACACTTTTACATGTCGTAGATAACTAGCCAAGATTTCAATTTACTCAGCAACACATCTTTATCTACGCGATCTCCTTCCTGAAGTCAAAATAAAGGGTATCGACTTGGATACCTTTATCAAGATACTCGGAAATATTGTTGACCAAAAGCAAAAGGTTAGTACATCACTTAAATAAGGTTTAACCTGTGCTGACAAGGTCTGGTGGATAATGTATTCAAACAGCTTAGCCAACGTGGAAAGAACAGCTATAGGTCTGTAATTGTCTACCATTGTGGTATCACCCCTCCTCGGGATCGGTTTCACCATCGAAACCTTCCAAATTTTCGTTTGAATTTTTATTTCCGCAAGTCAAATTCTTTCCCTTCTATTTTTGTCATTATTAAGTCATGAAAACTGCGCATTGATCGTTTTCTCATAGTTTTGTGGTACATGATTATGTCGATATAGATATAAATCGAATGTAGTTCGTCTTTTGTCTTCGGAGAACATAAATACAATACATATAAAAATCATGGTGGTATGCCTTAACGTTCACAAAAGAGCGGACAGACGTAGGCAAGAGCGCGAGCGGCGATAAGATGTGTGTACGGATGCGCACGCAACCATGAGAGCTACTCATTGTCTGCGTCTGCGCTTTGTTCTGTTCGCAGCTAGATATAGTATTATAGATATTGTTATATTCATCCATAAACTACTCACTTAATTAGTTCAATTTAGAAACAAATAACACGTGAACTATTCGAACCTTAACTTGCTTATGCGGTAACAGAGCCCTCTATGCCTGGAGCTTTCAATGACCTCTTAATTAGCAATGTTGACGGCTGCAATTTCATCAAATTTTTACTACCTACTAAAATAGGCACTAAGATCAAATAATGTGTACCGCCCTGGCATCGATCGCACGGGTAGTCAAGCTTTTTTTAATGGTTTGATCTACTATACTATATGTAACTTTAATGAAATCTCTCAATTATTACTCATTTTCCATACAAACATTCAACTCCCTCTTTTACACTCTTAAGCGACGAATTTTCAAAAACGCTTAAATTCGTTTTCTAATATATTAACTGAGAGAGTCACTCCCTTTTCAATAATCAGGTTGCCCATATTAACTTAGGACCCATTCAAAGGGTGAATATTTAAGAGAATTTATATACGAATTTTGAAGTCTCCTGCTCCTCATACAACTAAACTCTTAAAGCGGTTTGGTTGTATTTAAACCGAGAGATTATGTACGAAATTTCAACCTATTAACTTTAAAAAAGACTTGCCACTATACAAACTTTTAACCGCTTTAGACGATGAATTTCGAAAATCACTGAAATTTGCTACGTAAGTTTGCAAGCTATACTCGTTTATTCGCTGTTACCATGATAATAAAGAATTTATCCAGCATGTCCAGATGAATAATTAGGTGCGTAAGTGCAGTGCTTGCACGGATTTCCAATGTACATTTAAAATTCCTACATATTACTATTTTTAATTGGTTTTATATGCACTTGACAAAATACTCAAAATATGTATACCTATGTACGTACATAGATGAACGACAAACGCCTGTTGTTATAACCACACCACTATGTCGTGTAACATTTTTCTCTTTTATGGTGCAATAAAAGAATATTTAGTATAATTAGACGCATATTTCATACCGGTCAAGTGCGTGTCGGACTTTGTACATTTAGGTTCCGAACCATCAACTGCAAAAATAAATTGGTTTTATAAGAAAAATATCTAATAAAATTGAAGGAAAAAATGTAATTCATCTAAATATTGGTATTTGTTGGTAAAACATTTCTATACTAAGTTTGTAGTAACTAAGTTCTTTGTCGCCTTCTCAATTCCATATTTTGCTACCTACCTACAGGTACAGCTTCAGTAATTCACAATATAAGATTACAATATAAATATTAACATTACATATATAATGAAAACAAACAGTATATACGTAAATATAATATACGTAATAATAAACATTATCACCAAATTTCAAATACCTGGCTAATGGGAAATAAATAAATCTTCGTTACAAAATTAAAAAAAAAGTTGAATGGTGGCTTCTCATTCATTTTTTATCTTATATATATTTTTTTTTTTAATAAAGATTTTTCTACTCAACGAGCTCTAAACAGCGATACCTCAATGAGGTATGTCAAAACACGCGTGGTCGTGCCGGAGGTTTTCCCCTGGATTTTCCCCAGGCTACTCTCCAACCGCGCACTCCTATCGTGCATACCCGTGCCCCTGTTAAAAACATATAAATATTTTTGACAATTTGCATGGCATTAGGTCAGCAAGGTGCTTATGCTATGAACATTTGAAGACTGAGGCTCCAACCATTTAGTAGTAAAACCCGTGACAAACGACAGACGGACGCATGAGTCTGTCACTCATAATAGGGTTCCATTTGAACACAGAACGAAACCTGATATTTTATATGTAAAGTAGAATAGCTTTTTTCTTGTAATTAAATATGCTAGTATGTATTGATATAAAACAACTGAGACAAATACTCGTATATCCTTAGTTATGTGTACGAGTAGAATAAACTGTAAAGGATGTGTTTGCTGTACTTATAAGAGTGTCGTAGTTACGCCGCAACGCGGCCACCCATGCTGGCGCTCGCGGGCGCCGCCTGACCCCGTCGTGTCGCAGACTGCCCTGTGATTCGGAGAAACCTTATTTGAATAAATAAATTAACAGAACAACACCTCTAGAAGTCGCGCTATAAAATACTCAGTATTTATCAGATTACTTTAATTTGTTTATCGTTCTTAGTAGACGTCCTCACAACGTTAAACAAATCTCATTAAATTACAGTTACAAGTCCCGCTCATGAACTCGTGGTCATTTGTTTTGCATGACAAAATCCAATGATAAATCACCAGTATGATCCTGAGAAGTTCCTTGACATCTGAAGTATCTGAACTATCGAACTATAGTGGGCGATTCCATTGAGCTTTCCTTTGGCTCGTGAGCCCGCTTATTAGTTATAATTATTGTATAGTTTTTGTTTAAATTTTTTGTCGAGCCCCACATGATAGATCGGACAAGCAAATGTGTGCAAACAATCACCGATTATGTCCGGTTTCATGCTCCTCTATGTCATATCATAGAGCAATTAATGTCTCGAATGACGTTTATACTTTGCTTTTAATAATGAGAGTTGAGGATCCGTAGACTCGTGCTGTGGTATGCGAGCTCTAGGAACGTGACAAATCAGTTTTCTGCTCCACGGCTTTTATATTTAAACAAGTTCATTCTTCTCCATAAACGGTTTTATATTTAAAGCCAAAAATACTTATGTACTTCTTCGGAATTGACAACTGGCCATTTTTTAGACAGAATTTAAAAAAACCAACGGTCCGTGCTATAGGTCTACCTTTTAACAGTGACAGCGCCTGTGACGGGACCCGCTACCCTTCTGCACCGTCTCATTTAAGCGGTTCACCTATAGTCTGTATCTGGAGATGTTAAGCATAGGTAACACACTTTTTACATAAATCGAACTAAATTCAAGTCAATACTTGATTTTAATTAATTTGTCAGTCCGTGGGTTTGAACTGTTTTCCCAGAATGTTATCGCCAAACGAGCCAAGTTTACTCAGAGCCGCTTTTTGAGAGCTTCTGAGTTCTACTTATCTCCGTTGTCGTCCGAATATTATCCTGTCACGCAAGATTGTTTATTTTTCATTTACATTTTTATACTTCGCTTAATTAGTCAAGATTATACACGTCAACGTTTCATATCAAAAATACAACCGTATCCTTATGTCTTCATTTCCGATAATTTCAAGGAAACATTCCTTAAGTTAGGTAAAATTCATTTCTTGAGGACACTGGTATTCACAAAAATAAAACCACATACAAATAATTATTTATAAATAATATAGCATCGTGCTACCAATGTCGTTTCTCTCTGTGAATATATGAAGCAAGTTGCAGAAATGATCTGAATTGAAGAAATACACAATGCATATATATTCGATGGGTTTCTCACAATTTAATATCGTTTAAACTCTCAAAGTGAAGCCAAGTGTTGGCTGATATGCAGTTCATAAATTGTGATATTCGTTTCATTTGGGTAGGTGCAAACAAACAAAGTATAAAGATTATGATAGATGTATATTTTTCATCGTATAGTAAGTAGTGAAGAAAATTTGGCATTTTGGTCATGGTTCCCGTTCCGGTCCGTTAATTTGACGTACGGAGGCAGATGCCCCCGCGCCGATAGCCGCGCCACACATTACTGCGAACTACGAATGTCGGGTGCCACACAAGGATTACACTAGTAGCGGATTAGCAACTAGAAGAAATTGCGAAGTTCACGTATGTTTAGGATTTATGTGGATACATTTTAATGGGCATATATGAAATGACAGAATTATTAGCATTATTCTTAGTAAGTATATTCATACTGCAACGGTTACAACATACTTACATCAATGTCTGAAATTTCAGGGCTGGTATTCAGTAGATCTTATACGTTAATAGGCAAATTCCATTTATACACATAATGCTAAACACATTACACTTTTCCTGGGCCGATATTCCATCCGCGAAATTTGACCAAAGAGGATATGTCACCGCTTTCTTATTTTTGTATGTCAATATCAGAAACCAAGCGTGAATAGGTCCTATTCCGTCAAGTATGGAAGATGAAATATACCACCATTAGTAGAGACAGCCCTAAGACATTATAAAAAGTACATCGTTAATAAAACTTTTACACCTCTTATGCAGTCTAGCCCTATTTCATGATACAAAATCTATATCTGATTTTTTTTTCAATTATTAATCATGAAAGTTTTACAGAACCATTTTGTGAACTTGTGCCGCGCGCTGAGGTCGGCGTCAGGTGCGGGTTGGTGTTAATTTGCATGTTGTTCCAGTAACGGCGCCCGCGCGATAACGCAGCTGAGTTCAGATTTCCCCCGAGATCAACGATATAACGTTACATTATCGCACTATCATCCATCAGCGTTCTTTTCTACCGCATTTACCTTAAACGGCCCAAAATTGAGGTGCTATCTATGGCTCTTTAAGTGTACGTTTAGCTAGGTCAGATCGTTATCAACACATTTTAGGTATATAAAGGTGAGGTTAAAGCTTCTAAGTATGTATGTGAAGCTGTTTTGGGTTTTTATACTCATTCACTCACTAATAAATCAAACTGCGTGTTCTGATCTTTTTAACCGACTTCAAAAAAAGGAGGAGGTTCTCAATTCGGTTATATTTTCTTTTTTTTTATGTGTGTTACCTCAGAACTCCGTCGTTTATAAACCGATTTGAAAAAAAAAATCTTTATTTGAAAGCATATGCTTCAAGGTTGGTCCCGTTGTTACCAGAATCTAGTTCTGATGATGGGATCCATAAGGAATTGAGGGAACTCCTCAAAAATTCGAGGGAAACATTTTAGTGTTTTCGGTAATAAATCAAGCATTTGCATTCAGAAAATAGCAATTGCCGAACGAAAACTGATGAAGAAGACCACGGATGGTCATTACTCCTAGTGTTTCATGGGTGTTATTAAGATATTTCGATCAAGATACGGAAGTGACTATGACGAAGGCAATTTAAATGGTCCTAATGTAATGTCATCATCAACCTGATCTGGTAATTGAAGCCGGAAGGTAGGCAACGGAACTCCGTAATAAAACAGTGTAGTTTATCCGTGTTAGAGCTTATTGGAATCGTTATGATGTACTCTGGTAATGGTTCACTAAAAAGTGTGAAATAAATAAAAAAAATTATAAAAAAATAAAACCGACTAAAAAGTAAAAAATATTTGCCTTACTTCTAACATGAGACTTTACGCTTCTTATTGAACAATGTAGACGGTGCCATTTCATCAACTTTAGACAATTTCTTTGGATGGACCTGGCTTCATAAATTACAATAGGTACGTCTACATTGTCCAATAAGAAGCCTAAAGTCTCATATTAGAAGTAAGGCAATAATTTTTAACTTTTTAGTGTTTTTTGGAGTCGGTTTTATTTTTTATACTGAAATTGCTTTACACGCAAGCAAGGTAAATTAGATGTGTTCAGGCGATAAGTTCGCTGTAATGCGGTAGGCGTTTGCTATTATAAACTACCTAACTTTAGTTATGTAAAGGCCCACTAACTATTTAAAGTTTCTAATTGTCACTTAGATCAAGTCCATAATCTAGAATATCTGTCATCTCAACACCAACATAACCTTTACTTAGCTTCTCTTCATTTGAAAAAATGTATGTCGTGAATTTAGAGTTTGCAAAATCGCGTAAATAATTATGAACCTAGAATCAATTTACTGATTTCTACTAACCTTAAAACACATTTTTTTATTAGTATAGAAGCAGTGTATTCACTTGAAGCTGACCAGCTTATCAATGTTCGAATCGAAATGATATAGCCAGAGCAGTCCATCGACGTCCCATTATGCGAGCACGAGTCAAGAACCTTTCGCTTACATACACACATTAGATACGCCAACCCGTTCGCAATACTTGTGCCTAAATTAGCTCCGGCTGTTTACCCTAAAGTGCTTAGGCTGCTTCTAATTCGATTCCTAATATTAAATAGTGAAATTTTTATAGCTTCCGTAATTTTAAAAGCACCTTATTTTCATGGCCAACCAATAAAATCTGGTTATGGTTTAGCCACGATTTTTAACCCTATTTTAGAACTTATACTCCTACTCTTTATTGATGATATTGTTAAAGATTACGTTTCATATTGAAGTAGGTACACATATTTCGCCATTTATTTCCTTATTACCTACTAGCTCCGTAGATACATAGATTTCATTGCTTGCGAATAAGGTAATCATATTATCTTCATTGTGACTATTTGCCGGTCAAAATAGGTTTCGATTAGCAGAGTCGTAAACATTAAACATTTATCTATTTTAACGGCCCCCTCATAATACTTGTATCAGAATAAAACGTCTTATAGTCCACGACCCTGTTAAACATTTCGTCAGTTATTCCCTCTCGAACGATAACTCGTAAAATACTTCAGAGAGCTGTGTTTTGAAGTTGCGTAAACGTCAGCTGCGATTGATAGATAGGGCTGCTGCTGCTCAACCCACCAACGGAACCACGCAGCTGATACAGGGTTTCATGATACAACTCTTTGATTCTCATTTCTCACACTAATTTTACAATATCGCTCGAGAGGAACTTAGTAATGAACTCCTGCCGCTGGCTCATGGACTATTGCTGGTATCGACTTACAAAGTTATCTGAGTGGTCGCTTAGGCCGTCAACGGATTTAGGATTCGTTCACCCCGCGTTACGCTCGCTGGGCGGCTGGCTCGCGCATTGTCTGCCGTCTGCGCGAAATGTGAACGATCCTTTGTGTTGTACTTTGAGTACAGCGTGACCCAAACCGAGATCACTTTGCGCCCACTTAACACTCATCGAAACTAACCTAATAGACCAACCTAGCTTACACTAACGTAAACGTGAATATCCTTATTGTCAGTGTGTATGAGCTGCTGGACCGGTCAATTTTATTGACGCAAACTAATGAAAATAACTTACGTAAATAAGTTACTACAAAAAGGTTTTATTTGAATGTTACTACTTCGAATAGCAAACGATATTCATTTGTAAAAAACATCTACTTTCACTTATAGAGGAAACGATTTCCAGCACGGATCTGGATCCCGATGGTTACTTTCTCGGCGCAGAAACGTATAATTTAGTGAATGGCCCATTAAAACGTAGATGTGCACAAACTTAAACCAAACAATCGAGGCTTATTTTTTGTCCACTTTCTCACTTCATTGATCTTCACCGATTAAGTACTGTAATGGTGATAATGCATAAAACTTACTCCGCTCGGAGCGCGCATAGTTTTAGAATAGAAAGCATTTTTGCTTATTGTTTATTGTTATTGGCCCTTTACAATGAGCACATGAAATTGTTTTAAACCTCGGTGCCGTGTTGAAATGATACTGGCAAATAATGCTTCACATTTCTCACAGGCATTGAAACTCAAACTGGTCCTGTTTCAATTTACAATCTCATGTACACTTTTCCATCAAAATGATAATTCATTTCTAGCAATTCAGCACGCAGGCGTGATGTCACGCTTACGTGCTGTATTGCTATGAAAATCAGTGCGTTTGCAGAGCTTGTTAGCTATATTGTACTTTGCCTGCCACTTTTCGTCTTTTGTTATTCTCAAATTGTAGTTGGTCCCATACAAACATTTAATCGTCTCCAAAAAGTGGTTTGAATAACATGAAAAAATGTTTTTTGCCATCATACCTATAACGAGTGATTACTTTTTACATATATTCTTTGGCACAGTCAGGGCGATTTTTGGGTTTCGAAAGTGTGGGTCGCGTACGGTTGTGACAAATTTTGTGGGTACGGTGGCGACATATTTTTGTTGATTTTTTTCTTTTAGATACCCAGAAAACCTTTGCTGAGGACCGAAAGACCACGGTCTGATGCTTGATATTAGTGAAGGATGCATATGAAAAAGTGAGTTAGGTATCTACATTAAAGTCTAGTTATCATTTTGATTGATTCTAAGAACACTATTATAATAACGATAGACGTTACAGTTTATGAATATTTGTTAAGTATGTTATCATAATTACAGTAATTTCAGTTAAGTTAACATTTCGACTAATTTTAAAGATAACTGGTATAATAACATGTGACACTTTCTCCATTTTTAGGGTTCCGTACCAAAATGGTAAAAAAGGAACCCTTATGGTTTCACTTTGCCTGTCTGTCTGTCACATCGCTAAATATCTCAAGAACTACTTATAAAGAAGGTTAACCTAGATACATAGAACATGAGTTTTTAATTTTTTTTTTATTTTCTGTGATTAATGACAGATAATGTGGTTCAAAATTTGAAAGTCTAGTGAATATGCCGAGTGGGGTGGCATATGAAAGCGCTTGAGTTTCACCTCTTATCTCCGAAGTTTACTGATATCAATGTATATTTTACAGGGAAAATATAACTATAGCTCTATCTAGCTTTTCTTTTTTTTATCGTCTAAAAAATTTCTATAATCTATTTGTTTTATAAATTCCTACGAGATTATGCTGAAAGTACCTTTTTTCAAATCAAGAAAAAAAAACGGTCAAATTTGTAACAAAAGTCGCCGATAGATGGCACTGTACCCATGGCATTCAATTTCCACACCATGTTGTTGAGATTTTTCAGATTTAATAGGGTTGGAACCCGAGGGTTCCGTAACACAACCCTCGGTGCGCGAGATGTACAAATTACGATTCTAGTTAGTTTTCTACCAACTGATAAATTCACAGAATTATTGACGATGAAACCAAAAATTGTCCCAACCGTACCTAGTCTACCCTACGGTTTTCTAATAGTGTACTTATTAAGACTGTTGACGGAAACATATTAAGTATGTATGTATTATTATACGGCAATCTAATTTTTCTACATTGGTTATCTGTACACCGGCAACCGAATCGCAAGTGGTTGTGTATGTTTATGTGAAGGTTTTTATTGTGTACACTGTTTTATTGGCTGCAAATAAAAATCATTCATTCATTCATATTGAAGCTCTATTTATATGTAGGTACTCGTTTCGGTTTGTATTTGCCTACTATGTCAACCGTCGTGGTGATGGTAAAAAAATATTTTTTGCTTGGCTCCAGGATCCTGCTAATCCAGGAAAACGATATTGAATACTTACCTATATAACCTTCGTTGAGTTTCAAGTATTTATAAAGTATAATCCTATAAGTGTTATACTTAATAGCGAGGATCCTCTTAGTCAAATTCATATTCATATTGTCGTATTGTACTATTATGTCTCTAATCTAGAGATAGTTATTGTCATCATATGCCGTATGGTGCTTAACCGTGTAACAGAGACATTCACTGACTTAATAAATCTCATGGATGTTGTATTACAAGTTGTATCCAGTCATTTGACTCGTTGCCCTTAGGCCCTTCTTTCTCTCCTCTAAGCATCACCATAATGCTTGCGACATGTACTTATATCTACACGCATTATCTAAACTTGTTGGTGGTCGCTGTAAATGTACTCGTAATGTCTTTATTAATCAACTCTGACAAAAAAAGTAATAAACTAAATAACAAAACGAATTATGGGCCTCTAAAGTGCTAAAAGTCATGCGAGCGAAAATAAAGAAGTTTTAAAAACATGCTTGCAAAGTGAATAAAAACATGATGAATGTCTTCCATATGTCATTAATTCTAACGTGTCTGGCGGTAGCTTCGACCGAGTGGTTAATCTTAATACTTTGTATCAATTTTTATAGATTTCATATTCAAACCTATCTGTCAGTGACAGTATACTTAACAGTGGGTTCTGTCTACTAGTGTTGTATGCCTACAAAATCGGTATCCGATATTACCTTCTGGGTAACATTTTTTTAACGGGATACTTCTAAAAAGCCCATTTCAGACTGTCAGTTGTCAGTCATCAGACTGTGCTTATAATTGTTGATTATTTTAATACCAACTTTTGCCTGTGACCTGTGACTTCGTCCGCGTATAACTCGTAATCGCCTTTGAGAAATAATTTTCGGTCATTCTACTATTTCATGACCAGTTTCCTATTACAAAAAGAAATCTATGATATGTATTGAATTAGTGTAGATAAATATTATTTCTAAGTAGTACCTGAACCAGGGTACGAAAACTACGATTCACAGCGTGACGTCATCGCGCCCAAAGTACATGCGGCCGGCCGTGGCACCAGAGGGACTACTCCGAACTTCGAAATCCGAACTTCGTATCCTGTCGTCCCTTTCACTCATATAGTGTATAACACGACACGAGAGTTAAAGGAAAGGCACAATACGAAGTTCGGATTTCGAAGTTCGGGGTAGGCCCTCAGTCTTAGGTCTATTCAATGGTTGCGGCGTACGCGCACGCGCAGCTGGACCATTATAGACTCTTATTATTCGTGTTATGTCATTTAATAAATAATAATGCAAAAACCACGCATTATTGTATTTCAGCGGGTTGCAGAAATAATAACAAGAACTCGGGTCATTCGTTTTTTATGCTCCCGTCAGGACAATCTGAGAACGAGAAAGAAAGAAATGGAAGTGTTTGTATATTTTTAAGAAGAAAATAAATGATAAAAACACAATTTTTTTACATCAATTTGGTGTAAGTAACTTACTACTAGTTATTTAAATTTATTATTGTTATGTATATCTACTCAGTTACATTCCACGAATTAATCGTGAATGTACTTTGAAGTACGAGTTACGAGTATATTTTCGAATGACCTGTCCGTTGCGTATCAGAACATAACGCGATATACATTCATTTGACAATTTAAAAAGTAATTCAATTTGACAATTAATTAAATTCTAAGATAGGTTAGGTAGGTAAAAATGCAATATTCTGTTCGTCGATCCGCCCGGGCCGGCCGGCTCGGCGTTGCGACGTTCAAGGTCAAGCGACATAGTACATGAGTAGCGCATAGATTTATCTATGTAGTTGGTTTGAACATCTTTCTTTCATTGATTTTGTATGAACTATTTTCACTTAACGAAACTCGCTGGTGGTAACCCTAGCGCTAAGGGCCGGGCCTCGAAAGAGCGCGTTGCGTGCGATAGAAAGAGATAGCCACGTTTAGGCATGTTTGGCATACCTAAACCGGGGATTTGTTAACGGTGGGCCTTCTGTACTTGTACTATTACTTATTTTGTCCCTGAACCTAATATTTATAAGTAAAAATACTTATTCTCTTATTGCTGTAAATGGTGGGTAAGACAGTGGTAAAAAACATTTTGTTCATACAAATGGTGAGACACACACCAAGAACCACTGAGTTACTCGATTTATGGATATTGGCTGTGGTTCGGTAATTACCAAAATTATCTGAAGTGATACTCTAATTGAACCTTTTTCTAAATAACAATACAAAAATATGAAGTGAGGGCCAAGTATTCCAAAATCTGCATTAAAAAAAACCGGCCAAGTGCGAGTTGGACTCGCGCACGAAGGGCTCCGTACCATTATCTATAAAAACGGCAAAAGCACGTTTATTGTATGGGAGCCCCCTCAAATATTTATTTTATTCTGCTTTTTAGTATTTGTTGTTATAGCGGCAACAGAAATACATCATCTGTGAAAATTTCAACTGTCTAACGATCCCGGTTCATGAGATACAGCCTGGTGATAGACGGACAAACAGACGGACGGACAGACAGCGGAGTCTTAGCAATAGGGTCCCGTTAGGGTTTGCAATATTCGTCCAATTTTAGTATTCGAATAATACGAATACATAAATTTCCAATATTCGAATATTTCGAATAAATCGAATATTTTTGAAAATAAAACAAACTAATGATTGTAAAGTATGTAATGTAAAATGTAATGACCTTGCAATTAAAGCCATCTACATTTACAGTATCTTCTTAAAATTAAACAATAGTACCCGCTCCACGATCGCCTCAGGTAAGGAGGGACTCCATGATATTGGAGTGACATTGGGGCCCGCATTTTCTTATTGCTTCCCGATCTGGGAAGCGAGGATTCTTTCCAACATATTCCCGGTCTCGTCCAGCAATACAATGGGCCTCCACCCGGAAGGGGAGTCCGCTGAGCAATTTGCCATCCCGAGGATAGAAAAGTCTTCTAAAGGCTAAATCGCCAATAGGAATTGTACTCCTATCGGCGCGCAAGGCACTGTTAAGATCAACAAAGATGCCAAGAGACTATAACAGAGATGGACGTCCACGACAATCAAAGGCTTAAACCTAAAGAGGTTTTCTATCAAAATTTTGAATATGCGAAGAGTTTGTATAATTATAATTTTTATTGAAGTAAAAAGGTCATGACAATTTAATATTGGCATAGAAGAATAAAAAATTAAATGTTGACGTTGAATTAAATGACTATACAATACGTCTGTCCTTCATGTAAACATTGTAAAAAGATCGTTTATTTTGTATTTTGTTAATTTTCTTCGGGTTGTGGATATATGTCGCCGACTCAAACCGTATATTTTCTCATACTGAAGAACTTACTACAGGTTTGAGTTCAGTTATTGTTTATTTTTTTACTGTGTTATGTCAATTCAAAATCGACGTCGCGTGACGCCACGCGGCCAAAGTCACGTGGTCAGCGTAGTTTTTTAAAATCAATTTTTTAATCCTTTTTCTTAAAAAATATGAAAAAATAAGAGTTTTATGCAACTCTCCAGCATGGGACGAATCGTATGACATATCATTTATTAAAATCGGACCATAACTGTAGATCTGATGGGGTGTACAAAAATCGGCCTCGCGTAATATATATATAGATAGATTAGGCAGGACATGTTCTGACACATCCGCTACTTTGATAATGTCATATTTATAATTGTGTTACCATTTTATCTTACTCTCGTAATATTCCCTTGTAAAATGCATACGTGACCCAGAAAACCCGGAAATAAACGACTCCTAATGCATATAATAGAATTAATAATATTATCGTAATAACAGAGCTAGACTAGAGAACTTACTCTATCAATTACTTAGCACTCGCACGGTCCCGGTGTTGCTATTAGAAGCACATTAGACATGGTTTCGGCACGCCATGGAGGCATTAACCACCGCCTTGTAACACGGTCACATCGTTTTTCGACCATCCAATTTTAGTTTTTACCGAATACCCGAACAATTTTATATTAGCGTGCGAAAACTGTTATGAATGATTTGTGTTTTATTTCAGTTTTACGACTCTTTAAGTTATTCATGTTCATGTGTGTCGTTAATGTACCGTTGTGCTATCTTAGACGCCCAAGTAGTCGTGTATACGCATGTTAGACGAAGCTAAATCTGCACGCCTCGATTAATAATCACGATGTGCAGAAAATGAATGATTTATAAGAATTGTACGTTCTACTAGTGAAACTCTAACCCTACTATTATTATATTGTGTTATTAAAATTATTGCTCGCCTAGAGCTATCATTAGGGCCTCACAAAAAGTTGAATTAGTCAGTACAGTCGAGAATTTAACAATTCACGAACTCAATCCCGCCCGAGTTGTTGTTTGGCTAATAATTTATGAGATTAATTAATAATTTTCGTGTCGCGAGGTCACGAACCCGCGCTCCCACACATAAATCGGGTGATGTCGCGTCGTGAGCTTCCGCCCGAGCCAGCGCCGGCTACTGGCCCGCGCCGTGCCTTCGTGTTAGCACTGTAATTAATAATGGGAACCTAAGCCACAATGTCTGACTGGCTTCTGAAACTCTTGCTGCTGTCTCTTTACATTAAGCTCACTATAATGTCTTTTCGATAAATCCACATTTACGGCTTTTTACTAGGGTTACATTCTGACTATAGAAAAACCTAGGGATATTTATTTCGAAATCCGACACACACAAACAGTAAATATAGATACCTACCGGTTATCCGAGGGAGCTCTAAAAATGTATGCAGGAAACTGCTGGTAGAAGTTTAGAGTCCTTTCAAACTTTAAAGTAACAATTAAGTGAAATTTAGGAAGTACCTGTTGGCGTTTAATACGAAGAACACCCAGAAAGCAATTAATCATAGAATCGTGATGATTTTGACAGATTGGAATTGATTATCTTATCATAATTAATAACTTAAGCCGTATTTATATACCTACATTAACGGTTAAACGTAATGTAGCTGATTTATCAGACATATAAAATTTGGCAAGATATGACATATCGTTTATTTTAATAATTTAGTCATGTTAAATATTTATCGATTCTGTGACAAGTAGATCTTAAAAATATGCAGTATAATAAATACCACAGGATACAAACGGTGGTCAAAACAAACTGAGACATAAACCGAGTCTGGTTTTCTTTACGGCTTCGTTCAAATTTTAACTGCTTAGTTTCGTAAGAACTTGCCACTGCTCGTTATCAACGAGTCATAAAAACAGAAGTTTTGGTTTATAACTCCCAAAACAGTGTACAAGGAGCCTTAGTAATATCTTCTGGAAAACGGGACTGGTTTCTTAACCTTTTAGCCACATACTTTCATGATGATAAGTTATTTCCAAGAAGTTTACGAATAATTGTATCAATATTTCCAAGTTTTGTACATAGGTGCGCGTATCTATTATTTCTCAATAATTATGCTTCAAAAATGCTGGTTGAATTTATCAGTATTATACCCGATAATCGAAGTAGCGGTTCTTAAATACTGAGAGATAATAAACTGTCGAAAGACATATATTACTAAGTTACGATGAATTTAATTGCCATGCATACTTATTATTCGCTATCATGACCCTTATCGAAAGAGTAGCAAACAGGTTTCAACAGATTTGGTAAAATACTTGGACTTTGGAAAATATTTTGCTAATGAATATTGACTTTTAATTAAGCATTTATACGAGGTGTTTTTGCTACGGACACAGAAATAAGACAAATTCGCAGACCACAAATAAAACAATCCAGAGTAACGTTATGCTTCAAAGTTAATCCCCATGTGCCAGTTTCTATGTTTAAAAACACAGCGTAATTATTACACTTAATATCTACTTATCATTAAGAGCATTATGGCAATCTTGTAAATATACATCAAATTCAAAACACAGCCTTGGGTTGTAAGACTGGCCTTCTCAATTTTCAGACCTATTGAACATGCCACTTGATTTTAAATATTGCAAGCTGTATTTCATCCACTTCCTATGATCAACATACAAAATACGATGAGAGTTATTACGTTGGTGACGTTGTTAATAATGTTTTTTTACAAATTTTGCCACTCCTGGGGTTGATATTGGTTGTGTATTGTGTCGATTTAGTACATTATGCAACTGGTGAACGTATAAGAAGGGTATAAAACCGGCCAAGTGCGTGTCGGACCACGCACAACGAAGGGTTCCGTACCAGCACCTACTAGTCCACATTCATTACATTAAAATCACTATCCAATACATTGAATCTAAAAAAGTCGTATCTTCATAGGGAACTCACGGCACTTACGACCTTTAAGACTTAAAGCGAAAACTCAAAAACCGTAAAACCTATATTGTTCAAACCAAAAATCGTTGAAAGTATTTACTTATGACACCACCTCAAATTTTTTTCAGAATTTTAAACTTTATAGTTTGGAAATTAGAGGGGGGGGACACTTTCTATGACTTTGACAGCTAATATCTCACCAACGGTTGACTTAAATGGACAATTTTTTTAGAAATCTCCATATCATTTTTAAAGGCCTATCAATCGATACCCCACACGACTATTTGCGTTGAAATTTTTTTATTTTCATTCACCGGTTACATGTATTTATTTATTTAAAAACTCCTGTGAGCTTACAGGTATACCAAAAATTCCCACAAGATTAATATTCCATACGTACATAATAGTAACAACTTAAATTTAGAAGAACATTTACAAGATGAGTTTAATTAGAGCTAAACAGATAACATTGATTCAGTGAATACTTATAATTATAACGTACCGACTAGGCGGTTTGCGAAAAGGACAATTTTAGTATTTGATATTGACAAGTTGTCAGCAAACACATCAGCGTCCTGGATTTGTCATTTATCAGGGCTATGGCTCTGACAGTTGGTGCATTCCGGGCTTGATGAGTACGAGTTCTACCAGAAGTAGTGGCAAAAATATTTCGCGCCCTTCTTCCCCTGCGGCCTACTGCGACTACAAAGTTTTCGGGAACAAATAAATGAAATTTGCACAGAGCACTAGGATTGTCCACTCTATGGCGCAGGAGCAAGCAGTAATGATAGAGTGTCGCAACCTTCCTGCGCAGCTCGAGGGTCTCCAGTCCAGACCCACCATCCCGGCCACGAACAGCGACGGGAAAAGAGTTGGGTAATACCCATAGTAACGCTTGTATAGGAACCGAGCAAATTTGCGTTGCACTCTTTCAACCATGAGCGCATATTTTTTTTCGCGAGGATCCCACACAACACAATTATACTCTAGCTTACTTCTTATCTCACATAGGCATTATAAAGCACTATGGCTATTTTTACGTCCCTAAATTGGGCTGCTATTCTAATTATAAACCCTAGCATTTTGTTAGCCTTCTTGCAAATATTTATGATGTGATCATGCATGATAAGTTTTGTATCTAATATAAGACCTAGATCTTGGATTGCAGATACACGCTCAAGCGGGATGCCTGAGAGAAGATAGTTCGCTATGACAGGGTTGTTTGATCTTGTGAAAGTAATGGTTTTACATTTTTTGGCGTTCAGCTCCATTTTGTTACATGTACTACATTGGGATACGGTATCGATTACCCGCTGAAGTGATTGACAATCCAATGCATTATTTACCGGCGAAGCCAATTTAAGATCATCAGCGAATAGAAGAAACTGCGCCCCTACTATTTCCTGACACAGGTCGTTTACCATAATAAGGAACTGGGTTGGCCCTAAATTACTCCCTTGACTCACACCTGAGCGTGTAAAATAATCATTTGACCTAAAGCTGGACATCTGCACGTACTGCCTACGGTCCCTTAAGTAGTTAGCAAAGAATGATAACAGTTTCGGAGTGAAACCGAGGGCTGAGAATTTTTGTAGCAATACGTCATTATCCACCAGTCAAACGCCTTTTGAAATCGAAGTATACCGCGTCTACTTGATGGTGCGAGTCCATATGCTCTAGAACGTAGTCTAAGAAACATATGTGGTTTGTGGCAGTAGAGCAGGCACTACGGAACCCATGTTGGGCGTCGTTCAGCTGGTTGCCAATTTGTTTTACGAGACTATCGTTTAGCACGCTTTCGAAAAGTTTACCGAAAACGGAAAGAATTGCTATTGGTCTGTGTGTAAGAATCTCATTGCAATTTGCCTCTTCGCGGGGTACACTTCTGACTTCAATGAGAGGTTAAAAATGTATAGCAGTGGTTCTTCTAATACTGACAAGCAGTCTTTCGCTAAGTAAGGGGGGATATTATCCGGCCCGCTAGCGGATGAGACTTTGAGTCGTTTGGTAGCTTTGCGTAATTCCGTTAGACTGATATGTGGAATTTCAACTCTCAACGAGTCATTATAACTTTGGCTGCCTGCATTAATACCGCTCGGCTTCCTTTGGATCCAATCTTGGAATATTGGTATTAAATACTGACCCGAAGTATTCAGCAAATGCATCAGTGGCTTATGTAGTGCCCCCCCTAATTTAATAATTTTTGGTAAAGGTGTATTCTATGAACCGCTACATAAAAGTGATTGTAATTTCACATCACTTTTATGTAGCGGTTCATAGAATACACCTTCCTACCAAAATTCGTAATTGTAGTGCTTATAGTCTCCGAGTCAATCGGCTGTGACATACGGACGGATGGATGGACAGACATGACGAATCTATAAGGGTTCCGTTTTTGCCATTTTGGCTACGCAACCCTAAAAAGCCGGTGGTATGCGTTGCGATGAGAGCCTTAGCGAACATCGCTTCAGGTAATTCAGAATCGTTTTCTCCGTAGGGCGACTGATGACCCGTGGTACCAGTCGAACCTCAGTCTGCACCACGACATGGGGAGTTTTGTCGCTGGTGCACTCAACCTAGCCTAGCTGAGAAGAGTCCAACAAGAAACTCGGCTAGGCCTGACTGGGGTCGGACTGATTCTACCCGGTGTGCGACGGTACCGGGACGAATAGGGACTATATGTGTCAGTGTTGTCGCGATCGCGCGGTGGACGTCCCGACCGGCGGGAATGCCTAAGTGTACGCGTCGTGTCCGAGTTGGACGCCGTTCCATCTTTCGATGAACGCTGTGATTACGTCATCCAAGTCCGTGAGTGTGTGCCTAGGACGCCGGACCGTGCGGCCCCTAATCAGTGATAGTGATCGCCGAGTTACGACAGAGAGGGGAGGGATGGGAAAGTAGTCGACAGCCTTCCTAATGGACTCCTAAGACGGGGAGCGTTGTCAAAATAACGTCTGACAGTCTGCTTAAAGAAACCATACATGGTGCTAATTCCCATGTCGTGGTGCAGACTGAGGTTCGACTCTACGGAGCACCAGTCGCCCTACGGAGAAAACGATTCTGAATGACCTGAAGCAGCTTGAGCGATGTCATAGGCACGTGAGAAAAAGCTGCACTTGCATAAGATATGATTGGACGAACACAAGTTTTGTAAAGTGCCAGCTTATTTCTAAGTGACATTTTATTAAACTTGTTAATCATCAGCCAAAGCCATCCTAGCACGAACAACCCACGGTTGCGTACCCTACTGATGTGGCTACGGAAAGTCAGTTTTGTGTCGAGGGTCACTCCAAGATATTTGACTTCGTTGGCCCAGGGGATGGGCCGGTCAAACATCTATATCGGAGCCACACGACTTTCCGTGCTAATGCGGTCAGACGGGTGGAAGACTATCGCAGTGCTTTTTTCCGGATTGACTTCGATACGCCAAAGATTAAACCAACGACCTAGGTCAGTGATTGCCTCCTGGAGGTATCGCCGGATAAAAGTGTACTTACAATGAGTCGTAAAGAGCGCGGTATCTCTTTTGTACCAATTGATTTCTTTTTTTAACTCCTTTATATCACACTTACTTCAAACTGAGATAATTACAAGTTCCTTAAATAGGTTAAAGTTATAGTAATACCTGTATCTGACGTTGAAATGTTAGTTGGGTGGGATACTTAGGACAGTACGTCGCATGGCACTCTCAGCAAAATGCCACGAGTAATTGGACCAACCTAATACAAGCGCCTACCCGCCAAATAGCGAATTGATCTGACGAAACTTCCAAACGCCAACTGAGAATCTCTTTATTAGAAAACCCTTTATATTCCATTAGCGATTACATGGAAATAAAATATAGTTGACATTATTTAATGTAATTTAAGTTTTACTTTTTACTTTGACGATCCCTACATATAACATATTTTGAAAATGATATTGCATTACATTGAATTACATGACAATTATGTATTATAATATTCATTATTTGACGATCATAATGTAAATTTGTGTAAATTAGCTTAAGTTCATTTATAATGTAAATGAATAAATAAATATTTGTGGACAATCTTACACAAATCGACCTAGTCTCAAACTAAGCAAAGCTTGTAGTTTGTTGTAACTTGTTTGTTGATGTTGACCGGGATTCGAACCCGGGACCTCCAGCTTCGTAAACAGGTGACTCTGTTTACGAAGCTGGTGGTCCCGGGTTCGAATACCAACTAGGCTAAAGCGGTCGACAAAATTAATAAAGACTAATTAATATAATTTATATTATTAAATATATAAATTTGAATCTTTATCGTCAGCGTCACAAGAAAACAGGAAGCTATTTTTACTCGCTTTCTACTAATAGCCGAATCCTGGATATTCTGATGCTACTTAAACCTTAAATTATTTTCTGATTTTGTGCTTGTTTCAAATTTCCTGATGCCTAGGAAGTTTAGTTTTGGTCTTCATTCAGAGATTTTGTTATTATTGTGAAATAAGTAAAAGCCTAAATTTTACAATTTTCACGTATACTTTGAAAAACTCTGTAAACGATATACTTACTTCACTACTTTCGACAATAAGTTATGTTATATATATCATTGAGGTATATACTGCTATTAACTTAATTTTTGCACTTAACGTAACTGTATACCTATATAGACAAATGTAAACTTAAACCCATAGATAGAAAACTTTCAAACCCTCGCGTGTTTCTTACACAAAACACAAATACATAGTTATTTACTGGAATTGAAACTAAGAACAAATAAGATTTGCACGGCTTAACTGGTCGTCAAGTCTACATTTATTAAAACTATTCTACTTTGTAGCGTAGACTAGCCTCAAATAATATGCGTATGTTAAGTATAAAATAATTGTAGTGAAGCATCAAATACCTGAAGCACAAAATGTAATTTATGCCACCGTTTTGAATCTTGATGTGTAAATTGTTGTTAATTTTGACTAATTTTGTAAGGCCCTCCTTTCTTCCCTCCTATTTCACACAGTCGAGAGATAAATGATACACTGAACAAAAACTACCGGCTAAGAGTGAGTTCGTATAATGTAGTTCTGGTTCTGTATATCTTTATCCATTCGTTAGCAGTTACCATTTTCCTATCCTATAAAAAATACGATTGCTCATTGACATTGTGCTGAAAAGAAAATTGTTGAACCAGTACTTATAATACATCAACATAATCATATTTATTTAAAATATTATATATATTCGTCTACCTACAGTTTATACTTGAATTGAATGCTTTTTTTGTTTGAATCTGACTGTGGCTTTATAAGCCGGGCCCAATAAAGAGATAGGAGTGCGTGGTTGGAGAGTGGCCTGAGGAAAATTCAGGAGAAATCTTCGACTCAACCACGCGGGCGGTATAAACACTAAAAATTTAAGATCCAGTGAGATTGGTTGAGCGGATTGAACCGAATGTGAGGTGTGAGTGGAATTGGCCGCTGCATGCTTCACTACACCTAATCTAGCTCAGAAGTGTCCAACAAGAAACTCAGCTAAGCCCGGCCTGGGTCGGACGGACTCTACTCGGTATTCGGCGGTACCGGGACGAATAGGGACTATATGTGTCTGTGTTGTCGCAATCGCGCGGTGGACGTCCCCGCCGGCTAGAATACCTAAGTGTACGCGTGGTGTCTGAGTTGGACGCCGTAAGCGGAGCGTTCCATCTTGAGTTGAATGCGTCATCCCACTGCAGTACAGTTTGACTTTAATTTTATTTTATAATGAGATGAGTTTCGTACAAGAAAAGGAGCCCGTGCAACTGATCTTTTTCCCCTACTATTAGTGCTATAGCGGAATAATTTCTTTGTATGAGTAATGATACACTATTAGAACAATACAATTCTATTACTTATCAGTTTACTAAATTAACACCCGGCAGCTGCTTGCTTTAATGGTTAACGAATATTCGATAAAAAGGTGATAACTAGAAAGTCACACCTATTTACGAGCTGATATCTTCTCATTCAATGCCTGTAGGAGGTCGCAGCAGCACTTTGATGGACATCGGACGATATCGAAAAGACTACTCGTAATTATTTTATTTAAATGAATTAGCTATATTCACACGGGGACACCGACATCGACGCCTCGCTACACAGATTAAAAATGAACGCCAGCTATCTATCCTATATGCAAATTAATATCTCTTTAATTACCTTCTACTGTAAAAATATGTTTTATCTTGTTCCACATATCTCCTAATGCGAAATGTAATTAGAATATTGATATGATTTTTGCTGCTTTTTATTATCTACCACTAATATGTTGCGATATATACAAGGAACCTTAGTTTCGCCATGTCCGTCCGTCCGCGGCTTAGCTCAGTAACCGTTAGTGGGTACTAGAAGATTGTAATTTGGCATGAGTATGCATATCGACTATGCTGACAGAACGGTGGAATAAAATCTTAAAGAAAAATATTATAGTACTTCTCCTAGACGTAAAGTGGGGGTGCAATTTTTTTTTTCCCATAAACTACATCGTGTGGGTATCGTTGGATAGCTCGATCAGAAAAGGTTGTGGGGGTTTTTAAAACCAATTTTTGATTCATAAATGCGTTTGCGATAAATTAAGCTCGAAAGTGTCAACTTTTGTCATGATCAAGTATCCTCCCACTGCCAGCTAAACAGTGAACTGGGCATGTGAAAAATATCATGTTAGTAGTACATATAATGAATTTAAAAGAAAAACTTTCAAAACTAAGTTCCCATTGCTAGTTAACGGGTAATAGCCAAACTTAAGAAATGTCTAAGTACATTCACGTTCAAAGAAAACTTTCGTTCAATTTCCATTAATTACTTAGATAGATAATGTTATTAGTTGGGTCAACATAGCAAATATATGTTTGTGAACTTTAAGTCTGCATAATGTAACGTGGTGGTCAATTACGGAACCCTACATTGCGCATGGCCCGACACACACTTGGCCGATTTTTTTCGAAGTAGATTGAGAGCAACATTTTAAAAAGTTTACTTACACGTTTAGTCCAACTTATAGCGTACATAAGCGTGTTAATCAAATGAAATACGAAATACATAATACTACGAGTAAGTGTGCCTCATTAGTGAACTGGCGGAAGTTTAGGGCTTCTTCACCGGGTGTTACTCGTTCCAATTAAAAATCCCATCTTTGTTTAATCACTCATCCAGGACGTAATTAAACTCTGCGTGTAGAATAATTTAAAGTCTCATAAAGTGGTCTTCAAAATACTCTATACTCTTTATACCCCTGATATTGTTGATATGCATCCTGTTGTCGTAAAGAGGTCGTTTATAATTTCCATGGCGCCAGTGGGAACGTTAAGGGTATTCTGCGACGAATTCCGTGATAAATTTACATTATGTTTCCTGTGGTAAAATATTACACGTAGGTACTTTACCTAACAAGCACTTAGAACGAATTTGTTGGAACTCGTTAATACGCTATATAATACACCTAATAGGTATTTAGTGTGAAATTATTGTATTAACTTATCATGTAGCACACCGTTTATATTATGTCTACGCTTTGAAAGTGGTAATATCTAGATATTAGTCACGAAAAAAAGCCCTAGGGCCTTCGCTCATCACACCTTGCGCCACGCTGTATGGATCGGAGAATACACCTAGACTCGATGACGATGCTCAATGTTGCATAAGATAATTTTCAGCTAAAAGAATTCAGTCCCTTATATTGACGATACACCTCACGTTGTGATGGTAGCTAATCTACATAATTAATATTTACATCTAAATTCATGAGCGTTGTGCCTTATTTAGCCGCTTGCTTCTGTTTTCAAGATAACAGATAATTTATACAACTATATTTTCTACACGAGAAGGTTGTTTTGTAGTTGTTGTGTAGTGTTATAAGGTTGTTCATCTAATAATATAGGTTGGTAATAATCCAAACTCTAGTAATTAATTTTATCCGGAAGCATCAATTTAGTGAAATTATCAAGAATGTTGTTACGATAATTGTCAACAGGTCTTTGTTATAGGACTGGGCTATCGACAAGATCGGAGTAGTCTTTAAATGTGGTCTGAGGAAATAATTAAAGCCAGAAGATACAAAACCGACCTGATTTATTTAAAGTTTAATGAAGAGAAAGTTTTTATTGACATTCTTTTACTACCAAATTCGATTAGGGTCTTTATATATATCGACCAGAGAAACACTGTGGAATTTCACAGATTTTTAGATAATTATTTCTATACCTGTACCTACTGAATTTACATTTAATTAATATTAACCAAATTGACATGCGACAATGAAGTAGTTCGGTTAGCTTGTACCGGTAACGGTACACTCGTACCTATATTTTGTGAAGTCATTAATCGTAATCTATGTTAGATAAGTCGCCCATGTGAAATCTAACTAGATTCTGTATAAATGCGCTTAGTTGTGTAGCCAAAGTAATAACTTGTGTTATTCAGCTCAACGCACCACAGCTGGAATCACTAATGAGAGAGCGCAATTCAAATCAACTGATTTATAAGGAGTGAGTTATTTAGCCGGCCGCACGTGCGATATTTATACATTTAAATGACCATTCGCAATTATCTGATATGCATTCAGGAATCTGCATTGGATACGAGATTGTGTTACAAAATTGTTTTCCTACTTTGTTCAATTTACCAGTGAACAAACCTAATCGGTTATCTTATTTGATTAGTTTTATTAATTGTACTCGCTAAAATCGGCAATTTATTACGTAATTTTCTAACATAATATAAATCGGTTTATCTATGCCGCGAATAAATAAACAATGACTAAATTCTCATAGTCTCTAACGAGGAAGGAAGAACAAACAAGGAAGTATTGTCTTCGACAATACTTTTCCTTTTCTGAATCGTGTTTATTGTGCTGTAGAGATTTATTTACGAGTGTGTACAATTGCAATCTAAACCGGTAGGGAAGCGATATCGATACTTATATTAGCTCGTTAGAGTCGGCGAGCCTTGTCCGGATTGTATCGCTTAACCCCCTCAATTAGCGTGCCCTGCCTATCGCGGCAGTAACCCGAAACAGCGTACGTACTACCGACCTGCATTCGTGATGCGACGTACGAACCGAACCACTATATGTACACTTAATTATCAGTAACTATAAATTTTAAAAGCGATGATAAGGTCCCGTTGCACTCTCTGGGAACGTTGCTCGCTGGCAATGGCGCCTGGCGAATTACATTTAATTAATTCCCCCTCACTGAACATACTCGCGGGATCGAATTCGGCCGGAACGGTAGACAATGGGAGCCGACACATGCCGTTAATCACTGAGGTAAACACTAACTACGCACAGGGCTGTCTCGGACAAACCTGCTCAACGCTCATGCATTTATGTCTTTCTTACAGATTCGATGATGTAGAGCACTTTGATTTAGAGGTGTCTAACAACACTCAAGATTACCGTCTAGCTTTACAAACACAGGCCTCACTCACAGGTCACAGATAGTTGACTTCTTACCGTAGGCGGAGCGTCCTAAACATAAAACATGGTAATAGCTAGTGTAAATATGAACGACACGATAATGATTACTTGATCTATTTACGTCATAAATACATTTAAATGAACCCTATTTTAATGTTGCACTCAATATGTCGGCGTTGCGCTAGACAAAAGATCAGTGTGAGATAAAAAAGGTATTTGTAAAACAGATTGCCCTCGCATTACTTATCGAACCAGTTCCGTACATTACTTCGCATGTCGCTTCCTCTCCACCTGACAAATTAACTTCTGACAAGTTAAGATGCCACTCCGGTTTAGTGTTCCTGAGGCAACTCGAAAGGGTCTAATCTTGACGTCGTAGTGTTTAATTTCTAAGACTGTTTACCTACCATTTTCACCTGTTACATTAGACGCCTCATGTCTTTGCACCACCGCCGACTACATATTAATCACGGTTATAATTTAAGACACATCCTGCACATGCTGCTTTTGCTTTTTTGGTTATATAAAGATCCGTTAGATGTTTTGTCGTTCAAGGCCTGAAAGCACGCGAAGTGTTTTGGGCCACTTTTAGACCCCCCTCCCCTTGGTGATTTCGGTGAGGTTCTAGGCGACCCCCTCCCCCACGAAACCTCACTTGTATTTTTTTGAATTTTTTGCACTATTTAAATTTTAAATTAAATGATATTGTATTTTATTACTCGATATTGTGTATATTATCGTATATGCGTTATGCAAAAATAGGCTCGCTGTTTTTGACGTGCGAAATGAAGATTTACATAAGTAAATATTCTTTCACGGCTTTTGTAGGTACAGTAAAAAAATACACGTGAGGCTCGGGATAAGTCGTAAGTTTTTCGTAAGCCCCCCTCCTCGGAGCCTCGTGTGATTTTTGGATTAACCAGTTATGTTACAAAACGTTTAAATTGCACTGACTTCAAAATTAATTACAATAGGCGCCCTACACCATTGTTCAATAAGACTCGTAAAGTCAAATTGTATTACAATATTCGTATTTTTATGTAATTAATTATTTTTTGCCTATTTAGTAGATTTTTACTTGGTTTTTAATTGTTATATAGTTTTAGTGAGTACATTTCATGACAATTCTAATAAACCCAGCGCGATTACGCTACGCTGTTTTATTACGGAGTTTCGTTGCCTATATCTTCCGGATTCAATGATCAGATCAGGTTGATGGCATCAATACATCTGTACCATTTAAATAAAATGGCTTCGTCATAGTTGCTTCACTATCGTGCCCGAAATATCTTAGTGCTATCCATGAAACACTTGGAGCTTTGGATGTCTATCTCAAGTCTTCTTCATCAGGTCACTTCACCAAATGCTAGCTGCTAATAAATATCGAATGCTGCATTCAGAAATTCAAGGTTTCCCTTTAATATTTCAGTATTTTCCTCAATTTTCCTCAAGGGTATAAGAACTAGATTCTCATAACAAGGAGACCAATCAGAAAGCATATGAAAGTATATGAAGAACAAAGGCAGAGTCTTCTAAATCGGTTCGAAATTACAAATTCTGGGGCAAGAAACGTTAAAAAACAACCTAATTGAGAACCTCCTCCTTTTTTTGAAGTTGGTTAAAAAGGGTTAAATAGCTGCATTATACATACAATCATAGCAAGAAGTACCTACATGAAATGGGACTAGTAAAACTGTGTAAATGCCTAGCGACATATCGTTAGGCGGGCGGGAAATCGGTAGCGCGACCGCCTCAGCAATACATATATTGGCGCGACGACAAGTCGCACAGGCGGCGAGTGCAGACCGCTGTTTCGTTGCGTTATGCGTCCGCGAGCTTTGTTTATGTTAGTATTTACTCCACATAAACGGAATGAAACTTGCTGACCGCGGCGCACGGTAACAGAGTGTTTTGTCTGCAATTAAGAGCGGCGAGAGCGGGTCAACCGCCCGCTCGCGCATTAACACAGAGTTATGGAGACATTTTAAGCGTGTCAGGCATGTACATATAACTACGAAGCTGTCATGTTGTATAAACAGTCACATTCTAAATCTACTATCATGATCATGTCGTGATAGTTTCTGGTTAACAATTATCTAATGAATTATAAAGCGCGTTGCTTTGCTTGAGCTAGCGCCACCTACGACATCACCTCAGAGTTAGGTTAGAGTTGTAGCTGCGGTGATTTCTGTTGTTTTCTTTGGCATTTCTTCACTATACATTATAATTGTATAATAATTTGTATTTGTTCTAGTCACTTAAGTTCAAGAAGCTTGTAAATCGTGAGTGGTTCATTTAAGCAACACAACGGTTCCATTAGCAAACTGGATGGAACCATTCGTTTAATGTCTTTTTACAGTCACTAACAGTCTCAAGTAGCACTAATTAACAGTCAATTAAGATGCAAATCGACGCCACGCGGCGTTTCATTCGATTCGGCGCAGCTATTGAGAACGGCCGTTGCGTTCTTGTATTGAAACTCGGTACCCCACGGAGCGACTCTCGTCTCAGTGAGTTAGGTCAGTGCGAAGATAACGATCGGTAAACAGAGGACGATAATCGTTCGTCGTAGCCCCATCAGGACGCCCAGGAGCGGCGCAGGAGAGTAGCTAAACGCAAATAGCCTCATCAAGCAGTAAACTAATTGAATACTTGTTAATGCTACATCTATCGTGGAAATATTCTTACTCTGCTTATCTTATTTGATTGCATTAATTGCGTGTAAAATTAAGCTTTTCAAATTAATTTCATGAGATTATAATTTATATCAAGATCCTTCCGAAATAGACACGCATTTGACCGTTTATTTGTTTTAGATTAAGATTCAAGATTCTTAGGAAATAAGAGAAATAATTCTTAGAAATAAGTACTAAATTATTATATTTACTTTTTCATCTGCTGAAATGTGCCGTGGATCATCTTTCACGTTCTCTTAATGTGAGTTGCAGGTTCAAATTGGTATAATTAAATACCTACATATTACAAATTTCGTATATTAAATTTTTTTATATTGTTCTTGTAAATAAACTAAAAATATGGAGTAACTATCGACATTAACCACATTTGTCCTGCTTGTTACAATTGATAAACCTTGCCAACCATGCACATACTCATAATACTATACATGTACAACGACAAGCTGGAGAGTCGAGTAGTGCACTTTATCCCATTGCAATAAGAATTAACGAATGGTCAATTAATTTTGTTGTCGATGGACAAACGGTTCCAATAAGTTAACCTACTGTATTTGTTGATCGCACGAAGTAATGGACTTGCACGTATAGCCTGTAAATCAACATCCTGTAAAACACAACCGTAAACACAATTATTACATCTTTCCTCAGTTTAACTAACTTTAACAACACGGTTATATTGTACAACAACCGATAAATCAAGATCCAGTCGTGCATTAAAAACGTTACAGTCAAGCTCAATACCGCATGTAATAGGTACTCGACCTACTCGTATTTATACCCCACTCGGGCTAACAAGTACCTAAGTTAAGTAGCCCTCCCATCCATGACTTTTATTAGCACAAGGTTAGTTTTTGTTATTATACGACATGTATAAATAATGTTGAATAGTTGATCCACGCAAAAAGTTTTCGCTCAGTGCAAGAAAACTATTAGTGTTTTAATACACGACGTGTATAAATAATACTGCATAGTATTTCTATACGATACCTACGTTATTTTATGCACGCAATAAGTTTTATAACGTACATAAATGGGATTGGACCAAATTTGTAGACACATTTCGTGTCTAAGTGGAATTAATTACACTGGTGACGAATTAAAAGCCTTAACTATGGTCCAAAAATTAGGTTCTGACCCAAATATAGAACAATGAATATAATGTAGAATGAAGTAGTCCATAGTAATAGAATTATAAAAGACAAAATGTAAAAATATTATTCATATTCATATTCATATTCATATCTTTATTGACCATGTAACATACATCACATTTAGCACGTCATACAATAAAGCGATTAAGCGATTTTTTATTAAGATTTAAACATATTTTCCCTAATATTGTTATATAATTTGTACCCTGTATTCAATATAGTTAATCTTATCCATATAATAAATATTATTTTCTGACTTCAAGTAATATTTTGAATGTTTGTCTGCAGCACACGTTGACGGGCCACAGCGCTAAGGTGATGGCGGCGAAGTTTTTGGGCGAGCCCACCAAGGTGATCACCGGCAGCCACGACCGGACGCTCAAGATTTGGGATCTGAGGAGTAAAATGTGTTAGTATTCCCACACTTATTCATAGATTAACGTGCTAATTTGTCTTTTTTGTTTTATATAGATATATGTGTACTAAAAACCATATCCACGTGATAAGTAAGTAAATACTTTGACAGGGAAAAACTTTTCTCACTTCATCTTTACCCTATAAGCCAAAGTGATATTGATAGCGGTTTATATCGTTATACTTTATAACCTGAATGTAAGCTTCCGTGTATTTAACTTTTGGGACACCGACTGTGAATTTTTGTGTGTTGCGTTGACAGTTTTCGCCACATTACATATTATCATAATCGATTGTTATCGGGTACGCGCGTAGCGCTACGACATGTTGGTACTGATTTATTGGAACTCGACAAATAAAGGAATTTATGTAACATTCCAGGCGGCCTGCATTGGTTTCAATTGTTTTATTTTGATCTGACCTTAAACTATACACTCTACCATCCAATATGTAGGGTTCAATTCAGTAATGTTCACTTTGCGGGCAATTATTGAGGTAAAATTCTGTATTTAAGGACACAGTGTACATTTTTTAATGAACGAATTGTTAATTGTTATTAAACAGCGAGCAGTGATGAAGTATATAACTATACTACACACACATACATACAGGCACACTTTTTCATTATAACTTGCCTATTTTTAGGTTTCCGTACCAAAATGGTAAAAAAGGAACCCTTATGGTTTCACTTTGTCTGTCTGTCTGTCTGTCACATCGCTAAATATCTCAAGAACTACTTATGCTATCGATTTCAAATTTGGAATAGTTATAAAGAAGGCTTACCTACATACATAGAACATGACTTTTTTAAATATTTTTTTTTTATTTTTTTGTGAAAAATGACAGATAATAGGTGGTTCAAAATTTGAAAGGCTCGTTAATATGTCAAGTGGGGTGTCATATGAAAGGGCCTGGGTTGCACATTCTGAAGCATTTTTTTTTACGTTGAGTCATTTTTGTTTTATGAGGGAAAATGTAAAATACCATCCCCCCTCCCCCCCCCCCACCTTATTTTCTATACTAAGTTTATAATTTAATCACATTTGCATGTATTTTTGTTTTATAAATTCCTACGAGATTACGCTTAAAGTACCTTCTTTCAAATAAAGAAAAAAAAATTGAAATCGGTTTACGTGATAAAGAATTATCCTTGAAAAACTACCATACATACAAACATACAAAGTTACGCTCAAATTTGTAACAAAAGTCGCCGATAGTTGGCGCTGTACCCATGGCGTCCAATTTCCACACCTGTTGTTGAGATTTTCCTGATTTAATAGGGTTTGAAACGGTACACATCTGTATACGGAACCCTCGGTGCGAACTTGACCGGTTTTTTTATTACATCGTGGGTCTGGAGACTTTGATATTTGACAGTTATATCACGTTGTCATATTGTAGCTGTCACATCGAGTGACATAACCTTCTCATAATGTGGCTGTCAAATCGACTACAAAATTATCAAGTTAATGTGTCAAATCCGTATAACAGCTACATCATTATAGCATTGTATCTCTGTTACATCTCGTATAGTTTGCGGGAGCCACCACCCTTTTTTAGGTAAGTTATAGTTTAATGCGTGCCCTGTAACCTCTGTAAGTCCTGATTGAGTAACGTCACAGGGCACGCATCGAACTATAACCTGAGGTTTTATACAAACTAAGGTTTGTGTAAAAACGATCACAAAGGAAGTTGGCTTTTACCGGAATGAAATCTGCGATTTATATATTCCGACCAAATCCGTGGTGCCTACCTACACTTAAATGTCAATCATCATTCGTAGAGTATTCACCAGTCGTGTGCGCCGCGTTACTTGCATTTTTGACGAAAAATGTTCACTTGCGCTCAGGACGTGCTTTGCATGCCTTCTTGTGCCGCTCAGCTATGCAAATACTTTTACTTGGTTTTTTAAAATTTATTTGAAGAAATAAACATCAAAGCCCACCTGCAACTGTCCGGATATCTATAGTAATAAAAAAGATCAATTAAATCCAATTAAAAAAACAAATATTTCTATGTAAATGGCAAGACATTGAAAAATATATTGGACTTTTTGTCTATAAATATAATGTTAAGTAATAAAACCGATCATGCTATACACGAACAGGTATTCAATTAGTGCTATTCTCGTTACCTAGGCCGTTGTAACAAGCAGTATATACTTGTGCTTATACCGGCAGTAAAAATGTTTAATAGTTCATAGTCGCTGATCCGCTGCTGCCTTCCGCCACCATTATTTTCTACTGCGAGCTATTAGGAGCCCCGTCTCTACAACTTTATGATGATTTTGGAACATTTGTTTTTATTATTTAATCAGACGTTGGAACCCTATATGCTGTGCTAACATTAATCAGTATAATGATCAATTTATTTGTATGTATGGGGTAGGCCGGGGACAATTGGAACTGAAAAACGGCAATACCTACGCGTACGACACAATACTCAAGCCACATGGTCGGGCATTTTTGAGTATTGAGCCAATAGCCCTCGAGCTCCCGAGCAACGCAGCAGTATTGAGGTGCCGTTCAAAAATTTTGCGGTAAAAATTTAGTATCTATGCTCCCGTACATTTTCGTCTAATTTTGTTTACTTGCGTAATTTGACCAATTGAATTCTTTTATGGATGTGAATTATCGAATATTTTGAGCGCCATTAAACAGCGATGGAACTGCTGTTTATACTTAATATTTGACCTTAACGTAAAAGATGTCATGTGAGGACGGTAGAAACACCGTTTTAGTCGTCCCCACACGTAAAATGAGTGATTATAAAAGTAAAATGAGGTTCTGATTGTGAGACAATAGTCCCAAAAAATTATAACTAAACTTAACAGCATTGATGCACCAGTCGCACAAATACTAAACAAATGAAGATATAATGCAGTAGTCTGTATAGGTAAAACTCTTGGTATTTCTCTGATACGAATGCCAAGGATGTCCCATATTTTCAATTTTTTTTTTATTTAATAACGCATTATCTGTACCTAACCTAACACAATCTGAAAATAAATTTTGATTAATCCCTGCAACTGTACCCGTGCCCACTTGCTTTCGGATTACCCCGTACTAGTTAATCTGAACAAAATGTGACAAAAGTTAAGTAGCTGCTATTTTACTGGTTTTTTTTTGTAATGTTTTTCGTCATATACTTTTTGCACTGCATTATTGTCCCAGATGTGTCACACATAATAATAATTAAGTACCTAGGTAGGATAGGAAATAAATAATATCCCTGGTGTACCTTCGTTTCCCGTAGCACAAGCCCATAAGGCACTATTAACAAAAAAATGTACTAGTTCTTTTTTGACAGTTATGAATTGGCTTTTGTAGTGATGACGTATCGATTGTGAAAATTAGTGATTATTAATGAATGGTGAATGATTATTCAAATCGATATTATTGCAATTTTTATAACGTTCCCATTTATTTCAGTTGGATAGTAGGAATCTATCATTTATTTCAGTTGGATAGTAGTAACTTTTTTCATACGATTTTGATTGTAGGTACGTCTAATTTGTATTCAGAAATCGATAGGTACTGTAGTTCAAAATTCCGGAATAAAGGTAAGGTCACACTTCATTCGTTTGCCTTTTATTGGAATACTTATTATTTTTATAACACGTTATTTATTTACGGTTATAAATTCATTTATTTGATCGATTTCCATCAACTTACGGAAATATCATTTGAATCGAAACAAATAATTTAGTCACTACACTAGTTTTAAAACATAAAAGATATAAGTACGTAACTATTTTCATGGTGAATTATTATCGTAAATTACAACGCATTAGTGATAGAAAAAATTATGCCTATATTCATTTTAATTGCTCCTCTAAAACGCGTATTAAAGTTTCTAACTACTCATGTAGCTATATATATCATTACTTGATTTTATTCATTGTGACGTGTAATGCGCCTTTACATTATATGGGTACTGGTAAAAATACCGATTATAAGTAGGCAGGAAACATCAGTCGCCCTTAAGGCAGGCACTAGGAAACGCCCTTTAGGCACAATTATACGATTTCAAACACATAAACACCCTTCAGGTGCATAATAATAACGCCCCTCCGTTGTATTAGATATCACAAACCCTTCAGGCAAATAATATATAGAAATTATCGTTAGTAAGCCCTTTCTGCCATTAACATAACAGTAGAATAAATATCTAATAAATCCATTGGGTTTTATTACATAGGCCGAATACGGCTAATACAGTAATAGTCATAATGACTACCAGTACAAATAGCAATTAGAATTAAACCATAAGCTTTACATCTAAGTCAATATAACTTACAGGCTACAATGCAAATTCAATTAAAACAATACAATACAATACACTCTTTATTGCACACCTCAATTAAATGACATAGGACATTAATCACTATTCTATCGCATCGCTCTGATTGGCCAGTGCGCCATCCGCACACGTGAGCCACACACGCTCCGCATAGCGCCATCCACGCACGCTCCGCATAGCGCCATCCACGCACGCATAATCCCAGTAGCCCGATTCCACTCACACCCCTAGCACCCAGGAGGGTGCAAAAGAAACTCGAACGAATGCGCAGCATCATTCTGCTACAAGACCCCGGCGCGAGCACACGCTACTCCTTATAGTTTTAATCAAGAAGTCTTTTAGTTAATTTTATGTGTAATATATGGTCTTAAATCAGTTTATTTTTCAATATAAGTAATCGGTCATTAAATTCAGTTATTTAAGTTTAGCTTCAGACAAGCACTTTTGTGTGAAACTCAATGTTTTTCTACTACAATTCCAATTCCAAAGTCATATCTTATTGGTGCATTAAAACTACTTTGATTAATCTTTATGTATAAGGTAACCGCAACAAAAGCGGTCTAGAAGTCGTATATTTTTAAGATTCCGTACCCAAAGGGTAAAACGGGACTCTATTACTAACACTCCGCTGTCCGTCCGTCTGTCACCAGGCTGTATCTCACGAACCCTGATAGTTAGTTCAAATTTTCACAGATGATGTATTTCTGTTGCCGCTATAACAACAAATACTAACAGGATATTTAAATATTTAAGGGGCTAATAAATTTTGAAATGTTTTTACTATTATTGCGAACTTTTGCTGATCTCATGGATACCGTTATAGTCATTTATAAAAATAAGAACTAATAAAAGTTCTTTTATTTTGCTGAGTATATTAAGGTTTTTCAAATGACCTCACATAGTGTTTCAAGTGATGCTCATATGAGGTCAGTTGAGTCACTCTTACACATTCTCTTTAAATTTAATAAAAAGGTTACAGGCGGTTAAACATAAATCGTTTCAATTATCCCCGGTTTACCCTACTCTCCAACTAAGAAATTGAAAACTACCCGTTATATGTTATTTTTGATTAAGATAAGTCCGGGAAGGCCTACAATAAGTAAAGGATAAGAAATAAGTTTGTTTCGGTTTACCTCCCCCAGACTCCTCAACTCCCCTTCCCCAGACTCTCTTCTGAAAAGTTAGGCATAACATGAAACTCTGATTAAAAGATCGAGATAATAATATCGGTAGGTATAAACCTACCTTACAATTTGTACCTAAACCTAATTGTCAATTAGTCCAAACAAGAATGAACTTTATTCCAAAATTAGTCAGTAACCTCATATTAAATATTGGGAACAAATATAATAACCACGGACAAAAAAATTGGAACACCAATTTTTCGTCTCGAAAATATATATACTAAACAACAAATGCAAACAACAAATTCAAACAACTGATCGCTAAATTAGTAATTGATCACCTAATTTGGTAACATATCCAAAATGAATACCTAAATGACCACCAAATGTGGTAACCGAGCAACAAATCAGGTTATGATCACCAAATGTGATGATCGATTACCAAATTAGTAGTAATTGATTACCAAATGTGGTAACACATCATCAAAATTTAGTAAATGACTACCAAATTTGGTAACACGCCACCAAAAAATAAATAATATGATTACCAAGTTTAGTTTCATATTTTCTCCAACTTATTGCGATGCTGCTAACTAATTATATCACAAAGATTGTTATAAAATTTAGACATATTATCCAAATGTAGTAAATTCACGCCAAATTAAGATAAATTTCGCGGATTTGTTGCTTGCATTTATCTAAAACAAGGTTTAATACAAATAGTAAAATGTAGGTATACAATACAAACGTAGCTACCGGGCGAGGGAGCGAAACCTTCCATAGTAAAACCAACTGTAATAATGTTGTGTTTAGAAGATTAAGGCGGGAGCTCCGCTTTGCTTTGCCTCCGCCAGTCTTCTGGTGTTAGGTATTTTTATGCGCCTTGAAAAATCATTCGTTACCTTGTGTCCGTCAGAGCGGAAAGCAAATATATCTGTCAATAGAAATATATAGAAAATGAAACTTCGTACAAATGAATAAACTGTAAAACCGAATAAAAGCGTTTAACTTGGTGATCACCTACCTTCTTTGGTTATGGGACTATATTTGGTGACTAATAGTTTTTAATTTTGGTTATAATTTAACACAAAAATTTTACCCGTGGTATAAAATAATTTTTGCCTTTGAGTTTTCCATATAAATAGAATTGGTTGTAAATTGGGTACAATTTTACATTAAAATAAATTTGGTGATCATTTACTCATTCCGGTTGTATAAAGTAATGTTTTGCCGTTACGTTTTTTTATATAATGGTGATTGGTTGTAAAATTTAGCACTACAATGGGTATATACATTTGGCGGTCATGTTACCCATTTTGTGTACAAAGTAATATTTTGCCTCTATATTTTACTAAATTTGATGATCTGTTAAACCACAGCCTTTATTTAACAAATTTTTGTCGTATCCGACCTAAATCTAATCCTTAGCTAAATTCACAATTATTCAGAATTTCGAGTCCTGATTTCAAGATTACGAAGTATAAAACTAGCTTATAAGTAATAAAAACTTTTCTTTAACTATCGACATCTAAGATTGATTTACAACACTTAACAAAGTAACCGTATGTTGCCGGGTATCTTTAAATGCTTTTTTGTTGATCATCAATTTCTGTTTGGGTTTTTTTAATGGTCGGATTAGAATTGAACCGGTTTTGGCAAGTTAATAAAAATATTTAGTTATTAATAAAGGATTAAGTTTTTTAGTCCAGCTCAACTACGGATTAAAGTGATTGCTCTTAAAATAAATGTTTAATATAGATTCTATGTATAAGTAAAGATTATTTACGTTAATAGGTACGCGTTTTGACTGCTCTTCAATGTAGCGAGATTATTATTGAGTGACATATGAAATATTATTTATAACTAGTGTTTCACGTGTCAGGAGGAAAATCGAATGGAACTATTTAGTTTGATGTCAAATGTAATAATCAATCATCCTTAAAAAGACACCAGGAACGCGACTCCTCGTAGCTTTAGATTGATTCACACTTTCAAAGTATGTCAACAAGTTTTTCTCTCCAGCAGGCGACGACTACACTGTATGGTGCGCAGGTATAGTGGGTAACAATGCGTTCTCGATACACGAGTCAAAACTAGCATTTGATCTGTATATGCCTTTGACGATCGATGTTCAATATTCTTTCCAACGAACGCGATAGAAAATCGAAATGACAATACTGGCTTGGACAAACCTTAATAAAATAGTTTACTGATAAAAGTAATGTATAAAAATTGGGCACTGCCTACAATTTTTTTAAGTCACAATTTGACAAACTGCGAATTATTTGAAGTTGCTTTTATGGAAAAGAATTATTTTTTAACACTTGTTTAAAACAAATTACCTATGGAACTGCCGATGGTTGTGTTACCGTGGTATTCTGTCTCACGTGAGTAAAATACTAACTTCAAATTATGTCATACGGCAACATTTATCAATTTCAGATTAGGTGATGTGCATAATATCAAGTTAACGGGACTAAAGACGTCATAACAATAAATACGCCCACGAGATCTGTCCGTATATCCATTTAGCTAAAAGACTGGTCACGCTTGACCTGCCTTATTATAACATTGCAGGTACAGAGACAAAGTTTGCGGGGTCCTCGTGCAACGACCTGGTGACGTCAGACAGCGCCGGCTCCACCATCATCTCGGGACACTACGATAAGAGGATACGCTTCTGGGACATACGCACGGAGATGTCTGCAAACCATATAGTACTTCAGGGAAAAGTCACATCGCTAGATCTGAGTAGAGGTAAGAGCTGAATGTTGTTTTATGAAGAAAAAAATTCATGAGGTCGGTCCCATACCTACATTTTTGAAAGCAATTATTTATAGTTAGGATTCGATTCTTTTACATTCACTTCCACCATTTGCAAAAGGTTTCCCAACTGAATTCTTTAAAAATAATAATAATGAAACATTAAAATCACTAGAAAAATAGATTTGTTCATGAATGTCTGAAACCGACTTATAATTGGAAAAACGGGTCATGATTCAATTAAAAATATTGATTTCTCTTAATCGTACACTTTATAAATTATCTTTCTTCCAATATGTAAAATAATAATTATAAAGGGAAGTAGGTAAGCAAATTTCTGTGTGATGTGTATTAATAAGCGCCTTAGGGTTCTAATGAATAAACTATTCGTATTTTTTACTAATGACAGGTGTAATATATCAACGCAAAACAGTTACGTGCCATAAACGGCTTGTTAATTTCAATAGAGTTAAGACTAACATTCGTTGATAATTGAAAGAACGGCCAAGCGCAAGCGCAAGTGTCGGTATTCGTGTCAGTCAGCACAAGAACGTGACGTGTACGCGATGCCCTGTTAAAGGGATGCCTCGGTTCGTGTAAACCACTGTGACATATTTAAATATGTCTTATCGGGAATGGCTTTATCTGTCAATTTTCAGTAAATATTTAACTTAGCGAGGTTTCATTGTATGAGACTTTAGCGTTTTAAATTTATTGTTTATTTCATGTATTTTGACTCATATTTGGATATTCTGCGCTTTCATGTTTCAGCTATAATTGTAGAATGAATCGTATGTCTGTAAATCAGTCCTTTTTGCTAAAATAGTAAAATCGGCGTTTCAAACAATGAATTTTTTCCGAGGCACGCCTTTAAACGTTTTGTGTCCGATCAATCCCTTTTTGTCCATAACGGCGCACGAAACGTTGAGATTGATACCTTCAATCAAACGGAGTGACTGGACTCACTGGAGACTGATTAAATCACGTCGTTTTCGTCGCCGGCGAGCAGTCGGCGGACAAATGAATGGGGAGACGGTTCACAGTTACGCGTCACGGCCGAACCAGATGCATCAGCGTGCTGCGGTGGCGGCGCGCCTTGGCTTGAGACTCATGGCGTAAAGTGCGCCATTCACAACTCCATCATCATCATCAATTTCATTATTACGGAATACTTATAATAATATAAAAGCCTTGAAAAATCGTGAAATACCGGTAGGGTTTGTGGCATATTCCATGAATCCCTTTTTTTTCATGTTATTGTGTTTTCCACCAAACAATCAATATCACTTACGAATACAAGTATATAATTACATCTAGTTATCTAACTCTTATTGTCTGTAAAGTGAAATTCCATGACAGATCCATGGGCTATTATAAAAATTACACAGCAGGACAGCCAATGTGTGTCATCAGTTAGCACGCAGTTAACACGTTTACAATTGTTACTTTTGTAACACTAGTTGATTGAAATGCTGGCTTTTTTTGAACCTGATTGTGGCTTTATAGGCCTGACCCAATAAAGCGATAGGAATGTGCGGTTGAAGAGTGACCTGGGGAAATCCAGGTTAAACCTCCGACATGAATACTCTAAAAGGTTGCGTTCTAGTGAGATTGGTTGAGCGGCTTGAACCAAATATGAGGTGTGAGTAGAATCGAGCTACTGGGAGTTTTGTCGCTGGTTCACTAAAGCTGATAAGAGTCCAGCAAGAAACTCAGCTAGGACCGACCTAGGTCCGACTGACTTTACCCGGTATGCGGCGGTACCGGGACAGAATTTCTAGCTGCAATGCCGGGACCATGAATGGGGCACTTAAGCAGCCTCCATAATCGAACGGTCGTTTCGGCGCATCACACAAAACACGCCAAAACTAACTAACTGGCTATCGATTACATCTCCGCTGCGCGAACGGTGCAGCCTGACCTTACGATACCCAATTACCCCTTGTAATGATGGACGACTAATGAAAGGTTCATCCTTTACGTTTTATTTAATAAATATCCATTTTAGAATCGAGTTATTATCTATAGAATTTTAGGTTAAACGCTACAACAATTACTAGTTTCCTAGCGGAGTAAAAACTTAACGAATGTCTTCGTATTTGAGGAATTTCAAATTGATACTATCATAGTTTTATAGTCAGGTTGTTGATAGTACATAATTACGGAATGACAATTGGAACATGGGTTCCAATTCTCATTCCGTATGTATACCCATTTCCGTACGTATGTATATTAGTTAATTTAGTAGTGTATGTAAGCACTTTATTGTAACAAATGACAGGTTTAAAGCGTAAAAGGTTTAAGGCTGGGATCAGCAGGCTACAACTAACTTTAACAACTGTCTGGTTATAATTGTACAATGTACATATACTCATTTTTTTTATATCATTACCTACTTAAAGTTCTTAATCCATGGCATAATAAAGCTATTCCCGGGAAATATATTGCATTTGATGTCTGACTAATGAACACACATAATGTTCCTTCCCTTTATATTGAAGCAGGCTGAGTAGGTACCTACATAAATGACAGTTGTAATTCCCATAAATTAACTTTATGGCTAAATATCTGATTACTCGTGCGGGAACTTTCTTAATAATCTTATTTTCCGCCAGCTTTCCCGTATGAAGCCATTAATCAAACTATAACGGAAGCGGTCACTTCATTTATGATAGAGTTGTGAATCATTTCAAATGCCGTACGTAAATTGGTAGCAATTTATTCTTTTCTTCAACAAATATTAAAAAGTGTGTTACCTAGAACAGAGATCAGTATTAACGCCTGTAACTACGGTGCATAAATCATGATGTTTGCTCAATTACGTTTTTTTATGTTTAATTCAAAACTTGTGCACACTGGTGTCCTTAATTTTACTTGTATAGCTGTGGGGCATGACTGTTGCCACCAAGATTAATGGAACACTTAGCTGCCAACCTCTCCGCACGGATTTGTTATCTACAGAGATTTCATTTACCTGTGTCCACTCAGTCAATGTTAAGAATAAGTACTTGATATTATGTTTTATTCAATGAACCATGTCCTACATCAAGACTTTCGATTTAAAATACGCGCTCAAATTGGTTCCTCCGTTAGGAAGCTTCTACGCTACAGACATTCACATACGTATATATACACATACGCATGTTAAACTTATAACACCCCTCTTTTTCGTTGCGCGTCGGGGGTTAAAAAGGACAAACTTGCAGCACCTTTTATAAGTATGTTTGTTTGTCTTATTGCTGCTGTGTTATACCTATTAGTGAGCACATTGAAATTCACTCTTTCCCCGCCCCAACCGGCAACACCATGCCTTATAAATATTGCCGCAGTATTTATTAAAATAAACCTATTATATAGACGATAACCCTTTTTATAGTATAGCTTTTTTAACATCTATGGTGTCATATTGATTGGTTCATTATACTTTTTTTCTTATCCAAACTAGTACCTATTATTTGCACTAAATAAGGGTTTAGTGTTATATAATCACCAAGGGAAAAATAAGTCATCTAATTAAAAGTATTATGTTGACGACCTTTGTATTTATGGACTACCTCCTTAGTTTTAAATCCAGGGTTTCTATTTGGAAAAATACTTAGATCATTAATGCTTATTTTTTTTCAAAATAAGTCATTTTACCTCCGAAGAATAAACGAGTATATATATATGTACGTTAAATTTTCCAGTGCTCGACACTCATCCCTTATTTGGCACCTTCGATTTTAATTCATATTAGTAGAGGTAAATTATTGCACTTAAGGTTTGAACATTGGAACATTTACCATATTATTGCATTATATCCTCAACAGCGACTTGTCATTTTAAACAGATATTTTAGAGAAATCACAGGTATTTCAGGCTAAGCTTGGAGTTGCAATCCAGACCGTAATTGCCTTAGTTTGCGGCACATAATTGAAGGTTGAGTTGTGTGTCATTTAAAGTACGATTGTAAATCGAATTACACGGCACAGCTGTTTACCAACCGTTTTGTTGCAGACAGCAATTATTTACTGGCGTGCGTACGCGACGACACAATACAGCTGATCGACTTGCGAATGAACACCATTGTCCGGTCCTTCAGGTATGACATTATCTTTATTACTTGAGGTTTTATCGATACACTGACTACAAGCTTCAACAAACTTGAAATTAAGGTTTACTGGGGAAAGGTTAATACTTGTATTTATCACTTTTTAGTGTTATGTGAAGTTCTTATCAGAAGTACGTAATAACAGCCCGTTGTTTTAAGTTTTAGGTCGATTAAAATCACACAAAATTTCGTGGTATGGGAACTCTGTAGGATGGCGGCTGCTGCTTTAGCCCTTATCGGTCTGCTTAATACTACTACGCTTCTTATTGAACAATGTAGACATATAATTTTATTTTATTTTTTATTATTATTTATTTATTTTATATTGTAATTTTTGAAGTCGGTGTCATCCAAGAAGTTGTCTAAAGTTGACGAAACGGCACTGAGTACAAAAATTACAATAGGTACGTCTACATTGTTCAATAAGAAGCGTAGTCTCATGTTAGAAGTAAGGCAATTATTTTTTACTTTTTAGTGTTTTTTTTTGGAGTCGGTTTTATTTTTTATAAAGTAAATATTTATTTCACACGTTTTAATGAAACTGAAATTCCAATACGGCTAAGCTCGAACACGGCTAAGCTACACTGTTTTATTACGGGATTCCGTTGCCTACCTGCAGACCTCGATTACCAGATCAGGTTATTGGTAATATTACATCAGGACCATTTAAATTGGCTTCGTCATAGTCGCTTCAGTATCTTGATCGAAATATCTTAATGCCACCCATGAATCACTAGGAGTTTTGGATAACCATGGTCTTTTTCATCAGTTCCGTTCACCAAATGCTACTTTCTGAATGCAAATGCTCGATTTATTACCGAAAATACTAAAATCCTACATGTTTCCCTTGAATTTTTGAATAGTTCCCTCAATTCCTCATGGATCCCATCATCAGAACTAGATTCTGTTAATTGCAGTCGGTTAAAAAGGGTCGGCAGCGGGCTTGTGATTGTTCTGAATTCGCAAGCGTCTATAGGCTATGGTGTCTGCTTGCCATCAGGCGGGCTATATGCTTGTTTCCTACAGACAAAAAAAATGTCTATCCTATTTTTTAAAGTTGATTTAATCTCTCCTGTAATGCAGTCACGAGGCCTTCAAGGTGGGTTGCGACTGGTCTCGGGCGGCGTTCGGGCCGGCGGGGCGGCTGCTGGCGGTGGGCGCGGCCGACGGCGCCGCCTACGTGTGGAACACGCACTCGGGCAAACTGGAAGCCACTCTGAAAGACCACACGTAAGTAACTACGTAGTAAGTTTTACAGGGAACTAGGGGTCTATTTTTATTGCTTGATTCCAATCGGAATCGCATTGCACGCGCAAAGCTAAAGCCTTATTTAATTAGCATGATCAGCGACTTATTGAAATGTAATGTAATGGGATATGGTATGTCGAATAGATACCTATAAACCATTTGTAGATAGTTGCATTAGTCCATTATGTGTTTTCTATTCCGGAGTATTAAAGTTTGGGTCTGAATTACAAACAACGTTATGGTTCATTTGTGTAAACATACTTAATGGCGAATGATTTATTGAATACGAAGATCCCAATCGATTATATTTTAAATTAGTCGAACTTGAACCGTTTTTCTAACTGAGCTGCTCTTTTACTTGTGTGTTGTATCGTATAAATAAATTGTTGATGAATATAGAAAGCTTTAACAGTTGCCACCTAGAATTCGAATTGAACGCACGAAGGTGCGATGGAGGACGTGCTGTAATTTTGTATTAAGCAGTAACGCTGCTAACGTTAACTACATATTTAAATTAAAGGAAAAATTAAGAGCAAGGTAGAGCGATTGGCCGCGCATGCCAGAAGGTCGCAGGTTCGAATCCTGCTCGGAGCCTAAATATTTCAAGTATTCCTTTAATTTAAATTTCTAGTTTTCAAGTAGTTAGGAATATTGAGGGCTTAGTTTTAACCCATCGTGGTGTACCATGACCTAATGAGTCCATAAGAGTTAAACTTTCAATGCAGATATCTGGCGTCATAACATCTTAGAAGATAAGTATTATTTGAGAGAGGTAGGGCACAGCAAAATGTCATCTTGCTCGAATTTGGAGCAGCCCAAATGGAGAAGTACCTCCACCTTGCAGAAGACCACAGCCATAATAACATTATCTACTATACAAGTATGTAGTGTTGTGTTCCTGGAGGCGAACAAGGTTGCCAGAGCTCCCGAGGATGCACTGTGTTGAGAGCGAGGGACTTAAATTCGATCCTTTGTGAATTCTCAAACTTCATAAAGGGTCGGCAACGCGTACGTGACTCCTTTGGAGTTACGGGCGTCTATAGGCTGCGGTGGCCGCTTACCATCAGGTGGACCGTACGCTTGCTTGCCACCGGCGTTGTATATAAAAAAAATACAGATTTGTTCACCGTTACCTTCGCTCTTGTCAAGTATGAAGTTATACCGTTTTGCCTAATTTGATTGTTGCAAAAGCTAGAACATGTATATTCTGAATATATCAACGACCAACTTCAGTACAAAGTAAAGTGATGCCGTCAATAAATACGAACAGGTTTTGAGGCGCGTTACGTATATACCTATATATGTATATTTCTATCACTCATCTAATCCGCTCTTCTCACCAGCTTTTGTGTTGTAACGTAAGTTCCTAATTAATTATGAACCAAGACAGAATCGAATAACTCGAAAGAGCTCTTAAAACTTAGCTTGAGACACTGCTGTACTACATACAGCACAGTATACATGTCTCGACACTATGCCATTCAAATATATTCTTATGCGGTATAACACAAGCTATTGCTTATTATAAAGATTACGACCTTTAATGAACGATTTGATTTGAATATAAATTCTTTCGTTGTAATCTATAACAGTACAGCGATTACTTAAATTCCTGTTGGTACAGTTGCAATTGCATTTGTGTGTATTAGCTATTCACAATGTTCACTCAAGACGCCTGTTGAATTCGATATGTCACTCTGGGAATGAAGAGGTAGAGGTGGTGGTCGTAAGTAATTTATGGATTTTGTAATTATTCTTATTGATGCCGTGCCGTGCCGGGTTAGAATAGCACCACTGCTTACTTTCCGTCTTTAAATTCGACTATATGATAATCGGGTTGAAGTGTGTTGTGGGTGTTGGGCTAGCTAGTATAGATTGCTAGCCCAATAATTACAATACACTGTGAAAGTAGTAGTACTCGTAGTAAAACTATTTATTGTATAGACAATAACAAAAAGTAAAAAATACAAAAGGAAAGGCCAGGTACAAGGCAAAGTATCGGGATATCTCCCAGTTAACCTTTGAGTAGATATATAATATCACATTTACTCCGTCTTTAAACGTACAGTTGCTAAATGTTGTTCTGAAATTAAATTGTGATTTACCTACAACATTGTCGAATACTGACGTGGGTATGTATGTGTCCTATTAATGAAAATGAAAACTAGTATGGAAAAGATGTTTGTAGTCCTGCGTAAATAATGAAAATATAGTTTAACCTGTTGATCACAATAGGGAATATGCATTATTTCATTGATTTAGTCTATTGCTTAAAGATACCAAACACAAAAAAGTTAAAATATACACAAATAATTTAATCTCCTCCTCTAAGAAATAATCACTGACTGACTAACTCATCAACGCACAGCAGAAACTGCTAACGCTAGAGAGTTGATTTTTGCACAGGCGGTTACATTTATAACGTAGGCTAGGAATAAGAAAGGATCTTTCGAAATTCATCCCCTAAGAGGGTAAAACAAGGAGTGGAAGTTTGTATGAAAACACGTATTTATTGAAGTGAGTGATTTGAACCTTCGTAAATAGACTCTGTTTATATAATAAACCATATTTAACAAAACATATTTCAGCGCTTTTTCGAAATTGCTACCTAAAAGAGTGAAAAAGGGGTTCCAAGTTTATACGGGGAGCAAATCTTTTTTGAAGTGAGAGATTTGAAACTTCGTATATAGACTCTTTGTTTAAATACAACAAAACATGTTTCAGCGTTTTTGAAAATTGCTCCCCTAAAAGGGTTCAAGTTGGTGCGGGGAGAAAATATTTACTTTTCTTAAATCTCGATATGGGTGTCATCTTCGAGGTTCCTCGGGGTGCCGATTACGAAAATGACATCCATTTTCAAATCCGAGATGGCGGACATTTATTTTTTCTTTTGAATAATTTTTCACAGAATATTAACAACATCAGACAACTGACAGAAAAAATATACCTCATTTATATATTTGTTACCATCTAAAATCTACGCGGACGACGTCGCGGGCGGCCGCTTGTTAATTCAAATCAGAAACCGACATTTCAAATAAACGTTCACTGGCTTGACGTATCTAATGCGTTTTAAATTACGTTCCAATTTACGTGACTTAATTAAAATATTTCGCATAATAATAATCAATAAATCTTCCAGCTTCAGCTATTATTATAATTAGATTACTATTATAATTTCTACATGTAATCTTAACGCATGTTCCCCATTCAACTGGGACAGAAAAAACAATATGATAGACATTGAAAACATTTAGAGGTAGAAAAGTATTCAAATCAGAAATAGGTAATCTTTTATTACATATATGTATAAGGTTAGCAAAGAGTTCGTAACAAAAACCGTAGTTGGTTAACATGAAAAATGAATGAATTTCCTACGCTATGGCTATTAGCGTCATTGCACTGTACAGTAATCAATAAAGAAACATCCCCCACCACGAAGTTTTGTAGGAAATAAATATGAAAATGGTATAGAGTTTACGGCAATTTATTAAAATCCAGCGTTGAATTGGAGTTCCGTAGGGTGCCGACATGATCTAGTGTTTTAACCTAGCCAATATATTCAATATTTATACTGTAAGTTACGCATTACCTACGGGTCAGGTTAGACCGGTTGCAGACATTGTAGTTCTGCACTCGAACCTGCACGCGATGTTAAGCCACACTGGGCCACCGCAGCGCGTATTATGAGTATAGTAGATTAAAAGGACGTCTTCCAAACAATAGTACATTGCTGCAGAGGCCGCGAAATAGGGGACACGCGGCCGACAATCCCTGTTCGTTCCGTGGCTTGTATAGCGTAATAGCACTTTTCTCAAAATATGCAATGAAATATGTAAATTATAAGAAAGCTCGAAATGAAATTCTAAGGATTCAGTAATGAAAACACGCACTGCAGCAACTGGCGGCCGGCGGCTGGTGTTGTCTTTTGTTTCCGGGCCGCGCCGGGCCGCGCCTAGGCTGGCTGGTATGTTGTATAAAATTAAATCATGGGCCGCTCGTTGCGCCGCACCCGAAATGTGATATTTCGCAGTCTGTTATATCTCATGATTGAGAAAAAAATTGTTTATTTGTGTCAGTATCAGTACGGTGGTGATAACCACTCAAATATATTTTTGATCTCCCACTAAAATCTGAAAAGGAGAAGGTATTCTAGCTCCTCCAGACTTTCAGAGCCTTCATGTGAAAACGTACACTTGTATATGTAATTAATTTATTTATTAGTGCATCAATTCTTAGCTAATAATAATAATAATAATAATGATTTATTCAGCAAAATAGTTCATACATGGTACAGCTATACGTTTCAGCACACAATAATACCATAAATTAACTTAAAATGCATCTTCCTCTTAAATGCCGTATGTAAATAAACACGCGGTTATTATTCTTGACAAATAAAAGGCAGACAAATGAGCAGAGCCGGCCATGTTTCATTTGCGTTCGCAGCCCGTGACCGCTCTTAGTAGCCGCCTGCTCCCAACCTGACCCCATGGCAATAAACTTGCAGTGAATACATTTTTGACCTTGAATATAAAACTAGAATTACCTTGCTCGTGACATCGTTTAGTTTCCCCGTAACATTTTGCATGGACAATTGAAATCGTGAGGTCAGCATTGGCTCGGTCTGTCTCACCGTTGCAAATTTCTCTTTCCCATACCGTACGGAGAATATTTACTCGGTGCCAACAAGCGCTCTGGCCTAGTGGCAAACTACCCCGGTGACCTTTTCAACCCTGACTGCCAAACAAAGTATTCAGTACCACAGTGACACTTCGAGGACCTATTTTTTATTTTCGTTTTATTACGGATCTAAGTATATGTAGAAAAGAAATTCATAACTGAAATTCGTACAACACGAAACCTGCCCAATGCCCAACTGAAATTAATAGAAAGACAATTTTTCCAAAATAGGCACAATGATAATAAGGGTTAAATAGGTAGGTACATGAGTAAGCAGTGTAAGTATGTATAAAGTATGAATATTTCCAATTAAATATATCATACGCTTCAGGGTGCTGAAACCATCTAAACAAGCAATCTAGTAGAGCAATCAGTTAGAGGTATTATTATAACTTTAACGTATTTAAGTGAGTTATAATTATCTCAATTGTTACTAATAGTGTTATAGAGGAGTTAACAAAAAAATAAGCACCAAAAGTGGTACTAGAGCTTTAATAAACGATATTAAACACGTTTTAAGGTTAGAAAAGCATTAATCAAAGCAAGTATAATTACGAGGTTATAGCTTTACAAGATACAAAAGTGCTCGGTGACTCTTGTTAACTCTTAATGTTGTTTAGTTGTTGCCGTGGAGTGTGTTGTACAACTAAGGTGTTATATTCACGAAAAGGTACAGGCAGGAGTTGTAGAACAGAGTTTGTCAAGAGTGTAGTAAGAGTAATTATTTAAGTCTATTACTGCACCGTTATGATGACAAGGACTGTACAATATTCTTGACTAAGACTGGTGTATCTCACAAACGTAATAGATAGATGACTTAAATGGAGGCTGAAGCGTTAATGTAAGATCGCCATTGTTTTGATGAACTCTAACCTATAAATTGATTGGGTTATTCAGTATTTTACAACGAAGTTCGTTATTTATGTTATTCTTATCATTCTATGGATGCCACTTAATTTAAGATGCCACTGTCTAAGAAGCAAGAATAAAAAACGATAAAACCGTGAAGTATCTATTTTATTCTTCATATGTTTTATTAGAAGATATTTCTAATAAATCATGGGCTCGTTAAAATTGAGATGGGAAACATGGTATACATTAACCATTAAACCACGAGGGCAGGTTGTTTGCACTTCACTAACAAAAATCACTTCAATAATTAGTTATTTCTTAACTACTATTCTGTCAAATATGGTTTCGCCATTCGGTACGCTATATTACAATAATGAACTCAGGAAAAAGTAAGATGCTCACTTTAAACCTTTTAATACGTGGGATAATGTTTTAAGTGATAAATAATTCTTAGCCGACGCGCTTCTATGACCAACCCTCTACAAAACACAGCAATACAGGTTGGAGTAATATCTGAGGGTGAATTAACACTCTTGGTGTTACAGTGCTTGCACAAGAGTGTTTATTCACTTGCAGCTTATATTTCAACTGGTATTATTGTGGTTGTATAGGGTTAGTTAACTCTATGAGTATAAAGATAACACTGCTCAGCAGGCTTTCTATAAGCTTTCCCTGTAAAATCGTGACGCTGATCCGTGGTCATATCGGTGATAGTGGATGCTCCAACACCTTTTTTACAGGCATTCTTAAAACGAATTTATACTCGAATGGAACCGATATAAGAATGATATACAAGTTTTCTTAACGCTAGCTAGTTGGGGTCTTAGTGTTCCAATATTTGTGATCACCGTGTCCACTCCGATATATGTTTTTATGATGACTGTACCTTTATAGGTATACGATATATACTAGTCGTGTTGTGATCATATACGAACAGCCGCGTCCCGAGTCGAAATGTCACGATTGAACAGTTACTTCTAAGGTCGTTTTATTTTATTTCCAGTCTAACAGCAAAAGCACTATCTCCCTTCAATTGTTCTATGGACCTACATACTTCTAGATACATCTATGAGAAAATAAACATAGTTTCTCCAACAATGTCCCAAATGTTGTTATCATTTCTGGTAAATCGTTATAAAGGAAGCTTATACATATGTTATTAACAATATAAGTATTTATGAAAGAAAATTCCAACAATTTATATGATAATATGTATAAACTAGAATCAAATAAAAAAATACTATCATTACAATTCCTCGACTCATGTCGAATCCTAGCAAAGTGTGGGCGGCCTCTTGTAGTTATCCAATAAAATATAGATATATAAATTAGAGGTTAGGAATAATCGTAACAATCGGCTTATTAAAAACCGGCCAAGTGCGAGTCTCACATTTAAAGGTTACGAATTAAGTAAGGCCACGAATAACCAGGTGTTCTCTAAAGATACCATATGACTTCAACAACTTGCAGCGCCTATCCCAAGTTTGTTCCGAGAACCCCGAATCGAAATTTGTATGGGGTTGAAGTTGACTACTCGAATATCAACCTTTATGTTAACTTACTTTAAATAACGGGTGACGTATGCCCACAGTGATTGTGACGTCCACAGGCGCGAGATGCTTTGTCCGCATCGGGCCCGCCCTACACTCGCCTGTGGACTTCTTCAGTAAATCTGCGTAAATACACCATATTGTTCGCATGGCTTGTGACGTTCACAACCACATGCCGAGATACGATCGGGCTAATTCGCGCACACGACTCACAATAGAGTATCTTAGGTAGGTACTCACACGGTGACAAAGAAACACGGAAACATTCCTCAGCGTATCTTTGCTCAGCAATTCTTGTCCTCAAATTTTAATGTTACTTCAAACTTCAAGCATGTTGCAAAGTTGCGTGCTCATTTTATTGCTAGACTAATTCAATATTGAAATAAACATTACTACGGTTTACTCTCGTATTGTGACCATGTACCGTTGCGACGTGAACACTAGGTTTTATCTACATCGATGAAAATCAATGAACGGTATGGTACCGATGTAAAACGAGATGAGTAATAAAGATAGAACCCCTGGTGCTCAGAGCATTGTTTCCCTTTTCATGTACAGGTAGACCAACATCTGAGTAAATGAAGTGTTTTAGTACTAGGGTGCTTATCAGGCTACCTCGTTATAATAATCCAGCATACATATTCCTCTATCACAGGTTGCAGCGTTGTATGATGACAGGAAACGTGTACCACAGGTAGATAACATGAATTAATTCTTGACGATATACAGGTGTACAATGTTGGCATAAAATAAAACTACTCATATAACTCAAATCAAACACAGATTTTAATAATCTAATATTTGCGACATTGCGTATTCTAGCCCAATGATTATTTGGCTGTCGGGGGCCGTAAAACGAAATGGTTTTTTTATCAATATTTATTGGTGACATTTGTTATTATTAGGTTTTCTCATAACCTTTATTATTTAAGCTACACTGAGACAATAGTCTATTAGCACTAAAATCTGTGTTTCTTCGAGTAGGTAACTACTTAAGTTTAATATTTAGTTGTACCGTTTAATTTTATGTGAACTGTAAATTAACCGCCTTAGCTAAACATCATACCTACTTTTGTGTCCATTTAACCCACTCGTTTCACTTTCCAATGTTCTATTTATGGGTTTAGGAACAGAATGACCTTCTTTTCGTATATACATCGGTATGCTGATTAGGAATGATTCAACAAGACCAAAACCAAGTATGTAGCGCTAATAAGAATATATACTTCACAAATCAATATTCTGTTCTTGACTTATTTAGATACCTACCAAAGTTATGATTTTCAGGCTCTGATGATTATTATATTAATTATCGGGCGGTTGTTTAATAATTTTATTATGTTTACTATGTTTATAGGCATGTGATATTAATTGTTGGTTACATAGTATATTTTTATGGTTACAATGACGATTTCCATTATATGACGTCTCAAAAGGACCGTAGCGGTCTGCCTTAGTACACACAATCGCGGAAATGTTCGATTGTAGGCGCTCGTGTAGTGGAGCAGCGGGCGACGCGCAGACGCAGCGCAGGGCCGGTGCTGTCCGCGCGCAGCATGCGGCCTTGCTTTATGTTCGCGAAATTAACAACAACATGTGCGACACTAACTTATTGTACAACTCGGAAACATCTAGATTTATCGCATGTTACTAGCACGCTTAACTTCAACATTCATATCACTTCATATCTAATTGCAGCCGTGGGAAAAACACGCAGTTAGATAATAACTTTATGCTTTAACATAGGTAACAGCCATCGAGAAAATAACACAGCATTTTTATGGTTTAAGTTCCCTAGTGCTCACTTGTTTATATGATTTTTTTTAACCTGACTGTGGCTTTATAGGCCGGGCCCAATAAATATGAATATAACGTGATTTATTTTCACATCAAATACAAGGTTCCCTTTAAACTAGATACTATTTCCTAAAATTATAAAACTTACACTGATGAGATGGTTCCTCTCGTATAATTTTCCTGAGAAATGTAGATTAAGTGGCTTTATATTACCAACAACAGCTGTCATTTTATTAACAAAAACTAAACCATATCAGCAAAAAACGTATTTTCAATAGCGAATATAAAAGTATTCTTCTCAATTCCCATCATTCGATTGTGTTGTCCTATTGTTGCAGTCAAATTAAAAATGCTTGAGTGCGCAACGCGATAGTAATGAGGTTAACTGGTGTTCTGCACACCACCCTCCATCAAACAGAAGACCGTGACGATGACGTTAGCGCGTGCAGGTCTCCGACCGTAACGTATCATGAGCAACAGTGATATCGATATGTGTGAATGCTCACATCGCCTGCGCCATTGTCGAAAGCTCGCGTGCGCGAGCGCACATACCCCCATAACATCGCTTTATTCACTCGCGATATGAAATTATTGTGTAATGAACGTTAGTCTAATATCGGTGCATGCTTTTTGTGGCGGAAAGGCGAACGACCTAACGATTCTCGAAATTGCTTTATTGGGTAACCTGTTTCCGAACGGGAGGCGTGTAATGTGGTCATGAATCAAGACGCCACGGGAATGAGATTATTATGTTATATATATTTTATGATTATTGTAGCAATGAATTCAATTACATTCCTAATTTGCTAATTGCTTTTTATCATCTAGATTTATTACCATATATTATATAAATGGTCTCTATCATGCCTATGTACTTACTGCCTTCGAAATTGTACTTGTTGTAACTAGTATTTTGATACCTTCATCTTCTTTGCGCCTTGGGTCATATATGATGATTATGTACAATCACCAATAAATTTGCATTTCCGAAGGAAATTCGCTGCTATACATAGAGCCTCCCCTAACTGCTACAATTTTCGTTTCGGCGCCTCTCCCATGACTCCTGCAATAATTTGTTATCTCATTTACAGTTTCATTAATTGCATTGTTTTTAAAACAATAATGATATCTATACCGCTCTATCGGGAAAAAAACCTGAATTTATTAATCTAAAACTTGATTGTTCGCTTTTAGTAATCCGTTTTGACAAAAAAACTTAATTTAATGACGAAGGTCACAAGTACCACAAAATATAAAGCTAACATTATATAGCTAGCGAGAAAAAAAATGACGACTACATTCAGCTTAAACCTGGCGAATATTCTTACATTATTATTATAGTTCAATAAATAAATAAGTAAAATAAATATAGTAAATATGTTATCTCCTTTTCCTGCCCCTCTGATATGAAACATTGTCTCTTTTCTTTTGTATTCACGCATGCACCCTTTAATAATGGAACTCTTAAACCGGTCGATAGACGTCCTCATAAGCTCGGAAAAGAAGTTAATACAATGTTGGTAAATTGAAACCGCACTACGAGAAAGGAAACAATTGCTAGCTCGGCGCCAGATCTCATGATGTTTATGACGCTTCCTGCTACCCATATTGGTTATTCGTGGCGGCTTGTTATACGCAACCCGGTTCGGTATGTGTAAACGAGCCAAGCAAACCAGACGCTAATTCTTCTTTATGGGTTGCCTTATCCCGAGGACGCACAGCTCAGTGCGGTGGTCTGAGCTGCGCGGAGCGGGAATCGAAAACTTTCCGAAGAAAGAACGTATGTGTTTATTTATTTTTCATTGACGATAATGTTAACTACGGGTTTGCTTTTAGGGCTTCATTACATTTCAATAAAACCTATTTTCTTATTTAATTCGGTGGCTAAGTGTTTCTTAAATCTAAAATACATTTATCTTATGGTTTTATATTAATAAATGGCTTAAAATACTTAATCAAGTACCGGTTACAAACTATAATATGCATATTTAATATACTAGACAAATGAAAAGACTGCAAAATTGGCGTCAAGAACGAGGTGTCACTTAGTATAATTACAAATATTCTTCCACGAAAAGTCAAACTGCCAACAATTCATAGGTAATAAATAGTACATTTTAATGCAAGTGCGAAAGGTAGGTATGCCATTCTGCACGAGTCCCGAATCACGCGGGACGAGCAAGAATGACACTTCCGGACGCATCAAAACGACGTTTTTAAATACAGTTGAGGAAAATTATCAAATAAACCAAAATAAAATACTAATTAAAAGAGACAAAACAAAATGCGCTTACTTGCCAACAATGCCATTGTTGTCAGCCTTCAGCCAAATCAAAACTATTTTGGAATAGGTTTTAAGTCACATGCCGCCGCCTAGCCGATGCTAGCCGCCGATAGGACAGAATGGAACAGGAGGGAGGAGGCCTATGTCCAAAAATGGACAGTCCAATAGACAGCTACCTAGAATAACATAATACCAAATAATAATAATTTACCCGACATGTTAAATATATGTATTAAAAAAAAATACCTATTTATTATTAAAATGAAATTCAGAAGCTAGAGATGCATGTTCGAATAAATTATTTATTGTAATTTAATGAATAAAAATAAAAATGTATTTAGTATAATGTATAAAGCAGGAATTATAATTATAAATGAAATTAGTAAAATGTGTAATTAGATAATATTAGAATTAGAAATGAATTCAGTAAAACTTATAATGAACTGAGAGATGTGATGCATGCTATTTGTTTTATCTATTGGAAATAAATGGCTTTATTATTATTATTATTATTTAAGTCACATGGTAGTTAGTTCAGTTACATTTGAAAATAAAAAACGTAATATTCTTTTAATTATGTAATTCATTTATATTTCATTTATTTGTAAATATTTAGTGACAAAAAAAACAAGTGTTCAATTCAGCGCGGCGGTCCTGTATACTACTCTATTAATCGGAGGTCTCGCATAATACTCGTTTCCGGTCATTGGTCTACTCAATCTGTCACCTTTTTGAAGACAGTTTTAGATTTTTTAATTTTTGATGACTCTTTAACTTGTCTAATATGGAAGTTTAATTTTTTTAATATAATATAAGTATGTTTTTCATGCCAAATGCTTTATTATATGAATAAGTAAACTGATTGTACCTAAAACTGTTCTGTTAGATGTACGGCTTGGACCAACAGTAAATTAAAAAAAAATGGAAAGTAGCACTAGTGCGAGAAAAACTTTGCGCACGATATACAGCTACATAAAGTACCACTTCTTGAGCAACTCTATTAAAAAAGTAATGAAAACTCTCCGGGTAACCGTGGCACTAGCCTTAGAGCGGCAATCCGACAATCACCCGCCACAGACAGCCTATATTCGTGAAGTCATGGGCGCACTAGAATCACAATCCTTCCATATCGGATATATCGCTGAATAAAAGCGATTTACTTCAAAACTAGACTTTGCTCAAGGCATCTCTTTACATACGGATTTGGTACAGATCATATTATAGGTCTCATACTGTTAAAATGTTTATAGAAAGGTATGTATCGGTTCTTCGTTTCCCTGTTGTATCGTATCTACTGATTATTTAACAGGGCCTTTCCGTTAGCAGCAGGTATCAGTGGCGGCGCGTCCATACAACTCGATTCCTATCGGCTTGCCTAATTTTCAGCCAGTCCAGTCCTTTTACTACGGCTTATGAAGAATACGAATGGCAAAATATTTCCGGCTTCCCTAAGAATATTTTTGACGCGCTGCCACTGGTAGGTATATACCTACCAGTAGTTATTATATAATAATTTTAAATCTATCGTAGGGCAATTATTTCGACCCGTGAGATTCTCTAGAAGACAGTACGGTTGCCAATTGCATTGCAGTTTGTTGCATTTTTAGCGTCACCCAGAGGTCACGGGTCACGTGTAGGATTGCGGTGGGTATTTCCCCTACGGACGTGGTGCAACCTCGACCTCTCTTTGTCAAGTGAGTGGGCAACTTGACTGTTAGAAGTTCTTAAGCCTCCCGAAGGCCTCCAACTTAGCTTAACGGCTGCTGCCATAGACAGTAGTTGGGATCAACGGCTTAACGTGCCTTCCAAAGCACGGGAGCGCTCAGTTAGTAACCACTCAAACCTGTCACCCATCCAAGAACTGACCCCGGCCCACGTTGCTTGACACACGCGGGCGCCGCTGGGCCACGAGCGCTCCATAATGATAATAATAATAAGAAACCTTTATTCCACATAATAGGTACAGTTAATATTCTATCTGCCCACATGACAAATTATATTATGTCTCTTATTGCGGTATGCCGGTTGGCATAGGCCTCCTCCAGCTCTCTCCATTGCTGTTTGGTTTAGTTTATTTTATCTCACTATACAAGTTTCATATAATACAACACCTTTGTTTATACTGCAATACAATACAAATATTCTTTATTGCATAACCTCAACAAAAAAAACACATTACAGTACATAATACAACTAATCATATCATGATCGTTTAACAAAATAACAATTAACATCAATGACCAATAAATTACAATTTGCAGCACATATACAAAACATATGCATATGCTGCAGTTAATGAAAATAATAATATCAATTATAAACAGGGAAGAAAAGGCATATCAAGTCAATTTGAATAATAATAATTGAAAATATAAATAATAATATAAAAGCAGTACTAAAGAAGTACCTCTCAATTAATTAAATAATAATTATGTCATATCCTAATACCAACAATAATACAAATAAGAATGTGAGGTGAGTACCTATCATTTAAATATTAACAATGTCAAATCATAGTAAAATAAAATAAGCAAATTATAGTCCAGTCATATGAAGACCCTTATTTAATGATGTCAATATATTCTTTTACCGAGTAAAGTGACTTTTCTAATAAAGGGTTTTTTCTACTCGTCGACTTCAATGTTTGAATTACGATATAGTAGACAAAACTAAAATCACATACATTTCTCTATTGGTTCCCTTCAAGTGAACTCTTATGAAATAGACCAATCACGTGTCGCCTTTTACTGTACTCTTATGAAATTGGCCAATCACGTGTCACCATTACAGTACTCTTATGAAATTGACAAATCACGTGACGTCGCGGACATAGAACAAAAGACCAACGAGCGCCCGACCCATGTGCCTAATGTTCATTGCCGCAGGACTAGTTTGTTTGAGAGTTTCGGTTTTTTTAATTAATTTTCGTTGACTCGTAGAAAAAGTAGTGTATGCAATAGTTATATAATTAGCTTTTTAAGTCTCGAACCTTAATTAGACCACTCGGCAAGCCTCGTGGTCTAACGCAGTTCTCGACTATAAAAGCATACATTATATAACGATTGCATAAACTACTATTTCAGTCTCCGTTTAAAAGTTTCTTCACATTATTCCATTTTTATGCTGCCTATCACATGCTAACCTGGTCCAGTGTAGACCCAGCGTTAGCCGGATATCATCCTCCTGGCTTAGCCACCTCTTACCATTTCTGGGGTACCAGAGGGTCACATAGATACTCCATTTCTCTTTTTTATCCCGCAGCATGTGGCCTGTCCACCTCCACTTCTGCTGGTCGATTTTTGTAAGAATATCTTTGATGACCGCTTTAGCCTAGTTGGTAGTGACCCTGCCTACGAAGCTGGAGGTCCCGGGTTGGAATCCCGGTCAGGGCCTACGAAGCTGGAAGTCCCGGGTTGGAATCCCGGTCAGGGCATTTATTTGTGTGATGAACACGAATATTTGTTCCCGAGTCTTGGATGTTTTCTATGTATTTAAGTATATATTTATTTATATAAGTATGTATATCGACGCCTAGTACCCATAGTACAAGCTTTGCTTAGTTTGGGACTAGGTCGATTTGTGTAAGATTGTCCACAAATATTTATTTATTTTATATCTGTTGCCCTTGTCTTTGCTATTATGTCCAAGTTCCAAATCCTGTCCCTTAATCTCACCCCTAGCATACCTCTCTCCATGGCGCGTTAGCTTTCCGTTAGCTTGTCTCTGTGCTGTTCCGTCAGTGACTAGTCTTACATCCGTATGTCATGCATGGGAGGATGCTTTTCTTTTAATATGTATCCCCAATTCTTTGCTTTTTATTATTTCCTTCAATGCCCAATATTTTCCCTGTTTTTCTTTTAATATTTATGCCCAATTCTTTGCTTTTCAGTATCTCCTTCAATAATGGTATTCTTCTGTCAATCTCCTTAGCGTTCACTCCCAGTTCGACTAGTCTGTTCTGGTCGCTCAAACTCAGGACCATGATTTGCAATATGGGAGTCGAAAAATCAAATCAATATAGTAGTAGTAAAATCAAGTTGATCTTATTAAAGTGTGCTAGTAAGTTATTCGTGATACAGATTATTAACAAAACCAATGTGTTGTTGTATATGTGTGCTCACGCACACCACCGTCCACCAGCCATGTTGACCTACGAATACACATCAGTACGCTAACCAAGCAGTGGTTTCACTTGTCCCACCTTACGTATCTATCACCATGAAAAAGATTTTTATAGTATCTCATCCGTCCGTGCATATAATGTGTTATGGATACGCACTAGTCCAAATTGTAAGGCCTCATAAGAAAGCTCAGAAAGTGACTTTGAGAGAGAGGAAAGCTTGCGGGAGTCCGATGGATGCGGGTAACGTAGGACTGGTCTTTGTGTTGTGGCACTCTTTGGGGAGGCCTATGTCCAGCAGTGGACGTCTTTCGGCTGATATGATGATCTTCACCAAAATTAAATTCTGAAAACTGTTATCAATGTATTCCTTGGTTGAATGGATAATGCTGCCGGTTGGAGATGAACCTCCTTAAAAGGAAGTCTCGTTCGTTATCGCACTGACGCCAACCTCAACAACCTGGCCAGATTCAAAACGCCCATACAAGTGTCATATGCGCTCATAAGTGTGATGGTGTACGCAGATGACTTTTGCTTCCTTGCGGAATGTCTAGACCACTTTCAGCAGCTTGTGACTGAATTTCACGAGTCTTGCTCTAAGTTAGGTTTTCACTTGGATAACATGAAGGATGACAGGGTCGAATGGCCAATGAGCGCATCTTTTACTCTGATTTAGAGGAGAGTAAGCGGAAGCAAGGTGAACAACTACCTAAGCATAAAAGTATGTGATTTATTAAGTGCCACACAAAATTGTAATATTCACTTTTTCCTGTGGGAGAAGCCAACTACCCACCGCCGTTGTGGAAAAAACTACTGACAACTATGACCCATGTCGACGTACATAGCGGGACGGACGGTGAAAGAGATGAGCTTAAAGTGCGACCACCAGCGGTGAAGCGGATCAGCTACAATTATTTCAATGGTGTGCTCACGTACCCACTGCGTGCACGTGCATGGGTCTTTGTAGATAAGAAAGGCTACGTAAGCCAGACGAGAGCAGGAGCATACGAACGCAGCTAACGGCGGATCGCTTCAACGATCGGCGTATCCAAAATCCGTATAGGAGGAGTATACGTGGTGGTAAACCAATAACATTTTGTAATCTATTCACAAACTGTTTATAAGTCTGGTGATAGGCGAACAGTTTCTCAGTTTTACATGAGGAACTTTAAGAATAAACATACAAAACCTTCTGGAAATTCATCAATTCCAATTCCGGGATTTCCGATATTCCGAGTGTAACAACTCCCGAATTGTAATAACGGACAAATCGTACGAGATTCCGGAGTTTCGAAAATCCGGAATGCAAGCCCTAACTGGGAGTGTGAAAAAGGCCTATAAAAAACTGAGGACACATAAAAACTGGATCACAAAGCTAAATAATAAAGGAAACATCGCACAATCTCGATACCAAATACTAGAAATTGCCACAAAATGTTACAAAAAGCTTTACAGCAGTCAGGAAACGGAATCTAGTATAGACATACCAAATACAAATACAAGCGGAGTCCAAGACATAGATGAAATAGTTATACTGAAACACATCAAAAATCTGAAAACAGGGGAAAACCCCGCCCCTACAACATAACAAATGAATTTTTGAAAGCTGCTTCACCACTACTGGCAACGCCCCTGGCCCACTTATTTAACATAGTCATCAAAACTGGGATAACGCCTATCCAATTGACACAGTCAAATATATTACTCCTCGATAAAAAGGGAGATTCAAAGGACATAGTGAACTACAGGCCCATTAGTCTAATGTCATGCATTTATAAACTGTTGCCCGCTTTAAAAGCGGTTACTCAACTATGGACCATATTCAGCTATATCTATCTAGGCAAGCAGATCTCATTCAACAACCAAAACAACGAACAAGAAGTGGACAGACGAGTAAAAATAGCCTGGAACAAGTTTTGGAGTTTGAAGCAAATACTGAAAAGCAAAATGAATATCAAACTCAAGAAACAAGTTATGGACACATGTATCCTGCCTTCACTTACATATGCTAGCCAAACTTGGCTGTTTACAACCAAGATAAAATTGAAGATAACCGTGCCAGAGAGCGATGCAGAGAAGTATAACAAATATCAAATAGATGCAAAAAATACTACACACACATATAAGATCCATTACAAAAATAATAGACGCTCTGAAACACGCTAAATCGCTAAAATTGCGATGGACCGGACATGTCGCCAGGCTGCCCGACTCTCGCTGGACTACTCAAGTTACTGCTTGGCAGGGGCCGACAGGGGAACGAAGAAGAGGGAGACCAAACTGTCGTTGGTTCGACGACATAAAAAGTATAGCCGGTACTCACTGGCAAGTAGCAGCTAATACAGACAGAGAAAAGTGGAATTCATTAAAGGAGGCCTTCACCTGATCAGGGCTTTTCTGGTCCGCAACCATTATTATCACATAATGACATTGACACCGAAACTAATTAATTAACGATAAAACTGTAATTGTAATGTAATGTAATGATTATGCAAAAATGATATGAACACACTTTGGTCTAAATATTAAAAAAAAAACAATCTAAGCTACCTAATACTACCATGTAAAAAAACTTACAGGACAAGAAATAAAAGGTTTTTTTTATATTTATAAGTAGTAGAATTTAATTTTATAAAGTATATAGCTACGACTCATAGTCATAGGATGGCTACTGCTTGAAGATTACTGACGACATTCGGCCGGGAATGAATGATCCAAAAGTTGATAGTATTGAGTCTGTTCGATTTAAACAATCCATTTAATACTGTTGGATCCTATGTTCGACTTGGGATAATACGTTTTATTAATGTGTATCCTACGATAAACGATTTCTTAGACGGCTTCCGCTGAATCATTTTCCCGTACATTAACTTTCAGCATTCGCGTTTTAAAAAAAAAAACATTTTTGCTATTACATATAAACCGGAACAAGAAATTGTACTAGTTGAAACATAGAGTTCACAGCAAAACGCGAATACTGAAAATAAATGCACGGGAAAACGATTCAGCGGAAGCCGTCTAACAAGTCCGATAAACGTCTGTTGGCGTTGTTATTTAACGGGTCAACGCCAAAGTAGATATAATTGTAAATGTTATTTGTTTCACTTAGAGGAACACGCTGCCAGAGTACCGCAAGGCGGCGTGCAGTCTTCCATGTTCTGTAAGATGGATTGTGATAACTTGGGCAATGCGATAATTTTGAAAATGGGAAATATCTGCTACACTGGAAGTAGTAGTACTTCCTACTGTAGCAGTATCAAAATCTGTGTATGGATGGGAATGACCTTATCTTGGTGTCTCAAGCAAACGAAGTCAGCCGAAGGATGTTTGCTGCAGTAGGTTCCCTGAAGAGAAATTGCTTTCCGTGCCATCTGATACATTAAGGCTCGGTTTTATAAAGATGCGTTAGCCCTTATGTCGGTTTGTTATGTCAAAAAATGTACCGAGTTACTGAAAAGTTGATCTGACATTTGGTCTAACGGATCTTTATAAAACCCGGCCTAAAATAGTTCTTTATCTCACGTCAGTCTTGTACTTGATACTTTTCTGCTAGCGCTACCCCTAATAGAATTACATTGTCTGCGAATGCTGCCAGTAACATCTTTATGACACTGCCGTTTACGAACTGGTCGTCAATAGAGCAGTAAAACTTTCTTTTTTCCATCGCGTGTCAAGTGTCGTTTCGAAAGACGAAATGCGTTTAAGCCTTCACGAGTAATGGACTACCACGTGGAATGCGATTGTGCGCTGAATTCTGCGCTTTTTAGACTATCTATCCGGGTTATAAATATCAGTACTTATCGCGACGTCTCGAGTTAAAACAAAGTTTCACGGTATCGTCATAGTATAGTGAGCACAATAGCTTTTATATAGGGTTGAAAAGGTAACCGCCAAAAGGTCCGACTGTTCGGACTGATTGATTCTGGTTCCGTCCTCTGAGAATTGATTCCGTCCTCTAATTCATGCGAATTTAGAGATATGAGATATAATATATGCGAATAATATAAAAATAAACTATATATTTCGAGGTAGCGTTTTATCCCCATGGTCCCCGAAGTTCAAATTTCAAGACATATAAGGTTTTTGTGTGAGTCTGTAACTCTGTAGTGAATTTGACAGCTGTCACTTGCATTTTGGTCCCATTTATACCCCAAAATCTATTTTGGTCATTACATTGTGAAGTCCTCGTAATACGTTCTGCATCAATTATATTTATTTTGTAGCGTATAGCATTGGCGTGGTCCTGGGCTATATATTGTTATCACGTTTATTGAAATCCACCTGATAATAAACGTGCTAGAAGCAAATTTCAATTGTTGGAATCCATCAAGCATCTTGACTTGGAGATGACACCAAAATATCAGTACTAAACGATCTATTAACCATTAGGTACCCTTCTTTTTGGTTTAGCCGTAGTGAGGTAAAATGTTAATATTAACATAGCTCAAGTCCTATTGTGTAAATCTAAATGGAGTTGAAATTCTTACAGCTTCATATTCAAATATAAAAAGACGTATTTAAACCATTACCCTTCATTTTTGTTTAGCCGTAGTTAGGTAAAAGGTTCATATTAACATAGCGCATATCCTATTGTATAAATCTTACTAGATTTGAAATTTTTGTAAGCTTCAAATTCAGATAGTTATTCTCCCCTGGAAATACATTAACGGAAAATCGCACATATGGATGCATTTTACTCCATGAAGACATGTTTTCTCGTCACAGTTATGTAGTACAAGTTATTGCACAATTTACTAAGCTTCAATGTTGCCCTTGACCATATTTAAATAGAGTACGTAGATTTCGCACAAAATGCGAATATTTTCCGGATGGAGTACCTTTCCAGGGTCATCAATAAACATTCGTATTGGAGACCTAGGAGATTTGTGACAGAGACGATTTCTCCCTACCTATAATAGTTACCGAGCTGGAAACAACGCTCGTTTGTCGCTTTAGCAACGTGCTACTTGACCCTGTTCCCGATGGTGGCGCACTAGAAGCGGTTGCGTAAATACGACGTCTGCGTGCAAAAAAAGTGAAAAGTAAGTTTTTCTTCAAAATTTTGGTCGATTTTATATCATGTCTTATTCACGTGCGTTGCTGTGTTATATTTTCTTAGATTGTTTGGTTATTTAAGTCTCAAAGCGTTGCATTGATGTTTTGTTTTTGCATCGTATTTATAAAATATGAATTATTATTCAGACCTAGTCATAATTTAGAGCACCTAGGAGAGTTGTGACAGCCTGTCACAACTCTCCTATTTGCACTCAGAATGCCTAATAACTAGACACCAAAGACTGATAAAGGCATTGCTAGGGTCGAAATGTAGGAATTGTCTAAATACAAAGCTGTAACATCTTACCTCGGTACCTGTCACAACTTACCTCGGTGATAGGAGAGTTGTGACAGAAGGAGTTGTCTTACTTTTTGTTGATTTTCTCGGAAAGCGTAATACTTTAATTAATTTTGATGATCGTTTTGGATAGGGAAAGAATGGTGCTACATCAGTTCACATAGGTCATAACTGTGGAATGTTTCTTAAGCGAGATATGTCCCTTCAATTAAAAATTGTCACAACACTCCTAGGTCTCCCCTACCAAATTTCTCAAAGTTACCAACATTTCGAGGTTTTGTGTCCTCGACCAAGCTACAATGCAAATGGTCAATAAAGTTTGAACTGCGACTATTTTTATAAGTACCTGAAACAGCTTGCAAAAAAACTCTTGCAATTCCGTACTTCCATGCTTCGGCAATATGTATGTACATTAATGAGTACATTAATCCAAAAAAGGTCCTTTCCATAAATTAATTAAACTGTAACTGTACTACTACCTACTATACAAAAAAAATACATTCATGTAGTTTGGGAAAATCGGGGAGCTGGAAATAGCCCGTGTAATTTAAACACACGGTGATAGCCTTTCTCGGCTTCCTCGCCAAATTTACCTTAACAGATTGCCATTTACCATTGTTTGATGTTTTTGGGAGGCTCATAAAAATAACGGGCATGTGACCTTACTACCGCCGTTAACTCGCCCTCTCCCGGCGAAAAAATAAACATTAGCACTTTTGTTACATGCCCGGAGACCTCCAGCACCGGGTCTGTCTCATTATCTTTCACGTACAATGCGAGTGTTATCGGTTAGTTTCTATACTCGTAGGTGACTTGTAAGTCTTGAAATGGATAAAAATAATCAAAAAATCCCTTATATTTCTCACATGCTGCCAAAATAAAAATTAATATTCTATTCTTATATATAATAATAAACTGGCGGGGCGGTGAAAGCTGGTCAGTGCTTCGTAAGTAGCGCTACCATCGAAGCCTTCAGAATTAATTCTTCATAAAGCCTTATTTGATGACTCGGTTCTGTAGTGGGTGTGACCAAATATTCATTTAAAAGCGAAATAAATATTAAGCTGGCCAGTATTTTGCCCTCCTTAACTAGGGCATATATTTGAAAAGATCAAAACATAGGTATATACACTACGATATCGTCTAAGTCATTACAGATTTAATATTACGTCTTCGTTCGCACGCCCCACAAGTGTATATGAGGTCAATATATCCTTAATAAACACACAACAGTACAACATACAGACCAACATTTTCTTAATAAACACACTAACATAACACCTTAATTTGTTCTTCAACACAACCAACTCAAATTTACCTACTACGTTTCCTCAACTAGTCTAGCACCCAAGTTGTTTTCACTACATTATAGACGCGAGTAGTAAAATAAGATGTTTTGCAGGGCGGCCGTGACGGCGGTGTCGTGGCACCCACAGTCGGGGCTGCTGGCCTCCGTGGATCGTGCGAAGCGCGCCGTCATCTGGGGAGACTTGTGACACGCCATGGACGAATCCTCGCCTGTCCTGCATACACAAACGGTAATTAAGTCTATTGAATACTGGCTAACCGCGACAGACGTTGGCCAGAGTGGCCGTAACGGCGGTGTCATGGCACCCGCAATCGGGGCTGCTGGCGTCCGTAGACCGCACGAAGCGCGCCGTCATCTGGGGAGACTTGTGACACGCCATGGACGAAGCCTCGCCTGTCCTGCATACACAAACGGTAATTAAGTCTATTGAATACTGGCTAACCGCGACAGACGTTAGCCAGGGTTGCCGTAACTGCGGTGTCGTGGCACCCGCAATCGGGGTTAAGAGAAATATGAGTTAAGGGTCAATGACTTTCAGGGCTTTGAGACAGTTTTGTCTCTCGGAAACTTATTTCCTCCTTTTTTTTCAACAAAACGGGACCGCGCTACAATGCAGTATGTTCGATATTTTTACGGTACGGTTTTAAGGCATTGAATATGATTAAAATGTAAACTTCGTTCTCATGTCCATAATAACCAATAATAATTTTTGACAGCTGGACCTTACTCGACAGTGGCGCCAACTGGTGAGGACAAAAACGATAGCCCCCATTTAAATGGTCCTGATGTAATGTTACTATTAACCTCATCTGGTAATTGAAGCCGGAAGGTAGACAAGGGAACTCCGTATTGAAAAAAGATGTAGCTTAACCATGTTTTAGTTTATTAGGATTGTCATGAGATTCTCTAAAAAGTGTGACTGAAATAAAATAAAATGATAAAAATGAAAACCGACTCCAAAAAAATGGCTTGTCGGTGTTTTCTGCTCTCGGAGTGACTTGGCGAAGTATTAAATTGAAGTCGGATTTTTTCAAGTGAAAGAGATTATTATTATTATACAGTTTACTTAAAAACAAACAAATTGTGTACTTACTGTGAAAACCACTTAATATTTGATATAACAATATGTTAACATTACTGCCTTTTGCCGGTAGCAGCTAACAGCTTCCTCAACTACTATGTAACCGAAATACAAGTTAAAGCTTCTAATTAGAAAATTAGTTTACAGTGTAGTAAAGTCGCAATTTTCATATCTCTAACTTCCAAGAAGTAAACGATTTTATGGTAGATGGCACGACACAGAGTAGCTTCATTATTTATACTTTGCGCATAAACTTTATCTTCTATATATATATATATATATATATATATATATACATAAACCCAGCCAAGGGCGTGTCAGATCACGCACAATGAAGGGTTCCGTACAATGATGTGCCGTGGAATATTCCCACTCAAAGAGAACATTGGGGAATTTTGAAAGTGTTTAGGTTTACATATTGTGTGATTGAGGATTATATCAAAACTTTATTCATTGAACTATTTACCGAGACATTAAACAGTGTAACTTACTTGCGAAAGTATATTCCCAATGTTCCCGGGAATATTCCCAATATTCCCGGGGTATATACCCAATGTTCCCAAGAATATTCCCATAGTTGCTAGGAAAGTTGAATATTTTTTTTATTAGTAATAACTTTACAAATCATCACAGTTTCATTAAAAATCACAGTAAATCATGTACTTCGGTTTTTGTATTACTGGTTTATGTACTTTGGTGCAGTACTTATTACGATATAAATACTAGGACGAATCTGACAATTTTTTATGCATTCATTTCAAGCACATCCACGCACGTGTTGATAGCATCAGATACGTTAGAAGACTGAACAAGTGCAACACGTTTTATCTTTTTAGAGGAAGGGAGACAGCCATTGTAAGAAAGAGACAGTAACATAATACTCAGAAACGGTATCTATAGCAAAAAGAGAAACAAATTTGTGATCGAAACAAAAGCTTAAATTTTATTATATAAAACATTAATTACACGAGGTTTTTAGCAAAAGTCATTTAATTCTGCTGAGTACTTCATTATTAACTAACTTTAATAAAAAAAAAATGCCCAATCTATATTGCAATATTCCCCTGTTTTGGGAATATTCCTGGGAATAAAGGAATATTCCCGGGAATATTGGGGAGTATTGGAAATATTCCCGGGAACATTGGGAATATACTTTCGCAAGTAAGTTACACTGTTTAATGTCTCGGTAAATAGTTCAATGAATAAAGTTTTGATATAATCCTCAATCACACAATATGTAAACCTATACACAAAATTCCCCAATGTTCTCTTTGATTGGGAATATTCCACAGCACATCACTAGTTCCGTACCAACACCTTACTAGTCCACATATAAAACCACTGTCCAATACGTTGAATCTAAAAAGCTCGTATTTTCGTAGGAAAATCACGGCACTTACGACCTTTTTATTTGGGCAAGACAGTTTTTAGCGGAAACTCAGAAACCGTAAAACCTATTCACTCAATTTAGTACATAGTAGGTATGCAAAAATTAATGAATGAGGTAAAGTTGTGTGATTCTCAAGTCTTAAAATTTTATTTAGTAAGCAAATAAAGACTAATAACAATTCCTGACTTGGCTCTACGTAATGTCTCACAACTTTTTACCGTGAAAGAGTTTCGAAACTTGGCCTATTTTTACATGGAATGTTTTTTATGGGGTATTTTGTATAATTTTTGCAAACGAACATCTCATTGGAGCCTGCTCTATGTCGTAAAATGTTAAGTTTTCGGAACATGAATTATCTTTGAAGTTCTAAGTAGTATGTTGTTGTAATATATATATACACCGGTATATATATATCCCATTCGCCGTCAATTGTCATACTCATAACGTATCTCGAGCTAAGGTTTTTACACAGTTCGTTTACGAAGAATGCTTAAGTAGTGTTAGTGTTTATAATGAAGGATTCTTGTGGTACATACAGGTTGCGAGTCTGTTTTTACCGCCATTCTTGATGAGCCGACTCGGCTCATCCGAGTTTTCCATAGTAACCTCGATTATTTTGTATGTATTTATATCTATTCTCTAATAAGTATATATCACAGAGTATAAAACCTAAAAGTAGAGGTAAAGAACAGGCGATCTTGTCAATGAAGAATGTCCTCTTCCTGCCAACCTTCAATGGCAATGGACACAACAAGAAATTCAACAAATTGATTTGGTAATATAAATCGAAATGTAAATGAATGTAAATTTAATTATGTATTTGTAGTTAAAAACAACCTAAAATAACTTTCTTTTTGATTTATCTTCCTGACGACTGGTTGTCAAAATTAGCCAGAAGATTTTTTTTCTCTGTTAAACTGACAAAATTCAAAATTTCATTGGAACCTATGTACTAAATATATGTAGGATGCCGGTCATCAGGAGGCTATAGCATACATACCTACTGAATTCTACAAAAAAACCAAGCAATAAAATTAATAAGTAAACGCTAAAATCATTAAAATACTAAAAATTTAAATTTTTAGCCCACAAAAATCACCTTTTAGCTGACGCGGTGTATACGCCTTAATTAAACACGGAAGTGATCTCGCCAGTATAGGTACCGTGAGTCAAGTAATTATATTCGATTCGACCTAATTGTTCCATTTGTAAATAAATCTACAATTGACCGTAAAGAACTTCATTATACCAATTTGGATGTTTTACAATTGACGCACAATACAATAACGTCCCGCAAGTGAAAGCGGTACTTTCGACTTTCATAAACTTTTTGTTAAATGTATGTATGGGTCTCGGCGCAGCTACGGCCGGCCCATATTGTTCTCGCGACATAAGTCTCAGCTACACGGTTTCAAGCGCCAAGCCGCTTCGATTCCTTCTCTAAAAACAACTAATACAAATTACAAATGAACTATGCCATTAATTGAATTAGATCAATGCAATGACATATGATTGGCCATTGCGAATCAGCTAATAATGGCAGTTGCCACTCACTTCCAGTTTGTCATCAAAGTGTAGGCGGATAATTTAATAGCCCGGCGTGCGATACGTGATCCGTGCCGTGCTTTTATTTTTATAAAACAATCGATCCACTTTCGTTTCCTGTAGGGTGGGCTTATCGATTGAAGACATTGACGTTTTTTAGACATCTGCAATATTGAATTTTAAACGTAGCGCTCAGCACGTAATAAGGTAAGTATTTGACGCTCTCTAAATTCTAACGAGGAAATGCCAAGCCTTGTATTTCTTGCCTCACCTTTTTTATACTTAGACATCTTCGAATAAATTTAATTTATCTGAACAAAACCTTACGCAGAATTGACCACAATTCCATAACTAGTTGAGAGTTATACAACAACTGGTAGTAGCAAGTCATTTTACAAAACAATTACAAAACGTTCCCTCAAATAACGTAGGTAAAATACTTTTGTAAACGTGTAAGCGGAGTCTCATACTAGGACCATCAACGCGCTATTCACAAATTGTCTCCAAACAGCGAATACCCATCTCTAATAATAATCTAATGAGTAATGACACAGCAACTGACTATGCAATTGACGAACTGTCTCGACTCACTTTTCCTAGTACAACTCGTGGAAACGCGGGAAAAAGGATAAACGAAGGACCAGCGATAGAAGACCGTAGGCCGAAGATGGGGTCTATAGGTCTGAAGGATGGTAAAAGATGTAGCAAATGGTGGCCTGCCTTACCTTCAACCAGCAGGATTTTGTTGGGCGGCCGCCACTGCTTTCGACGATAGTGATGCTGTATTTAGGTTCGCTCTTCTTTCTTCAGTTTAATAAATTTTATAACATATCACGTATTTCTATATGAATTATTTTATTGACATCGAAGAGAATCTTTTTAGACACTGACTTATGTCTTTTTTTTTTGTTGGCAGGCAGGCCATAACGCGGGTGACGTGAAAAAGGTTTTATAGCGAAAAAGTATGAATGAGGTGCGTGATTATGAACGATGGCGAGAGAAAGAGAGGGCGATAACATTTCCCCCCGACCTTAAAGGGTTACTTTAAAGAAATAAATATGCCGAATGAGAAGTCCGCCCCAGCAATATAAATGTATAATAATAATACGAGTATAAACGCTTATGATATAAAATCAGAAGCAGAAACTTATAAATGCGAACTCACGCATGCAGTATAACATGAAAATAAAACTCAAAGTGATGTAAGAAGAACTTCATCCTATAGTAAAATATCTACTGGCTGGGTAACGGACACAACCGCACGACTGAACGCGTGAAACTGCCTCTGCTTGTTTTTACAGTAACGACACGAGTAGTCCCATCCTTAGAGGGATGTACTGCCTCAACAATACCCAAAGGCCAAGATAAAGGCGGTGCGTTATCTACTTTAATTACAACCACCGTGCCAACCTTGATGGGAACTGATGGCGTGGTCCATTTTGCTCGTGATTGCAACTGGTGCAGATATTCAGCACGCCATCGTTTCCAGAATGACTTGACCATTCCATCCAAGAGGGCATGTCTATCGAGCAGATTTGCTGACTCAATGAACGGCGATGGCAGTGATAGTAGAGGAGCAGTATTTAGAAAATGAGACGGTGTGAGAGCTCTTGGTTCAGCTGGGTCGCTGCTCATAGCCGTTAGTGGCCGAGAGTTCACGAGGGCCTCTATTTGCGTGAGGGTCGTGAGAAGCTCTTCATATGATAAAATTTGTGTCCCAATCACTTTGAAAAGATGGTTTTTCACAATCTTTACCATGCTTTCCCACACACCTCCAAAATGAGGAGAAGCGGGAGGAATAAACTTCCACTCAATTCTACTTTCGGCCAGTTCCATTTCGAAGTGTGGGCGGTAGTTATCCAAAAACTTGTACAGATCCTTTAAGTAGGAATTCGCACCGACAAAGTTCGTTCCATTTTCTGAGTACAGGCATTGCACTGGACCGCGTCGTGATAGAAACCGCTTCAAAGCAGCTAGAAAGCTAGCAGTGCTCAGCTCCGTTGCTATTTCAATGTGTAAACAGCGCGTTGTGAGACAAGTGAAAATACATAACCATGCTTTGCGACTCCTAACCCCTCTGCCACGAAAAGGCGTATATTGCAGAGGGCCGGCGTAGTCACAACCTGTATGCGAATATGGCTTGTCCACTTGGTTTACGCGACAGCTCGGCAGATCCGCCATAAGTGGGAACGAAGACTGGGGTTTCGCTCTAAAGCACGTATTGCATTTAGCAATGCGCTCGCGAATGACCCGACGGGCTGCGAGTATCCAATATTGATACCTGAGTAAGGACATCAACGTTTCGGGACCGGCATGCAGATGTTTCTTATGAAAGTAGTCAACTAACAAATTGACCACATGATCGCGGCGCGGAAGCACAACAGGGTGCTTTTGTGCATATTCTATGCTGGCATTCGATAATCGACCACCAACTCGGATCAAACCGTCCTTGTCTAAGAATGGTTTAAGCTTTTGTAAAGCGGGGGTACAAGCTTGGTTATTTTTAATCTTGAGAATATCGTCATCGAAATGCTTCTTCTGTAACGATAACATAATTTTATTTTCAGCGAACTCCATATCAGACCGAACAAGCGCCGTGGTGCGCGGTTTCAGTTTTAAAATGCGATATACATAAACCACAATGCGCAATAACTTCGACCACGACGAAATTCGCTGCGCGAGTGAATAAAGCGGCGTCTCTGCGGCCTCCGTAGTTGTAGCGTGTGCAAGTCGCTTAAGCTCTGGTACTTCACCGACAGCCGCATGATCGAGCTCTCTTAAAGGCCATTCTGACGGATGCTTGATAGTCCATGGCGGTCCACTGAACCATAGAGGATGATCCACAAGTTTAGCAGGTGACAAGCCACGGGACAAGCAGTCTGCGGGATTTTCCAATCCTGCCACGTGATGGAAGCAGCTGGCTGGAATAGATTCAATAATTTTAACAACGCGGTTAGCGACAAACGTTTGCCAGCGGTGCGGTGAAGAATTAATCCAGCAGAGAACGATCTTAGAGTCGGTGAAAGTGTACACTTCATTTACCTTATATCGCGGCTCAAAATTGTCCAGAACCTTCCGCATTAGTTTGGATAGGAGAACTGCTGCGCACAATTCTAACCTCGCAACGGAGATTGTTTTAAGCGGTGCAACTTTCGACTTGGAGCATACAATTCGTACGGTTACTTCTGTTCCTTTTAGAACTTGAAGATATACAACACCTCCGTAAGCGCGTTCAGACGCATCACTGAACCCTAAAAGGTTCATAGTACAGCCCTGTACTACTCCAAGATGGCGTGGTATACGGATTTCATTGAGCCTTGGCAACTCGTAACAAAATTGCTCCCATAAATTCACGATATGGGGTGGGGGAGCCTCATCCCAATCGCACTTGATCAACCAGAGCTCCTGAATAAGGAGTTTAGCATGTAAGATAACAGGTGCTACTAAGCCCACGTTATCCCACAGACGTGCGACAGCAGAGAGGATTGTCCTCTTCGTACACGCCGTGTCTGGCTCCGTGACTTTGAAATAAAAGTTATCACTAGTCTTGTTCCAGCACAAGCCCAGGACCTTTTGGGATACCCCCGGATCAATTTCAACGTCGGAAGCTCTATGCGAGGCGGGTATGGCTTCTAAGACAGTATTGGAATTAGAAGTCCATTTCACGAGGTCAAATTGACCGCATTTAAATAAGTCGATTAGCTCCATAGAAGCTGCGATTGCCACGGATTCGTCTTGTTTCTGTGAGTCTTCTGACATTATGCTAAAGCATACGTCATCCATGTAAGTGCAGGAAGATGCGATCGTAGCTGCCATTGGAAACTTATGCCCGTCGTCTGCAATCAGCTGTCGGACGACGCGAAGCGCGTGATAAGGACTCGACTTCATACCGAAGCAAACACGATTGAATTCGTATGTTACGATTGGAGCTTGTGGATTAAATCGGTATAGGATTCGCTGGAATTGGCGATCACGTTCGCGAACACCGATCTGCAGAAACATCTGACGACAATCAGCTGAAAGTGCTATCTTAAATAGGCGAAAATTTAAGAGGATTGAAAACAAATCCCCCTGTAGATTAGGGCCTGAGTGCAGAACATCATTCAGGGATAGGCCCGTGCTCGTTTTACTACTTGAGTCTAGTACTAAACGCACCTTCGTCGTTGATTTATCCTGTCGCACGACGGCATGATGTGGGATCGTAAACTGCTGCGTAGCTGCGGCCGAGGTGCTTTTCGAGTCCGTTACCTCCGATATGTAACCCTTATTGACGTATTCACGAATGATATCGTCATAGGCGGTACGTAATGTACTCGAGGCCTCTAGTTTCCTTTCAAGGCAAAGGAAACGCCTGTATGCAGCCGAGAGCGAATCTCCGAGTTTAAAAACATCGTCGCGAAAAGGCAATGCGACTGTGTATCTACCACTATCGTCTCGCGTAGTGGTGGCGCGGAAGTATTCCTCGCATTCATTGTCATCTTGACTATGAGCGGGCGGAGCAGACACCTCCTCCAGCTCCCAGAACTGTTTAAGAAGGTGGTCCATGGAATCTTGAACGAAGGCACAACATGCGGATGTAAATTTTCGTGGCACCTGTAAAGCCGGAGCTGAACCCATTATTATGTATCCGAGTACCGACTGGATAGCTGGCGGTATTCCTTCCACATCACTCCGTATAATATTCGGCAGCATCAAATGTGGAAATATAGATGCGCCCAGCAGTACGTCTATAGCGGCGGGCGTATCAAACTTGTCGTCCGCTAGAGGGAGTCCTTGGACGTGCACGAAAGCGGACGTATCCACGGTGACTGACGGTAACTCGTCTGTGATGCGATCCACCACAAGACCCGAAACGTCAAAGTTAACGTTTTTGTTAAATCGCGAAAATATTTTGAAGTTTGCGGTACCCCTACTAGGCTTTTCAGCGCCTCCGATGCCTCGTACAGTCACGCTTGATGTTTTATCATATGATAATCCTAAGCGCATACAACAGTCTTCCGTGATAAAATTACTCTGAGATGCGGAATCGAGTAAGCACTTGACAACTTGCGTTGTTCCTACACTATCGTGAACAAAAACCTTCGCAGTTGACAACAGTATCGTATTGCGCGTTGTATATTTTGCAGTTTGCTCAGACTCTTTATTATTTGCAACTGCGAGTACTTGCGAGGCAGCGGAAGTGTTACAAGTTGGGTTAGACGGGGTCGATGACGATTTAGCTCCGTCACTCGCGGATTCATTTGACATGTCATATGTCACGCTTTTTTCATTCTTATCCTTATCAAAATGCAACATCGTATGATGCCTTTGACGGCAAAGACGACATTTCAATTCAGAATTACATTCGCGGGTTCTATGTTTGATGCTTAAACAATTGACGCACGCGTTATGTTCCTTGACACATTTGAAACGTTCGGAAGGCGATAAATTGTTAAAAGCGGGACATTTGAACAAATGTTCATGAACAATACTGTCACAAATGCATTTGCGTAGATTCTCGCTAGCCACATAACTTTGTGGATTGGGCGCGAAGTTGCGCGGCGGCGGCGATTTTGCGGATTTGTCACGCGAGGAACCTGCGGCGGCAGTGGTACATGGCAGCGTATTTTGATAAATCCTATACTGACTCTTGACAAAGTCGGCGAAGTTGTCAAACGTAGGAATCTTGACATTACGGTACTCCATTTCAAATGCTCGAATAGTTTCTTGATCCAACTTCTTGAGCGCCACGTGAAGCAACATATAGTCAGTTAAATCGGCAAGTTTAAGCGATTTAAGCGCATTTGCGGCTGTGACAAACTTGTCAATGAACGCCTGAAGGTTGGATGAAGAAGCGGGTCCATTAATCTTTAAATTGAGCATTTGATCCATGTATGTAGAGGCGAGAGTGCGCTTGTCATGAAATCTGTCAATAAGACATTCGAGAATCAATTTATAATTGTCAGCGCATGGAGTGATGCCGGCAAAGACAGCTTGAGCTTTCGGTGACAATTTTCCTATAAGATAAAATAGTTTCTCGTCATCTGTAAGCGACGGGTTCTCATGAACTCTTGTCTTAAAACTGGCGTAGAACAGCGGCCAGTTGCGTATATCTCCATCGAACGCCATCAGTTCCATCGCTGGCAAAGAAGATCCGGCTCGAAGGACCAAAAATGGAAACGCGGGAAAAAGGATAAACGAAGGACCAGCGATAGAAGACCGTAGGCCGAAGATGGGGTCTATAGGTCTGAAGGATGGTAAAAGATGTAGCAAATGGTGGCCTGCCTTACCTTCAACCAGCAGGATTTTGTTGGGCGGCCGCCACTGCTTTCGACGATAGTGATGCTGTATTTAGGTTCGCTCTTCTTTCTTCAGTTTAATAAATTTTATAACATATCACGTATTTCTATATGAATTATTTTATTGACATCGAAGAGAATCTTTTTAGACACTGACTTATGTCTTTTTTTTTTGTTGGCAGGCAGGCCATAACGCGGGTGACGTGAAAAAGGTTTTATAGCGAAAAAGTATGAATGAGGTGCGTGATTATGAACGATGGCGAGAGAAAGAGAGGGCGATAACAACTCGCCTCTTAGATAAGCGCCGTGCCTTGCGTATGTAATCAGAAGTTTAATTTATGCTGGTGGCTCGAGATGACTTGCCGGCAGGCGCTATGAATACCAGTCCTGTAGCGGTGAGTACCGTTTGCAGCGATGACCGCCGCAGACACGAGATTTGGCACCTAATGACCGCACCCGCATGTCCGGAAATCGCAGATGGTAATCTTACCATGAAACATTACAACTGTCACTGCTTTGTACTTCCATTATAACAGGAATCTACTTCACCTACTGTCACTTTAAATGATGCATAATTATTCGCGATAATTAGTAATCACGCCTAATTACATTTCGAGGCGTCTTTACAGTTGGACAACCGCTACCTACGGGAAGGTGGTCGTCAGCGTCAAATATCTTGACACAACATTCGCACCATTACCGTTACTCGATCTGTACGCGAAAGAAGGTTTCAGTATTACCGTTCTAGGAATAATTATGTTTTTGTGAGTCGATAAGGCCGGTAGTGACAGTGCACGCAACACCACCCGGTCGGCCGGCTAATAGCAGCTATTAGCAAATTGCTCTCTGAAATCGGCAACAATAAGCACGGAATACACTCTTTGCCCGCTCCCATTCATTAAAGTTTTTACGTTACCCGTCTCTTGTTTTTAAATGTGTGCCATTTTTTTACGCTTTACATTAATTTCTTTTATAATAAAATAAGAACGCCGCGTGCAGGTGTACGTAATTAGTGTGATTAAATTATCGTCGGGCGATCATATGCGCCTGTATGTAATTCGTTGTTATTAGCGTTAATAGACACATTTAATCCAATAGAAAGTAATGTTTATTTTCGCGATAAGAACAAGATATACCTTACAATACGAAGAACATTTTTGACCGTCCGATACATATATTTACAATTTAGATTTTGATCGACTATAGATAACTGTATGGACCGTCGATGTAGAAATCAATAAAATTTTAATACGTAGTATATTTGATCGGCTGGATATAACATAATATAAAATAATCTTGCATCATGCGTACAAAACATGTGTTAACATCGAGTATCGGTGTCTGCCGCGACCCGCGGGTGTCTGTCAATTATTGGAAAACAATGTGTATTCCGAACCAATTTAAATGACCACCAGCGGGTACTAATGATAACAATTCATGGAAATAGCGGGTCCATAAACGAATCCCTAATTTTAGTGTAAGTTATAACATGTTGTCAAAATCTCAATTAACAGGCTTGCTTTGGTACTTAATGTACTTTTTGGAAATATATATATATTTTTAATGGTTTGTCCTCCTCTACAGGTCGCATTTCTCAACCGATTCTCGTAAAATTTTGTGAGCAGATTCGGCAATTGTATTAAAAATTCTTTTTTTTTTTTACAAAACACTCGCGAGATCTACATCTCACAGATTGTAGCAGGCTGCATATAATATACAAACTTTTCAGTACAATCATCTACAGCCAAAAGCAAAAAAAAAAACGATTACACTTTGTATTGGTCTTCCGTAATTTCTACAAAGTGTACCCATTTTATTTGATCTTGATTGTAACAATTTTATAATTTTGAGGTTTCTGAAGAGCAGTAATCAATTATATGTATAAAAACTAGAGTAGGCACCTAATTGGTACGTTTTATAAATATAATTACGCGGTTTGTTGTAAAACAATGCAAATATTTTGGTACATCAACAATATTTCACGGACGTTATCGGTAAAGATTGAGAGCACCAATCTTCCCATATAATAACGCTATGATGATGGACATGAAATTTGAAATAATCGGCCTTTAATGTTATTTAAATTAATTTGTAAAACTTTATTATTAAACTAACTTTTTTTACGACAAAATTTGAACATATTACGTTTTACGGATAATACATGATAAAGAACAATATGTAAAGCATGTATACCTATCTAATATCTCTGGTTACACTGCACGAAGACAACACAGGTTAGTTATACTACACAATCTGTACGTGCGGAAGTAATGCCTAGCTTTAGCAATAAAGTAGACTCCCGTTGAATACCTGAGGCTTTTAGTAAGTGTCTTCCGTGTAAGTACGTATGTCAAGTACCAACGTTGAATTACCCTGTTGTTTATGCAGCACTCTGTACATTTATTTGCTCTACAGAATTAATGGTCAGGTGATGAATCCCATTGTGTACTTGCGCCGTTGCCCTAGCTTTTTAACATTAATGCGCTGAATGCTAATCTGTGCGGTGCTAGACAGGTTTTTACTGGAGCTACGTCCATTCCCTCGTCAATGAAATATGATTCAACCACTGTCAAATAATAAAAACTAGCACAGGTGTTTCCAAGTCAAACTATTCAGTAGTGCCTATCCCTGGTCGCCATTTAATTTATCACTAATATTACTTCATTTAGAGTCAGTTAGATTAGAACTGTTAGAAGTTCGAAGTATCAGAATATGACCCAGCTCATCTATAAGTTTTTTTTGCTACTCTTTTATCTAAGTTTCTTCTATAAAGGAAGCTGCATAGAGCATCAGGTATGTGATTAGGCCGCCATTGTAATGATTTAATTTTCTAGGATCGCAGACCGTCGTGAAAGTTTCCGTGGGTCTGTCTGTCCATTATCTTTTTTGCGTGACTAAGTAACAACCATTTTACTCGTGTAAATGCAAATAATTGCGGACTTTCGGGAATTAAACATTTAACCTTATGAGAAACTAAATTGGAAAAATGACTAGATATTTTTATTGGGCAAGTAGGTAATTGGCTTCGAAGACCGGGTCGTCCAGTCGGCCGTTTAGTGTAATTGTGTACTAAAGAGAAATGCGCCAAGCAGTGTTTTCATACAAATCGGCTAAGATACGAAGTTAAGCGAAATGCGGATTCGATTTAATATATCAAATTAGTTTTAAATTAAATCATTTATCCAGAATTTCTACCTAATGTATTTTACAAAACTTACTTAGATTTATTTAACTAAATCTCCACTGCTAAAATCACGGAGTGGGTGTGGTTACAGTTAAAAAATATTTGCGCATATAGAACAATTTGATATATTCAGTCGTCAAAACTTAAAGTTATGATTATGCAACTAGAGAGTACCTACTGTGAGTGTTACACGTAAAAATTTTTTTTTCCAGTTTGATAATAACCCACATCCTGCGTCAACAGAAGCCGCGACGGATAACAGCGAAGTACTCGACTTCTTTCGCGGCATCACTACTGATATATTCCATCGTTTTACTTGAAAAGAGGCGCCGATGCACAGAAACAATCCGGTGTCATGGATGTTACTCCCTATAGTACTTGTGCTCTCACGTCAATCGCTGTCCCGAAACTGTCGGCTGACAGTCAGTTACAACATTTTATTTGATACTTTTTACAGCTTTGGATGATTTTGCATGATAACCTACCTATCGCAATTAATGTGACTAAATTGAGCTGTGTTCTGTAAATATGACTTGAGTAGTAACCTACACATGATTATTAGACGTAACTTAGAAAGCTTGAAGGTGTGTAAGTAGGTATGTTGATGTTAAAGTTAATTGTACAGGATTCTTGCCGCGTGAACGTGTCAAAAGAAAGAATTTGACGCAAAGTTATTCCTAGGTAGGGTTTTATACTATCTTCTCAATACCAGTCAAGTAAAGTAGGTATATGTAGCTGACAATTTTTTGAGAATAACAAGCGCACTAGGCGCTTTCATCCCAGAAACGAATAATTAAATTTAGTTGACCGATTTCCATTGTGAACTACGTTACTTGCGTCGCTTTATCATACTATTTATGTACCTGTAAAGACAGAGCACCTTCGATTTACAAATATAGCAATATTCATGTTAGCTAAACAGTTATGTCAACCTAATCTCTTGACTGACTGGTCTGGACAGTTGCTAAATAAATAAATCGTTTAAATATTGTTAAACAACAATGTGCATTAACACTTGGGTGCTAGTTTTCGAGTCACAATTTTGGATGACATGCATAAAGTCTCCATTATAACACATTTTGATATTAATTATTGTAAATACTAGTTGCGGAACAACTCATTTATTAGATATTAAGCCGTCTTCCCCTTATATTAAGCGACCCGCCCCGGTTTCGCACGGGTAGGCGAGTTTTTTTTTAATTTCAATCTACTTACCTACTAATACTAATTATATATTACTATACACGAAATTTGTCTAGTCCTTCACTTCGAATATTACTCGATTTCCACACAAACATCCAACCCCTATTTTTACACCCTTAGGGGAAACATTTTCAAAAACGCTGTAATTTTAACTGAGAGTCTAACTGCCAAGATCCTTTAAAAAATGTGCCCGTAGAAACTTTCACTTCAGAGGGCAAATTTTTAAAAACGCTGTAAACTGTTTTCTTCCATTTTAATACTTAGTCTAGTCTATTAGAGAAGTTTCAAGTTTCTTTCTTAAAAATAATTTTGTGTTTCATAGGTCTCTAAGGTCCGTAGTTTTTTAAGATTAAGAGGAACGCAAACTTTCACGTTTATAATATAATTATTAGGATGAGGTTAAAATGGATGAAGGAAAATTGAAGCACAGAAGTACTTCAAATACGTACGACATTACAAGAGTCGGCGGATTCTAGGAACGTTATTTATTAATTGCCTTCAAGTTTAACTTAATGTATTAAAGTTTTTGACTAATATTATGTTAAATATTCCTTAAACGTGGATATTTTCACGACGTTGTTAATTACAACGACGTGGAAATATCTTTTTAATACAGTTGCTTAAAAAGTGGTACTTTATGTAGCTGTATATCGTGCGCAAAGTTGGATTTCGCGCACTAGTGCTTTTTACTTTTCCATTTTTTTTTTATTTACTGCTGGTCCAATCCAAACATCCAACAGAAGAGTTTTAGGTTAAATCAGTTTACTCATTTATTTAATAAAGTATTTGGCATTAAAACTCTACTTCTATTATATTTAAAACATTAAGATTGCATATTGAACAGGTTAAAGGGTTATATACTAAAAAATCTAAAACTGTTTTCAAAAAGTTATCTGACTGAGTAGACCAATGACCGGAAAAGAGTATTACGCGAGACCTAATATTAGTAGAGTATTATGCAGGACTGCCGCGCCGGATGAATGAACGCTTGATTTTTTTTCGCCAAAACATACATTTATTTACCAAAAAATCGAATATAAATTAATTATAACATTAAAAATAACTGTTTTTTCATGTTTAAATGTAATTAAACTACGGCGTGACATAAAATGTCTCGCAAAATAGTTTTGGTTTTGGCTGAATGCTGACAACCATGGCTTGTTGAAAAAAGTCTATCAATTAAAAGTTAAACCGACTTTTTAATTCCCGCCTTTCATTCATAATTTCACAAATTAATTTTGTAATGACCTGTTGTTTAAATAATATTTTTGTGTATGTGCGATTTTTACGATTGTTAAATAAAATGTGTGTAAACTACGCCAGATGTAGACCAGATACGTGCAAAGCCCACAATGGCAACGAAATACATTTTGTTGTCTCTCTTTTTATTAGTTTTATTTAGTTTTGTATCTTTGATATTTTTTCGCAACTGTATTAAAAAACGTAGTTTGATATACGTGCGGAAGTATCATTTTCACTCGTTCCGAGTCTTGGACAACTCGGGACTCGTGCGAAATGACAAACCTTCCGCACTTGCATCAAAGTGTACTATTTAGGAACATCCGACGGAAAATTTAGATTTAGACTATCAAAATCAGTCAGCATGCCGAGTTCGCATTCAGACTCATTACCTATGTGATTATCACGCGAACACACGGTGCATTTAGTTAACTATGTGAACTTTGCTATAACGTTATTTGCCCAAGTCAATAGCATCGCGAACGTATGGATTGTCTCGAAAAACATATGGGAATGCGTAACATAACAATAGGGAACTTGAATGTCAGTGACTTATAATATTGTTTATCTTTATCTAACGTCTCGGAGTCCACGTGAGAACGGGCTGGTGCTGTGAATTCCGCGCAGATCACTTCCCAAAGATTACAATTTACAGTGCAAATTAACTTTGCATATAGTAGTTACCAACAGTTCTAAGACAATTAAATCCGTCCAAGTTTACTATCGGATTATGAAGTATACTCGTAAACTGAAAGCGGAGCCTTAGATTACGAATAAAATGCGGTCTTACGACTCTTACGAGCCCCGCGTTTTTCCTAGGAACCGGCGTTCTTTGAAATTAAAACATAACCAAGACGCACAATAGATCCTAACGCATTTAACTATTGTAATCCGAACGGTTGCCGATAATAATGTATGATTATGACGTCATTGCGTTCTCATAATAAATCGTCACGGACCACCTGCGCCTCATTAGCAAACAATGGTGGCTTCTGATAATGTGATGTCAAATAAGTATCTATATAATCAGTAATCAATTAATCATATCGCCTCAACACAGAAGCACTATGCTTACATTATTTTAACTTTTTTTTTATTTACATTATTGTTAGGAAAAATATTATCAGCAGTTCTGGTACCTCATTGCAGTACGTGTGTATTAATTACGTTATCCACATGGCTTGATCGATACCCTACTTCTGTTCTGTACAATTATGAACTGGCTCCAAGTCTGGGGTTGTTTGTTAGTGAGACAAGACGACAAGGGTGATTTCACGGGTGTTTCTACCGATGTCAATCCCTTGCCTTGAATATTGAAGAAATAAGCTACAATAAGATTTAAACCCCATTCATTGTGACAACATCTATGTGCACATTACATCGTTATATAAAAATGTAATTGTTGATATAATTCTCCAATATTTCATGAATATTATAACTACAGGCTGGCGGCGGTTGAAACGTCCGTGGAATCTCCTACAAGTATACTCCGACGCCTTCTTTTTTAGGGTTCCGTACCCAAAGGGTAAAACTGGACCCTATTAATAAGACTCCGCTGTCCGTCCGTCTGTCACCAAGCCCTAGCTCATGATCCGTGATAGTTAAACAGTTGAAATTTTCACAGATGATTTATTTCTGTTGCCGTTATAACAACAAATACTAAAATATAGAATAATATAAATATTTAAGATGCTCCCATACAACAAACGTGTTTTTTTGACGTTTTTATAGATAATGGTACGGAACCCTTCGTGCGCGAGTCCGACTTGCACTTAGTCGTTTTTTTTCTTATACTTATGTAATAGGCCGGGGCCAATAAAAGCGATTTTTTTTTATTAAAATTTAAACTGTTATTCTAAAACAAAAGTAAATTTAAAACATAACATTTAACCAAATCTTTACATTTTAAGATTGTAATGCAAAATTTATATGGGAGAAGGATAGGAATGCGCGGTTGGAGAGCCTGGGAAAAATCCAAGCGAAACCTCCGACACGACCACGTGGGCGGTTTAAACACTGAAATACTCTCGAGTTTGCGCTCCAAAGACATTGGTTGAACGGCTTCAGCCGGATCTGAGGTGTAAGTGGAATCGAGCTACTGGGAGTTTTCGGCGGTACCGGGACGAACAGGGACTACATGTGTCTATGTTGTCGTGATCGCGCGGTGGACGTCCCCGCCAGCGGGCGTGCCTGAGTATCAGATGCCTTAGTGCTCCACAATTACATTGGAAGACAAGTGTAATAAACTAATTGTGATATGTTTATAGAAAGAAGAAGAAGTCAGAAAGAAAGAAAAAATATTATTGCCACACAACACATATTTAAATAAAGAAAAAACACCGGTCAAGTGCAAGTTCAACTTGCGCACCGAGGGTTCCGTACACAGATTTGTACCGGTTCCAACCCTATTCGAAAGAAGGTACTTTCAGCATAATCGCGTAGAAATTTATAAAACAAAAATAAATGCAAAGGTGATTAAATTACAAACTTAGTATAGAAATGTTTTTGATGATAAAAAAAAGAAAAACTAGATAGAGCTATAGTTATATTTTTCCTGTAAAATACACATTGATATCAATGTTATGTAATAATTTCCGGGACCGGTATTTTTTTTACATTTTCCCTCATAAATCGAAAATGTCTCAAGGTAAAAATAATAAAAAATTGTTTCAGTATGTACAACTCAAGCCCTATCACATGACACCCCACTTGATATAAATATGCACTATACTTTCAAATTTTGAACCACCTAATATTTGTCATTTTTCATAGAAAATAAAAATATATTAAAAAAACATGTTCTAAGATGTAGGTATGTAAGTTACCCTTCTTTATAACTGTTCCAAATTTTAAATCAATAGCATAAGTATTTCTTGAGATATTTGACAGACAGACAGACAGACAAAGTGAAACGATAAGGGTTCCTTTTTTACCATGTTGGTATGGAATTCTAAAAGTAGGTACATGCATTATTATATATTTTTTATGTGACAAAAGGAGCGAACTCAGCATTGCTCCTCTGCTGCTCATTAGTACCGGGGCCGAGAGCTCAATATATCTACAGGTTGCAATGATCGTGTAAGTACCATAAATAATCATTACAAAGGAAACGGTAAAACGAGAAGCGGGTCAATAATATCCGAATGCAGTATCGTTGTATAGGTATTCAAAATGTACTAAACGGTACAAAAAACGAGGTCCACGATGATCAGACTTAAATTCACTCGCCTGTTATAAAGCAATTTAGGTAAAAGTGTAACAAAATGCCATATGAAATTTCGGTTACGTGTTTGGAATACGAAATCGCGGCTGCATTTTATGAGCGTGCGCGTGATAAGTGTCGGCGCGCGCGCCTCGGGCGGACACATCCATAAACCTGTGACGTGTTTTGACAACCGACCACCACCACTTTTTAAGGCCACTTTTTACGTTGTTTTTTCTCATGCAAAGTGTAACGAACCCGTAGCCGTGCCATTTAAAAATGTTATTTCCACATGGTAATTACTCATATAACCGACCACTTAATTACCCTGAATTGTGGCGATGCCCGCTCAGGACGCCGATCAAAAAACAATCCGGCGCCGGTTTAGATTAGCCTCCGTTCACCTTCCACCTCCGCTAATTAGTTGCGAGAACACATCATGGATTCCTGAACTACAACTACGTTCAAATAACACTACATTTTTACCTATCGGAACCGGTCTCTCTAAAAAATCGTATTTTCTTGCCAATGGAACGTATAAACATACTCAAGTTGATATTTGTTATTTGACAAAATATATTGTTATTAAGATTTAATTTTAAAAAATCGTTTTATAATATTGATAACCACCTTAAAGCTAAGTAATTTCCTCAGCTGGCAAACTTTTGGGTTATTTATCGTGTATATAATACATATATTAGGCTTTTATGGGACATTGTTTGCATTTTCGGACTTTTATAATGACCTAAGAGTCAATATGTTTAAGAGTATATGTAAATTAAGTTGTCAGACGCACTAAGGCAGATATATTATGCTTGTGAAAGGAAGATGTTAAGGAACGAACAGCGCTAAAGCACTGTATTGGATATTTATACTAGAATTTATTGATAAGTCAAGAGAGGTTGAGGTTGTTTGCCGCTCAAATTGGTACCGTTTAGAAAGTAAGCACAAAAATTATGATACCTTCAAAAGTTACTAATTCTGTGTGTCTGTTGACGTAGACAGTCACACCTGTTATATATAATAAAATACTTATTTAACCGCATTCGCTTTTGTGGTATTTCAACCTACACACTTTTCATTTACCCTAACGACTGTTAGGCTCACTAATAGTCGACTCAGTACTATTACGATCTTAAACTGGTAATTTACATCATTTTATTGTGTATGCTTAAGAAATGTGATGGTTTAGGTCCTACTTTTTGATTTGGGCTTCTACCGAGTTTGTGAACAAAAATGTGCCTTTAATTAGCTGTAGGTAAGTACGGAGAAGTACGTTATTATGCGCGCCATACGTCTTCTCTGAGAGTAGGTATATGTATTATTTCCAAATTTTGAAGTTCCGTTTATGGTTATTGCTTCTATATCAGAAGAAGAATGTTGTCATTATTCCTAACTTAACACATTTATCAAAACTGGTCAAGCGGTGTTTTTAACTACAAATTGTAACTTATTCCTAGCTATGGGAACATTAGGAATCCTTCGATTTTCAGCCAATTCTGTAGGTAAGTATGTTAAGGAGTAGAGCATAATATACTCGTTGTATTTTTTTCTAAATGTTTAAAAGTACAATTATCTATTGCTGTGTCAAATACCGAGATGTACATAGTTTCATATTTTTGTATTATAGGTGTGGAATGTACAGTTTATTGTTAACCAGCGTATAAATCTATACGCTATAGTAGGCCGAAGTTACACAATGATATTTTCTCTGATACTGCAGTTTTTGCTAAAGTCGCTATTGCTAAGCAAGATAGGTAGGCGGTTCCTCGCAGTCGCTTTCTCGCTTGAGAAAATTCTTGTGTAACTTCGACGGTATTGATTTATGGAATAACATTTTCGTCACATATATTATATTCTAGGACTTGTATTTTAATATGGAAAATAAACACTATTACATATCAATTGGTTTCATTTCCACATTCATTTGATCACCCAACGAATCATTGTTCGATAGAACAAGGCCAGCTTTCGCGAACCTATTGACGCTCTGTCAAATAAAGATTCATTTGACTGAGAAATATTAGTAACCGTTATGCGTGATTTATTTAGGTGAAGCTATTAAAGCGTGTTATTAGTTGAGAACCGCCGGTCATCACCCACTGACCCGGCCTTTGTCTAATTACAAAACAACCCGAGGGTAGCCGCGACGCGAGTGTGTGTGATTTGGTCCTGCGGGGGCCGCGCTCGCGCACGGGTCGACGCACGACGCGCCGCGCGTGCCTACCTAATGCTCCTCGCCCTTATTATGCCGGTAATGGCACAATATGGCCAATTAGTCCAACTGGCAGTGATTTACACCGCAGAATCTTACCACATCGGTTGTAACCGCATTACCCGTACAATTACCTTTCTACGTCTTCATCTCGGAAGGACTTTAATTTCGCTAATCATTCCGTTACAAGACAAAAAACAAATTGTGTTACATGATTATAGAGTGACGAAGATGGAATGCTAGAAAATATATTGGAGTGGTTGTTGCATTTTATGAACATTTCATTTTCCTATGCCGCGATTAAGTGTAAGAGAAGTGGAAAAATACTTTGACTAGGTAACTCCATTTCGATAACCATGACAATAATGGTAGGTTAGTAGGTAAACAGCGTTTAATTATGTATTTACATGGAGCCCTTTGGTTAAAAGCTTGTAGTTCCGATGCATAATACCTACCTACGTACTCTTATAAATAATACCAATCGGCTATACTACGTCTCGAAATATTTGTATGATCTGAGATTATAGAACAGCATAGTCATACTTACACGTATATTTTATCCGGTTCCGTTCTGTAGCCCGATTTTTCTGTTCCAGGGACCATGATTCACGCTAACTTTGTTCATTAGGGTACCGGTGGATTCAGAGAAAAACGAACCTCTTTATTCAGCTCGTCAGTGTCTTGCAGTTAGTTAATGCGGACAATAAATGGCCAAGTGTTATCTTCATCGGCATATGTGGGTCCACTAAAACGAAATACCTGCCAACAGGTGTGTTTTATTATTCATTACTTTATTTTATCAAGATACCATCTTGACGGACGTTGTACTTACCGGACACTATTACAATGGCCGGCCGGTGTTCCTCTTGTTGTAATGGCATACCCAATATCAGATTCTGTTGAAACGACTTGACGGATCCGAAACCTATTTGAGCCGTACGAATCCGATAGCAAAACATAAATACCTAACAGTATTCGCACATCATTTGTGTTAGTTTTTAGATCGGCAAAAACCGTGTACGGTACGAACCTATTATGGTGAGCAAATTGGACATTGGCTTTGTAATTACGGCGTGCAATATTTAGGTAGTAATTTTGGATGTGGAGGAGCGCGTAATTGACAGGTGTATAGACACGCAGACGTGACCCAGTGAGAAAACACTTCAGCAAAATCATAGACGATTCCAACTGCACTTGTTATGGTCCACTCCACGCCGTGCAGCCAGACCACAACCTACAGACATCAATCGAATCGGCCGCTCGACCGCGAGCCTACGTACAACTTCGCACCTCGCAACCAAAAGGAATGGAAACAATAGACGTGCGAAATCGATGGTAAATGTAAATCCGTTACTTATGAAAACTGTGCTCTAGATATCTCAGTGGAATTGGACGATTGTAAATATTCTTGACAGCCAATGCGGACACGAAGCGCGATGTATGCCGTAATAAACCGAATTTATTAAGATGGATATATCGTATAAATCAGCGTTTGTGGAAATGAACTTATTTTGTCTCAGTACATATTAGGTATGAAACTGTCCAAACTACCGCTTATTTTCAAGGCAGTGGTTGTGATCACCACAAGAAAGTGAGAGATATATAGGATAATGCCGTGCTAAAGGGTACCTTTTCCCTTTAGTGAGAATAATGAAAATTCTTGCTGAGATAACTACATCTAAACGCTTCACTTATCTAGAGCGCCCTTTTCGCCCATATATTTTCATGGATATAGCGAACTCCATCTAGTGTTGCTATATAAATTTTTTATATGTCTATGTCTCTGCACAAAAAATATAATTTAATTCAAGGGCACCATAAAAAGAAAACACTTTTCAATTCCTAAAGGTCACGCCACATTAACGCGGTAGCGGGACGGGGCAGTAGCGGCGCTATGGCAGCAGCGCGCAGCGCGATGATGTCACATTGAACCCGGTTGGCTTAAACTCACACCGCGGCGGGCCCGCGGCCTCATCGCTTTGTTGTTATATTTTACCTACGGACGCGGCGGTGGGCGCATGACAGTTGAGTGCACAATGTTGTACGAAACAGACTCGGATGAAGAAGAATGCACACCCACAATCGCAATTTATAATTAGTATTCCTACATATTTGTAACGTAGGTCATATAAACATAAATATCGCCTAAGACATTCAATAATTTTTGTAAATTTACTCTAAAAAAAACTTTCCGCACCGCTCGCTCGCTCGATGTGCCTTCCGAGCGGCCTCGACCGCGCCGCCACCGCCCGCTCCCGCGGCGCCGCCGCCCACGCCCCCGCCACTTGGAGCTGCGTGTAGGGTTGCCAACTTATGTGCTCAGATTTGCGGTACTTTTGTAGTAGAATTGCGGTCACTCTACAATTGTCTACATTTCTTAATGTTTAGAAAATTATGATATAGGGCACATCATTTCTGCCCGCGACATATACCTTCTTAGTGGATGATTTGATACGAATACAGTATTACGTATTACGAGAGCGGGATACAAACTATTTTCATTGATCGAAGTTGCGCACTCTACTCCAATAAAACAAAATATTCATAATGTTCTGGTCAATTAAACCACATATTTCATGGCTGGTTTTCACTACGAAGAGTAAGAAACAAACAAATGATTTCAATGAAATAGCGTAGTAGTGTTGATAATAACGTTGACCTTTTTCTTTTCCCGTCTAAAATTACACAATCAATAAATTTCAGGCAGTACACAAGGGCTTTCTCATTGCCGAGTTCACGAGTAGTAAGTAAAGAAATAAACAAATATAATCGGATAACGCATTTTATATATGTTGCAGGCCATCATTTATGACTGTTGTGTCGTTGATAATGCAGACTTTTTGTGTATTTTCAGTTAAACATGGCCAAATTAATTATAAAAACTGGATTCCGAGCAATCACACACGACATCGCTTTTCAACCACAAACTGCAATAAAAGGTAAACAATTCGTTTTGGCTCAACATGTGCAAGACATAAACAATAAATAAAACAACAAATAAATTATAGTAACTTAACCATTATAACGTGCTAAGTTCCTACATCATGCAAAATATAATATTGAAAATGTTGCATTATAGGTTAGCTTACTTACTTTTTCCTTTTGACGCCGATTATCCATTTCATTCGTTGTTTTTGTTTCCAACTTGCTTCTGGAAATTTATAGAATTTGTGATCACTGTTTTTACCATTGTCCTTGCAGTTAAGGCGCGTAATAGAGTGAAATACCACATTTTGGTCGAGTTCAAAGGCCTAAAACTCAAAACTGGCCCGAAATATAGGTCTCGAAAAGTTATACTTGAAGAATTGATATGTCCTCTTCAATCTGAGCGATGGAAATTGCAACACGCCTAGATTGTCCTAACAAAAAAGAAATATCAAATAAGGCATTTTTCAACCTTTTAAATCGCTACTGCTCACTATCAAGACATGTTTTTTACACGGGATATTCAGAAAATAAAACTTAATTCAGTTTTTCATAATCTGTACGACGGATATTGTAAAATAATCATTACTTTTGTCAAAAACCTGGAATAACTACCACACCGTCATAAAAGTTGGGGCGGATACGTGCGCGGGCGACGGGCGGCAGTCTGCCACCGGCTCTCGGACGGGAAGGCTGTGTCGCTTTGCGCGCGACGCTAAAATATAAGAGTTCGGTTCTGAGACAATATACCTACTTAACTATTTTACATATTTAATTACTTCAAACATTCCTACGTATTTAGAAAATAATAATATAAAAAATACATACACACATACAAAAAATAGTAGTGCGGCGGGAAAGGCTAAGCCACGCCCCAACGCGCAAGGTCGTTCGCGGGTATAGGCGCCTTAACTACGTAGCAGATTTCGTGACGCATGTTTATTTATTTTTATTTAAAATACGTATATTTCGCTTAGAAAAATCTGACAGCGGATCTGCCGAAAGTTTTTTTTGGCTACGGTGCGCGCTGCGATCGATTCGTGGTTCCCCCTCCTCCTACTTCGCACCCAGCAAATAAGCTCAGAACGTTCCGTGCATTTAGATCAGGGGCGCTACCGCGAACAGCAAACGAACTTTCCGCTCTCTGTCGCACTTGCACGTTCGGACGTAAGTGCGACAGAGAGGGAAAATTTCGTTTGCTGTCGCGGTAGCGCCCCAGCGCGGTCCCGGGCACAAATTGCGCCCGTCCCGCTACCGCGCTTAATGTGGCGGGGCCTTAATTATGAATAGGCTGCATTTTGAACCCGGATCCAGCAGCTCCCTGCCATACGGTGCATCATTGAGCCCGTTAGGTGCGGGTAAAAAATACTTAATAAGATGTTATTAGGTTATTTTTTATGACTGAAAGTAGATTATGTGCACTTTCTGGTTTGACCCGTGGTAGCTTCGCTAATTAGAATGTTTGCATACGCGTCGCCTGGGCCCCGGACTAACGGTCGACTTCCAATCGAACGGCCGATTTATCATGTCCAAGTAAAAAACATTCACCGCAACTGTCACATATTTTTTGGTCGCGTCATGAAATTCATTATCGAAGATCCTGGGACCTTTCAAGAAAGATGACGGCTCTTGGAGGATCAAGAAAAAGAGAGAGTTGGTGGCCCAACCGAATATAATTGGCGAGACAAAAGCACACAGGCTTCGCTGGTTTGGTACATACTTGGGTCTACCGAGTGGTCGCCGTCCAGTTTGCCGGCCCAGGTATCGCTGGGAGGACAGTATGGAGGCGGATCTGCGTCAGCTTCAGGCTTGAAAGTCTATATGACACACTTTTCGAGCATGAGAAGTCCGTCCGTCCGTTCTGTTGCCGCTAAAACCACAAATACTAAAAAATTGAATAAAATAAATGTTTAAGGGGGCACCCATATAACAAACGTGATTTTTTTGCCGTTTTTAGGGTTCCGTAGTAAACAAGGAACCCTTATAGTTTCGCCATGTCCGTCCGTCCCCCGCTTTTCTCAGTAACCGTTAGTACTAGAAAGCTGTAATTTGGCATGAGTATACATATCAATGACGCCGCCAAGTAGTAGAATAAAATCATTAAAAAAAAGTTTTTTCAGGGTACCTCCCCTACATGTAAAGTGGTGGTGCAATTTTTTTTCTTCCAAACCCCATTGTGTGGGGTATCCTTGGATAGCTCTTTCAAAAATATAATAAGGTTTTTAAAAGTATTTTTTGATTCAAGAATCGGTTGGCGTGATATTAAGCTTTGAAGTGATAATTTTTGCTATGGTTAAGTGTCCCCCTCCCCTGCCAGCTAAACGGTGGCTACTAGGCATGTGAAAAAATCGTGGTAGTAGTATATACGATGAATTTAAAAGGAAAACTATCACAGCTAAGTAGACGTTACCGTAAAGGGCAAAAATATGTATACAACACAACATCTCAACAAAAGTACATCATCAGTACTAAGATCAGTAAAAACCCTTCTACGGGTCCGTAATTCCGCATATGACCGGTGACGTGTGGACGGGCAACTACGGAACCCTACACTGTGCGTGGCCGGTTTTTTATTATTGATAATGGTACGGAACCCTTCGTGCGCCAGTCCGACGATCTGATGCCGTGTGTGTCAGAGAAATGTGAACGCAATCATATTAAATGTATGAAACCGATACCGTTTCTGATGCGTCACAACAAAATACGACAGACAAATGTGAATGCGGCTTTCTGTAAATAAACAGACAGAAATCATTGGTATCAAATATTTCACCAAAATCGATTCAGTAATAATTTTGTTTTGAAATACAAATAGTTATCATTATTATTTTTAGTCATTGTTTGTTTTGTCAGATATTCATTCGGGCATCCTTGACGAATTGACGCAACTTCTCAAATATTATCTAGCAATTTGTGTTTTTTCTGTAGTAGGTACCTAACCTAAAGAACGCATTAGCTCAAGTGGCGTGGCGAAGTACTAATTTGAAGACTGATTTTTTTTTTCAAATAGAAGAGATTATTGACTATGTAAACGTCATTAATTAAGTTTTTTTTTATTTCTTCGAATACCTTTTTATCGTCGTAATCCAGACTGTATTTTTTTGTTTGTGTTTCATATCAAACATAAAGATATATATGCAAGTAAAGTGAAAAAAAACAAGTAATCATAAAAAGTTCAAAAGATATATATCCTTCTTCTTCTTCAATGGCCACATAAAATTGTATAAGTAGAGTTCAAAAATTTGTATACAATTAAAGTTACATAATTAGTATCCTGCAAATGTTGCAATATATTGTACTTATGTTTATGTCATTAAATATAGATTCTGTAACTGCTACAGAAATATGTATACAAAATATTAATCTGCGAAAATCAGCTTTATCATTTTGTCATACGAAACTAATTTATATGGAATATTTTGACAATTCACGAAAGCAGTGCAGACTTGTCATCGCATATGTTTGTCTCATGTGATAACCTGTCAGGCTGTCACGTCGTTATTGGCATTGCGTGTTTTTATCAATATTTTGCAGTATTGAAACTGTCAGCTTAAAGAATTTAAGTAATGCATATCAATATTTCGTCCTTGAAGTCATCGGTTACCATGGTTCCGTGGCTCAGCAAATAGTGTAATTGTTAAGTCACATGCTGTCCCGCGTTCCAATCCTGCAACATGATGGTTTTTTGCATTTTTGTTTTATATATATTTTATTTTATTTTTTATATCTCATTAGCTACGTGATTTTTAACTCGTACTTGGAATTCAAAATCAAACAGTGACACATTATTTGTAAAAGAGTAATTTGCTAAAGAGTTTGAAACAGCAATTGTTCTACGACTTGAAGCATCAAGTGGCTGGCTGATTACATCAAGATAATATTCAACATTATGGATTTCGATATAATGCAAATTAGTCCATATGCCGCTGACAATAGAGTTGTGTTTATGTAATTCTTATTGTTGTCATAATTTAGATTATCAGGTTGGATATATAATTATGGTTAATAGTATATATATATATTTTTGAACTTTATGGTGTTTCTTAGTTTATGGTTTTATAAATAGGGACATATTTTTGCAACTGTTGTATACATATTTATCTCTCAAATTATGTATACTAATTTATGTATATTTTTATGTAGCCTAACTTATAACCATTTAGATGACTACGCTATTTGTCACTTTGTGGTGTATACATATCTTTGACCTTGACTGTACTACATAATTACATATGCATATATAAACAACAGGTTATTAAAACCTTACAAACTAGCATTGTTATTTTCCCCTGTTACGAGACATGCACTCATTCGCATAACGCAAAGTAAACGGAATGCAATCTTCGTGCGAGCAGTAGATTTCAGACTTGACGAATGCACAACTTTACAAGACAAAAGCGCGACGGATTTGAAGTAAATCGACGAGTCGTGACCGAGCCGTTTAATCATAAGCATCAAAGCTAATTAGAGTACCTAGGTCGCGAACCCCTGGGACCAGTAATGAAAATCACAACTGAACCTAGTTGCGAGGAAAATTGCACTTGGCATGGAATTCCTCGGCATTATCAGGCTCTCTACAGAGACAGCCTGCCCTCTCAGTTCACAGCCTCTAAACTGTGCGAGTTCATAACTGCAAACGGCGAGTCCGTGACTGATGCCATGTTTTATTTCAGTCCCACCGCCTCTGCTTGTTACCACCACAAGTAGGCTAGACAGCTCAATCATCGTGAGGACATCGATTAAATTCATGGCGTCGTAGTAAGGAGCCCTTCGAGCCCATAACTTCAAGCTCTCCGGCGCGGCTGCGGCGAGACCGAGGTATAGCGCACCTACAATTTATAGCATGCGCTATAATTACTTTCATATAAAGACAATACTGTTAAATCACAGAAGGTCAGAAAGATCGCTCGCTATATTCATTTCCCAGAGGAGCTGTTTACGATACTTATTATTCAATAAAACTGTCGGCGGTTGCGAATTATGTTGTTGCAATGCGCGCTGTTGAAGTCACGCGTCCAAAGCTCATACTTTCTGTTTAAATCGGTTCACCTGCTCGGTAAGCTCACCGTGCCGGCTCCGCGTTAAAAGTTATGCTGCACTGCTGCCTGCAAGTCGTAAAGCTTAGCTGAGAGAAATATTGGTACTTTCATCGTCAAATGAACATGGTTAGGTTAAAGCTTCTGGAATGTCTCCTGCAAATTACACATACATAAAACCTGTACATATAAGTCGGTAGGTAGGTAAGTCTTGCAACTGTAATGATTAGAATATACAGGTCTGCACTGGGGAAATGTACGCAGCTCAATATTTAAGTGCCTTGTATTTCTCTTTAATTAACCACTTGGTACAAACAGTTGGCTATTCACTGGACATACATTATTCCTCTTTACCGAGTGTGCACAGTTAACACAAAGTGCAAATGTAATGTTGATAGGAGGCTATTCACGGACGCGTTGTCATCGAAGATTTATGTTCTTGGAGGCTGCGCTGTGGGTCAGCAGGGCGCGGCGCGCGGCCACGGCGTACCACGGACCTGCAACTAACTACATAATATTTACGGGTATTATTTTTGACTTTTCCCTATCCCCTATCACATTTATTGGTAAACGCTGATTTAAGCAAAAGTTCTGTTAACACTGAAGAGCGACATTAGGCTACGTTTTGAAGCAACTTCTACAAGGTCAGGGGAGAGGGAGGGTCCTTTAGTTAAGTTTTAGTGACTATTGACTTGTTAGTCATTAAGTTATTGACATTATGACATACTAAGATCCTTTAAAGTAGGCGCTGGCAGTTGGAAATTACTGGCTTAGTAATCTTAGTATTGTGCTACAACTGCTATAAGCATCTATTGAAAGCTTACCGTTACAGTAATTTTGTTTACTCTCACTTCCATTCGCCGCGTTCATTCATTATTTTCGCTTAATGAGACAACTATTTGTAAATATTTCTGACCTAGAAAAAACGGTGCCCATTCAACGTTAAGTGACTTCTGTTCGCCGTGCATAATGAAGTCGCATATGGTTGGATGGGCTTTAGAAACCCGTGGTAAGGATCCCGTAGCCGGAGGCCGCGCCTTTGACCCTCACAAACGACTACCTAGCTTCCCTCTTCACTTTGTTTGCGCACAGCCGCTGCGCCTACCCTCTGTAATTTCGCTAAACTAACCTACTCTAACCTTGCTCTCTGAACTCAGCTTAACGCTTTTCGCAAATACCGGCACTACACCACACCCATGTTGATACTTGGCTTTAGCGTTATACATTTGTAGTATCATAGATTGAAGATCATATTTAGAGAGTATGTATAGGTATATAAGGGTCATACACAGATATTGTACTACTAACACATATTTCAGTAGTTTCAAAGATAGTACCTACGATGCGCCGCATATTTTCCCGTTTTAAGACTTTTCTTGAACGGATAGGTAACGCACAAATTATATTTAATGTTGGTGGTTAACTTTAGGAACGCATTTCTGTAGGTAGGTAGTTATTGTTTTTGGGAAAATGTAAAACTTTTCTGGCGGAGCCATATTTTAAGAACAAGGCTAAGAAAGAAAATAAATACCTAAAAGTAAAAAGATTTGCTCCCGTACAAACTTGAAACCCCCTTTTCACCCTTTTAGGGGAGCAATTTCGAAAAACTCTGAAACACGTTTTGTTGTATTTGAACAGAGATTCTATTATAAATTTTCAAATCTCCCACTTCAAAGAAGATTTGCTCCCCGTACAAACTTGGGGACTCCCTTTTCACCCCTTTAGGGGAGCAATTTCGAAAAACGCTTAAATATTTTTTGTTGTATTTAATCAGAGAGTCTATTTACGAAGTTTTAAATCTCATACTTATAAAAAGGTATGCCCCCGTACAAACTCTGTTTTTCTTTAGCCATTTCCGCCGTCGATCCCTACCGCTGGTACTGCCCGTGGATCGCGAGGCGGCGGCGTCGATAATGATAACCACGATGAACTAAAGTTTCTACCACGTGGCATGTTGTGAGCATGTTTTCGAGCACTTCTGATGAGATAAACACACGATTAATGTTACACATACTTCATCATTTAAACCATAGGTAGTACCCAGTTTATAGACGTTTTACATACTATACACTCATTGATAGCAAATCTACCAATAACATATTTGGAATATTTGGATACCAGCAATCATAATTATCTAAGCAAAGTTACAATATAAGCCGATTCGCATTATTAATTATGATTATTAATATTTAACAATCATAATTAATAAGAATACCTATTATATAAAGTAAGATACTGAGGTTGACGGGTGCGCCAAAGTTCACATAAAATTGCTACTTCGATAATTGGAAGTCCGAAAATGTTTGTTATATAATTTTATATCATAATGATCATTACTTATAACTTGTCTTTGCGCATAACTATCGTAACACTGAATCATTCATGTTAATAATGTCAATCATAATAAATATCTGTAATACTAATGTTAATTTTCATTTATTTTTTAAATAATAAAATTTTAAATCATATTTATTTTTTAACAACGACAAATTAGTAATAAAATTTATATAATATTTATTTTAAACTTTACCTGGTTTTATTTATAAACTGTCAGGTATCTTCCACACCACATTCAACTTGCTATCAAAATAGAAGTCCTAGAGTCGGGATAGGTTCGACGACGAGCGAAGCGAGGAGGAGTGTTAGGTGTCTTTTGATCCTCAGAGCGGAAAAAGGAGCCCCGCGAAGCGGGGCTCCGTCGACTCCTTGGCGGGCCGAAATCACTTAATAAGCTAGGTACATGAAAAATAAAAAAGTTGCGGCGATAATCGACATAATAGATGATTTATTGACAATCAAATTTACATGTTGTAATTCAGCGCATACATTGACAGCCGATATAATCCAATACACCCATACTTTATATGTTATGCTTTCAAATACTTATACAATATAAGTTTATAATTATTAAGTTTATTTTAAAAATCATTATGAGTTGTGATGAATAGTTGGAAATGACATTATGTTGTTAAAAAATCTGCCTAAATATAATTATGAGTAATGATGTTGGTAATACAAATGTATATACAACAAATTTGTAGGCAAAAAAATTATGACAAATGATTACTATGATCAAAAAGCGTTATTATGAAAAATAATATGACAAGTAATGTTATGTGAGCCAATATGGACCCTGAGGTTGACACTTTATCCACTTCTTGTCACCTTCACGGCTGCCGAGCTACAGAGAGAACTCCGTGGAGGGATCCGGGTTTTTATGAATTCTGCTTTGTGACGTCACCAGAGAGACGATTGGTAGCGTCAGTCTTGCTAGCACCGCCAAGACGATCTTGCCACCCAAAATTACCCGGGCGACAACAAACAACAAATGTAATAGGTAAGTACTTAGTACAATTGCGTGAGTTTACCTATTTCATTATCATACTATAAGTAATAAGATTCACTAATATCATTATAGGCAGATTCACAAAAGCATTTTTAATTAAACCCTACCTACCTACTTTAAATATGCTCGTAAGCGCAATAAAAGATAAGCACTTACTGAGGTAATCGATGAAGGAGAATGAGTGGTAATAAGGAAATCGCATAGATTAACAGATTTAGTTTTATTGGTGAATAAAGAGGCTCCAAGCCGACGATAATGTCTTCATCGGACACAGTCGATGTCGGCTCCAGCGCCTTCCCACGCAGGCTGCGCAGTGCGCACGCGTCCGACACCGGCGACACGGCCAGCTATACTATACCATTCACAAGTTGTTTCACCTCACCCAAGTCTATTTTTAAACATGCTTTATACCAAGATTCATGCATAATCGGTGGTCTGAACTACACTGGTTCACCTAAGGTGACGTAATGGGAGACATAGTAAATAACAGCTCTGCTAATGTGGCTTTTATCTGTACTCTAAGGCTCCGATATTTGGGAGTGAAAACGAGAATAACGCCAAGAACATAAAATGTGGGAATTATATTCCCTCAGACCGTCGCTGGCTCTTATGCTTCTATCAAACTGTTGGTAGTCTTGAAATACTCAGTAAAACTGTATCCGTTATGAGTGAGTACCTACATATGATACACCCAAGATATAATAAAACGTGTAGGTAGGTACACATTTTATGGAAAGTCGATACAAAGTGAAACATACCCAAGAGTAAAAAACTCGTACCTACCACCAGTTTTTTTTACTCTTGGGTATATTTCAATGGGCTCTAGAAAACCTTAACTCTACGCGAAACCATAATTTCCCCATCGAAATATAATTTCCCTATATTCACAAAGCCCTCACAAGTATCCGATAGGTAGAACGTACGCAATTTTTTTTTTTGAAGTTTGAAAGTTATTCTACCTAATTTGAATGTCACATGTATATTGACATCTTACTTTTCGTTAAGGTCGCTAGGCCGATTACGCGCCAGCGTTAGTCTACTACAAAGACTACAATGTTATACTGCTTACGACCACCTGAAGGAAGAGGTTTGTTCAGTTAAAGATATTAATATTTTAACGCACCCTAAAGAAACAGCGACTTGTATGTGTTTTATTTGGTAGTTATTCAATGGGAATCCATTAAAAAAAGAGAAAATATCCTTTCAGTTAGTATATCAACTCATCCAAGTGGTTACAAACCGTCATACCATATTAGCTGGTCGCTAATGGACCTATCGACCCTATCCAGTGTGAACATACTCTTATATAGAACCCTGACATCTGCGAAACACCTAAGGTAAACCTAACCTAAGGCTATCAAAATGTAAACGATTATTTCCTTAAGTGTACGGCACACCATAATTTCTTAGTGTGTGGTTGCTTGACAATGACTATTGAGAACAATGTTACCTATCAACCAACAAATCGAAAGTCCTGTCAAATGCTTAAATGCATTGTGCTAGTGTTTGAATAGGTAAAACACAATCCCTAGGATTATCCTTGCGTTATTAAATCGCTTTAGTATCTGTAGTCCAGCCGACCGAGTTTTGCACGTAGGTAGCGTGAAATTGAATATGATTTGTATTGGTAAAGACGGTTTTGCTTCCACATACGCGAAACTAAATATGCACTAATGCTAACGGAGTTGTATTGGGCAACAAGTACAACAAAACAGTACTTATTTAAATTAAAACTATTACTAAAAACTATCTTAAAAATAATTATAGATACAAAACTTGCCCGAAATCGCCTTCTAATGGCAGCGTGCCCAGAAGGCTGGCAGCATTGCCACGTTGAATGGCATCCTTTGTGCCAAATAGGATCCAGCCTTCCGGTCACGCGTTACCTCCATCCAGCATTTGGAGTCGGCAACGCGCGAGTAACGCCTCTGGTGTTGCAAGCGTCTATAGGCGACGGTAACCACTTACCATCAGGTGGGCTGTCAACTAGTTTGCCACCGACGTGGTATAAAAAAAAACCACGCCCCCCGTGTAAGAGCAAATGCTTTACAACTTGCTTATTGCAGAAATTTCAATAAATATGCTTTGACTTTGTGACGTTTTATTCATATTTCCTTTTATGAGATTTTAGATGGGGAAATACGAGTACCATCATTTTAACTGGAAGTTGGCATGGCCAAGCAAAGAACTACCTGTCCACCCAGAACTTCAAAAACTCTGGGACCTGCCTATCTGTCGGCGGCTGCACGACCACCTCATCGAAACTTCGGCGGTTGCAGAAAGGGCACGTTTCTGCTAATTATGGGAACCTTTTAGACCCCAACAGTTTCCGGCTGGCTGTTGTTTTACGAATCCGGACCAATATTGTGAAACCTCATCGTTGCCACTGTAGCTCAACAGTAGACAGGACAGGTCACCACGGCCTCGGGTGCCCAAAAAGCGCTGGCCGCATGTCCCGCCACTCCTGCCTCAAAGACATCATCCGACATCATCCGGCGTCAGTGTACCGGCCACTTTAGATCCAAACGGCCTTGCGCGTGACGACGGCAAAAGATCCGACGGATTGACTCACGTGCCCTGACAACAGGGAAGGCCGTTAATCTGGGATGCCACATGCGTGGACACTCTAACACCGTCCCAATTGGGCACGACGTTTTTAAAGGCCGGTGGAGCGGCCGCCGTGGCTGCATCAGCAAAGCGCCGCAAAATATGCAACTCTCGGCGATAGTTGGGTCATTCTACTTTTTCATGACCAAGTTTTCTATTTAAAAAAAAATCTATGATATGAATCGAATTAATGTACAAAAATAAGATTTCGAAATAGTACCTGAACCTAATAAAAGGATTTTGTAGATAAAAATACTTAAATATTAACATATTACTGTAAAAGGTGGGTAACACAGTGGTAAAAACCATTTTTTCATACAAATGGTGAGACATCCAACGACCACTGAGTTACTCGATTTATGGATATTGGCTGTGGTTCGTTAATTACCCAAACTATCGGAAGTGTTACTGCAATTAAACCTCTTTCTCAATAACAATACAAACATATGAAGTGAGGCCTAAGCATTCCAAAATCTGCATTAAAAAAAATGTGTTTGAAAATTATGTACATGAAAAAGTAGAATGGCCCAGTTACATATTTGGGGCGTTTTCTGTGGAGACCCTGGGTCCGTGGGGACCGGATACAATTAAATTTTTCAACAGATTAAGTTATTTGCTTATCCGGTCCTCAGGTGACCATAGAGCTGGCTCGTTCCTCGCTCAGCGAATCGGAATTGTCATTCAGCTGATTCAGCTGCCTTATGGGAACTCTGCCCAGTGGCAGCGACTTGGGCGACCCATGCCCATACAGTTTAGGTTAGGTTTAGGTAGTTAGTAAGATCTTGTTTTGTTTTTGATCTATATTATGTTAATAAAGAAAATATACTTAAACATTTTAACTTGTTTGTGTCGTTTAACTATGTATTATTTGAGAAAAAAATAATACGTTAGAGCTCAAGTTTGGATATTTTTGAAATATGAAGCAAGCCTGTTTCGGATGGTTTCGGCTCTAATCGGATCGGAGAAACGATCATAATATACGCTATCAAGAATCATATATTATCTTATTGTTTTCTAATTTGATCTGAACGGCACGGACTTAAACCATAGAAAATCCGTAGACGTCAAGCAGTTGCCCCTGAGGCCAAGCAAGTTTTATTAAGGTAAACGTGCCAGTGCCTAGACCCAAGGGATCCAAGGGTCGGTGTATAGTCTAGACGGAATACTAGACATTTTCAATCTTAAGTCAACACAATATAGGCGCACAATAGGTGTCAACTATTAGATTAGGCATTAAGGTGTCAACATGGGCGTCTACCTTATTTCTGTGCGATGAGACACTATTAATCAAAACATATTTAAAATAATATATAGGTGCTACAATCAAGACATTTTCTTTAACTTGTTCTTGCACGTTTAAAGCGCCGACTCGTTCACTAATGGCAATTTACTTCGAGAGCAAAAATCCCATAAGATTGCTATTACATTTTTAATACGTTCAATCGCTTCATACCTATTTCCAGTCCTTACTTTGTATTATCGGTATGATTCATGATTTAAATAACCATGTACGTACATGTAGTCCTTCGAACCGGATTTTATTAATTAAATAACAGCCCTTTTTTATCTTATTAGCTACCTACCTAATATGTTTTACAAACTGACTGCCATTACATTTATTATTCAAGCCATACTTTTATTTATTGGCCTTCCGTTGAGGATGTTGAGATGCCATTATAAACTTACTGATCTCCAAAAAATTTGTGGTGGCTATATTGGGCTAATTCCGAATGTCGGGTAAATTCCGAAAATCACTAATTTATACACTAATACTATGGTAGTTCGAAATATTCCACACTTCTTTTTGGCAACATTTATTTTTGTCGATATTTTACTATGCTTGCAGCTAGAATAAACAATATTGCACAGTTAGACAGAAATTGGTCATTTTCGGAACTAAGCAAGTACCCGACGTTCGGATTTATCCGAAGTCACTTTAGTATATTATTTTAAACACATTCAGCTGCTAAATTGTGTTTTGTACTAATGCGTTCAAAATCATTTAGAGACTCTACTTCAACGGCAATAGAATCGTTGACAAGAAATTTTGATCGAGCTGACTATACCTAAGTACAATTATTTCTAACTCGAGCGTGGCGGTTAGAATCCCTCACTACGCTCGCTATGCCCGGGATTCTATTCTGGAATCCTTCGCTTCTTTCGGGTTCGGGATTAACACGCTAGCCCTCGTTGAAAAATTGCATTCTGCTCCCTTGTAATACAATCTACTATCATTCCTTTTGGTTGTAGTCTTTCAGACACATTCCATTTTGGAAGAACTCAAGATGTGCTCACGGTGCGAGGTGCCACCACCACCACCAGCATTAGTATACCTATACTGCACCAGGTATGACAATCCGGTACATCGGTTAGTTAGTGTGGGTGACACGACCTAGTGGCGGGTGACAGATGGTATGTGGACGTAAAGTGTATGTGTCGTTGACAGTTACGTCACTGGTATCACGATCCGAATTGTCAAACCTTGTTTTCTTAGACCATGGAAAAACCTATAAAAGTGACAATATTAATAAAATACTGGAAGTCCATATTGCATTAGTATGTTATCATCTTAGGCATTCTCGCCGGCGGGGAGGTCCACTGCGCTATCGCGACAACACAGATACATATAGTCCCTATTCGTCCCGGTACCGCCGCACACCGGGTAAAGTCAGTCCGACCCAGGTCGGGCCTAGCTGACTTTCTTGCTGGACTCAGCTAGGCTAGGTTTAGTGAACTAGCGACAAAACTCCCTGTAGCTCGATTCTAATCACACCTCAGATTCGGTTGCAACCGCTCAACCAATCTCACAGGAGCGCAAACTCTTAGAGTATTCCAGTGTTTAAAACCACCTCGGAGGTTTTCCCCTGGATTTTTCCCAGGCAGAGGGCCTACTCCGAACTTCGAAATCCGAGAATCGTATCGTACCGTCCCTTTCACTCTGGTGTTATACACTATATGACTGAAAGGGACGGCACGATGCGAAGTTCGTAGTAGGCCCTCTGGTTCAGAAAAAATCATCATCTATGATTTCTGTGAAGCATACCTCCGTGACAGTTGCCTTTAATAAGCGGCCTTCACACTTCGAATACGAAGTACTTATTTGAACTCGGTTTCTAAATTATAGGCAACGAGCGCACGCGCTACCCTGCCAAGGCTGCCAATCAGGATATGAGATCCGCGCAGGAAGTGAAGCTGTGAAACCGGATCGTATAGGTACCATTCGCGCGACCGGGGCATACTGGCACGTAACCAATTAGAATGTATTGCTCAATTAACATTATATTAAGGATTGATTAGAAAATATACATATGTATATGTACTTAGCTTTATCATTATCATCAATCAACATAGTTTAGCTACCTGCTAGATGCCACAACCTCGTACGAGTTTTCTACTTAGCCACTTTATCTTTCCATTTTTATGTGAATCGTTTCGCTAAATTCGTCCAAATGGCTTCTAGGGTGTGGTAATGGGAACCAATAAAGAATAGTAGCATCATACCAGCAATACTGTTGCTGGCGCGGCAGGCAATGGGGCCTTGTCCCTTTGTCTCTATTACAGTTGGCTCCGACAATCGCCCTTATCTACACGTGTATCTCGTGTTACTATCACTCTATATGGAGCCTGCGGGGTATTATCACATCAGCTTGTTCGGACGGTCGCACGGTAAGGACTGCCATTTGCATACAAGCAAAATATCTCGATCTGGGGGCACAGCGCGAGCAGATTGCCGTCGCCGACGCTTCCGCACTGTATTGAATTCGGTACCAACGGTCCCACTCCCATTGCCAGCCGCGTTTACTTGTTAGTGTGATCCAGGTGATAACAATCTAGCGGTGAACACTGCACATTGCATTATCCAGGAACAGAGCCGTGATGTTATGTGCCCATTGTGTGGTCACATTCGGTCATATTTTGAATTAAGCAGAATCACGTGGGTGGCCTCTATAAAGACGGGTCTGGAGTAAAGGATATTTACAGTTGATACTGGTAAGTTGGCAATGTTTTCTAAAAAATCTCTTGCTGACATTATTCCCTCAGTTGCCTAACTGTGTGCTCAACCCCTCAACCAAGCCTCTCGCGCACATGGCACGTTATCTAAACCCGGATCCGAAATAAAGCACGCATCTACTTAGTAAGATATATCTCATCAAAAAATAAATGTGAAAAAAGCTTCGCTTCGCTTCAGCTCTCGTCTTAATCTTCGAGGTTATCTATTATCTAAATATATAAAAGATCAATTTCTTAAAAATTGATATGTATTTTTGTAGTTTTTCGGGGTGCCGATTATGAAAATCACATCCGTACATATCTACATACGTAGGTGCAACTGAGAATCTCCATTTTTGTAGACGGTTGAAAATTACGCTTACTACGCGGGCGAAGCCGGGAGAAAAAGCTGTTTTTTTTTATAAAAGCCCAGAAAGACTTGTTGGGACAAAATCGACTAATAATTGTATCGACTGTTTGTAGGCTGATCATAATAATGAACGTAATTTTTAGTCCTAGTCGAAATATAATTATGGGTTTCCTCAATCAGCGCATGCATTTAAATTCATAGCAAATAACACAGTATTCATGATTTGTTATAACTCGATGGAAATGAATTTTTTTATCTTTAGAAATGTCTGGATAATGACGTTACGGTATTTTAACCCTACGGACAAATAAAAATTTGGTAAATGAATGTACGGAATTATAATCATTGTGATTTTAAATCAGCTGGTTAATAAAATTATGACCATACAAAAATCTGTCAATAGAAAATATTGAAAATGAAACTTCGGGCAATTGAAAAAAATGTAAAACGAAAAAAGGCGTTTCGTTTTCGGACTTTTAATATTCGGCATAAAACATTTCGAATTTGCGATAGGTAACCCTCTTCTCAGCTAGGCTAGGTTTAGTGAACCAGCGACAAAACTCCCAGTAGCTCGATTCCACTCACACCTCAGATTCGGTTGAAACCGCTCAACCAATCTCACTGGAGCGCAAACTCTTAGAGTATTCCAGTGTTCCAAACCACACGCGTGCTCGTGCCGGAGGTTTTCCCTTGGATTTTCCCCAGGGTACTCTCCAACCGCGCACTCCTATCGCTTTATGGGGCCCGGCCTATAAAGCCACAGTCAGGTTCAAAAAAAAAAGCATATTCCAACCCAAATAAGAACAGCCTGTACCTGCAACTCTGTAGGGTATGTGGAAGTCATACGAGACAGGAAAATACATAGTGCAATGCCGAATTACTCCAGAATAGAGCATTCGCACAAAACCTACTGTGCATATTGATGAAGATGATGTGACTGTCCGATTTAATGCCATCACTCATGTCACATATGTCTCGTTTGTACGAGTATGTAATCTAAATATGTAGGATTGTTTTTTGTATGTGCACAAAGAAATGAAATGAAGAGACAAGTATACATTCTCATCTGCCCCAAGTCTTAAAAGGTTACTTAGCCAGTTCGTTAGTGAAACAATAAGCAATCTTAATATATACTCTTTATTATCTGTGATTGTAAATTCATAAAACCACAAGCCACAAGTGCAGCATCATCTAAAGTATGTGTAAGTTGCACTTCAGATGAACAGTGCACACCTTGACATGCATGTAGGTGATGTATGTAGGTCAGTTTTTGCTTCCCAGGAAGTATCAAGTATCAATTCTGGGTGCGCCAAAGTTCACATAAAATTGCTACTTCGATTATTGGAAGTCCGAAAATGTTTGTTATATAATTTTATATCATAATGATCATTACTTATAACTTGTCTTTGCGCATAACTATCGTAACACTGAATCATTCATGTTAATAATGTCAATCATAATAAATATCTGTAATACTAATGTTAATTTTCATTTATTTTTAAAATATAACGATTTTAAATAATAAAATTTTAAATCATATTTATTTTTTAACAACGACAAATTAGTAATAAAAAATTATATAATATTTATTTTAAACTTTACCTGGTTTTATTTATAAACTGTCAGGTATCTTCCACACCACATTCAACTTGCTATCAAAATAGAAATACAGTCCCAGAGTCGGGATAGGTACGACGACGAGCGAAGCGAGGAGGAGTGTTAGGTGTCTTTTGTTCCTCAGAGCGGAAAAAGGAGCCCCGCGAAGCGGGGCTCCGTCGACTCCTTGGCGGGCCGAAATCACTTAATAAGCTAGGTACATGAAAAATAAAAAAGTTGCGGGGATAATCGACATAATAGATGATTTATTGACAATCAAATTTACATGTTGTAATTCAGCGCATACATTGACAGCCGATATAATCCAATACACCTATACTTTATATGTTATGCTTTCAAATACTTATACAATATAATTTTATAATTATTAAGTTAATTTAAAAAATCATTATGAGTTGTGATGAATAGTTGGAAATGACATTATGTTGTTAAAAAATCTGCCTAAATATAATTATGAGTAATAATGTTGGTAATACAAATGTATATACAACAAATTTGTAGGCAAAAAAATTATGACAAATGATTACTATGATCAAAAAGCGTTATTATGAAAAATTATATGACAAGTAATGTTATGTGAGCCAATATGGACCCATCAATTCTCCATTGAGAAGATCAATGTTTCACATAAAGGTGTCCTGAATATTGGAAAGTGGAGCTTGAGTTTAGCATTGGTTAGCTGTCGCTTTCATCGCCTTCCAAATGCTCTTCCATCTGAAACAATACATAATAATCAGTTATATTTCGACAATACTTTGTGTTATTGAGGTAAAGTTAGATCGTTTTTTAAAGCAAATAAAAACAGAGTTACTTAAGCAATTTTAAATAAAAAAAATACGATACCCCTGACAATAATTGACAAAGAGAATATAATATCACTAAATAATTGACACTGACGGTAGTGACCTTTTGAGACTTAAGAGTATAAATATTTCTAAAGAGCTGCTATACGCGTGCCACAATGAGGGACGACAACAAAGTACATACCTCCCGTGGGGTGACCATGTCAGTAAAATTACCCTATGGCATCTGTTTATTTTGTATAATTCGACATTCTACTCATTATAGGCATTACGTAATGGATCTGATATGAGCGATATAATAAGTTGTTTGTTTGAAATAATTGAAAAAAGTATACTTACAATTTACATGTATAACGACAACTTGACCCGTAAGCTAGAGAATCGCTCGGCACCCAGTGTTTCTTTGCGGTATTCCATGCTAAAAAACGTCTTATTTCGTTAAACTGTATAAGCTAATTATTACGCGGAAGTTATTGTAGGTATAATGCGTGGAAATTGGGTACAAGTTATTATCACTAATAGGTATAGCCGTTGTCTCCCGGTGAAAAAAATAAACAATAGCATTCTTTATTTATGATCCCTGTGATCCCAGGGACCGGTAGACGACGGTTTAAAACACATGTACATTATTTATGGTGCTTGTCATGCTTGTGCAAGCGAGATAGCTTTCTATACCTTTCTGACAGTTGAGTGGTTTGGCGTGTAAGTATAGGTTTAAAGTGAGGCCGAGGAGAAAAATTGCCGTGAGGCTCAGACATATTGAAATATAATAAACGGGCCCTCGCCACAGCCGCCGTCAACATTTATTTAGCAGGCAGTGCTAGACGAGCTACCATCGCGACTGGTTCTTATTGACTACGGACGACGTATTGGTCTGAAACATGTTGAGCGAAATTCAACCTTAAAGACGTGAGCGAGTCGTTACTATATTTCAATATGTCTGAGACTCACAGGAGTTTTCTAATTAAAATTTATGATACACTTTCATTAACTACTCAATTACATATATGTAAGGCGAAAAAATAATTACACTAAGGAACGAAATGAATATAAATGTATACTTTTAATTCAGAAAACAATAAGGTAAATATTTAAAACTAATTACGTTTTAAATTAACATTAATTACAAAGAAAAAACAAATGAAATATAAAAACCCTAGACACCGTCCCCAAGGTCGCTCATTGGCGGAAAAGATCCCAAGATGCTGTACCAATAAAATAACACATCTTACGATTAGATAAAGGTATAAAATAGTATACTTACGTAAAAGTTACATGTTCTTCACATTTTTCACTGCGGCTTTTACAGCCGATCACGCTGCAAACTACCATTGTTTTACAGAAACTGTACCACAAAAACCTTGATCTATATTATTTGTAACCCAAGGCACTATTTTATGCACAAAAACATTAATTGATTTAAGATTATATTTTGAGATGACACTTCGACTACCTTTTGCCGAGCACAACTGATGCTAACTGACATTGTGCCCAATAAAAAAAAGTGGAACTATGACAAAGATAGCAAATGATACATATCTCTCTGTCGCACTTAGTGAGATTTGTATATGACCTTCTCGCTTGGAACTGGTATTGTTGTTACCGAGTCACGTCTGTATTTATTATAAGTCTGTGGTTAAAACAAATAAATACTTCGTGAAATCCATGCCTTATGCTGCTCTATCCCAAGAATCCGCAAACGCATTCGTTGCCATCAAAAATATACCTATCGTGTCTATTTTTGACTGACGTCAACTCAACAGCTTGACAATTCATTTATCATATATGTGTGTGTGACGAAAATGGTGCCTTTTTACCAGCTGGCATTCATTTTGTATTGATAAAATCAACACCATTGTTGACCAATTCAGTTTTTACGTTCGCTATGGCGTCCGTTCTCGATTTAGTGAAACATTATCAACATGCGATAGAAAAGTATCCAAACGATGAACAGAAAGTGAGTGTCTATTTAGTATACCATCAGACTGATTCCTTTCGTAATTTTAGAAAAAAACAAGGAAAATTTCTGTCATTGTACTGCGTAGTAATGTTATGTTACAATGGTTATAATAAATAAGTATGATATTTAACTTCATTGAGAAGTACATAATTTAAATCGTATCGCGAGACTAAGTACGTAATATGGCAGTCGGACACGTCGCTTAGGGTAAGTTTGTGACTGTTCAGGTTCTGAAGTCGATCGACAAACTGTTCGGACTGGGGGTGACCGTGCAGCACCTGCAGGAGACAGGCGTGGGGCGCACCGTGAACGCGCTCCGCAAGGAACCCGGCGACGTAGGCCAGGCCGCGCGCGCCCTCGTCTACAAATGGAAGGTTATGGTCGCTTCAGAGGAAAGCGACCAGGAAGCTGATCAAAACAATGACAGTGAGCTCTCAAGATCCTAGCTGCATGCTTTGTGTCCTTAAGACTATTGAAAGTATTTAAGTTAAGAGCAATTAAAGTTTACTTGTTGATTTTATGTAGTATGATGTTGAATGCACTTGGTGTGTATGTTTTTTTAAATTTAATACTAAGTTTAATTATCCTATATTAGCCACAAACTACAATGGGCATGGAAATGGGAAAGATTCTGATGACAGTGGCAATCGGTCTAGAAGTAGACACCATGATAACTCAGATAGATCATCTAAATCTGATCAGAAAAGTAAAACTCAGATGAATGGATGCACAAGTGGAACCAAGAGGAAATATAGTAGTGAGGTTAGTAATCTTTCTTTTTACCGAATTATGTCGTACTTATTGCCTTTTAACCAATTTACAAAGAATAAAATAGTGTGACATAATAGACAGTTAATAAACAAGTAAATTGTATACATTTCCGATAACAGGACTATTAATAAAATAAATGAATAAAAATATTGCCTTTTAGGATTACAAGCCCAGGTTGTGGTAGATTCATGTACCATGGTAGTTCCATTTTTTGTTATCCATACACTAAATCATCCAATTGTCTGTCTGAAGTTTAAGGGGCAGACTACTTATCAATATTGACTTGCTGTGTAAACCAATACTTAAATTAAGTAAATGTTGTTTGACAGCATACAAGTCCAACTTTCCCAAGAGCAAGTCCATGTTAATTCTGATGATTTCCATACCAAAAAAATTCAATAACAACATTTGAGTCCCACCTTTGCTGTGAATCAGATATTAATTGGCAACCACTTCCGTTTTTGATGGCAGTTTTAAACAAATTGAGTAGAAATGATGCTTTGAGCTCTGTCAGCGAGTCACTATGACAATCATCAAGGCTGCGTGTGTCTGAATGTATGTTAGGATTGTTATAGTGCACAACAAGCCACCACTGCAGGCCGCTGCAGTGTGTGGCACGCTTTACTCATCATTCTCCTAGCGTTTTCCCGGTTGTGCCCTAAGAAACGCGGTGTCCGCTTTGACACCTACTAGGAAGACAAAAAAGATAATTTAGCTTTACTGTGAAACATTCAATTTATAATTATAATAAAAATATTTTGTCTTTGTTGTGCTTTGGATTTGGTGATGGCGGGAAAGAGGATTTTCCTTTCTCTTCCTTTAATCATTTTAGCACTCAGGTTGTAAAGAAAAGTATTGTCTACATTTTAAGTTTGTTTTGTTTCGTTAATGCACTTCTAAATTGTTTTGTGTTATATATAACAAACTCTTGGGTTTCAAACATTTTCTGCATTTCTCTTTAAATTTTGTAGGAAGACGATAATAGCTATAAAAAGTCCAAACACTCAAGCTCCAGTGAAAATGATAACCGGAAAGTAAAGCAAGAACAATCTGAGAGTGATGATCATCATGGATCTGAAGACTCACACAGCTCGGACAGTGAGAGTGAGATGTCAGAGTCATCAGAGGAAGAAAGGAATCATACAAATGTTAAAATAAAAACAGAACCAACAGAGAATCACAAATCTGGATCAACAAAACATTCATCACACAATAATGTGGAACATAAAAAACAATCATCTTCATTGAAAAAGTCTTCTGAAGATGACAGACATTCTAAAAGTCATAGTTCTGATTCTAGACATTCATCTAGCAAGTCCTCTTCAAGGGAGAAGTCACAGAGCTCACACAAAGATAAAAGTTCCACAGACAAGGAAAGCAGCTCAGAGAGAAAACATAAATCTGACCATAGTGTTGAAAAAGATAAAAAAAGAGAAGATACCAACTCGTCTAGTAAACATAAGACATCATCTGAGAAACCCAAGAGCACTTCTGAAATGGACAGTAACTCATCTGAAAAACACAGCAGTTTGACTGAACACCACAAGTCTAGCTCACTAAAATCTAACAAGTCTGATAAACATAAAGAAAAACATCATAGTAATGAGAAACATAATAGTAAACCTGAGAAACACTCCAGTCAGACTCACAAATCAGATAAAAATAAACACCACTCGTCTAGTAAGAGTTCTTCTGATAAAGAAGCTCAAAAACACAAGTCAAGAGATAGTAGTAGTAGTTCTAAGGTAAAGCATAGTTCATCTAGTACAGACAAAACTAAAGATAGGAGTAGTTCTTCTAAAGAAAAATCGAGTCATAGCCATAAGAGTGAAAAAAAATCATCACATGAGAGTAAATCCAAAAGTGACGGAAAAGATAGAAGTAAGGTGGATGATAGTAGTGAAAAAAAGTCTAAAAGTAAATCAAGTTCCTCCTCAACCCATAAAAGTGAGAAATCTATTGGCAAATCTGCTCCAAAGACAAGTAACAACACTGTGGATAGTGATGATGGAATTGATTGTGGATCAGGTAATCAAAACTATGTTCTCATAAAATTCCTCATTCTAACAATACCCCAGTTGCATCCTTAAGTAACTTGGTTCACTTCAACTATGAACTAATAAAATTATAACCCAATTACAAATACATGAGAACATGTCAGACTATTCAGACCTTTGATGAAATTAAATATTTTATTTAAAAAAATGGTTTTAAATTTTACAATAAATGTCTCCTTTAATTTTCAGGTGCCAGTTTTGCTGAAGCCTTGGGCATGGTTAGCCCAGCGAAGCCAAAAAAGAAATCAATAAAAGAAATGTCCTCACCCAACGCATTTACTAATGACGTAAGTGGCGAGATTTCTTTCAACATAAATTTTAATTTAATACTAGGTAACTTTCACTTAATATGGCATGCGTTTATACTGTCTCTTAGAAAACCTGCATTGTTCTGGGATATACGTTAGGTACCTATAACCTTGGCCAAATTTAATTGAACGTTGCTGTACTGCAGAGAAAAACATGCACCGATTTTATCAATTTTATTTTATACTCCCATAATCAGTTGCGGTTTTTTTATCAACGTATACGGGAGACCTCATTGGTTAAATCTAGAGAATTGATTCCATAATATTAGATGAATTCTCATCAATATTACAAAAGTACCATTTCCTTTTTTGACATGATGCTCATCCGTTCCGCGACCTCTTCAGAGTGGCTGTAGCCTTCTGACATGTTATGTTTGATCTTGTACAGTTGAGTCCCGCGTCGCTACTAGCGCCGACCGCGAAACTGGCGCCGCTACCGGCACTAGAGATCTCGGCGCTGCCCGAGATCTCGCCAAACTACCGGCCGCGACCGCCGCCGCGCCTCATGCCGCACTTCACCGACGAAGACGCCATGAACGCCGTCATATCCTCTAAAAACCAAAGGTAACCAACATATTATATTTGACGACCAATTTAGCCTATTCGGTAGTGACCCTGCCTACGAAGCTCGAAGTCCCGGGCTCGAATCCCGGTCAGGGCATTTATTTGTGTGATGAGCACGAATATTTTGTTCTTGAGTCTTGGATGGTTTTTATGTATTTAAGTATTAATTTATCTATATAATTATGTATATCGTCCCCTAGTAGGTAGGTACCCATAGTACAACCTTTGCTTTGTTTGGGACTAGGTCCATTTGTATAAGATTGTCCACTTTGTCCCTCATTATCGTTCATCGAATCTATTTTAATTAAAATTGCCGCTATAATTAGTTTGTCCTCATCTGTTACTTTGACATTTATATTTGTGAGAAAGAGACAAAAAACGTTTTAGTTAGCAGAGGCACTAGAGATGTCGGCACTGCCTGAGATCAGCTCACCCAACTACCGGCTACGACCGTCCCCCGAGCCTCATGCCGCGCTTCAACTAGTTTAAGTTTACCAACGCCTTGGCATATGCTGTAGTGCTGATAAATGTATTATATCTAAATAAACTAATAAATAATAGCGCCGTGATATCCTCCGAAAGTCCAGGTTATAAATCAAGATTTAATTTACACTGTCACTTTGTCTCATAATCATAAATCAGACGATGGTGGTGAAAGGGTTAATGATGATCCCATTTATGACTTAAATTGTTTCAAAGGCGAGAATAAGAATCATTTAATGACGTCTGACGAGCAATCTGCAGATTTTACCTTGCGCTTCTAAAGTGATGATAAATTGCATATGAGTAACACTAACGCACTCCTGATATTAACTTGTGAAAGTAAGTTCTACTAGCATTGGTTCACTCATGTGTTTTAACTGTAAATTTTCTTTACAGAACTAAAGTGTATTCCGGGAACAAGGTAATAGGTAAAATACCTACTCTTTACGAGCTGTGCGTCCAAGTCCTGCAGGAGCACATAGACGGTGAGTATATCTAAACAGTTATGTTAAATCAGTATTGATCGTTATTCATTACGAGATCACTTATCAATGTCTTTAAATAAGAAGAAACTGCATCAATCCTCCATGATGATTCCCGTGGCAAAATTGTTGCAGGTGTATAGTTTTAAATTGCGGATTTATATGACTGCTTGTCTGCCTTTGAATGCCTTTAAATACTCCTTTAAAATGTCCCTCTGCAGTACAAAACTTCTTTTTACGCACTTCCTGTTAATTACAAGATCCCATTCGCACAACTCTTTACAAGAACCATTACCAAATTTAAGTATGTGTTCCACAGCACTTGAGTTCACCGGAGGTGTGCCATATGAAATCCTAAAGCCAATTGTTGATAAAGCCACACCACAGCAGTTGAGCGTTTTAGAGTACCATAACCCGTACCTCACCGAAGACACTGACCATTTGTGGAAAGCATTTTGCGAAAAACACTTCCGTAATAAGAAAAGGGAAGAGATGGAAGCATGGAGAGAAATGTATATGGTATGTAACATTATGCTACATTTATCATATGCCTTCTATTTCTGTACTCAATCCTAGAATTTTTCTAGCAAAATGGTAAAAGAAATAATAATTTTAAAAAATGTTTACTCTTAAAACCAGAATCCAAAAGTGAAATTTTGATTGTATCTTTATACAATCATTACATAATGAGCTATTGAAGTCGAGTATAGTTGACGAAATATAATTTGCACCGATTCCTCGAGCAACTTGTATGGCGAATCAATGCAAATTATATTACGTAACTCTACGCCGTGTGGCACAATGAAGTTAGATTGTAGTGTTAAGACGTCTTATGGTACGTAGTTTCCTGGGGGTCAGGCATAGCGTTTAATTAATCAATATCATATTCGCATCTCATCTTTACATGCATGAAAGTAAAATTAATCTGATTTCTCTCGTTTGCTTTATAGAGATGTCAAGAAGAACAGGAAGATAAACTCAAGTCACTCACGGCCAATATCAGAATGACTCAAGAAGCCAAGAAAGCGCCCATCAAGCAAACTAAGATGGCGTATGTGGACTCAGTCGTGAAACCGCCGCGCAACATCGCGAGGAAACAAGTAAGATTTTATATTTACCATTTTTAACATGACACACAGGTTGCACTTTTAAATACTACCTTGTACATTGTATAAAGATACAGCCAAATCTGGCTAGCCCGCCATATCGGTAGAAATGTAAAGCACATCAGAGCTTGGCAATTTAAGTACAGATTATCCAATGAACAGTGCTTAATCTACAGAAATTGAATTGTCGTATCTGGAAGAATGATAATAGTATTGAAAAATTCCATGTTTCTCTTTAGTGTCACGTGTGAAGCGGAACACTTTGGATTTCCTCAAGGTGTCATTCATAATATAAAATACTAGGCGTAGACGTTTTACTTGTGGTTCGTGATTTAGATTGCATATAGTGTCATTGAGACTGAGTCAAAAGAAAGTGCTAACACACTAGATTGTTTATCCGTTTCCACCGACGATTGGCTGGCCAGATTAGATATATCTCATCTATTCCCAATATTCCCCTTTGTATCCTTACCTTGCAACAACTAGAAACAGAAGTAGGTATTTAGTATCTTCCATAATTCGAGCATATGCATTAACAGAGGCGTCGCAGGAAGAGAAAACCTAGACTTTTTACCACAATTTGGAGAAAGGAAAGGCTTTAGATAGAAGATATTAAAGCAAAATGCACTTATGGAGGACGCAAACATGAACTTTGCTTAAATAATAAAAGAATAATCTTTAACTTCAGTATCAAAGAAAAAGTGATCATGTGAGAATAAGAGGAGTCAAGAATGAAGAGACGTCACATTTGACGGTGAAGCGTTTAAAATTGTATTGAAAAATATATAATTATTATAAAAAAATGGAACAATGAGAACAAATTTTTAACACATAGCCATCCGATGGAATCATTAGTCATCAATCAAGCTAGTCAGTAGTCATACCAGACTGAAGACTATTTACCTAAATGGTGGGTTCAAACTTCAAAGTTGAAGACAATCAGACTTAAAAACGGAAAATTTAATAATTGTGAATCAGCTGGAGTAAATCTACTCATAACCTGATCCACATCTCTAAAAGTATAACATTACTATTAGGTACTGCCTAGACATATTAAATTAAGAGAGGTAACAAAGAACAGTTAGGCAATTAGATAGCCAGAACAGATATCTAATAAGAAGAAGGCTATCCTTTTTGCTCACCCTAAAAAGTACACGCTTTACCCTGATTTCCTTGTTTGTTTATTTAATTTCGTTTCAGTTTTATCGTTTTATCGTTTATCATTCAGTTAGTACCTAAGAATGTATACTTATCTCCTTTAATTAGACTTTTGCTCCTAGTAATGTTCATGTTGATGCATCATTGGCTCGACTTGACTGAAATAGAGTAGGGTAACTGTGTTATTGAATGCTGAACTTGATTAGATTTAACCATGTAATTAACCCTGCTCTGTGTTGGTCGACCTGACACCAGGGACCGATACCGGTATTTTTAAAAAAACCATGAATTAGCCCAATATTTTGGATTATTTTTTGCTCTTTACGTAGGGCTGAATCATGTGTTTAGGTAACAACGTCGTAATATTAGATTGTCCCATTAAAAACGAAATAATGAACCGGTGACCGTAATAATACCGGTATTTTTCTATGGAGAAAATGCCGGTATCCGATCCCTGCTTGACACTAGTGCTGTATGTGCACTTGGTCAATTATGCGATTACTTATTGATCATGCTGTGTGCACTTGCTTTGGATGTCATGCTGGTCTATAAACTACTGATTTTGCGCAAACTTAACTGTATCATTTGTTGTATGATGTCCGTAAAATGTACCTTTTTTAAATAAATAAAATAAAATAAAGAAGTGTTATGTTTTTACTGGAGAATAAAGCGGCAATTACACTTCGTCGTTCACCTAATGCGGCCGCCGAATTCATTTTAAACTACTTAGGCCAACAAACGTCGTCTTTACATTAGTCTGTCCGCCTACCTATAAGCGTTGGCAGCTGTCAATCGCCGAATGCGGCCGACTAACGTGTTCATTACACTTTTGCGGTCGAAGAACGTCGAAGTGTAATTGCCGCTTAAAGGATTAGATAAATATTGTTTTCTTTTCGTTGGCGCCTCTGTAAATCTCGATATGCCCTATCATAATAGGTAAGTTTAACATTAACCGTTCTCCAGGCATAGTACCATTTATCGACCACATACGCGTCAATAGAATTTCAATGTTAGTTAGTTCTGGGGTTGAAGGCTAAAATTAGATTGCATTTTCTTAAAAAGTGGCTCGTCTTGAAATGTCCGCTCCCGGGACTTCATCTCCATACCAAATTTCTAATAAATAAAATTATAATAAGAACAAAACTTTTTTAAAAACAAGCTTTTATTCTAAAATGCAGTTGTAAGTACATACTAAAACGAAAAAAATAATTGCATTTGGGTGGATCATGCTGATAAAAATCGCACATGAAATTTATTCCACTTTTTTTCTGTTTTGCGCTACAAGCTTTCGAAATTATTTTATGTATAAAGAATATATTATAGTTTTATGCAAGATTGCTGAATAAACATTTATCTATATAAATATAAAAGAAGAAGTCCTGACTGACTCATCAACGCACAGCCGAAACTAACACTAGAGAATTGATTTTTACACAGTCGGTTACATTTATAACTTAGACTCTGTTTAAATATAACAAAACGAAATTCGGCGATTTTCTAAATTTGTCCCCTAAAGGGGTGAAAAGGGGGTTCCAAGTTTGTACGGGGAGCAAATCTTTTTTGAAGTGAGAGATTTCAAACTTCATATACACTGTTTAAATACAACAAAACATGTTTCAGCGTTTTTCTAAATTGTTCCCCTAATGATTGATGCTGGTGATGATTGGGAAAATGACATCCATTTTCAAATCCAAGATCGGGACATTTATTTTTCTTTAAAATCGATATGGGTGTCATCATCGAGGTTCCTCGGGGTGCGGGTTACGAATATGACATGCATTTTCAAATCCAAGATGGGTAACATTTATTTTTCTTAAAAATCGATATGGGCGTCATCTTTGTGGTTCCTCGGGGTGCCGATTACGAAAATGTCATCAATTTTCAAATCCAAGATGGCGGACATTAATTTTTTCTTTTGAGTAATTTTTCACAAAAGATTAATAGCATCAGACAACTGACAGAAACAAGTAAACCTCATTTATATCTTTGTTACCATCTAAAATCTACGCGGACGAAGTCGCGGGCGGCCGCTAGTTCATACATATATGAATAAACATAACTAACAGGGGAACTCAAATAAAGCTTGTAAAAACAAAGAAAAGGTAACACTTTCTCATTTATAATATTGTAAAGCCTTTTAGATTGGTGCGGCCTGGAAAAGGATTAATCACTTCTAAATTTCGTAGCCAATCGCATAGTGAAGTAGATGAATGAATGTGTCGGTTACAGGCACAACACGGAACGGCGTTCGCAGCGACGGCGAGTCCCGCGGCGCGAGTGGCGTCTCTGGCTACCGCCTCCAACGTGTTACGTGGAGGCGCACGCGCAGGGCCCGCGCCCGTGCTCGGCACAGGCGCAACGCTCAAACCCAAGAAGGCGCCGCTCATGGCCAAGGCGCTGCAGTTCATGCGCGGCCGCAAGCGATGAGTCTAGTGTACACGAGAGACGGACGTGGCCGTGCTAAATTACATGCTTACCACATAATCTCGTTCCCAAGGAACAGTACGTCTAGTATTTTTTTCAAAAACAAACGCAAACGAACGCATTTGAGAGTCTCAGTTTGTATGGCAACGCAAACAGCGCCTCCGGTGGCCTTTGGTGGTAACTATTTGTTGCCATACAAATTGAGACTAAATGTTTTATTTCGAAAAGTATAATATAATAGAGACACAGGTCCAATAAAGGTCAAAACAAAATAGTACATTAACAACACAAATGTATGACATCTAGTTATTGTAATTACCCTTTCGTAATGTCTCACGATGAAATCTGATAATTACGTTACGTACACACACGACCTACTCAAAGACAGTAGAACGGACAGTCGACTGCAAAAATATCTACGCTACTTACTGCTCTCGAAAATATATCGCAACAAGACCAATGCAATAACATCAAATACGGTTTTAACGTGTATATAGTATTGTAACGTGGTGTGCTCTCTGTCGTCATAAAATCGAACAATTATACCTAAATGGCTGAAAAACCAAGAAAAGGAAGTCATTGCTTCGCCCGCGTCCGTCTACTTTTAGAATATAGTACTATTCTCTTCTATTACGCGTCGAATAATTGTTCCTTAGCGAAACCAAAAATAAGCAGTGTCGTGTAAAGTCAGCCTTAAAAATATACGTACAATTTAGAGCTCTATCAACAAGCTAATGGTAAGTACTAAAGTGTACACATAGTTTTGACACTGACTATACAAATCATATAAAATTGAACAAGTACCTATACCTACCTTAAGTTTAGGTAATTGTGATTAGTTTTAATTTTAATGCAAGTTTGAATAAGAGTTAGCGTATTTTAACCACGAAAGCACCACAGATCTCTTGTGAAAACATTAGAGAATGGCATAGGCATCAAGAAAGTTTGCTAATCTTAGATCATTCAGTTTCAGGACATTGGGAACATAGCTCTTCTCCTGAGTCTCTATGCATGGTTTTGGTTTTACATTCAGAGCCATTTTCCTATGCTTGATTTCCGACTTCATATTAATTAATATTTACAAAATGATTTTTCTATAAGTCCTTTTGTTAGCATGTGTGTGGACATTAATGGAATTTCTGTAATATAGGTACCAAATGGATAGGGTTGCTGTGATATGTTTTGAATAAAACATAAGATGTGATGTGATTTAGTTCCGTATATTTGAATTGTATACAATTACGCTATTGCTGACTTTCATTGCAATTAAGAAGGTATTTTAGGTAGTAAAATAAAATACACCTTGCAGAAACTTAATAACTACAAAACGCATTTTTATTCATTTGAATTAATACATTGGTCTACTGTTTAAACGACTTCCATAAATGATTCTCAGTATCATGATTTTGCTATTTAATAGATTAACTTAACAGGATGTCTTGAAGCTGTTTATGGAATTAGTATGCCATAGGTATATTTTAAATCTGCACTTTTATTGGTTCTATTTATTTAAGACCAACCCTACAATCTGAGACATTTTTTACCACTATATATTTCCTATACAGATGCAGACAGAACCTAATTTTGATATGATACAAGTTATTAATAGAACCTAGTTAACAATAGCGAGAATGAAATTACATGTCAAACAAATATTGTAAATATTGCATTCATAAGAACATGTGCCTAGCATGAACTGTCCCCTGTAAATATTTTTATATTTAATGTAAATTATATTATCTGACTGTGAACTTGTGTAATTACCATTAACATTGAAGAGAGACCTGCTGCAAAAAAGCGGTGATAACAAAAAATACTTACATATAAATGAATTTAATCTTGAGGAGTAAAGTTCGGTCTACCTATGTATTTCGTTTGTGTCGTTTTTTGTTATCATACACTTTTTGACGTCACGCAAAACTAAAGAAAAGAAGAATGAAACCTATTAATTGCTCCGATTTTTTTGTAAAATATACACAGTCCTGGTAACTTTTGAATGTTTTGCTAGCATTTATTGAGACTAGATATAGCTCTTTTAGATCAACAAATCTATGTCATTGCATTTATCAAATATAATTAATATTTATTCAAATTTGTTATCTTCACCTACTACAGGTGTTTCGTCGTTTACATACTTATTTAAAATGTTTCAATGTTATCTGAAGATTCAAAGTTACCAGGATCATAACTGTCAATTCACATAATAAACATATTTAAAAATGGATAAAGAATGCTTCTGTACAGAATAACTAAGAAGGAGACCATGAGAAACATCTTTTTTCTCACATGCTTACGGGTGATTCTCATCGTTAACTTTAATTGATGTCCTTACCGGCCCGAAAGTTAAGTGAAAGTTAAGGAAATCTAAACTTATTGTTGACTCCAGTTTACTCTATACCGGGATCCTTAACTGTTAAAATAGTTAAAGTCAGAAGTAATCACGAGTCCTTAACAATCCGGGCCCGGTAAGGACAAATTAAGAAAATGTTAAATTTTGGAATGAGAATCAGCCTACTGCACCAATGTAAAAGGCTCCTCTGTACTATTAAAAAAATACTTTTAAAACTATTCATGTTTTTTTTATTAAGTATCTTTAATTTGCACAGACGAAGTTGACGTTTAACCTTTTCGACGCCAAAGATGAATATAGCCGTCAGAGTATGCAGTGCTACACATGCATTTTTATAAGCTTCAACTTCGCGTTTTACATTCTCATGCGTTGAAAAGGTTAATACTCACCTCACATAATCGAATATTTTTTGTTTATTGAGAATATGTATTAGTTCAAACGAAGCAAATAACTCATACCATTCTATTTCGTATCCAAAAATAAGAAAATTTTACAACATATGGGGGCGTTTTGGTTGTGTGATTGTTGAAAATAGTTTATATTACAAACTACAGTACGATATCCCATTGATTCATAAAAATGCCATCATAAAATTTATAAATTAGGCTAATTATATTAAATGACTTTCAACACTTGTTTTATTATTTAGAATTTTCATTCAGCACAATAAAGTTATGACAGTATAGATATATGCTATATCTATACTGTCATAACTTTATTGTGCTGAATGCCAGGCCTGTACCTCTTGCCGCTTCGGCTAAACTCTGCTTTGGCACACCTCCGTGGTGTCCAGATACCCTATCGCGCTAAGAACGAATGAGCATACGTTATGAGGCGAGCGAAATACCATAATTAGCTATCAAACATCGGTTTTTTTAGACAGAAAACCTGTACGTAAGTACTTATTATTAGTTTGTGGTATAGCTATGAAAACTTTGCTGCGGTTTTATCCGCGTCAATTGACAGAAAGCAACATCCCCACTTTAGTAACCCTCTCTTTCAAAATCAGTATGACAGAAACATGTCCTAAGACATAATTAAGCTTTTCTCAATTTACATCCCAGTCCCATCTTTTCAGCAATAAATAAATAAATATTTGGGGACAATCTTACACAAGTCGACCTAGTCCCAAAATAAGCAAAGCTTGTACTATGGGTACTAGGCAACGATATACATACTTATATAGAGAAATATATACTTAAATACATAGAAAACATCCAAGACTCAGGAACAAATATTCATGCTCATCACACAAATAAATGCCCTGACCAGGACTCGAACCCGGGACCTCCAGCTTCGTAGGCAGCGTCACTACCAACTAGGCTAAAGCGGCCGTCGAATGCAAAGCAATGGCGGATTTGCCCTAAGGCCCAGTAGGCCCAGGCCTTGAGTAGCCATATTAGGGGCGGCAGATCGTGATGATGGATGGCTGATACTTACTACATGGCCTGGGGCCTAGGGCGGCCAAAACTGCAAATCCGCCACTGCCTTTCAGAGCATGTCAGACAATGTGAGTGAATGTACCATGCCTAATTTTAGATACATACAACAAAAGCGTAGCTCAGGCATCTACCATGTGAGAGAAGACTCGACAGTTGTGTACCTATCTACTGTGTTTATAATTCCAAGATAAAACTTCTTACTCATTGTTACTCATTTAGGTACTTCGAGTTGGCAGTTTCTTCAGGTAAGTTTCATTTGGCCACAATGATTTCATTCAAAGGACTTTTGTTTCAGGTGCTTGGACTACTCTTATTACTGCCAGGCAAAAAATATTACTATTGACCGGCTGTTTAAATCCGACGTCACCTGCGTAAGGCATTAGAGGAGCAGGGCAGATCCCGGTCCCCCTCCTGAGACCGCTACCTAAAGTCCCCTTTTGCGCAGGCAAGGTTTTAGTAAAGCAGTAGGCTTGTAATTTTAGATTAATAAAAAACCTATTATTTCCATACGGAACAGATGAGTAGAACTACAAATCAACTGATAGACTGATGCCAGAATTTAAGCCAGTGACTTGGTAGATCACCATTTTAAGTGAATTATGCCCGGTAGTGGTAGCCCTGTTGACAAGGTATTCTACACATGTGAAATGTTAAAGAACAACTGCAAATGGTAGATAGATAGGGGGACATGTGGATACTTCTTGCTAGATACCCCTAACAATAGGTTTTCTGGAAATATTAACTCAAAATTGGTTCCTATGAACATTTATTCAGAAGCACTTATAAACTCTATATTTTTCAATATACCTTTGTCAGTACAAAACCACATCTATATTTCTAAATTTGGATTTCAACTGCTTTTCATAATCAGTCATTACAATTTGTGGACATTGATACAGAGCCAGAAATTTAAGACTCTTGTAATATTCAGAAATGATGTCCACTATTATGGGTGTAATATTTCTTATCCTAGATAGACTCAAACTTTCCAATTTTTTAAATATATTGCTGCCCAATGTTCTTAGCAAAGCCAGTTCACTAAAATTAATGTTATTCCAAATCTGTAAATGTTGTATTGTCTTTAGGTTTGAAAGGGCCAACAAACCCATATCAGTGAGATTCTCACACCTTATTATTGCCAAATCCTTTAGTGCGGGACACTGAGCCAGCAATGTGAGGCATTTGTCATCTACTGAATCACCACCATACATATGAAATGTAACTAATATATTTTGTTTTGATATTACTAATTGTTTTATATAATCCACATTAAGATCTTTAATTTTTTCTATTAAAATATGGCTTAAGTGTTTACAACATAATAAAGTATCACAATTGAAAGAATTTAAACCAAAATCTGAGAGTGCTAAATAATTCAAATCTCTAAAGTAATCATATTTGACTATCAAGTCATCTTTACTGGTCATAAGCAAAGAATTCCTTAGATTTAGTTTCTTAAGATTTGGCCATCTTAAGATATCCTCTTCAAACTCTTTGGTAACCCGGCACATAACAAGTTCAAGTGATGTAAGATAATAGCAATTTGTTGTAATCGATTTTATAGTAGCATAGCTATACACATATTGTAATTTTAAGCAATGTATGTACTTGCCATGGGAACATATAATTTCCAGATTACGTTCACTAACTTCACTCTGACCTGGCTTCCCTGAATAAACAATAACAATCTGCCTCCACAATGTTGCATCTTGAGAAAGCTTCCTCCAGCGCGTGCACACGTTCTCGCAGGACAAGATTGATTCGAGTGGAAGGTTTTTAAAAATTAAAATAATAATTTCATCTGGTAAGTGCTTAATTAAGTCAGAGTTATTTTCATCTCCAGACACCATTATGTTGTTTTCAATGATGTGTACTGAAACATTCACGATATAAAAGTAAATAAAGAGATCATTTTAATAAAAATAAACGGAATAAAACTTTTCGTAAGTAAATACAAAAAATTTAACTTACAATCACGCAAAACTGTTCACGTTGAATGGTCTGAGAACGACAAATGTTTTCTGCGTTCTGTAGTTCTTTGTTTCAAAAGACAAATCATTGCTTTGTCTAATTTTGGCTTTAATGCGTAGAATATAGTATGAACAGGGTATGAACTTTATTTTCCAAGTTATTTTGAGAAATTCACTCAAAAGTCAAATCAAACGTGACAAACGTCACAACACAACAGAGCAGCCAGATACAAGGGTATTAAATAATACAATGGTAGAGATAATTGTTTTTTATTTCTAATAAAAAGTTACGAAAATACTCAGAAAACAACAATTTTAATTTATTTTAGCTATTAAAAATTTTATATGCATAAGATTTAAAAAAGAGTGCCGTTTGATCATAATAATTCATGACGTTGACGTCATTACTGTCATTAGACATTATTGCTCTACCATGCTCTACAAACCAAAGAAAGAGAATATAACCACTACGTTCTAAGAGACGGGACTTCGAACTAGGTTTTGGATGACAGTGACATTGTCATTGCATGACATTGACGTAAAGTTTGGCAAACATTCTGTACCACCAGTGCCGGATTAACCCTTAAGCTAACTAAGCAGTTGAAATACCCCTTGCCAAATTCAGCAAGGAGTGAAAGCCATCAACAAAAAAAAAAAAAAAAACTAAGCAGTTGCTTAGGGCACCACGTTTTGGGGTCACCAGAAACAGGCTGTTTCAAGCAGCACCAAAAAATAATTTGCTAGCACATGAACACACGTAAGGGTCTATTTGAAAATCCGCACGTTTTAAATTGACTAGTGTCGACGTTTGTGATCATAAACATAATCTCGCATCCCGCTTGCTAGTTTATATTTCAAGTACTTACTTCGTTTAATTACTTATTTATTTACGCAAATACAGATTAGATAAAAAAAATCGGCTAAGCACGTGTCAGACTTCACAAATTTAGAGTTCTGTATCAAGCGCAAAATAAAGTTAGTTGTAATAGTAAAATAAGAGAACTTCAAAGACAAATATCTCATGTATCACTTTATTTATATTCAAGCTCATAGGTCAATGGGAAGTTAATAAATTCTTCGTTACAAATTTTTGTAAAATAGCGAAAATTCCTGTTTTCCACCCATTTTCCCGTAGAAGAGAATACCGGAAGGACATTTAAAAGCATTTTTGCCCACGCTGAAATGGTGATCTTCGTTTCACTCGGTCGGTTATACTACTTAGTGGCTCTGTGAGCTATAGACCACGCGAGTGATTAAATTTTCCAAAAACTGAACCTACATCGGTTAGATTGTCACAAAATTTCACGAGAATCGGTTGACAAAAGCGACCTTTAGAGGAGAACAACCGGGTGGACATCCGGACATATGAAAACATTTTTGTCGAAGTTGAAACGGAGATCTAACTATTCACTTTTAGCTAAACTTGAACGGGGGGCCCAGGGGCGTGGATTGCTTAGGGCAGTGGAGGCGAACCTTTATGCATCAACGTGCCATTTTTTCTAAAGAATGTTTAATGGGGTCATTGACGTGGCATCAAATAATTTTGACTTTCTGATTCACTCCGCAGCGTAGGATTACTCGCGTTCGATCGTCATAAAATACTTAACACATTTTTTACACATGTGTTATGATCGGCGACGTGCCCAAAATATTGTGCCGCGTGCCATCAATGGCACGCGTGCCATTGGTTCGCCTACCCTGGCTTAGGGCATCAAGTAGTCTTAATCCGGCACTGTGTACCACAATAAAATAAAACAAACAGGAAATAGGTAATGCCAACATAACAGCGCGATAGGGATGTAACTTTGATGTAGTACGGTTAACGATATCGATAAGGGGCCATCCATAAAGTACGTCACACGTAAAGGAGGGGGGGGAGGGGGTCGACAAAGTGTGACATGGTGTGACAAGGGGTGGGAGGGGTCCTAAGTTTCGTGACATCACATTTCGTAATTTATAAATCTAGAGGTATTAAACCGCGTAATTTGCAATATTAATTATACTAAAACATATTTCCAACTCTATTTTTATGACAAAAAAATTGTTTAAATTGTTTTGTTCACATTCGCTCTAGTGACACGCGCCAACAGAAGCGCCGATCGCCCACGAGCCCTTTGACTAATGCCGCCAAACGCACCGCACCCCGCGTGATTTTATTGTTTCTATTACGTTCGAAAATTGACTTTCGCTGAGTGAACAACGTCATTGTTTAGTTAAAACATATTTAAAAAAAACAAGTTTAAAATGAATAAAAAGATAGATTTAGGTAATCTTTACCGTAGACTATACGAAACATACAGTGCAACTTACGCTGATAACAAAAAAAATAATTTGAATGGTAATAAAACTTATTTCGGAACTGCTGTTTTAATTTAATAATTTTTCGATGTGAAATTGCAAAACATGTGACGTCACACTAGGGAGGGGGGGGTCTCAGAGAATCTGCATGTTGAAGTGGCAGTGGGCGGGCCACATTGCTCGTAGAACCGATAACCGTTGGGGAAGAAAGGTTCTCGAGTGGCGGCCTCGCACGGGAAGACGGAGCGTTGGACGGCCTCCCACTAGGTGGACTGATGACTTGGTCAAGGCAGCGGGGAGTCGCTGGATGCGGGTGGCTCGCGACCGTGTGCTGTGGCGCTCCTTGGGGGAGGCCTATATCCAGCAGTGGATGTCTTCCGGCTGAATGATGATGATGATGATGATGATGATTTATGGCGGGAGGAGATCGAATTTTGCCAAAAACACCTCACATTAATAATGCATGCACCTTTGTTAACAATTGGGGTTTGAATCCATTCTCAACTGGTTAGTTTATGACGACTACATTACGACGTCCATGCGCTTAATCCACAGTGGGTAGGGCTAGAGTTAGTAGAGTTATTAGAGTAACTAGGAACAAAATTTACAAAATGTTACTTTTGTATGGAATTTGGCCAAAAAATAATGGCGGATACTGCTATCTCGCTCCCTCAGTTAATCCATCTCAGTCACATGTCAATGTCACCTCTGGTCACTTCCGTTCAACTTGAGTGATCGCCATATTGTTTCTTTGTTGATCAGTTCGTAGTTTGTTATTTTGGTATTTATAAATTGTAGAAACCTTAATTTAAAGTGAAAAAGCATGTAGTAAGAAGGCAATGTGTTTCTCAACATGCCACGGACTATAGGGTATGTGTTATTTGTGGTTTTCGTGCCGGTCGAAAAGATGACGAGAAAAGCTGAAAACCAGCGCCTTAGCATATATTGCTATTGGCATATGCTGAGTGGTATCCTTTTTGGTGTTTAATTTAGTGTTTATTTCATTTTTGTGTATTGTGTAATGATTTAACACCAAATAAATATTTCTTTCTTTCTTTCTTTCTTTAAAAGGAAATTAATGGCAAGATTTCCTTTAGATCACGACCGGTAAGCAATTAATTGGAGATTATCTATTAATATGTACCACAGCAAGTTACATGTAAGCAAAATAAGAAGCGTTATTTGCAATTTAGTTTTATTCGTATACTATACGTACTAGTGTTGGCCGTAACATATCGATAACTAGCTTATCATATAGAACTCTGGTATTTTTCAGTTGCAGACAGTAGGTGAAAGTGATTGGCAATGAAGACCTAGCCTACGTTCCGATTGAGAAGATGATCGAATTAAAATTTGTTTGTCGTGACCACTTTCAACCCAAAGATTTTAACCGAAAGAAAAGTCGTTTGAAAAGATGATTTAATTTAAAGCAACACAGCTTTTTAATTTTTTTTTTTTTATTTATTTCTAGCCCTACCCACGCGGAATAAGCGCATGGACGTCGTAGTGTAGTCATAACCTAACCAGTTGAGAATGGATTCAAACCCCAATTGTTAATAAAGGAGCATCCATTATTAACGTGAGGTGTTTTTGTAAAAATTCGATCCCCTCCCGCCAAAAACATCTCACGTAAATAATGGACGCCCTCTAACTGGGATTTTTATAAAAATGGTACCCACGACGTGACTAGTCATCGTTTATCGATATCGTTAACCGTACTACATCAAAGTTACATCCCTATCGCGCTGTTATGTTGGCACTACCTATTTCCTTTTTTTATTTTATTGTGGTACAGAATGTTTGCCAAACTCAACGTCAATGTCATGCAATGACAATGTCACTGTCATCCAAAATCTAGTTCGAAGTCCCGTCTCTTAGAACGTAGTGGTTATATTCTCTTTGGTAGCACCCTCGGACACGCTGAGGACGTGGTCCGTCCGAAATCTATCTGCCATTGTATATATTATTTTAAACATTTAAAAATATTTTTTTTATATTCAAAATACTAACATAATATCTAATATTATTTTACTATCCACTCCAGCTCAAGGTTGGTTATGATTATTGTGTTATAACGCTACAAAGCGTTGAGAGACTGTTCAAGTGTTCGCTATATAAATTCGATCCTCCTTAAACGTATTTGATTACGCAACTTCGTAAATGCGTTGTCGCTTTTGCGATCGTTATTTGAAGCGAGACAAAAAATCCGCATTCACTAGCAGTGTTGCCAGATGGTTACATTTCTTACATTTTTCGTAACTTTTGACCGGCTCGCGTAACATGTAAGTAACTTCTTTTGTAAAGGAGTTTTTTGTAACTTTTGAGAATAATGAAAGTGTATTTAAAAAGAAAGGTAATTTTATCTAACTGGGATCAAGCGACACAATTTATAGGCTTCCATACAGAAAAGTTGACAAAATAACCTACATAGTACGACTCTGTCTGTCCGTCTCTTGCAACTTTGTATGACATCTGAGACACCGCCCATCAACTCGGCGTAATTCTGTTGCCGAACTCGCCGAATAGTAGCTGTATATGGCGACTCGTTTCTTAGAATAGAATGTTTTAATATGTAATTATGAACGTTTTCATGAGTAATTATGAAAAATATATAAAATGTAACTTTTACATTAAAAATGTAACTTTTCAAGAAAAGAAATGTAACTTTCGTCTCAACGGCCCTGGCAACACTGTTCACTAGTTCACTACCTGCGACACTCGGCAAGTCCTTGTTTTTCCGTCGTCTGTAACTAAATTCATTTCATTCAGTGGTCGAATCCGTCGGGGCGGGTCGTCACTGTAATTCGTACCATCATATTAATTTTGTGTATTTGAACATCTTAAAAGGCGACCTAACCCGACCACAGTACTTAATAAAATCAGTCACAATGTTACACCTTAAAAATATTGCTAAATCCGTAGCGCCTCCTCTAAAGAATTCCATCCAAAATGAAGTAGCCAATGTGGTCAAGATCGCACCTGCAGCTGCGAACGTTCTTTGCTGCCGAACCTACGCCAGCCATGAAATACCTGAAAGGCTTAAGGATATTCCAACAAGTGGCAACCCGAGGTTCTTTGACATGGTGGAGTATTTCTTCCATAGGGCCTGTCAGGTAGTAGAAGACAAATTAGTGGATGACATGAAATCAAGAGTTACCAACGAGGAGAAGAAAAAGAAGGTGTCTGGCATCTTGAAACTTATGCAGCCCTGTGATCACATTCTGGAAGTCCAGTTCCCCCTGAGGCGTGACTCCGGCGACTATGAAATGATCCTTGGGTACCGCGCTCAACATTCCTCTCACAGAACTCCCACCAAAGGAGGTGAGTTGTGTTTAACTTACACAGGTTAAATCACTATAGACGTATGCTTGTACTGCAATTACTTAATCCGATAATAGGGAAATAGTATTTATAGCTCTAGAGACACGTGATGTTGCCGGTCGTAATGTTACGTAGGTTTCTAGTGAACTTTCACTGGTAGTTAAAATTTCGTTTTAATGCCTAATTCAGAGTTCGTACCTGATCTGAGTTTAGTATAGATATATTTAACGGACCATTTAGTTATAAAGCAGTAATAATTGCATTCATTTGTTGCGACAAACAAGTTGGTAGGTAGGTGTGTACCTACTACCTAGCTTAGCCTACCCTTATAAAAGCCAAGCTAGACATCATTTAGGTTATTTTATTTCTATTTCGCTTCACATGATTGTGTAGTTACACACCGAACAATAAACCGACGTAATTACTTTGCATATGGCCAAATTTTGAGGTTATGTTTTAAAACATTAGGATGTTAACAACAGTTAACAATGACATACCTACATGTGTATATTTGTATAATTTTACTACCACAGAAAATATAAGATATCACTATATAGCGGCATAGCTTGTATGACAGCCTGGCAGATGCGATGGCAATCCTTTAAGGCCTCGCCACATTAGCGCGGTAGCGGGGCGGAGCAGTAGCTGCGCGGGGCGCTTCTACCCATTTCGCTAAAAACAATTACACCTAATTCCTTCCGCACCGCTCGCGCGCCGCGCCCGATGTGACGTCCTTAGCAGAGATGGGCAAAATGTAATCGACTTACGATTAAGATTAACCTATTCAATCGCGACTAACGATTAATAATGACGATTGATTAGTCTTAGTTGTTAGTTAATTATTCAAAATGGCGGAGCCAGAGTGGTTGAAAATGTAAAAAATATTAGTGTTAGCAGTTGTACGTCTTTTTTTGAAATATGTTAGCCGCGGATTTCATTGTGTTCAACGAGCCTGTATAGGTAAATAAAATCTGTTAAAAAAATGCGTTTTCTGTCGGCAACTCCATAATATATAGACGCATTTCAAGGTACGAAACAACCTGAAGAACAGGACTGTGACTGGTATTTCGGGTCCAATGCATGGGTATTACTTGTTACCCTGGTAAGTGTTTAAGGAATCGCATGTCCTAGGTATTTTCTATCAATTTTTTTTGTTTATTGGCCCGAGTTTTGTACCTCGCCAAGCCTTCTCACCCAGTTACGTAGGTACCAGTGCCAGAAGTCATGGCAAACGTGGTCACTGGCGTGACTTTCATCCCGACGTGGTAAATCGTTAATGATTGCTCTTTTTCTCTCTGGAGAGGTATTGTAATCCGATGTTGTAATTACTTCATTATGTTGTGTCACCACACAGGTTGACCCGCAGCGATCGCGTTGCTCGGCGGCCCACTTGCGCCTCGCACGCTGTATGACCAAGCCTTTAATAATTATTATAAACAATCCCGACGTCACTTTATCGCTCGCTTCAGTAACTTTAATTTAAAACATTTAAAAATATCAATAAAATGAAAAACTAAAATATTATGTTAAATGAAACTGAATGAACTATAAACATCTAGGTATATTATTTCTGTGATGCAAACAAAAATTATGCGCAATGAAATGTTTGACGTTTTATGCAGTGATTTTACGTCAAGCCAGTGAGCCTAGATAAGAGTGTGTAGTGAGCGTATAAAATGTCGATATTTGAAGTGTCGGTTTTTGATTTGAATTAAATAAATTATTTGTGCATATTTTAACTTTTTCGTGTTTGGTATTTTTACGTAATCTTTAAGATAGACTTGATCAATGAAATAATGCAAGTTGCCTATTGCTACTTTTGTAGCGCTTTAAAGCTGTAACCGAGTTTCCTGGCATGTTTAGCCTTTCACACTACCTACTGCCTACAGAAGCGCTCACCTAGAACTGTGGTAAGAATTATTTGACAAGCATGAAACTTCAAAAAGATGTTATTACTGAACCGCCTTGCTAACCTTGAGTTTCATCATCATCCTAGCGTTATCCGAGAATCCCAGTATAGTCGCATCCTGGAGGATACCCGGGGTCTGCTACCTATGCCTATGACATTAGGCTTGTCAACTGAGTGGGCAAATTGACTGTTAGAAGTTTTCAACCAGCCCAAAGGCCTCTTATTTGTCTAAAAGACTGCTATCATAGATCACGGATTTAGGGATTAACGGCTTAACGCGCCTTCCAAACCACGGGACCGCTAAGTTAGTAACCAATAAAAGCGGCCACCCATCCAAGAGTTGACCACGGCCAAAGTAATCACTCATACGGAGCTACAGGTATATAGATACGAATGTTTTGTTTCATTTTTAATTTAACGACTAAAATATTGACGTTTCTAACCGAGGACAGATTACCTATTTAGAAATTAAGTGCCCATTTACACTCATTTTTATCCATCTCTACGCAAATCTCACAGACCGGTGAAACTAAGTAGGTGTGAAGTAAGATTTGCAATTTTGTATTTTCCAGGTTTATGTGTGGGTGATTCCTAAATCGATGAAAAATCGTGTTACGCGTCGATATCTCGTAAACAACAAGAGGAATGTTCACATTTCTTTACCAATAATCCCGTAAAAGGTGTCCCTCAATGTGTTCTAATCATTTCATTAAAACATTTAGCGTTAAGTTAGTCAAAATCATCTGTAAATCAGGGCTCGGAACCGGTTTTTAAAATACCGGTAAAAACCGATTTATTTCAGTTTAGCTCCGAACTTTTCTTGAGATCGCGAACGATTTAAGAACTTTATATTAATTAACCGGTTTATTCGACAAGAGGCCGGGCGGGTGAACTAGTGGGGGTCGCTGTCGGTAGGTACAGAAACACGGGTTGCAACTTGTCGGGTATTTTTTAGGTAGAAATATATTGACCCGTTTAGATTTTATTTTGAAAACCCAATTTGATTATACTCCCTTGTTTATTATAAACAATTATCTAATATGTTATAAAACTTATTGGAATATACAGTACAGTTTGGCGCATTTTATGTACTCTGTTTTTGTAAGTTTTTATACGAGACAAAATGATTTATCTATTTATTACATTGTTTAGGTTTTCCTTCGGATTGCCCATTTCTTTTATATTCAGACTTGGTTTACTTAAATACCTACTCTTTAATCTCCGCCTCTGTTTTATACCTTGCGTACCTACTACATAGATGGAGTAGTTAATGATAATCTACTTTTCCTTCCTCCTTGTAGATTTTATGTACCTTATATATTATATCTTTTAGTAGCCGGAAGGGATATCGACTGCGTTAAGGACTTCAATGTTGTGGATTATTTTAGTTTGTTTTGTTAGGATGTAGTCTATTTAGTTTTTTGTTATTTAATCGTGCGATCGCAAAGATCACCCGCGTGACTCCTCTTTCTTAAAATGTGTATTTATTGTATTTTATTGCAGGAGTAACCCACCCCCCTCTTTCCGTAATCTTTAAGCCGTCCTCTCCCGGCGAAAAAAATAAACAATAATATTATTTTGTTATGCTCCCGGGGTCCCCGGGACCGGTAGACGCCTGGTAAATGGGCCCGGAATTGGGCTCCTCATCGTCTCATCATCATCCTCAGCTTGCAGTCGTCCACTGAACGCCTTCCCTAATTCACGCCACCACACCCGGTCCTCAGATCCCCTCATACCACCGCTTCCCACGATTCTTGATCCATTCTCTTCATATCGTCGGTCCACCTGGCGGGGGGTCGTCCCAACACAGTCCGTGTCGTTCGTGGTCTCCACTCCAGAACTCGTCTGCCCCATCAGCTGTCCACAACAAATATGCCCCGCCCACTACCACTTCAGCCCGCTTATCCTCAGCGCTATGTCGGTAACCCTGGTTTACCGTCGGATATCCTAATTCCAGTATTGACCTTCAGAGAAAACCCGAGCATAGCCCTCTCCATAGCTCGCTGAGTGACTTGGAACTTGCGGATGAGGCCTTTGTAAGTGTCCGTGTCTCGGCTCCTAAGTGAGGACCGGAAGGACGCACTGCTCAAAGACTTTCAACTTGAGGCACTGGGGCAGTGGCGAATCGAAGCCGTAACGAAGCTTTCCATATGCTACCCAGCCCAACTTTTGTCCACTTCCTTGTTGAAGTTGTTCCTACCTAGCTGAGCGAACCTCGAAGATGATACCTATATCGATTTTTAAGAAAAATAAATGTTCGACAGCTTGGATTTGCAAATGGATGTCATTTTCGTAATCGGCACCCCGAGGAACCTCGAAGATGACACGACCCATATAGCTTTTTAAGAAAAATAAATGTCCGCCATCTCGGATTTATAAATGGATGTCTGTTTCCTAATCTGCACCCATATCGATTTTTAAGCAAAATAAATGGTCGCGGTCTAGTATTTCAGAATGCATGTCATTTTCGTAATCGGTACCCCGAGGAACCTCGAAGATAAAATCCATATTGATTTTTAAGAAAAAGAAATGTCCGCCATCTTGGATTTGAAAATGGATGTCATTTTCGTAATCGGCACCTCGAGGAACCACAAAGATGACACACATTGATTTTTAAGAAAAATAAATGTCCGCCATCTTGGATTTGAAAATGGATGTCATTTCCGTAATCAGCACCCCGAGGAACCTCGAAGATAACACCCATATTGGTTTTTAAGAAAAAATAATCTTTAATTTGAAAATGCATGTCATTTCGATAATTGGAACCTCGAAAATGACACCCATATCGATTTTTAAGGAAAGTAGCTCCCCGCACAAACTTGGAACACTCTTTTCACCCCTTAAGGGGAGCAATTTCGATAAACGCTGAAACATGTTTTGTTGTATTTAAATAGAGTCTATATACGAAGTTTTAAATATCTCACTTCAAAAATTTGCTCTTCGTACAAACTTGGAACCCCTTTTGGGGAGCAATTTTGAAAAACGCTTAAATGTGTTTTGTTGTATACGAAGTTTAAAATCTCTCTCTTCAAAAAAGATTTGCTCCCTGTACAAACTTGAAACCCCCTTTTCACGCTTTTAGGGGAGCAATTTCGAAAAACGTTTAAATGGTACGTTGTGTTGTATTTAAACAGACAGTGTATATACGAAGTTTTAAATCTTTCACTTAAATAAAGATAGCTCCCCGTACTAACTTGAAACCCTCTTTTCACCCCTTTAGAGGAGCAATTTCGAAAAACGCTTAAGTACTTTTTGTTGTAATTAAACAGTGTCTATTTACAAAGTTTTAAATCACGCACTTCAAAAAAGATTTGGTTCGCATACGTTTACAAACGCGTTTTGCCACATTAGTAGCATATGCTATTAAGAGAAAGATAACAAAGCAAGAGAAGGAGATCGGAATCCCACAGAATCTGTCAATGTAATAATATGATCAGGATTTTTTAAATCGCATTATCTATTTAATTTCACCAAAAACACGTATATTAAACTTACCTATAAGAATTTATTGAATATCTGCAGAGGCGTTCATTGATGCAATGTTATAAACATCAAAGGTTTCGAAAGAGAAGTTCTTTAAATATTATTCAGAAACTCAAAACCAAAGAGAATATAACCACTACGTTCTAAGAGACGGGACTTCGAACTAGGTTTTGGATGACAGTGACATTGTCATTGCATGACATTGACGTAGAGTTTGGCAAACATTCTGTACCACAATAAAATAAAAAAAGGAAATAGATAATGCCAACATAACAGCGCGATAGGGATGTAACTTTGATGTAGTGCGGTTAACGATATCGATAAACGATGACTAGTGACGTCGTGGGTTCCATTTTTATAAAAATCCCAGTTAGAGGGCGTCCATTATTTACGTGAGATGTTTTTGGCGGGAGGGGATCGAATTTTGCCAAAAACACCTCACATTAATAATTTAATAATGGATGCTCCTTTATTAACAATTGGGGTTTGAATCCATTCTCAACTGGTTAGGTTAGGACGACTACACTACGACGTCCATGCGCTTATTCCGCAGTGGGTAGGGCTAGAAATAAATAAAATAAAAAAATTAAAAAGTTGTGTTGCTTTAAATATATTAACCATCTTTTTAAACGACTTTTCTTTCGGTTAAAATCTTTGGGTTGAAAGTGACAAACAAATTTTAATTCGTTCAACTTGTCAATCGGAACGTAGGCTAGGTCTTCATTGCCAATCACTTTCACCCACTGTCTGCAACTGAAAAATACCAGAGTTCTATATGATAAGCTAGTTATCGATATGTTACGGCCAACACTAGTATGTATAGTATACGAATAAAACTAAATTGCAAATAACGCTTCTTATTTTGCTTACATGTAACTTGCTGTGGTACATATTAATAGATAATCTCCAATTAATTGCTTATCGGTCGTGATCTAAAGGAAATCTTGCCATTAATTTCCTTTTCTCGTCATCTTTTCGAATGTCTATTATTATTTCAGTGATGTCCTTACCGGACGTCTGATGTCACCACCTGATCGCTTATATGTCGGACATATAACATTCGTCCCTCTCGCACTTACATACTAGACAGTAAGGGACGAATGCTATACGTCCGACATATAGGCGACCATCTTGGCCACTGGTCACATTTTACTATCGATTCCAAGTGTGATACGAAAAAAAATTTGCTATCTTTTTTTTAAATCCCAACTGATTCTGAAGGATGACAATATAAAAATAAAGATAAAAAATACTTTTTATTTCTTCATGTCACCACCGCATTCAAGGTGTCCACTCCGTTTAAAACAACTGCAAATATCTCAAAAACCATTCGCCATAGAGAGTGTACAACAGCCTATTTGACATTGAATTGACGTCATCTAGCGATCCTAATTAATTATTAAACAATTTCCTCAGCTTATTTGATTCCTAAAAAAGTTGAAAATTTAGGAATCACCCAAGTACGATACAAACGAATAGGTCATAAATCCATCATTCATGACATGACAATATCTACAACCTTATCGCGTCACCTGCCTTTACCGTTGCCTTGCCTACTACCAGTTTACCTACATGTAGTTTCAGAGAGGCTTAATGTGATAACTGATAAGGTAATTTGACTGCGTTGCCAAGCTGGCACCACGGAGGCGTGGCTATGACGCGCCCGAAACTTATGTCATGTACGAATTTTAAGAATTTCACGTCATTACTCTTACATAATGTGAAGGTCTCGCCTAGAATACGACACAAATGAGGTGACAAACGGTGAAAATAGCACCCATGTTAGTGAATATCAGTGGCGGAGCGCCGCCACTGGTGAATATGATATATTCACAGCAGACTGGAAGACAAAATAAATATCCCTCATTTTCCTCAAAATTAGATGATTGGTGTCTTCTTAAGTTCGATGAGTACATGCACTATGTATCGCGAGGATAAAATAGTCCAAAATTCTTAAATTCAAAAAATATGTGTACATGACACATTCGTTGTGTAGGTATGCCCATCTCGATAGCCGGGATATGGATAGGGCGGTCACGTTTCGTTATCAGAACCTGCAAATGTTGTCATCATCTCGAGCACAAACATGTTCGACAATGTCAATTTTGATGGATATGTAAATATATATATTTAGGTCGATATACTTAGGCTCGGTTTTATAAAGATCCGTTAGACCTTATGTCGGTTTGTTGTGTGAAAAAGTGTACTGAGTTACTGATATTTGATCTGAGATTTGGTCTAACGGATCTTTATAAAACCCGGCCTTAACGAGCCTTTCCTCTTCACTAAAGAGTTTTTATTAAATAGATTTATTTGTTTCGGCCTTAAACATAGACGCTATTTATCTCATGATCGCATATTCACTATTTATCACATGATCTTGGGTCCTTACCAGACTTAGCGGTTTGCAAGCGAGGTGAACCAATGAGCTCGATTCGCAACTGCGGCGAGCTCGCTTATTTCCCCAGCCCAGTGTGATGAGGTCCTAATATTTCAGGATCGCAATTTTCAAAGTTATGTAGACTGTATACATCTATTTTCAAATAAAAACGACAACACAAACTTTATATCTATTTTTCAAATTAAACGAGTTTGTAAATATGAGTATAAAGTTTCATATGCAAACAAATATTTGGTTCAATTATTTAACAAAGCATTTCCTGTTTTGAGTAATTGTACTTGTCGCAGGCCATGGTAGTAACGCTGATAATTTAAATGCCAATGACCTGTGTTAGTTAACAGTACTTGTGGCCTAAAATGGTTTTTAACGATTGTAAAGTTACTTACATACTAAGTAATTTTCATAAGTATAGTTTAGCAAGAGTTTAAGCGCGTGTAGGTGAGACTCCCTTTTGTATTACGTATATTGTCATGGAACTTAAAAGTTAAAAGCTATTACGTATATAGACATAACGTGAGTAGGTTTATCCACGTACCTTAGTCGTATAACTAAGAACTTGAAGGTATACTCGTAAATAATAATTGATTATAATTAAATTTTATTATGTAAAGAACCTAGATATTACTTGTGTAAATCCAGGGTTGTACTTAACTAATAGTTGTAGTAGATGTGGTATACAGGATATTCTTGATCTTGAAAGAGCAGATTTAATAACTAAATACATGGATTGTAATGTAACATTGATATTGCGTTGCATCGGATATTCCACAGAGATCTAAAGGTACACAATAACAGATCTATTGCATAAGTATTATTATAGTTACTAAGTGCCTTCACCGTGTGTAGAGTTTATTATCTGATTTATCTGGAGGCACGAGTGCCTCTGCCCCGCCAAGACACGCCAAAGGGCACTACCTCCCTTTTCTCGAAGCGTTTCGACTATTGGTTTAATAACATTTGAAGCTGAAGACGGTGTTTGAACTAAGAGAGCTTGGCAATTACTAAATGTTTATAAGGGATAGTATTTATAAGTGTTTCTCTCTATCGCAGCTATCTGCCATAGAATAACAACAAAAGACCGCATCTTATTCACACATATTACTGCTCCGAGTACAGCAAATTTTGATTACCGCTACTACAACTAACCGATTTTGAGTATCAATAATTTTATACGAACAACTGAACTATAATTTCTAAACTGTATGAATTTTAAATCGAGGTAATGTTTTCACTCGCAGGTATTCGATTCTCAACGGACGTGACCAGGGATGAAGTGAAGGCGTTGTCCGCTCTGATGACCTTCAAGTGCGCTTGCGTCGATGTGCCTTTCGGTGGTGCCAAGGCCGGCATCAAGATCAACCCCAAGGAGTACTCTGAGCACGAGCTCGAGAAGATCACGCGCCGCTTCACGCTGGAGCTGGCCAAGAAAGGATTCATTGGTGAGTTCACATAAGCAAGCAAAGTTTGAGCGGAAGAGATTGGGTATTTAATAACGTTGGATTTGGCCTGTTTTTCGCAACGCCTTAACTCATCTCAGGAGGACCAGAATAACTCTGAACGCCGATCCGCCTGAGCTAAACGGTATGCCTACTCAATATCATTCTCTCTTCGAAGAATCTCCCTCTCTTAGGCCGGGTTTTATAAAGATCCGTTAGACCAAATGTTAGATCAAATTTCAGTAACTCAGTATATTTTTTGACATAACAAATCGACATAAGGTCTAACGGATCTTTATAAAACCGAGCCTTACTATCCGTTACACCAAATGTTAGATAAATCAAATTTTAATAACAGTATTTTTTGCAACCCCTTTATTGCCTCAGTATTCAATTCAATTCAAACAATTTATTGACAAAAAATAGGCATAATTTACTTTAAAAATTAAGCGATTTCCGATTACTTAGCATAAGAATGAATACGCCTCATGACGGTATAAAGTCGCAGGTTCGACTCTTGCCGTTAACTTGTTCCTATTTTCGATGGAATTACATTTATCATAAGCCAAGTGTTTGAAACTTTATCGCCAACGAGAAGTTACGACTAGTATTGGAATAGGTCACGCCGGCATAACCGGCACGCCTCATCTTGGAAACAAGCCAAATGTGCTCCCACCCATGATCGATTATAGTTTTGGGCATTTTTAAACTGGAACATTTTTTACCTCCCACCGACGCCAGACTTCATGTACAGGTTGCTGCAGAGATACCTGACGCCCCCTGCATGCAAACATAGCGGGACAGCGTTATGTAATATCGAATCAACTCCATAGGATTTCGATAGCGCTTAATTCGATATTACATAACGCCGTCCAGCTATGCACTGGGGTCAGGTTTCTCTGCAATCTGAAGCTGACAATTCACATGTACACATACGTGATTTTAATTTGTTTAACTAAGATTACAATACAATACAAATACTCTTTATTGCACACCTCAGAAAAAAAAGAACACAGCAGTACATTAGGCTTAAATTATAGAGGTAAACAACCGGCGGTCTTTCAGATATCCTTATTCCAGACAACATTATTCTGAACGCTCGAAGTTTTGTAATTAATTTATCGAAATTATGTTTTCTATTATTTTGAATAGGAATAATGTCTTAGTTTCTCCTATTCATAGTCTTAGTTGAACCAATGGTTTATCACGCTACGTAACCAATGCTAGCCAGCAGGGTTATTGATTCTAGGTCAGTGTTCCTAGGTCGGAAGTCAATGGTCTAGCAAATTGCATAATGGAGCGTCGTGTTAAATTGCTCGCTCTATTGAGCTAATTAACCGATGCAGTACATTTTCGTAAACATATGTGCCAACGTCTAAGTATTTATTGTCATACGATGCAGCCGCGCTAAGTAAATCTGTACTCATGGAATCGTGAATGACAGATTACGTTTAATTCGCCGTACCAACAAAACCTGTATACTTAAGTCAAACAATTTCAACGGTGTGATAATCAACAAAATAATCGTGGGTGATGATAGTTAAGAGAACAGCTGTAGTTATTATTAATTTCTGATTTGCTATTTGTTATAATACGCGGTAGGTTACAGATACTAAAGGCTAAAAATACGTTATTACACGCCTGAATTTGATAACTCGATGATAAGTTTATCTGGACCAATCGTGTGACCTTAACTTTTTTGCCCCGTAAACTTGCGACTACGAAAATAAGTACCTAAAACATGATAATGATAATACGTGATTGATAGTATAATGAGTATTACAGTACAATAAAGTATTTACTACATATCTCAATTTAAGATTTAAGTTAGTTTTAATATTATTTAAGTTATTGTTATTTAACTATTATTACTGCTTATAAAACAATGTTAGGACGTTGATAACCCGATGATAAGTTTATCTGGACCAATCGTGTGACCTTAACTTTTTTGCCCCGTAAACTTGCGACTACGAAAATAAGTACCTAAAACATGATAATGATAATACGTGATTGATAGTATAATGAGTATTACAGTACAATAAAGTATTTACTACATATCTCAATTTAAGATTTAAGTTAGTTTTAATATTATTTAAGTTATTGTTATTTAACTATTATTACCGCTTATAAAACAATGTTAGGTAATATATATAGGTAATATGTAAGTATTGATATCATAATGATTGTTACAGACAATAAATTTTTACTACACAACTCAATTTAAGAATACGTATGGACTCTAAGATCACAATAATTACAAAAAAGTTAAAAAAATAAGGTGACAAAAAAACCAAGCAGCATTTTCGCTAATTCAATTAATTTATAAATGTTACTAGTTAATCGTGGGTACTAATTACAGGTGACCAGAAGAGGCTCACAAAAACAACACTAGTATTTATATAACGCAAAATTAAATTTCTTACGACAGTAATTGTTAACCAGAAATAGTATAGGCGGTATTTGTAAACATCCCATCGATAAATCAGTAAGGCAGTAACTGTTGTCGAAAATATATACCTACTTTCTTCACTTAAAATCTTTATTACATTACAAACATCAAAAATTTGGCAATCAAAATGTATTCTACTTTCAAATATCTTGATTCGGGCGTTGTTGGCAGTCGGCAATAATGAGTCGCGTTTAGGCACAGGCGTTTAAGATTTCGTAGTATTGAGGCGAAACATACATTATATTCACTACAATTTCAGTAGTCCTAAGTCTCGAGTCGAAAGCGCACCGTTTCCGATGGCTCGACGACGTCGAAAGGGCGCCACGCCAAACGGACCTCTGCGCCATCCAGTCTGAAGGTCACCCGTCGGACGTCACATGTATCGGTGGAGCGACACCGTAGAATCAGGCCTGCGGATCTCCAAATCTTGAACTGGAGGGAGGTGGCGTCAGAGACCAGGACTCACTTTGGGTCCACTGACCGAAAACACTGACACTAAAACTAACTACAATGGCTAATGAGCCATTGTAGGTAGCTAGTTTTATTGTCCAGCTCCGCTGACCTTAACCACCATTAATCGTCCAACAGGGCCCGGTGTAGACGTGCCCGCCCCCGACATGGGTACCGGCGAGCGCGAAATGTCGTGGATCGCCGACACGTACGCCAAAACCATAGGCTACCAGGACATCAACGCACACGCCTGCGTCACCGGGAAGCCAATCAACCAGGTCGGTACTATTCCCCATCATAGGAATCCGTTAGTTGGAAGGATGTTGACTAGGTTCCCATCCCTCCCCCCTCTGTCGTAACTCGGTGATCACCCCTAGGCACACACTCACGGGACCCGGACGACGTAATCACAGCGTCCATCAAAAGATGGAACGCTGCCAGGCACGTATCCAGAGGGGGGGATAGTTGGAATTTATCCCCCCCCCGAAAACGTTTTTAGCCGTCTGTTTATTTATTCGCTTGCGTGTTCTTTCAATAACATTCATCATTGTTGTTCCCCCGGAACCAAAAGTCTGGATACGTGCCTGAACGCTGCGCTTACGACGTCCATCTCAGACACGACGAGTACACTTAGGAATTCCCGCCGGCTACATCGCCCACCATACTATATACCGGGAACAGGTTGTCTATTTACTTTATCTCAGAGTTTTGCTCCAAGCATTGAAAGTTGAAGAATGCACGGAAAGGCGCTTGTCGCTGTGTCGAACAGATGCCGAATAATCCACTTTTCTTTATACAACATGATGAGCTGATGTTTGGTGTCCATAAACATCGCTACAGTGGCGTTTTGCATTACTCGAATTCCTGGAGCAATGCAATCTGACATTTACTTACATTGTACCTATTCCAATAATTTTAAGTATGTTAATGTATATATTTTTATAAACTCAATGCTAGCTAGATTGATTTTTGATATGGGTATACTGAATCGCACAGGGAGGTATCCACGGCAGAGTGTCCGCCACCGGCAGGGGCGTGTTCCACGGTCTCGAGAACTTCATCAACGAGGCCAACTACATGAGCATGATCGGTAAGTCCTATTCTGCCATAACACAACACAATCCTCGTCTCATCGTAACATGCCAGTGGTACAGAACAGACAACCCAAACAACCAATTACCTATATTGCAGACATCGGAGAAAAAGAAATATGCATGTAGAAAAAAAATACACGAAAAATTCATGGGCCAGCAAGCCTATACCAAAATTAATTAGACGAATATCTAAAGTATATTAGATTTCAATGTCTGTAATCAGCGGAGGTTTTACTTAATTTCAGCAAAATGTTATCGCGGCTACGCGTCGAGTTAATTGTGTACAGGGTTGCCATACGACAGGATTTTTCCTGACATGTCAGCCTTTGTCAGGAATGGGGCCTGAATTTGTAAGTGTAACGTCCAAAAACGCTTTTTCCTCACCCAAAGCAAGAAAGGGCCTTAGATCACGTTTGATGCTTTAAGCCTGACGTGACTAACGCATTTTTTTAAAGTACGGGAAATATCAGGTAATTTTTGGCCATGTCAGGACTGTTGTCAGGGTTTTAAATTTGTTCATATGGCAACCCTAATTGTATAACAGAGATAAACTATCTCTGTTTATGATCTGCCATGTGTGCCGCATAAACGTATGTCAGTATTGTAGGTATAATATAGAAACATGTCAAGTGTATAAGTTACATAATCATTAGCAGCTGAAGTCTTACAAATGCACTCTGTTTGAAGTAAACAACTAAACATAGATTAGTGTATCGAAACTAACAAATCATGCAAAACATATGCAAAGGTAGATGAATCTGGTCATTATATAACACCTTATAAATAATAGTTTATGTATATCACTACATACGTATATCCCTATGTATGCTTAAATCTTTAAAACTACGCAACGGATTTTGATGCGGTTTTTTTTAAATAGATAGAGTGATTGAAGAGGAAAGTTTATATGTATAATAACATCCATTAAATAGTGCACCCGTGCGAAGCCGGGGCGGGTCGCTAGTAATGTATAAAAAATAAAGATGTGCCATATGATGAAATAAAATATGTATACATTATATATGCTTAAAGTTGTACTCTTTTAAGAACTGCATTTCATTTGGATCGATATATCTCTAGTCCATATTATTAAATTAGAACGGGTTAAATTTCGACTTGTCGATTAGTTCTGACAGCATTCTGCAAAAACATGGATCACTGTACTTATGTGATTGTACGCCTGTACCTGAATATTTAAGCAGGGCTTCACAAACCGACTCGTCCTCACCCGTCACCTCACCTCTCACCCTTTTTATATGGAAACTGTCAAAACGTGACAAATGAAATTTGACAGTTTCCATATAGGTGATAGGTGAGAACGGTGATTAATGAATCGAATAGCAGGTTGACAACAATTACTAGAGAAACTTTTTTCTTTACCCGATAAGATTACTTATCAACCTTAAAACTTAAAATAATGTATCAATATTTCAAGTAAAATACGATGATTCTCGTCGAATGTCTCAGATTTACCCGGGCGATTATTGTGTATTATCTTATCAGCATTATGGCGTTCGCGTGACCACTGGTACTTGAAACCATCTTATTTTCGACAATAATTAAATAGTCGCATTTAATCAGCACCGACACAGATGTCGTTTGCTGAAAATTCTGAGCGTTGTTGAAGCTGAGACATGGACTGACACTCCAAAAATAATTTGTACATAAAATAATATGAAAACAATAGGCCGAAAGCGTAATCTGCCAAGGAGGTACAGACGCAGTTCCAAACGTAACGTAACGGCCTGAAGTAACTAAAACAAAAACTAGAGTAAGGCCAGCTTCAATTAGCGAGGTTTAATTATATATATCGAAGCGAACAAGGTGCTCGACAGGCGTTAGAGTGCATGACCAGCTATTTTTGAGCACTGAAGAGTACAGGCATATTTGATGTCGACTGTACTATGAGCATCACAGTCAACTGTTATCGGGGATTCGTACCATTTCATTTTTGACAGTTATGAATTAGCGTGGGTAGTGATAGGATAAGACGAATCGTTTGTCATATTTAGCGATTTTTAACGAATGGATTCGAATCGATTTTATGTATTTTTAATTCCATTTACTCAAGTTAATTTTGTATCGTTTAGAAATCGATACTCTATTTCAAATTCCGCGATAAAAATAATTTCACACTTCATTATTTTGAAATACATTGGAATAGTACATTACTGCAGACGCCGGGCAAGCCCCTTTCACGGCAAGGCATGTATAGTGCTTTTCTCAAACATGTAATGAAATAAAAAAAATCACCTCAAAAAACAAATTTCGAAAGGCCTTGAATTTTGTATGAAATTCCTTTACAGTTCTCGAGTTGTTCCGCCCGTAACGTGATACTTTGAAGCCTGTTATAGCGAACATAGCGTCAATATTTCACTGCATGTTTGACAAATACTTTTTTTTCCTAACACGTACTTCATTACATTTATAAATTCATTAATTTGATCGATTTCCGTCAACTTACGGAAATATCATCTGAATCGCAACCAATGATTTAGTCACTACACTACTAGATTGAAAAAATAAAAGTTTTAGTACGTAACTGTTTTCACGGTGAAATATCGTTTATTACTACGGATCAGTGATACAAAAAAAATTAACATTCATTTGATTGCTCCTCTAAATCGCGTATTATATCTTTATAGTTACTCTTGATTCATGAAGCTCTAAAATCGTTACTTTATTATATTTGTTGTTTCGTTGTGTAATGCGCATTTACATTATATGGATGTTATGATGTGTCAAAAAAGGAAATGGTACAAATCCCCTATAATAACCGTTCGTGAACCTTATTGCAACGAGATAAGCTCTACCAATGGTGAGTTAACTATGATGCTATTGTACAAGTCGGGGAATTTGAATTTTTGACACTTTTGGACTCTATTTCTATTGTAATGGAGACCAAATATGCCAAACATTCAAATTCCTCTACTGTACTTGTCGATAGATTGTGTAAGCATGGCGCGTTACAGGCACGACGCCCGGCTGGGGCGGCAAGACGTTCATCGTGCAGGGCTTCGGTAACGTGGGGCTGCACACGTGCCGCTACCTGGTGCGCGCCGGCGCCACCTGCATTGGCATCATCGAACACGACGGCTCCATCTACAACCCCGACGGCATCGACCCCAAGGTACCGTACCAACATCACCACCAGTCAATTTCCATTTGTATTGATTGTTGTAAGTTTATTACCCACATGATTTTCACACATTCATTGTCATTGGGTTCGGGACTGAATCGTAATTTATTTGCTTTTGTTAAGTCTGACCGACTTTTCGAATGTATCACAATATCCTGATTCCTACTATGTACTACCCATTCATGTGCCCTACAAAAATTTTGCTGAGCGTTCTAGGTTATTTAAACTCTTGAGGTGAGGCGAAATCTCGGACTTCTTACCGTAGCTGGTAGTATTTTACGTGGTAATTAGTAACTCAGTTGGTGCGTCTGTATGTTCCCTCGCCCACTAGATTTCTTTTTCGATCTCGTTGTCGCCACCTGCTAGCGACGTCGACTGCGAGGACGTTGTCACGTAGAAAATTGCCGCTTGTGCATGCTTTGTACCTCATAAACTCGTTGCTTGAATCAGTATCAAACTGCGACATATTTGCTAGTAGATAGATAGATGTGTGTAATGAATGCCAGGTTCTGCGAGAAGATGGATGCAAGACCTTCTGTGTAATAATTATTTAGTCGCTTGTATTTATGATTTTTATTTCACAGTGCTTTGGAATTCCTGTAATGCTGTGAAATCCAATTGAGAACCTTAAGTTTTTTGGAGCGGTTCATGTTGTATTTTATATTGCTAGTAGACTTATTATGGAGCTCAAAACTGTTGCCGGTTTTTTTTTTTTAAGTATCGTTTTTAATAACTATATTTTTGAATCTTATCTTAGAAATAACACACGTTTGGAGGGATTAAAAGGATCGTGGTCTGCTGCGAAACAAATGTGGCAATTACATCTATTAATGTACAAAATCAATAAAAAAAACAGCAACAGTTTTGACCTCTATAATAACTACTATCAATAAAATTTATAATATAGACCACTCCAAAAACTTAAGGTTCCCAATCGTTTATATAAAATAAACTGTCAGTGAGCTCCCGCTGATCAACTGACATATGATTATTTCCATTTGGAAACGAACAAAAACTATATTGAATTTTAACGTCTTGTAGGCAAGCCGCTGCTTTCTTGTGTATTTTCCATTTTGATTGACGAGGGAATTCATTCACGCGACATACTTAACACGAATGAAAATTGTGACTATTGAGAATGGTATTGATCTAATTCTAAACACTGATGACACATGTGTCGTTAATAAAGAGTAATATGCTTCTAGCCCTTGGTAGCTGCATTATGATATTTTCTGATTGACGTGCGATATGGAACTTGCCTTGCATCAATAAAATATGTTCTGAAATAATCTCAGACCAAATGATGGATATTGTACTGTTGTGGCTAAACAATAGTACATGTTAATAAGTTTAATAACATACAATTTATTGCTATGATTTGCAATAAGCATAAATAATACGTAAAATTGCTTGAAATGTATTCTTTAATTGTTATTTTTAGGGCTTTTAAATTGAAAACCTTATATGACCACTCCTGTGACTAACATCGACACTAAGCATGACTCAGGACAACGTTACCAGCATTGATAACAAGTCTAACTTTATGGTTTAGTTTCTATTCGTAGTCTCTCTTTAAACATTATATAATATATGCAGAAATTAAAAATATTTGTGTACAATCTTACACAAATCGACCCAGCACGCTAAGTAAAGCTTGTACTATGGGTGCTAACCGATGATAAACAAATAAACATACTTTTTATTTATATAACGCCGGTGACAAACAAGCGTACGGTCCATCTGATGGTAAGCGGCCACCGCAGCCTATAGACGCCCTCAACTCCAAAGGAGTTACGTACGTGTACGTACGTTGCCGACCCTTATAAAATTTGAGGATGCACTGTGGATGACAGCAGAAGGGACAAATTTAGGTCCCTCGCTCTCAACAGTGCAACCTTGCTCATCTCCAGGAACACAACACTACATACTTGGTATATATATTAAATACATAAAAACATATCGAAGACTAATGAACAAATATTCGTGTTCATCACACAAATAAAACTTAGTTAGGAATGTGTTGCGAAGGTCACAGACTGTTCTTAATTAACGTATCTGTTTAGATTTCATTTGTTTACTGAATGATAATTTGTTATCTATGAATACCTATGCTATAACTACACACGTTTTCATATCACGTTTTCTATTATTCTTGGTCACAAATTTATGGATATCAACACAACCAGTTAAACGGCGCACTGGAAATAACAAAGACTACAGTTATGTACGTGGGAATAACATTAAAGCTAAGATTGAGGCAGGCATGAATAGCGAAGTGATGCTGATGACATCTCGTTTGAAATTAGAGCAGACCAATTGGGAAATGTTATATATTTTAAGGCTACGAGTAGTTGACATTAGGTAGACTTTCACGTTATGAAATTTAAACGATGAGTTGCACGAAACCGGCTGTAGTCGTAAGCGTAAGATTGTATTGACATTTTATCAATTTTCTAACTTTCTACGGGGTGACTTCTGCCGGCGCCATACTTAACGTTGACCGGTCTGTAAACGAAGTTAGTGCAACCTGCCCATATTGGTGACAAATATAATGCACAAGAATAAACGGCTACACAAAAACGGCCGCGTCAACTCAGCGTTTTTATGGATTTATAGCCATCTAATCCCATTTCTAAAGAGTTTCTTGTTCTCTATATAAACAAGTAAATAAATATGTATGTAAGCAGTTTATTGTATACACAATAACAGGTTAAAACAGGCGAACTTATCTCTGTGAGGGTTCTCCTCCAGCTAACCTTTTTTGGACATGTTTGGGGACAATCTTACACAAATCAACCTAGTCCCACCAAGCAAAGCTATATATGGCTATGGGTACCAGGACGACGATATACATATATAGAAAACATCCAAGACTCAGGAACAATTATTCGTGGTCATCACACAAATAAATGCCCTAACCGGTATTCGAACCCGGGACATCGTAGGCAGGGTTACTACCGACTAGGCTAAAGTGGTCGTCAAATATTTTTCGTCAATCAACTAGCTTTCATAAAAAGTGTCTACCCAAATCTTGGGATTAGGTAGCAAACCCCGGGCATCCTTCAGGATGCAACTGTGCTGGGATAACATTAGGAGGATAATGACAATGATAAATACTAGTAGTTATTTGGGTGAGGACCAAATTCTTGGCGCATTTAATACGTCTACATTTTTATTGTTTCCGTTGTGACACTAAAGTTACCCATTTAAACGTAGGCGTGTTAAATGCCTTAACTATATAGAATTTGGTCTTCACCCATTTGTAAAATGGTCATCAAATATTATTTGTCAATATAAATACGAGTTGTTATTTACAGGCTCTTGAGGACTACAGAATCGACAACGGCACGGTGGTGGGCTTCCCCGGCGCCAAGCCGTACGAGGGAGAGAACATGCTGTACGAGAAGTGCGACATCCTCGTGCCGGCCGCCGTCGAACAGGTCATCAACAAGGAGAACGCGCACAAGATCCAGGCTAAGGTACTTACAGCGGGCCATCTGTGTCACAGCATGGCTAGCCCAAGGAGGACATATAAACGTATTACTACTTTCATTGCCAGCCAAAATCCAAGACCATTGCTACATAGGACTCTCTAGGAGAGTCCAAACGCGCAGGCGACACTACGGCGCGGTTCCGCTGAGTAGTCGTTTCCTATGTGAGGTGTGTGTAATATTATGTCGTGTAATGGGTAATAAAACTAGCGACAACCCTGAGCATCGCAATCGCAAGGTCCCAAAGAACTCGCTAGGGGAGTTGGTTGGCATGGCCTCTAGTCATCTATAACCAGTATAGAATTAACTCCCCTCGGGTTTCGTGCGGCATGTGAACAAAGTTATTGAGAACTCCCTAGAGGAGTTCTTGGCACTGAAAGTGTTAAAATAATGCTTCACAGTGCTCACCTGGCCGTACTGATAAGTAATTGAGAGACATGCTTATTTTTCTTATGTCAATTACGTCAAGCTTAAAACCAGCTTTTTACTGTTCGTCGTTGGGGTCCAATTCTCATAATTATTTTTTGCAAGATTGTCTGTTAAAAATGCAATTATTTCGGAAATTCGTGGACGGACAAGACTAGATGTTGTGCGTTAGGTGTTACATAGACTGTTGTTATTTCGCGACTAACGCGCTACTATGCAGAGTATTTTTATCGCGTTGTTGATACGTTTTTGCTGCTTAGCCACTTTGTCATTACAGAGTAAGTAAGACTGTTTTATAAAGATCCGACCTTACCTTATGTAGGTACTAATGTCAAAAAATGTTATAATACCAAAATGTGATCTGCAATTTGGTCCAATGGATCTTTTTTAAACCCGGCCTAATATAGTATCGGTATCGTATTGGTTGGTGCGCTTTGGAGACTATATTAAGAGCGCAATTCTTTTAAAATCATATGAAATTAAGATGTTGGCCCTTGCTGAATGTAGGCCCTAGATCGAGTTAATCGAGCGTACGACATAATACTATACTGGTTCCCACTTCTCGGATGATGGGCCCGGGTTTTATCGGGTGACGGCGCCTCATACAAATTGGTGTCCGGCAAATCCAATCCGATTAATCCGATTAAAACCCGAAGCCGACATTCGATCCGACAAGTGGAAACCTGGCCTTACACTATTGAAGTAAGTGCTAATAAAATAGAATAATGTACCTTCTAATACGAGACATTTGTACAGATTATCGCAGAAGCCGCCAACGGGCCAACGACACCGGCCGCGGACAAGATCCTGATCGACCGCAACATCCTCGTCATCCCCGACTTGTACATCAACGCTGGTGGTGTCACCGTTTCCTTCTTCGAGTGGCTCAAGAACCTGAACCACGTGTCCTACGGCCGTCTCACCTTCAAATATGAGCGCGAGTCCAACTACCACCTGTTGGGTAAGCTATTGTTCTGCTCAACATTTAGAAGATTTCTAGGCAAAAGAAAAGAAACGTCTGTGGTCCACGGGCTCGATGTGTGATCTTAAGATTCACTAATTTTTGTTACAGTTTACAGATGAATATTTGAATAACACAAAGGTCAAACTATGACAGGATCAAGTTCTTAGTAGCGCCATGGAATTAATTTGGCTTATTCTCCCTCTAAACCTTACTCATCACTAACATCGATAATATATCTCTAAATTATAATGATCTCAACTATAATGTTGTTTTCAGTCCACTCTATCCCTCAGCAATAAACTAACCCCCTTATTCATAAAACTTAACAAACCTCTGCTTACTAAAATATGTTTTGTCACTTTCTCACAAATATATATTTCAAAATGACAGATAAAGACAAACGAATTTTAGCGGCTATTTAACTAATAGAAGTTTGATGGACGTTTATGAATAATATGGTAAGAGTATACTGCTCCGCATTAAACAAATTTGGACTTATGGGATTCAACTTTGATCTTCAGCTAGCAAGTCAACCATCCTCTACCCTCAACGAGCCCAAATCAATATCCTGAGGGTCTTGTGTGGTGCGCCCTGGTTTACACGAAACAATGAAATCCATGAATACCTAGAGATGTGACAACTACAAGGATCGCCTAGCGATCCACACAAATCCACTGACAAACTCATTACCGAGAGCAGACTACGTCAAACGACTTAAAGAGCTAGTGTCCTAGGGTATTAGCTCTACCTTTCCATAAATCGTCCTCATGAACTCTACGCATCTGATTGGTCTTGCGACTGATTGCAGATAATAAAAGAGAAAAAATGTTGTTTTCCAGAATCCGTTCAAGAGTCGCTGGAGAGGCGCTTCGGACGCGTGGGCGGACGAATCCCCGTGACGCCGTCCGAGTCCTTCCAGAAGAAGATCGCCGGTGCTTCCGAAAAGGACATCGTACACTCCGGTCTCGACTACACCATGGAGCGCTCCGCGAGGGTAAATACCAAATGCCTACGTCTCTCGATCATGGAGTTAGTGGTCGTGGTCATGGTAGGCCCGCTTCTGAGGTTGTTCCTAACCACGACGACTCTTTTTAGAAAGAATCAAAGGAAAATGCTGCTTGTGAACCAAGCACACCTACTGCCAATGAACACTAATATTTTTCCAGTGTCTATGCACTGTGGAAAAAAACAAATTGCGTCCTACCGATCGATAGAGATCGATTAGCGTTCGTTCTTCGTTAAGGCATTCACTGCCTACAACACATATGTGCGTTCGCGTCTATACGTTTTTGTTCCTAGGGGGCATAACCTGGTAGCGAGTCTGTTAAGTTGCAATTGCTGTTAGACGATAAACAGTATTAACGATTTCCATATGCGCAGGCCATCATGAAGACCGCGATAAAGTTCAACCTGGGCCTGGACTTGCGAACGGCCGCGTACGCCAACTCCATCGAGAAAATCTTCACCACCTACGCCGACGCCGGCCTCGCCTTCTAAATTTACTCTTTCTAAACAAGTATTGTCTGCATTTTTAGATCCTCTCCCTTAGCTCCTACGCACTCAAGTGTTAACTATTAAGACATATTTACAGTATTTTTTGTCAATGGAATCAATGGATTTTTTACTTTAACATAAGTGGATCATTGTTAAACATTAAGTGAAAATCGATTTTCTTATTGTATTGTCATGAATTTTTGAAATAAAATATTGTTTTACCTAATCTATCTTATTTATTGTCACAATTACCTTTTTATCATAAAACGGAATACTGGGTTAAATTACGAGAGCTGCGTTTAGACCACTCGGAAGTAAAGTTCGAAACTTAAAAAATCAAATTTTATAGCTATTGCATACACTACTTTTTCTTCAATTCAACGGAAATTAATTAAACAAACTATTTTAGTCCTGCGGAAATGAAAATTAGGCTCATGGGTTGATGGCTCGATGATGTGTTTTGTTCTATGCGGCGTCACGTGATTGGTCAAAATCATTAAAGTTCAGTAACAGCGACACGTGATTGCCCCTGCAATCACGCGTCGCTGGCGTATTTACCCTATGGCCCGGGGCGCCAATCCGCCAGGGGCGGCGTCGCCCCTGGCATATTACATTTAATTTTGGTTTAAGATCCATTAAAAAAACCGATCAAGTGCGTGTCGGACTCCGCATATGAATATTACTGAAACTTTGTAAACAAATTTGTTCACGGTCAATCTTTTTTTCTTGACTTCTGGGGCGGCGAGACATTAGTATTGTCCGACCGAAGTTTCGGTTTCGGCCTAAAAATCATGTTTCGGCCGATGGTTTTGTTGCGGCCAAAAAACTGCCGAAACTTTCAACATTGTACTTCGGGATCGCGTTTGGCTAACACAGGGTGCACTCGGCACAGCCGGCAATGGCGTAGATCGCTCGACTCCGCCAACAGTACTTCTCTTATTGTAGGTGTTTTATATTTATATATCCCACAAAAACATAAATGTGAAAAATGCCATCTTCGTAAACGATTTTGTTAATAAAATAAACAAAAATAAAGAGGTAAGATCGAAATGAAAATAGTAATGTCAAAACTCCTTTCCAGTCTATAACATAACGTTATTATTTATTAAAAAACGTAAAATGATTTATTACGTTCTTTGCTACTCAATAGTGCGACTTGGAAAAGTTTCCGGTTCTTAAAATTCGTGTACTTGATATCTTAACTTCGACACACTCAAAATTGGCATTTTTTGACCAAATAAGTAGGTAAGTAATCAAAATTAACAATTTACTTTCGGAGGGCGAGTCTAAGAAACCTATAACCAAGGCTACATTCAACAGGCGCGCAAATTATTATTATTATTATTATTTTATACCACTTCGGTGGCAAACAAGCTGACAGCCCACCTGATGGTAAGTGGTTACCGAAAATATTCTCCCGGTACGGGAAAATAAATACATGTTGAATATTTAATATTTTTCCTTTGTATATACAAAATTCCAACATTCTATAGGTCACCTGAAAGTAGTTAAACATGTTGATGAGAAGTGTGTCAATTTTCAACTTATCTTTTTTGTAATTTGCTTTAGCAGCGTTACTACTACAAAATTAATTTAAGGAGTTAATTATTGAAATTTAGAATTCGGTAATTAGAAAATGGTTTTACAAGAATCGCGAAATTTCTAATGAGTAAGTCAAAAATAAAGTTTCGGTTTCGGCCGAAACTAGAGCCCAAGCCGAACCTTCGGTTTTAGTTTCGGCAAAAATACATGTTTTGCGTAGGACAATACTTATTAATTGGGGCGCCGAATTTCAAAATACGCCCCTGCGTGATTGGCCAATTTTATTATAGTTCACTAACAGCGATACGTGATTGGTCTATTTCATAAGAGTTTGAAGGGAGTTCCATAGAGAAAAGGTATGTGATTTTAGTTTCGTCTGCGATATCTTAATTCAAACATTGAAGTCGACGAGTAGAAAAATTATATTGATAACTTCTAGATTCTATTACTTAGTTTACTCTTTGATTCTATTTTTGGGATTTTATTTTTATTACTATATTCGGAACGCAGCCAATTACGTGTATTCAAGAACTGTCATGTGTAGAGGTAGAGATCAAGTCAAGTAGAGATACCTACCAAAAGAAATCTAGGAAGTTACGATTTCGACTTTAGTGTTTTCGCTTTACAATTACTTATACTTACTGATTATTCATAAAATGTTAAGTAAATTAATTTTCCTTAGCGTCTTAGCTGCTTTATATAATGGAATTGATTCCAAAAGTGTTGAATTAACGTTCGAATTACCCGACAACGCCGTAGAATGTTTTTATGAACAAATAGAAAACAATACGTCTGCATCTTTAGAATATCAGGTAATTACCAACTCTTACATCCAAACGTACAATAAATGCTTTGTAGAAATTTGTCTTTATCATTCGAATCGCCTTATTCGTTCATTTAAAAATCCTTGGCAATATAAGCTTTTATGCAATTTTACAGGACCACCACCCGCAATTTTACAAAACCTCTTAATAAAAATAATCCTATACTCCTACACTGGTTTTTCCTACTATGATCTCATTGAGATACTTTTCTTTTTACTCACCTATACATTTTAGGTTATCACAGGAGGGCAGTATGATGTTGATGTGAAGATTGAAGGACCCAATAAACAAATCATTTACCAGCAGCAGAAGATGCAATATGACTCTCATCCTTTTACAACTACACAAACCGGTATATTCCTTAATAAGCTTTAGTCATAATTGATAATTGCTATCTGGTAATTTTTTTGCCATGGTTTCTGTCAAGTGCCATTACTATACACACTACAGACACACTGATACATTACAGACTTGATACAAGAAATATTTCATTTACCCATTTCATATTGGAAACCTCAAATTATAGAAACTTATGGAATCAACAACAAAGATTAATTTCTTTATTCAAATCTTTTATCACAATTAATATTAATAGTATATCCAACCTTTAACTGACAGACTGCTTATGCTTAATTTAAGTGGGTGTCTACACATATATATACATTACAAATATAACAATGGTAACACTTCCAATTTATAATGCATTTCACAATCCACTGATTAGCTTTTCATTGTTCCCCAAGACATGACTAATTCACCAACACAAATTGCAGGTATTTATAAGGTGTGCTTCAGCAATGAGTTCAGCACATTCTCCCACAAGCTTGTATACATGGAACTGAATGTAGGCCCGGAGCAGCCCCTGCCCGGTATTGGAGAACATGCCACTGTACTCACTCAGGTACCTAATAAATATATTTATTATATAATAGTTATATATGTCACTGTATGGGGTGTAATACAGCACATTTTATTTGCACAGGTGTATAACATTAATAGAAGAAATGAATATCATAGATTCATTTGATTGTTATCTTATGGATTTCAAGGCGCATTTAATGCCAATTTAGTGAACAAATTAAGTCTGCTTTATTTTTGCAGCTTGAAGCATCTGCTGAAGAAATTCACTCGGGATTGAACAAAATCATTGACCACCAAACCCACCATAGACTCAGAGAGGCTCAAAGCCGCAAGAGGGCAGAGGATCTCAACGAGCGAGTATTCAACTGGTCAATGATTGAAACAGTGGCCATTATGATTGTCACATTCAGCCAAGTTATGATTCTGAAGAACTTCTTCAGTGATAGACCCACTTTATACAATCGATTGTAAATTTAGTAAAACCTAGATTATTTATTAATATATTGTGATTTGATTAATTTTGTTTCATTGCTCCCAGTTAACACTTTCTCAGGCTGGCAGTTGCATACAACAGTCAAAAGCCAATTTCACTGTGGTTTCAATCATACAACAATTATACAGGTAATGTGGTTGATATAACAACTGCATGAAAAAGGGTTAAATAAAACACAATTAAAATATAGGAAATTTATTTACGTTACCAAGTAGAATTTAGTTTTAACAACATATTGATAACTAACAATTTGTCAGCATCCTTACAGTTAATATAATGCAGGTTTTCTCCATGGTTAGTCTACAATTAAACTATAATGTAATGAGGATATAATAATTGCATTGATACCTTTCATATTTCTACTATCCAGTCAATTATGTCCTTTTTAAGTAAAGATTGGTCTAGTTAGTATTGCTCAGGTATGTTTGTATATACAAGAGTGGGATTAGTTTCCAACCGTAATAGCTGTCATTTCATATACACTTTGACTTAAGTATATGGAAAAATTTACACTTCTAATCATATTCTAATTGGGGCTAGGTATTATTATATTCATCTCTTCTGTAGGGTGGAAAATATATATTTTTTAATAGTTCAATAGGCTGGGGCGCCATCTGCTGGTTGCTGCAGCTCGTGTTTTTATTACTGAATCCCTAGAATATCATTGACTATTATTTTCATTTATCATTTATTTTCCTGACAGTCGAAATGAAATGTAGAGTGTATCTCTGGTAAAAGTGAAATGGGTCACTTTCAACCTGTTGGTTAACAATCTACTATTGTTTATCATATGGCAATTATTTCGAATCGTGAGGTAGACAGAAGACAATAATATACTATACAAACATACCAAGCTTGAGAGCACTGAGAATATTCCTTGTTACAAAATAATGAAGTAAAATGTTACAATTTAAAATAATACTAATAAAGCAAATACTCCATTGACTAAAGCACAAGGATATGCAATGAGAGGTCTTTGCTCAGCATCTCCTGACATAGTCACAAACAACCTGCTTGCAGATAGGGCTGACCAAATTACAGCTACAGCTGACAGGGACAGCCCTACAGTCCCTTCCAGAGAAAGAAATATGCCTAGTCCTGCCAATACAACCATAGGTAACATACAATAGCCCAGTACACTTGCGACACTAAGCAAAGTGAACACACCTTCAGTACGGCTCATAAGTGACAGTAAAGAATACATCAATATAACAGACATTACAGAGAGACCATAAACATAACCAAAGTGAGCTTTATTTCCTGAAAGAAATAGACACACTGCTAATGCTAAGCAAAATGCAATTGGCCCAGCAATATCTGTGTCTCTCAATAAGAAATTGGCATCATCAGCTTTTGATTGTCCATGGAAGGGATTCATGACAGCTAAAGTTTTCTCTAATATCCTATCAGGGTATATTTCAAGTTCGTCAAGTAGAGGTGGCTCATCAAAATCTGTGGCTTCCGTGACAGGCTCACCGGGCATTGGCGCGGGTTGAAACATATTTGGGTTGTAGTATTGGTTGTTGTTTGGAGGAAATGCATTTTGGCCGCCTTGGTCGAACGAGAAGTCCTGGTGGTCCGTTGGAAAGCTCTGGAAGTCTAAATATAATACATCATCAGCGATCACAATGATGTCATTTGAATTTAATAAATTCTCTTGAATTTATACGTACCCAAAGTTTGAGCTTGATCGCCAAAAGCGTTGGAGGTATTAAACGAGTAACTCTGGCTGTTATTTTGTCCTTGCCAGGAGTAATCATTTGGATTGTTGTAGTTTGCCATGCCTAGCACGATAGCTTTGTCTTTTCTTGGAAATACTCGAATCTGCAAAATTGTTTGCAATCGCCAATCGGTATGTAAGCATAGGCTTATGACAGATATGACGAATGTGAGTTGTCAGTTATTTGTCAGTGTCAACACTGTCAAGATGTCACAACTGCGTTTTGTTTTCAAAGAATACTAAATTTAATACATGAAGTAAGGATAAGACGAGCCGGCAATACACGCATACAAAAATGTGCGAAAGAGATGCAAGCATAGACACCAACACACGTGGGAACGAGATACAATGTGTCCTGTCCCCCCCCCATCGCGTATTCTTTGTCACCGAAACGTCAACATATTCAAACCTATTGGCTTAATTAAAATTTGACGCCAACGTATAAACAGCACGACTAATTATGAGATGTCAGAATTGTGCTACATCCATATCAGTCTTCTGATACATATCAATTTAGTCAGCCTATCATAAGTCCGTCCCCCGTGGTGATTCACTAACCCTGCGTCTATCTAATCCTCTTTCTACGATTTAATACATTTCTCCTTAGAGTATAAACATTTCTAAAGAGCTGCTATACGCGTGCCACAATAAGGGACGACAACAGAGTACATACCTCCCGTGGGGTGACCGTGTCACTAAAATGAGGGCTATCGCGTATGAATTCGCCGCTAGAGGCGCGTGTAGCGTGAGGTCTCCGAAATGTCAAATATGGTGACTATTTTGTAGTGTCCGACCTAAACACGTTTTTTTGCCGAAACCGAAACCGAACGGGGTGAATTACAAAAAAAATGTACATTCCAAAAAATAAAATGTCCTAATTAAAAAATCTGTAAATATATAAGTATTAGACTAACATATTTTCAATTTTGTTTTCACGTTGTCAGACTCATAGTTTTCTAGTATTCATAAAGATTTATAGTATAAATTGGACACATTTATAAAAAATCTCAATTTCTAAAAAAAATGAATTTTAGCTCCGATACAAACTTCATATGTCCTTTGTGTAACAGAGGGTATTCAAAAAATCACAACTTTGATTAAAACAGCCCGGGCCAAAAAAATATTTCGGGTCCTATTAAGTACAACGTGAAATATTTAGAAAATAATTTATCAGGTTTATAGAACGAATATACTATAAAATAAATAAATAAATAAAAAAAAATTTATTTTATTTATTATAGAACGAATATACTATATCAAAATCTTTTTTCAAAGTTCGGGGAAAGATTTCGTTCCTTTGTATTATGTCAGCTGTGTAACGCTATATTCTGCATTTTAACGTAGATAATTAACCTACCCACAGCAGTTTTATCTCTGGCTACAAATAGCCTACTATTAACACAACCGAATGTGTCGATAGCTCTATTAGTTTTTGTGTAGTGGGGAAACCGAGCGTTTTTTCGCAAATATTGGCCAATTTTGTGTTATGCCTAAAATAAGTAATCTTTTTGTTTTTTATTGCTGTTTTTACATAGTTGGATGGAGGAATTAATAAGTAAACGGCTTGGCAAGTTTGACCTCAATTTCGCATCCTTTGTGTTACATTGTGTCACGTTACACATTTTTTTCCCATACAAATTAGCTTTAAATTACTTCCTTTGTTTAACATTTTTGTGAATATTCCAATGTGTTACGTACAATTTTTTTGCAATCCACCCACAATCCCTAAATGTAACACGGGATAGTTCGTGTAGTGTGGTATAAAATATAACAATTTTAGTACTTAACAAGATATAAAATAAAATGTCTTCTTCTGGCGGAATCGGGCGAAGTTATCCAAAGGCAGCAGAAATTAAACCAACGCGATCCAAAAGTACAATGTTGTAAAACTTTCGACGCGGCCGAAAGGTTCGGCAGTTTTTTGGGCGAAACCGAAACTTCGGTCGGACACTACTATTTTGCAATACCTGAGCTTGATTATAGCAAATATGAGTTACGGGTCAATGACTGTCAGTGCTTTGAGACAGTTTTGTCTTTCGGAAACTTGTTTCCTCCTTTAATTCTGAAAAAACAGGACTGCGCTACAATGCGGGATATTCGATATTTTTACGGTACGATTTTAAGGTATTAAATATGATTTAAACGTAAACTTCGTTCTCATGCCCATAATAACCAATAACAATTTTAGACAGCTGGACCTTAGTCGACAGTAGCGCCAACTGGTGAGCCCAAAAACGATAGCCCTCATTACCCCGTGACTTCTGTTTATTTTGTATAATTCGACTGATTATATGTATTATGCTTGTCAATAAATTGTAATTGACCTGATATGAGTGATAGAATAAGTTGTTTGTTTGAAATAATTGAAAAAAGAATACTTACATGTATAACGACAACTTGAATAGTAAGCTAGAGAATCGTCGGCACCCAGCGTTTCTTTGCGGAATTGCCCAGGCACAAGCACACCCGATGGTGCTGATTATAAATGAGCCTGTATGACATGTATGAAGAAAGCACGATTAAATAATTAGATCTCTAACCTATTGAAAGCCCAACATTTAAAATACCTGCAGAATTCGTAGTCAACAGCTGGAAAAAAATACCTATGCGTATTTAAATGCGCAGTAAAATAAATAGATCAACATTTATGGCATATTTTTAATTCCATTAAATATTAATTTACTCATTGGATCTATTATAAAACGTGGAATGGTTTTGTTTTATGGAATAGTGTACAGTTACAGGTTAGTCTGACACATCTGTATCATTGTTGATTGTGTAACTGGAACTTGAATACAAAAATGGTGTTCATTGTTATCACATAACTTACATAAGAAGTACTGTTAAAAAGGTAGGTAATAATATCAATGGCTTTGTGCGATTGGAATTAAGCTTGCAGTAAATCTGTACACATCATGGACACAAGCTTTTAATACAATTTAAGGCATGAATGCCGAGGTGTCAGTCCATTGTAATGAATGTAAAATAATATGCTCAGGTACTAATCACAAAAATCAACCCTTACTAACAACAGTAAGAGTTATGACACCAAATAATTACTTAATTCTTAAAATAGTGTTTTTCTCAAAAAATCCATTAAAGGTGTAAATCGTAAGCGGTGTTCGTTAGTCTGATTGTATGGAAAGTTTAACAAGTTTCTATGGGACGACAACAGCCGACGTAAACAGCGGCGGTAAAAAGGTAAAAGTGCCATCTAAAAAGAGGGCACAAGTCAAAAAAGTTTTTTTTTGATTGAAACGCGACTGTCTCTGAAACATTTGCGGTTTCAGAAACATACGCTTGCCATTCTGTTTAAAGAAGTAAACAGATCGAAGTCAATCCGGAAAAAGCACTGTGATAGTCATTCACCCGTCGGACGGCGTCCTAGGCACAGTCACGGACCCGGACGAAAAATGGAACGCTGCGCTTACGGCGTCCAACTCGGACACGACGCGTACACTTATGCATTCCCGTCGGCAGGGACGTCCACCGCGAGATCGCGACAACACTGACACAGTCCCTATTATTAAACCCACAGTCAGGTTAAAAAAAAAGGAAAAAAAGTAAACAACGGGAAAGACTAAGGGGCTCCACGCGCTATTCATCGATTTTTGACGAGTTTGGAGTTGATACTGCTTCGACAAAACTCTAGATATATTTATGGCACAAACGGTTATCGGTTCTTCAATCCTTGTCTACATTTGCAAGAGCCAAATTTTATTAGTTATTGAAACGTTATTTTCGATACTAATACGTTGTTTAAGCATGCACTTATATATATGAAATGTGCATGTTGCTTATTGACGTCTTTTCACACAGACAGAAGTTACGTCCAAAAACTAGTTTTATAGCCTAAAATTGGCCGTTTGATGCCATATATCTCGAAGACAGTGAGTTTTGAAGTAAATATGATATACAATGTCGGTTAACCTCGTTGTTCTTAATACGATAAACCATAAAAAAACACGAGAAAACGGAGAGTTACACATCGAAGGACATTGGGAGCTAGGAGCCCTTAAGATTAAGACATTTCCAGGTTATGTCATCAAACAATAACTACAAATTCGTCTCATTTACCCCATTTTTGAGAAAAGCACTATATCAGCCTGGACTGGAATGGCAATTGAAAGCTTCGTATTCATTAAACGGATTCGCAAGGTTGTCTGTTTAAACCTAATACTCAGTCTGTAATTGCCTCCTTCCATGCCTCGACAATAATGTACTATTAATAACAAATTCAACATAACAACATAAATTATTAGAAAATATAATAATAGTCACCACTAACACAGGTCGGCAGTGTAAACGAAGCAGTGCTTTGATTGCGAATTTGGCATGCGCTAATAATGTCATTTTATTGGACAATCGTTTTTGTCAACAATTTTTTTCCCTGGTTTAGCTCTAAAACAATGGTAAACTCTAGTACAAGCTGAGATGATTGGACAAAGGCAGCAAAATAATAATTTAGATTATAACTTTTCTGATATAGCAAATAAGGTTCAAATTAGGATTAGCATGGACGCCAAACCACCCCTGATGAATAGAAGCAACAAATTAATTAAAAAATACTGTTTCAGGATGAATATCTACGTGGGAAAAGTTAATTAAAAAAATCGACATGCGAATTTTGCGTGTCCCAAGCCGCCTATTTCGCTTACAGTGCCGGTGCCCAAAAATATATTTAAGTGATATAAAAATGCCATCTCTACTCGATAGGCAACATTCAATTGGAACTTTAATACTGTTTGTTTTGATTGCATTGCTGACGTTGCTACGAGTAGGATGTATTTGATCGAAGACATAAGGCAGTCTTGGTGAACACTCGACTCCTCTCTGTCTCAAGCTCCACCTCATGTCCCCTCGAGTGACTGACTCGTCACTCAACCTACGTCAACCATCTAAACTCTCAAGACACTAAGTATCTCCGACGTTCCAAGTACATTCATTAATTCTTAAGTATGTTATCAGATATATCATAAATTACGTTGTCATATACATACAATCTATTTTTGTACACACAGTATACCATCGCTATATCGGTATACAGACCTTAAAACTTAGTTATGAACACACTAATTAATGGAGATTACGAACATAACTCTGTCACTCGTAAAATACTCTAACCCACAGTGTTATTTTTGAAGGTAAAATAATCATAATAACATACATATATCACAGATACCCGGCGAAGATAATTATCTATTAAATCTTCTATCTTTGAGGTATTACGAATCATAGACAATTTCATTTGTATAAAATGTGACAAAATAAAAAAAGCACAATCTCAAAATTCCTACTAGGTCGGCTTTATGAATACTTCATATTAAAATCTCGGACGACGGGTCGCTCCTCAGCCGACTCGGACCCTTATCTGTCCCCAAACGGTGTTACTAGGGCATGAAATTTCCCGATTTGCCTTTTCCGGGAATTTTCATGCCAGCCGGTAGCGGGTCTTCCAGCCCTAGTTGAGCGGTTAGACCTGAAAGTAATCGCTAACGACATCGGTGCCATTGGTGTT